>JAFIRS010000318.1:140000-829628 GCA_018342105.1 Gonioctena quinquepunctata | reverse complement strand
TACATTCAAAACTCTGAGAAAAGATGCAGAGATGCATGAAAACTGATCAATTTTGAACGGAACAAAGACTCAAAATCAAATTTTTCCGAATGTAAATTAACAGCGGACCAATTCATCAATTACTTCTCATCTGCAGCCGATTTGATAACCGAACGCCTGACGGCTACTGATAAAGTAGCAAATTCTTTCCTAAAAACACTACCAAGCAATGAAAATTCTTTTTTTTTCCCGTCTGCAAAGACGAGGTAATTGACGCCATAAACTCCCTAAAAAATACCTACTGCTATGACTATCATAATAGGAACAGTTCAATTATCAAGAACATAAAAGATATACTTGCTGACCCAATCACAGAGATATTCAATTTCTGCTATTGTAAGGGTTTTTCCAGATGTTTTTTTTTTAAAAAGCAAATTAATACCGATCTTTAAAAAAGGCAATATTGACCTACCAGAAATCCGATCTCGATAATTTCGAAAAATGGTGAATGATAACAATAAAAATATATTGCTTTTTGTGATAAACACCGTCTTTGTTAAAGAGGGACTTTTCAAAAACGAACAACTGATTGTGGTCATCCACTAGTAATAAGAACGGTGAAATTGGATTGATTAATATGATTGAAGATCATCCGGAATTAAATACAAGACAAATTGCTAACACACTAAATGTTAGCAATAAACTAATCTAGAAAATTTTAAAGGATAACCAATTGTATCCTCACCATATTCAACGAGTCCAGACACTTAAAACACTATTTCGTTTGGTCTCGTAACCCTCTGGCAGCTGTTTTTATGCAAAAAATTCAATAAATTCTTGGGTTGCTTTAAAGCTTTGCATATGCTTTCCAACAAAACGAGTACACCATTTCATTTTCCGCATGAGCCAGACATTGATCTTTGTCTATTTTTATGTAAAGGGTTAGTCAAAAGTATGTATGATCGCTATTATTATCTTACCGATTAGGATGCGACTTTCTGTATGGTGATTCTGAAAACCCAGAAAATTTATTAAAATGATACTTTTCTGTCATTTCATCTATAGGGTGAGTCAGTACCGCAAAATTTCATTCTGCGGGATACCGTTTTTGACCATCGACTCAATCCCATTATTACGAAGAACTGAAAAGTTGAAAATAAATATATTAAAACAAAACCTCCGAACTACTTTTTGACCTGTTGATCATACCATCATGTTGCAACACGGCAGATATAGGTTGCATTTAAGAAAATGATCTCGTATGGCATTCCAACCGGATGATGAAAGTAATGAGACCCCCGGTACATTATTTGTTCTGCAGGAAAAAAAAAATCTCTCGACGTATTCGCCCTTGCATCACAAGATTAGATACACTATTCATTTTTGTGCTCTCTTTTCTTGGTTACATAATCCAAAGAATCCAACCGTTCATTTGAATACGAACAATATTACTGCGTGACTTACACACTCGACTGGCTTTACTCGAATAGCGTAAAATGTATTTCTTTTCTGTTTTGACCTTTCGACAAGCCAAGAAAATTCGATTAATTGATATTGTCGCCATGCGTATTAGATTTATTATACAATATTGGATTTATCGAGCAAGGCCATGCTATATACTTTGTTTTAATGTTTTTTTTCAGCTTCCTGTCCTGGATTCAATGATTGTTCGATATGAAGCGAACCAAAAACTGAGAATAAAAAAATGCATTGTAGGCTGTGGAGGTGTGAAGGTTTGGTAAAACTTTCCAACATTCTAAAAATTGATATTAAAAGCGCTATATCTGTACTAGCAGATGTGATCAATAAATCTTTTGAAACTGGAGTATTTTCCTCAGGTTTAAAGACAGCACTTGTTATGCCTCTTTGGAGGTGGTGATACCACCAGTCCTCCAAACTTCAGACCAATCTCGTTAATGTCCACAATTTCAAAAATTATAGAAAAATTGCAGTTTTAATCAAATGGAGATATTTTAAATGAATATCAATTCGGGTTTCAAACTTCCAAAAATACTAATGACGCAATCTCCTCATTTTTGGAAAAGGTTTACGTGAGTTTGAATGTAGGTGAAGCTATTGCAGCAGTATTTTGTGATGTTTCATATGCTCTCGATTGTGTTAATCATGAAATACTGCTGCAGAAAATGCATCGCTATGGAATAAGGGGAACATATCTCGAGTGGTTCAAGTCATACCTCGAGAATAGATCATAAATAGTGAAAATGAACGATGCATGTTCTGATCTTTCGACAATATATTGCGGAGTACCTCAGGGATCTGTTTTGGGACTATTTTGTTCTTACTGTACATGAACGATTTCGCTACAATAAATATTGAAGGATCCTTAACAATTTTCGCGGACAACACCACATTATTAAAAAAAACACTGAAATCTTGAAACAAGTGGTGTCCTCCGATTTATCGAAAGTTAAGCAATGGTGTGATTGAGAATAAAATTGTTAATTTCATATTCAGCTACGATAACTTGCTACTTGATATTATTAATATCGAAGAAACCCTTTGTACTAGGTTTCATAGCTTGCACATTGATTTGCTGTAAGAATCGCAAATGAACCTGACATATCTACAACCAGATCGACTTCCTTTGCCCTAGTAGAATCCCATCTACAATATGGCATTGCATTTTGAGGATTTTGTAGTCAAAAAATTTGTGTAGAGCTAACTATGGAAATAGCTGCAGACATCATTTTGTACAAGAAATAATTTCAACTGTAATGAGCATCTTCATTCCGGAAGTGGTATGCCTGATTCACAAAATATGTTACCGATTCTCCCGAAGATAGATCTCACAATACCAACAGAGCTGTTACATTCACCAATACCTAAATTGAATTTAACAAAACACCCTAATATATATGAAGGGGAAAGAATCAGTTGCCACAGCTAACCAAGAATATATTAGACCATCAAATATTTAGAAGATCGGTCAAAAATCTACCTCTTGAAAAAGCATACTATAGCCTGCGGGAATATCATGATGACATGTTCAAATAGGGTAATGTGATGTTGAAATAATTATTGTATGTATAGACATATTTGTTTTAGTATTGATTATATTCATGTATGACTCGGTGCATATATATATATATATATATAAGAAGATGAGAGGCCTCTCATCGAAACGTTGAAATAAAATAAGTTTATACTAGGCCACCACCTAGAGTCATTATTGAACCCACACCCCAAGAATACCCCAATCCACAATATATAACAAGGTTCGAGACCCCCAATCAATATATATATATATATATATATATATATATATATATATATATATATATATATATATATTGATTGGGGTATTCTTGGGGTGTGGGTTCAATAATGACTCTAGGTGGTGGCCTAGTATAAACTTATTTTATTTCAACGTTTCGATGAGAGGCCTCTCATCTTCTTCAGGATCATTCAAAATAGAGAATTTGTATATTATAGTCTAAGATACACTGGAAGGAACATTTTTTTTGTTAGGTTACATGGAACAAAACAATTTTATTTTTGCAATTTCTCACCATCATCCATTCTTTCAGCAGGGTGTGATTGTGTATGATTCTGTTTTTTTCATTTTGACTGTATATATATATTCTTTATTTTCTCGGAATAAGGGCCTCAGTAGTTTTTATTCCATGCGACGTTTCGACATTGTTTATGTCACCTTCAGGTAAATTCTTAAAATAATGTAAATCATGTAAAGTTAAAAACATAATACGTTACAAAACATCAAATACGATTGAAATTCAAAGAGATATTCAGTTATAGTACGAGGGCTCTATTGCTATAATTCATGCAAGACTTTTCCCTGTAGAAATGTAAAGATCAGTTTATTTTTTTTATATGTTTCTTGTTGTGGAGTGAGTGTTTAAAATAAGTTATTGTGATTTGAATGAGGTTTTTTATGTCGTTTCTATTGTTAATACTGTATGTATCTTATTTTATATGAATCATTTCGTCAAAATTTCAACCTTGTCAAAATCGAATTTATGTTGATTTTCCTTGGTGTGTTTAGACAATACTGTGATGTCCGTTTTTGAGTATTTGTGGGCTTGAATTCGTTTCTGTAGGTATTGTTTGGATTGGCCTATATATGTGTGGGTTTGTTTATTTTTTGGAATTTGAAAAACAAAAATCAAATGATGTTTACAACAAACTTAAAAAAAAATATTTCTATGGGAAAATTCTGACTTACTCATACTGAAAGCAGATGAAATTACCAAAACAGTGATCATGAAAAAATGTGAATACCAACAAAAACTTGAAAGTATGCTAAATGATGAAACAACGTACAAAAAAGAAAGATTCAACCCCACAGAAAAATTCCAAACAAAAGTGAATAACTTAGTTAATAATTGGTTCACATCCAACATGATAAATCAAAAAACAAAGAACAAATTGAATATACACAACGCACAACCACCAACAATATACAGGTTACCCAAATTGCACAAAACAGGAATTCCACTGCGCCCTATTGTTAGCAATTTACAATCAGCAACATACAACTTATCAAACTTCCTCTCAGAAATTCTCACTAATGTTAATGAAAAAATGACTACTACGTGAAAAATTCCTGGGAATTTGTAGAATTCATTAAAAATACAACAATGTTTTTCCTATCTATATTTTTCCTAATTAACTAAAAAGGCGACCACTTCTCAAGGGAAAACTTGCGATAAACGCCCACACAAATGCAGCGCAATAATATATCACAGCTCGCAGGAACTATATCAATGAGCACGAGATATAGCGACAGGTATGCTATCCTTCGGAGAAGACGTTAAGCTGGCGTTTCCTAGTTCATGGATGTTGGGCTCGTCAATAGATCACCTCCTAAGTTTGGAAATTTCGAGGAAGTGTGCTTACCGGCGTTAGTGATGAGTCCTGGTAGCAAAATAGGCAACAAAAAAATTAATTTACATTCGAAATTATTTTATATTTTTTCCTTTCCTCTTTTTCCTGGTGAAGTAGAAACGAAAAATAATAATATTTTCAATTTGTTTATTTTCTTTCTTTGCTCGAAACTAAGCATCATTGCCCCTCCTGACCAGTCACGTGATAATGTGTGGCAGAGAAGAAAATAAACGTCTTTACTTCTGGCTGCTTTCGGTTGAAGAACGTCTTCATTAGAATGAATGTTTCTGGGGGAAATTATTGGACATTCAAAGTAATTTCAAGTATGAAGAGTATTTTTGAGTATAAAAATTGCCACACAATTTTTAGATGCCATTTATCTCCTGAATTCAACTTTTTAAGGCTATCCATCTCAAAAGGGCATGCATAGGTATTCCCCATTCTGCGGGACCAGGAAAATGGAATTATAATCTTTGGATAAAAAAATTACTGTGAAAAATTCCTCGTGCTCTACCATGTCCAATTGTTTATTCTTCATTTGAATACACGTAACTCAACCGGCACGAAATCAATGATGTGGCCACAAAATACTGAAATCGCCTTTGAATTACCTTGTTGCCCAACGATATCGTTACATAATCACTAGTTAAGAACAAAAAATCTCAACCGCGGTGGTTTAGTTCTTATTGTTTGAATAAATATCATCGACTCGGAGATCTGTGCTAATATTTGCGTGTTTTATTTCCAGTTATGCAAATAAGTATACCGGGTTAGTCAATAGTTACCTGATCTATTACCCAGTCAATTGAAAAAACTGTCGAGTGCAAGGGTTCCATACTATTACTATGTCATTCAAATAATTGCGAGGAAAGGAGTATATTGTGTCCGAAATTCATATGAATAGGTTTTCTCATTCCTTCTCGGAAATCAAACGGCTGAACATGTTTGCTCTTATATTCACAGTATACAGAATTTCTGTTTGTTACTAGAGGATCATCTACTCTGTTCTAATTCATTACCAATCTACCACTCTTGTCCTTGTTTGATTAGGCTACATCACTCCTCTCTTATTTTTCTTTTGTTTTCATTAATTCATATTTTTTTTTCGATAACCTCTCACTTTGTCGGGTTATCCAGCATAACCCTATTTTTTGTCCGTTTACGGCAACTCAGGGTGTTCATAAAATCATCTGTGACTGAAATATAAATTGAAGTCACAATCTTCCATCGTTCAAGATAACCTGTTGGAAGGTATTCATGTTTTCCTTTTCAACAGGATAATTTGTTCTGGTGTATTTATTTCTCCACGTGATTTATTGTTCTGAGTCACACCGGTTACTAAGAATTGTGTGATTATCACAGTTCTCCATGTTTCCGCGTATTTTTTGTCCATTGTGACGTTGTTGTCTCCAGATTCTGTTCCTGTTGTTTTTCCACCTGTTCATTGTTCAGTGCCAGTTTTTTGTTTCATATTTGCATCCATGCCTTCCTTGCGGAGGCTCAGAATAGGATGATGTTCCCTACGCTACTAAAAAACTTTCTCTTTCCTGCTTGAGGCAAAGTCTGGCATCAGTCGGCTTGGAATTGTTGAACTCTTCCGCAATTACGCCCTCCATATTTATATTACGGCTCATGTTTTGCCTAGATATTCCAAACTGCTTTGGAAAGAGGTTTCCTCGTTTCCAGTTCTGATATTTGTCTGCCTCGGCTCCATTTTATCTTTCATTTTTTCTTCACTTTTAAGTCATGCTTCCCTTTGCTCTTCTGTTACAGAAACCCGTGATAGCGTTGTCTTTCGTGTTTGAGGTGTGGATCGACCAATCGATTGTCGTTCGGGTGGCATAATTCATTCGACAGCGAAATAAATGCTTTGTGACGACTATTGCACTTGGAAAAAGCAAAGAAAATGCATGTGATTTCTATTATCCAATGTCGATCGGCAAATGGAATTCCACAATCAACACCACTTATGTCACACACAAACTAAAATGTCGTGAAAACACACGAGCTGCCGCTAAACTATATAAAATACACTGATTTGGTGAAACGACTCGCGCGCTATCTAGTGTAAAATGATTATTCTCGTTTCGAACGTCCATCGTCTTAATGGATTTGAAAGGTTTTCACGACGTTTCGAATGCTTGTATCTGCAATCGTCTCCAGGTGAATACAGTATTCATCTGAAGACGATTGCAGATACAAGAATTCGAAACGTCGTCAAAATATTTCAAATCCATTAAAACGATGGACGTCCGAGACGAGAGTAATCAAGTTACCACATCGTCTACAACCTTACAAATATTGTAAAATGTTTATACTAATTCAGAAACCTTCGCGGACGTGCGTACAATAACTCACAAGTTCCATCGGAATCGTATTAATGGTATAGGAACGCATACGGGACAAATGAACAAACATTCATTTTTTTTATTGAAAAATATATACCTAGATATATAGTGCGGTCCATAGGTATGGAATGAATTCATTTTTAGCGTTATTAAAAAACCTGAAATTATGAGCACCCTCTCAAAAATTTTAAATGAGAAGAGGGGTCGTGTGGCACCTTGTTCGAAAGTAATTTTCATTCTCTGTTCAGCAATATCAAGTTTTTCAAATTTGGTGCAATCATAGAGAAAATTCATTTTACTTTACGTAGAATGAAGGAAATAATGTCACATAATGTTTAGGAAGTATTTTTAAATTTATTTTACAATTACATTAAATGTTCGAAATGACCACTTCTTGACGATAAGCAAGTCGATCTTGGAATTCTCGTACAACATTTTGTAGGACCTTAGGGTTTATGTTGTTAATTTCTTCCGTTATCCTAACTTATAAATCTGCAATATTATCTGGTCTATTGAAATATACTTTCGATTTCAAATAACCCCATAAGAAGTAATCGAGGGGAGTCAAATCGGGGGATTTAGGCGGCCATTCAATCGTTCCACGTCTTCCAATCCACCTATTGGGAAAAACTTCTCTAACAATAAGTTTGTAATGCTCCGTCTTGTTTGTCCCAAATTGATCTATCATTGCATTTGGATCATTAACATCAGGAAAAAGTCTTTTTAATGTAGGCTGTAAGGGGTTCATAAAAAAATCTAGATAAACCTCACTATTAACTGTGCCTTCAAAAAAATAAGGGCTAATAATTTTGTTGTTAATGATACCAGCCCAAACGATAACTTTTTTACGATATAGTGTGTGCCTCACACATCCAATGAGAATTTTCTCTGCTCCAATATCTACAGTTTTTTTTAATTAACAGTTCCATTTAAATGAAAAGTAGCTTCATTCGGTTCATCATCAGTTCACAGAATTGTTGCCTTCTATCAGGATCATCCTCATTTAACTCCTGAACCAACTGAACTTTATAAGGATGGTATTTTTCTTTATGTAAAGCTCTCAATAACGATGATTTACTTACATCATTGCCTACTTGTCATATGCGGATTTTCCTCAATCGCTAACAGTACATCTAATTTTTTTTCCTCATCCAATTTAACATTTCGACCTGGTTTTTGAATAGTTTTTACATGTCCAGTTTCACGAAATTTTGTTTCTATTTTGCTAACTATAGACTGTGAGACGTGTTGACCAGGGTATTTATTGTTAAACATTTCACAAACTTTTGAGTTCTTGTTTTATTACCGCATCCAATCATAATTAAAATGTCTATTCTTTGAGTTTCGGATAAATGAGCCATAGTTAAATCAAATACACACACAAATATTTTTCAATACACTGACGTGTGTCAGCAACTTATAAATATTAAAATAACAGTACTCTACTAGATTGACATTACATTATATATGTGGGTTTTGTGAATACTTTTTTGGTGTGGTGTGTGACGTTAAGCAAAACAGATAAGAAAATACCTGATTATTCCTTATGGGGTTATTTAAAATCAAAAGTGTATTTCAATAGACCAGACAATATTGCAGATTTAAAAGTTAGGATAACGGAAGAAATTAACAACCCCTGAGGTCCTACAAAATGTTGTACGAGAATTCCAAGATCAACTTGCTTATTGACAAGAAGTGAATAGTGGTTGATTTGTCGAAAATATAAATGCCTTCATTTTAATCGGGGATTTTTCAATTCACAGAAAAAACTTTCTATCAATATTCAATTGAGAATGTTTCCCTTTTCAACATGAATGGTGGTCATTTTGAACATTCAATTCAATTGTAAAATAAATTGAAAAATACTTCCCAAACATTATGTGACATTATTTCCTTCATTCTACGTAAAGTATCAAAATTTTACATTTTCAAAATAAATTTTCTCAGTTATGATTGCACCAAATTTGAAAAACTTAATATTGTTGAACAGAGAATAAAAATCCCTCTCGAACAAAATGCCACACGACCCCCCTTCTCATTTGAAATTTTTGAGAGGGGGCTCATAATTTAGATGGGGTGCAAGAACGGGAAAATGTTTTCATACTGTAAATTGTTAAATTGACAATAGAAATTGACAGGTTTTTTAAACAAATACATAATAACGCCAAAAATGAATTTATTCTATACCTATGGACTGCACTGTATAGATTTGTTCGGAAAGTTTTGCACATTAATCGAGCATAGTTTAAATAAAGAATAATATATATATACATATATATATATATATATATATCAATATATATATATCAATATATTTTTGGCTTGTTTTTCTTGGGTTTTAGGTTCGTGGATCTGACTTTCATAAATCAATTACAACTTAGTTTTGGTATAACACGTGTAATTCATACGTTTCTACGTTTCGACGGGAGGATCCTCGTCTTCATCAGGATTACAAACATTACAACTCTACAAGGTAAAAACAATGAGTAAGTAAAATTGTACAAATTAAAAACAAATAATAATTACGGTTATTAAAAATGTTAATGCCGTACCTTCAAACATAGGATTCGTTTGGACCTTCTTAGTTTGTTATGGTTTTTTGTTTTATATCCAAATATATCAATATATATATATATATATATCAATATAATATATATATATATATATATATATATATATATATATCAATATATATATATATATAAAGAATAATATAATAAAATAAATAGTTTGCATTTTTCTATCGGTCACTCTGAATTCCTTTAGAAACTTTCCTTACTGATAAGTCTAATCAAGTAGTTTTTTCTTCTTCTATAACCCTGAATAGCTTCGTCCATCTATCGGGGGCAGAAAGCTTCTCCTGTTTTCAGTCTGTACTGCTAACTTAATTCGAACTATGTTTGCCTTTTATGTCCTGGAAACAGTTCCTTGGCTATGTACATTTGTTTTCTCTCCTTACTGCAAGAGATGAGCGTGTTCCCATTCTACCAATTGAAATTTTATACATTGTACCGCATAGGTCTGTGACTATTTCCAGACAAAATAGTTTCGATGTTTCTTTATGTTCTTTATGGATCTGTTGAGGTAGAAATACTGGATGGGGTAATACAAGGAGTAATATATCGGCGCAAAAGTTATTGGTATTAGAATATATATTTTTCAAAACTATGTACCTGGTTGAATAAAGACATATATTTTCGTACATACTGTTACGAATACAGAACGTCACTGCCTCTGGTTATCGAACAGAAGGATTCGATCTTAACTAATTTCTTTAGCGTTATTCAAAATCACAGGGAATGTGCCATGCACTTTGTTTCCTCGTAATACAACTTGAGCAATCGAGATAATTTGAGATTATAGAAATCATTGTCAGCATCAAACTAGTTTATAGTATAAGCATTTGAATTGGTGTCTGAAAACTCCAATCATTTCCTCACATGAATGAACTTTCTGAAATTACATTAATTTATTGTCACTTTTTCTATCCAGCGCCTGACCAACCATGAAAAGACTTGCTGTTCCGCACATTCAGTGAACTCTATGCAGATAGTCTAGATTTCGATAGGATTCCTAATCACTGTCTCGAGGCTATACGATTTCAAAATGTCCGATTTACAAAACAATCACTTGTTAGTGGTTATTAATTCAAATACAGCAACAAATAACAAGGTTTATGTATTTGTCATAGTTTCCGTTTACTTATAATCTGCATGGAACTGGCACACTAGCAAACACTTTCGCAAAGTGGTTGTTGACTGACGCATGTCCTTTTTTTAAGATAGTGATGATGACAAATAGATACATCCAAAAAAATATAGAGGGTGATTCCTAAACTGATTTGAAAAATTATCTGATTTTTCATGTCATGCAGAAACGTTATTCACTATAAGTACTGAGATATTTTATAGCAAACATTATCGTAATGCTTGCTCAAGCAGTTTGGCGTCGGTAACCTTCACTTTGAATCATCAAAGATCAGACTCCTAGGGCGTGAATTTTTCTAGGTTTATTTAGATAATAATACTCTCATGAAAAAATAGACTTTTTACATCATAACCTTCAAGATCAGTTGCATTACATCTGCGCCAAAGCCTCCACATTCATTATATTATCAATATTATCATCTATGCGAAGTGATTAAATTTCGAACTTTCATGATATGACGACTGAATGGTTTCATATTTGTCTTTTTTCTATAAATAATGCAATAAAAAAAAATCGATACTTTATATATAATAGTTCGATTTTATAGCGTGGCAAACCTTTGGGATATAGCAAGTGAAACTACTTTGTTTTAAGCCGAACGGTATTCTGTTCGTGTTTTAATAAAAAATGACAATAACAAAGAATTCGCGCTCCATACCTGACAACAGAATGAAGAGAAGGAAAAAAAAAATATGGAAAGTGTTCCATAAAAATAATCATGTGATGCTTTTAAACTTTTCAACTACTTTGATTCAAAATAATGGTCCAGCTAATTCTTCTTAGTCCCTAAAGAAACGTCGAAAAATAAAATTTTCGTAAAATCCTAAAAGAAGATTTGTTATTCACAAAAAAACCAAAACCCCATGATACACAAACTCCATTGTATATATACAGTGTGGCCCACTTGAGACCGGATCACCCTTATAAAATGTACATTTTCCGACCGATTTAATTTTTTTTCAGCAGGAAGAGTATTAAAAAGTTCAAGTTTACACAAAATTTGCAAAATATAATTCCAAATTTCAGGGCATACTATGATTTTTTTTATGTTCTGAATTGCTAAATTTCATTAGCGATTTTTTTAGTGAAATTTTAACTCCACCACTGGATTCAGCATCCTTCATTTAGGTGAATCCTGAAATTTCATTTGAAAATATTCATTGGCAACAAAGTTATAACAATATTAATTTTGATAAGATACCATTATTTATGAATATTTCAGACAAATTCTGAGAATCGGCAACACTGTCAACACAAACGTAGGAGATCTTTGAGGTTTCTGGTAGAAAATCATAACATAAATTGTTCTCTATAACATCTAGAAAGGGGTACACATTTGGAATAAAGTAATGAAGTCGAAAAACACCTTATCATAATCAGTTAATTAAAACAATTTTTGAAAGATACTGTCAGCATTTTTTGGGTTCTGGTATTATCTCCTTATACAGGCTATCCTACTTCTTCCGCAAAGTCATTTTGTTTCCTTCTTCGTTCGCTAGTGTCAAAATATTATTATTGAATTGAAAATTTAAAAATGTATCTAACTCGAGAAAGGTAGGCTCTGATGACGTTATTATTTCTAATAGTTATTTGAGTAAAACAAAAGTAAGCCCTGACAATGACAGATTAACTCTCATAATTCGAATGTGAGAAAGGTATTGATTAATATTCAATTACAATAGGACGATATTACGTTATGGCTTTACAATTGTCTTTGCAAGAAAAAATTGAAATTGTGCGTCTTTCTGGATACAATGATAGAAGTGAAAGAGAGGTATGCAAAATATTCAATGATCGACATCCAGATCGCCCCCTATCAGTAGTAGTACAGTGCACAGAATAAATAAAAGTTTGAATGAAACAGGAGCTGTATTGAAGAATATTTTGAGAAATAATGTGAGAAGAAGGATTGGACACGAACAGGTTATATTGACAAGCCTAGATTTGAATTCACCACCATACTGGATTCAGCATCCTTCATTTAGGTAAATCCCAAAATTTCATTTGAAAATATTCATTGGCAACAAAGTTATAACAATATTAATTTTGATAACATACCATTATTTATGAATATTTCAGACAAATTCTGAGAATCGGCATCACTGTCAACACATACGTAGAAGATCGTTGGGGTTTCTGGTAGAAATTCGAATTCAAAACACAAATCGTTCTCGAGTTATAACATATTGTGGAATGGTATTTTTGGAAAAAATTTAATATCCATAACGTCGAGAAACTGGCTCCTCATGATATCCATTATTGTATCAACCAAGAATTTTCGAATGAAATGAAAACTTTATTTTGATTACAATTCCAAATTTTACGATAGTTAAAAAATGACTTCGATAATATAACATTGAGTAACCTGGGTCCATAATGATCTCTTTCGAATATTTGTTACAATGTTTTTGAGTCCTTCAGGTGTTATTTCTCTACAAGCTTGACGTATTCTTTCACACAACTTCTGTCTAGTTCTTGGGCGGGATTCGTAAACTCTTTGTTCAAGAAGACCCCACAAGAAGAAGTCAAGTGAGGTCAAATCGGGGGACCTGGGTAGCCATCCAATCAATTCATTTCCTCCACCAATTCAGTGATGAGGAAACTGTTCATTCAGCCATTGTTTAATAATTCCAGCATTATGCACAGAGCATCCATCCAATTGAAAATGTAAGTTTATTCGCTCAACAATAGGAAGATCATGAATACCATTCCATAGTTCAGTTCTGAAAAATTCTAGTAATTTCATGGAATTTATATTTCCTTCGAAAAAAAATGGGCCTATGATTCGTTCATTCAATATTCCGCACCATACATTAACTTTTTCCGAATCTCGTCTTTTGCAGTTTATAACTCAATTAGGGTTTTCGGTTGCCCAAAATCTAGTGTTTTGAGATGAAACAACACCGTTGGTCGTGAAAGTGGCTTCATCGCAGAATAAAATACACTCTAAAAAACGTCTGTTTCTCAGGTATTCTCCTTGTGCCCACAAACAAAATTTTAGTCGTTTTTCTTGATCTCCGTCTTCCAGGGTATGCAAAAAGTTGGGTTTGCATGGTTTCATTTTGTATTTTCTCCGTATGTTTTCCCTTGGTGAATTCAAATCTAGGATGGCCACTCTCAAACTGAAGTAATCCAATATAACCTGTTCGTGTCCAATCCTTCTTCTCACATTATTTCTCAAAATATTCTCCGATACATCTCCTGTTTCACTGAAACTTTTATTTATACTGTGCACTATATATACTATGGCTGATAGAGGGCGATCTGGATGTCGATCATTGAATATTTTGCATACCTCTCTTTCATTTCTATCATTGTATCCAGAAAGACGCACAATTTCAATTTTTTCTTGCAAAGACAATTGTAAAGCCATAACGTAATATCGTCCTATTGTAATTGAATATTAATCAATACCTTTCTCACATTCAAATTATGAGACTCAATCTGTCATTGTCAGGGCTTACTTTTGCTTTACTCAAATAACTATTAAAAATAACAACGTCATCACAGCCTACCTTTCTCGAGTTAGCTACATTTTTAAATTTTCAATTCAATAATAATATTTTGAACTAGCGAACGAAGAAGGAAACAAAATGACTTTGCGGAAGAAGTCGGATAGCCTGTTTAAGGAGATAATACCAGAACCCAAAAACTCTGAGAGTATCTTTCAAAAATTGTTTTAATTAACTGATTATGATAAGCTGTTTTTCGACTTCATTACTTTATTCCAAATGCCTTTGTTATATTTTTATGAATTTCTACCAGAAACCTCAAAAATCTTCTACGTTTGTGTTGACAGTGTTGCCGATTCTCA
Source organism: Gonioctena quinquepunctata (assembly GCA_018342105.1). Lineage (NCBI taxonomy): Eukaryota > Metazoa > Arthropoda > Insecta > Coleoptera > Chrysomelidae > Gonioctena > Gonioctena quinquepunctata. Next base: position 814,913 of record JAFIRS010000318.1, on the reverse strand, counting down.
GAATTTTCTGAAATATTCATAAATAATGGTATGTTATCAAAATTAATATTGTTATAACTGCAACAAAGTTATAACAATATTAATTTTGATAACATACCATTATTTATGAATATTTCAGAAAATTCTGAGAATCGGCAACACTGTCAACACAAACGTAGAAGATTTTTGAGGTTTCTGGTAGAAATTCATAACACAAATTATTCTCTATAACATCTAGAAAGGGGTACACATTTGGAATAAAGTAATGAAGTCGAAAAACAGCTTATCATAATCAGTAATAAATATTTTCAAATGAAATTTTAGGATTTAGTTAACTGAAGGATGCTGAATCCAGCGGTGGAGTCGAAATTTAACTAAAACAATCGCTAATGAAATTTAGCAATTTAGAACATAAAAAAAACTCATAGTATGCCCTGAAATTTGAATATTATTTTGCAAATTTGGTGCAAACGTAGACTATTCGATACTCTTCCTGCTGAAAAAATTAAAACTTCAATCGGTCGGAAAATGTAGATTTTATAAGGGTGCTCCGGTCTTAAGTGGGTCACACTATATATATATATATATATATATATATATATATATATATATATATATATATATATATATTAGGGAGTTTCTTACGACAATTTTTTTTGTTTTTTGCTCCCAACCAAAAATGTCAAAAAAAATCCCTGAAAATTTAAGCTCTTAATATTAACATCAAGTACTTTCCCAGAGCGTGGAAAGATTTCCCATTGAAAATACATGTACACTTTTTAAAAAAAATATCTATATCATATCGTACCAAAGCGCGATCTACTCTGCACCTGTCATTAAATCTGATTTTTGTAGAAAATTCTTATGTTTTCGACGTTACTTCATAAATGACTGGATTTATGGAAAAAATGTGAATGACAAACTTGTAGTAAATTCAATTTCCTACAAAAAAAGTCCTTTAAACCGAATCGCTAAGATTGATAATTCTCAAAAACACCCGCGAATTACGAGTGTATGATGCAATTTTCTAACGAATAAGAGTGGTTGAAAATTTGAAAAAAAAACATATTTTTTTCTAGGTAATTGGACTAATCGTAAAAACTTCAAAGGAACAATCTATTTATTTTTATGGACTATCAACTGTTAGCGGTTGTGAAAGAGATTAGATTACACCCTGTATATATAAATTTATGAATTTTGTTGATTCTTGGGAATTTGGTTCGTGTATTGAAAATGAGGACTCTTCAAACGTACTTTACTTCATTACCAACGTTTCGACTGGGGCTTCACCACTCTACCTACTCTACGTTGATGACAGTTTACTGATAATACATGAGAACAAACTAAACTACACAAGCAACATCTACAACAAATTCACCCCAATTTACCTGCAAAGCCGAAAAAGATAAACAACTCAACTTTCTAGATCTTACCCTACACAATATAAATAACGAAGTCAAAACTGAATGGCAAACCGAAAAAATACCTCAATTTTGGATCACTCATTATTGGACTTGACATAGCCATAAATTTAAGCGTCCCTTTATCCAGACCTAAAGCAATTAATAAAACTGAAAATACTCAATATCAAAAATTTTATAAATACATTTTTTAAAGAATGAATAAAAACATTCTACACCAAAGGAAATTGCCCTAAACATGAAGATAACAAACTTTACGTTTTCATCCCCCACACAAAAGGCTTATAGAAAAAAATTGGTAACATACTGAAACCACACGACTTAAAAGTCAGCCATAAGAGTTCGGAGATATTTTCAAGTATTTCTCAAAACTGAAACCCACAATCCCTCAAAATAAAAAGACCCACTTAATATATGAAATCCCAAGCAACCACCCAAAATGCAACTAAGTATATATCGGAGAAACATCCCAATATACGGAAAACCGCATAAAGTATCATAAAAACGCTAAAACCGCGCCCACAGCGCTGAACAACCACAAAAAATCAAAACCGTGAATTTTATACACAGGAACAACCGAAAATGATAATCTAGCTCACTATGTTTTTAATCAACTGTTTTGGGTAAGTCCACATGATTCTTAACTTTAAGAACAATCAAACATCTTGCATATTATGTAATTTTTGTATAAAATCACACAGTTTTAGTTCCGAACGAAAATATTTATTCTCAGAACTTCGACGAAATTCACGGTTTACAGATAACCAGATGTTTATTTTTTTTCAAACAGGTTCCAAATCATTTGAATAGACTAATCACAAGCATATTTCAAGTCAAAGAGTATTCCATCATTAGTACGATGGAGATAGGCTGTAATAATGCACGAAGAGTTAAAATTATTGTCATGAAATGACATTTCATAAATGCAATGATGGTTTACAAAAAAGTTTTCCTAGGAGAATAATAAGATCATAGAATATTGTTAATAATACGAGATAGAGTAGCGTGAAAGTATTTTTTTGCATGCAAATGATTGCTTTAACTGTCACGCTTGTAAGTAATAAAATATATTTTCCACAATTCTTCTTCTTCTGTCCTTTGGCCCTTTCCTACCTGGAAGTTGGCCTATTTTCTACAATGAATATTCAGTGGCTAGGAAAATGAATTTGTCAAACGTGTAACGCAAAGAGGAAAATACTTAAAATGACTGGACTAACGGGTATATCTCTGAAAAATGACCCAACCTCCTTGGGAATGATTACGGGTACTGTCTGTGTAAAGCTAGATAGGTATTAACATTTGGTTGCCACATGAGAGTTTTGGAATAGCGAGAAAGAATGCCCAGAAGGCTCCGGAAAGACTCTCTTGACAGGCAGATCTATCTCTCAAAGCTTCATGTTCTAGTTTTATAGTCAGGTTGTGCTAACCTGAATCTGTAGTAATTCATTATTCAATTAGTAAATTTATTAGTTAATCAGGGACCTAGTCACAGAATGATTCATTGCTGTGCTAATAAAGTAATATATGTTGTGAAGAGCTCAAAAATTACGTTGTTTAGCTGAAAGAATGAGAGAAAGTGATAGAACGGAAAACTGTAACTATACTCAGATAAAAGTCAATGTGTTCTCAATGATTTAATAAGCCTTTTCGTAATTGGGAACCTAAAAATATGGATCCTGTGAAGTGATACCAGAATCCCGAGGTCTGCGGTCCAGAGTCTTCAAATTCTGTAACCTCTGGTAAAGAAAATATTTGGTGATTCTTTAACAAATCTTTTATCGCATTTTTCGAATCTACGCCCGCACAACTCTTTCAAAGGGAATTTGGTATCGCAACCGGTCGGCGATTAAAAGTAAAGTAATATTTCAGAAACTATGTTTTTTCTAAGGATATTTTTCTAATTAATTGATCAAGAGAACGTATCTTTTGTCACACCTTTTTCTTTGAAACTATCTCTAGTGAAGTTGGTGTTTTTGTTTGCTTCAATATGGATTATCATCAAAATATTTAATTAGTATTTCCTGTACCCATTTTGACATATTTATATTTCTCGAATTCATGTACCGTGTACTTTGCCATACATCGACTTGTGTAAAAAAAAATTGTGTCATAGCACCAAAAAAGATTGATTGATTGATATTACTTACCTCAGGCAGTTCGACATATTCCACCCCATGCTGAGCCGTGGCATTGGGTTCAATCGTCCATATTTTCAACTTCCCCTTCTTGAACAGACCATCTGTAGGTATCAGACTCAGATTGTAGGGCGTTCCGAATGCCCGCAGTTTCAGTTTGGTCGTCCCTGATTCGAGCTTTTTACTTTCAAAACCTTTCTTGGCTGACGATTCGGGATCGCCGTCTTCTATCACATTTTCTAAGTGGTCGGGGGAAAAACTTCTTTTTCTTACGTGTTGTACTGGTACTAATTCGTATTCGGGAACTGCAAAGAAAATATGTTGTAGGGTAGGCAGGTATAGGTAAATAATGATAAAATTTGTTTTCGTGTCTAGTAATGTTGTACTGAAACACAATAGTCAGTGTTCCACAATTTTAATACCAATGTTTCGGAAATAATGTCTATGGACTGCTGTGAATACCTGAAGAAGGCGATAATTTTCGGCGAAACGTTGGCAAAAATAGTAAATCATTGAGTAAATGATTATTGTTGTGATGATGCTATGGGGAGACTGCAATTTCAGAATGTTTTGAAAACGGTTGGGACCAACTAATTCGTTTGACTTTCACAATTTTCACAAACAAAAAGTTTTTATTTCCAGATTGTGGAAAAAATAAGGTCAACATCAGGAGTATTGGACATAGTTAATTAATACAAATTGGATTCACACAATACCAAAATTAAATCAAAAGCTCTGACAATAGAAGTCAAAAAACAATGTGGAATATTGTAATGGATAGTAGGAGTTCAAGTAAATCCGAAAATTGAAAAGGAAGGTGATGTTTTTTTTCTGCTGAAGAGTACATCCTTTATTCAACAGATGCAATTACAAATGTAAAGGTAATAGTATATTCTAACCGAGTAACAGACTATATTTTCTACATGACCAGAAAGTACGAATAAAAAACAATTAGATTAAATCTGAACAAAACAAGTTATTTATTGAGACAATTGTATTACATTGTATTAATATTTATGGTGTTGGTACAATTACTGAAATTAAAAATTGGTGCATTGGAAATATTTTCCGTAATATTTTCCAAAATAGATTTATTTGTAGAGGCAGACTTAACAGTCGTGTAGCAGGAGGAATTGGAGGTTGAGGGGTCGGTTACTGAAGAATTAGATAGATTTTTTCACTGAAAAATGTGCTAGAAAATTGCTCAAAAAAGTTATGAATCTTCAAAAAAGAAAAAGACGTGTAGGTGGTGCCCCCTACGAGTAAGAGCAATAATAACATCAGGTTCGAATTCGACACCTCAAAAAACCTCTCAATACCAATTTTCGTTTAATTAAGGTCAGTATTTCGAAAGTTATTTAAAAAAAATGAAAATAAAAATAAAACTTCAACACCCTGTATCTTGGAAACGAAGCGTTTCCGTACATATATTTAGACAATTCATATTAGAATAGAAAAATCGAATTAAACGGTTTTCTTCACATAAAGGATTCAATATAAAATTGAACCAGAAAATGGCAGATCTCAGGTGAAAAACAACTACTTTCCTGGCAAATACCACGCAGAACATTGAATGATATTCACCTGAAAATCCATGCATACTTCCATATAATATCAATGGACATTGAATGCAAATGTTTCTTTCTGATAAGCTCGATTATGTTTAATTTATGTCGTGTTCACCTAACAATCCGCATACCGGTTTCAGGCTTCTTGGCCCTCATCAGTACGGAGTAGTCAACCAGCCAAAGGTCCAAAGAACTCTGGCTGAAGTGAGACACAACGTAAACAAACCATCATCGAGCTTGTAACACCTATAGGTACGCCGGAAAAGATAAACTTTAACTGGCGGTACCTAGTGACAGAAAGAAACACCTCCCACCTCGATAGGTTTCTAAATAAAAGATTCCTTCTCAGTAGGAGTGGCAAGCCCGTCTAGCATATAGTGAAAGATAAGTGCCATGTGAAGTGGAATGAATAGAAAAATCGAATTAAACGGTTTTCTTCACATAAAGGATTCAATATTAAATTGAACCAGAAAATGGTGAAATGGTGAAAAACAACTACTTTCTTGATGAGGGCCAAGAAGCCTGAAACCGGTATGCGGATTGTTAGGTGAACACGACATAAATTAAACATAATTGAGCTTATCAGAAAGAAACATTTGCATTCAATGTCCATTGATATTATATGGAAGTATGCATGGAATTTCAGGTGAATATCATTCAATGTTCTGCGTGGTATTTGCAAGGAAAGTAGTTGTTTTTCACCTGAGATCTACCATTTTCTGGTTCAATTTTATATTGAATCCTTTATGTGAAGAAAACCGTTTAATTCGATTTTCTATTCATTCCACTTCACATGGCACTTATCTTTCACTATATGCTAGACGGCTTGCCACTCCTACTGAGAAGGAATCTTTATTTAGAAACCTATCGAGGTGGGAGATTTTCGAGTGTTTCTTTCTGTCACTAGGTACCGCCAGTTAAAGTTTATCTTTTCCGGCGTACCTATAGGTGTTACAAGCTCGATGATGGTTTGTTTACGTTGTGTCTCACTTCAGCCAGAGTTCTTTGGACCTTTGGCTGGTTGACTACTCCGTACTGATGAGGGCCAAGAAGCCTGAAACCGGTATGTGGATTGTTAGGTGAACACGACATAAATTAAACATAATCGAGCTTATCAGAAAGAAACATTTGCATTCAATGTCCATTGATATTATATGGAAGTATGCATGGATTTTCAGGTGAATATCATTCAATGTTCTGCGTGGTATTTGCCAGGAAAGTAGTTGTTTTTCACCTGAGATCTGCCATTTTCTGGTTCAATTTTATATTGAATCCTTTATGTGAAGAAAACCGTTCAATTCGATTTTTCTATTCATTTCACTTCACATGGCACTTATCTTTCATATTAGAATATTGTGAGGAATCACCTCCTGATGTTTGTCAAAGTACTTTTGAGTCACCCTGTATACTCCCATTCCCATTAAAAAAAATCCTGAAATCTGCACGCTACTGTATTTTTGATAGCATTTCATAAAAATTCAGTCACAACCACACAACTTTAACATTTAACTTTTTTTTCTATAGGCAATAATAACGATGCTAAGGGGTGGGTAATTTATATTGAATAACCCGATACTTGGTTGTTTTTTCAAATAAAGCATATTATTATCATTAATTTTCGTTCTGGCGAAATTTACATCGAGATTTTGAATAACAGTTCTTTTATTTTTGGAAACATTTCGAAAATCAAGAGACAGGGAAATTTTAAACTATTTTACACTTCAAAACACCTGAAAAATAATTACTCTTAACCCAAATTAGTTATTGATTAACATTTTAGCTTTCTTACACTGGAGAAAAACTGGAATCGGATATGACAAAACAAATGTCTTAATTATTTTATATCCGTATAGATTCGTCAATTTTGTTTGATGAGTAGAGGCCGATACAAGAAAAAGTAGATATTTTGTTTTATATGTCGGGGTCAGGAAGATTTCCTCTCTCAGAATGATTTTGGTATCAATAGGAGTTTTCATTGACCTTTCTACGAAGGTCCACCTTGTGGAGATTGATGAAACCTAACCAAATCAATTGATAGGTGATCTATCAGAAGACATCGTTCTTCAAAGTGGTTATCGATTTGAAGTGATTGAAACAATTGTAAACAAATTATGCGACCTTTGCAAGTCAACAGGCCTCATGAGGTCCTTGAAGGAACGTAATTATGCAGTCATAGAAAAAGGAGGTTGATTCTTCAAACTCCTTTGTTGTATTTCAATGACGAAATGATTTCATAGGATAATTGCAGCGATCAATCAATAGATGCATGAAATCATTTCACAAAGTGCTTTCTGTGTCTTTTATATTGGTTCAACAAGAAAAGAATTCGACACGTTTCCTAAGAAGTGTCACATATTTCCCTTTCTAACCATATTTCCGAAATTATTCTGATTTCAATAATTTTCGTAGGAATTCAGGTAAAACAGCTAAATTTTGTTTACGGAAAAATGATTGATAAATGAATTCAATCTTTTCTGAATAATCATTGCCTTTTTCATTATTAGGCACCGTTTTCGCGAACAAATATCACTCATAATGCCTCCTTCTTTTTACCAGCTTAAACTACAAACACCAAATCACTCATTCTCGGTATAAATTTGCACAAAATATAGCCGGTTTTATCGACAATTCAACTCATGTATAAAAAATCGCATATGCCACAGTGCAATTGTCAGTTTGACAGCGGCAAAAGTTAGCTGCAACTTTTAGGGCCGGTATTATAAACATGTTTTGAAGTTAACTTTAATTTTATCAGTCAAGTTAACTTAAGCTTCAAAATGTCAGTTTTATAAAGATACCATTTTTTAAATAAGAAGAAGAAGCAAAAAGGTAACCTACAATTTTTCTCTTGGCAAAACTTGCTTGCTGCAAAACGATCCCGTTGAACTGGAATAAGTTTTCATCATTTTCCATGAGAAAATTAACGTAACGTTCTGGTGCAGACTAATCTAGGATTGAGCGAGTTTTTAGACAGACGATGGGCTCTTGAAGAAGAATCCAGTCCCTTACCAAAATCCTCCTGTATCGTCTGTGGGCAAGATAAAAGTGAAAAAGAGAACCTTCAAAGAGAGTTGTGAGAAAAGAAAATAGAGTTGAGAAGAGAAAAAAGAGAGATTATTCAACATACCGAAAATTATTCATACAGTATGGAAAAAGGGTGGCTATAAATGTATATCTAGGTGATGACACATTGTTTGCTTTTCGAAACATTAATGTTTATATGATTTTAGCCATTGTACACTTAAAACTTGTCGAATCTCTTGTGATTGTTGACATTGACATGAAATTCTGGTTTACCTGGTAAATATTCTGTTGACTATTGTGTGTGTGGCCAAGAAAAAAAGTGAAAAAGAGAACCTTGGAAGAGAGTTGAGAAGAAAAAAAGAGACTTTAGAGATATTCGACATACCGAAGATTACTCATACAGTATGGAAAAAGACTATATGTTTATCTAGGTGATAAGGACACATTTTCACACCATCTTGTTTGTTTTAAATGAAATAAAATAACTGTTTTTGTTAGTTTTATTTTTAATTCAAACATTCGACGATAACAATTCAATTTCCCCTGTGACCTTTCTAATAACACTGCTAGCAGTTGACTTGTGAATACCTCCAAAATCTCCAGCAACTACCAGTTGCATAAAATCTGAGTGTAATCAACACTTGTGTTACTGGCGATACAGGATGATTTCTAAAAATAAAAATATTTATAATTCTACGATAATTAAAATAGGTACTAGAAATGCTGACCTATTAGTTGGTCTTTGTAAATTTGCTTCAATGTGGCCCATTAACAAGCGTACAGACTCTCTTGAAGGTCGAAATCGGTTTTTAAATTATGTTTCGTTCCACAAGGTGAAATGGTCTAACCGATTCCTAAATATCCTTTGTCGCCAAGGGGCTTCAACAATATTCACAGCATCTTCTTCATCATCGGTTAAAAGTTCCTCAAAAATAACGTGGATATCGTTTGCTAACATTTTGCGAAAACGAAAAATCAAAACAACAAAATTGAGGTTATATGACTCATATCTCATATGCAATATTGATAGGAGCAGGAGAATTGTCGACGATCGAAAACCACCATTTTCTACAAAGTTAACTTTAACCGACACCCGTTCCACCCGATAAAGTTAACTGCTTCATTTTGAAGTTAACTATAACATGTGACGTCATCCACAAGTTAACTTCTAGTTATCTGTCGAAATAGTTTTATAATACCCACCCTTATAGTGATAAATTAACTCCTATATAAAATGTGTCATTTAAAGATGACTGCTTTGTCATTTTGACAGCGATAAAAAAGGTTCATCGTTTTTTATCACCGATAAAAACGCCTGTTCCTCTTAAGCGTCTACATCTAGTATGCTTACGTCACTTTAATGTCTGCCCTGTCAGTTATTTAAGTATTGTTGATAATTGATACTGAAACATTACAACATGAGTCGTTTTGGGGAAGTTTCGACTCAACAAATAACAAAAAATATAGAAAAAGCAATCTCGCAATCCACAAAAAATACTAAAGCGTCAATATGGAGACAATTTATGGAGTTTTGTCAAGTACGAAATTACGAACTGTCGAAAATAACTCCGTTACAAAAAGTAGCAGATATATTAAAGGATTGGGCCTATAATATGAAAAAGAGGAATGGAGAAGATTATAAAGAATATGCAGTTAAATCAGTTTGGAATTCAACTGCGAAGATGATTCAAGAAAAATATTTCAATGAATACAATATTAAATTTGATCCTTTCAAAGAAGCTCGTGATGCAAGAAATAGTACACGGAAAGAATTACAAGTTATTCCAGAGAAAAGAAAAGTAAGTTCTGTAGCATTGAACGAGAAAGATATAGTAAAAATGGCAAAATTGTGGAATATAGACAACCCAGAGGGATTACAAAAAAGATTCTTTCATATAGCTTCTTATGAATTAGCTTGGAGGGGGGAGAAGCTGCAAACTGTGAAATTTACCATTTTAAAGAAGAAAAAAATCAAGATGGAACTTCAACAAGAAGATTTGAATACAATACTTTCAAAGACGACAGAGGGTGGGTCGAAAAAATTGGCAGACAGCAAATGGATAACAAAAAATGAAATGGATGAAGGTATTTGTCCCGTTGCATTGTTAAAATTACTGTTACAAAAAAGAAATGAAAACATAACATCTGAACGACTTTTTTAAACTCCAAATCCCTTTTGGAAAAACAAAAATTCTAAAGGTTGGTACAAAAATGTTCCACTGGGTATTAATACGATTTCTACCTGGACCAAATGTTCTGCAACTAAAATTGGACTCGACATTACAAATAATAAAATTACCAATCATTCGAACCGTGCTAGTACAGTTTCCCAGTTAGCCAAAGCGGGAGTGAGTGACCAACAACTTATAAAGATAACGGGACACTCATCATCATCTTCTATTAAACCCTACCTCCAAATTGATCCTGAACATCACGAAAATCTTATTAGTTCCTTACGAGCCTCGAGTGAGAAAAATCAAAATGAATATTCTACATGTGTGAATACCAGAGAAGAAAATTTTGAAATCAGTACACCAAACCAAACAATTTATAACAATTGTGTATTTAATAACTGTTCATTTTAGTATATTAAAGTATAAGTGGATAAAAAGGGCTTTAAAACACGCGCGATTTTTCGAGCACGACGGCGCAGCCGGAGTGCTCGAAATAGAGCAAGTGTTTTTAAGACCAGTTATCCACGAATACTTTACGTTATTTTTTTTTATTGGTGCACTTTGAAATCATATATACTGGTATTATTACTACAAATAATAGAAATAAGAACTAATAATGCAAGAAGGTTGAATTCGTGATGGGACATCAGTATACCTTTCGTTGTCATGGAAATGAGAAAAACATTCATTTGCAATTTGTTACCAAAGATCAATATTTGTTGTCACCAGAGCTCAAAAATGAATTATTCTAATATCGATTTTTTGAATAGTGAGGCAGAATCGCGGTTAATACCGCGAAAATCCAGTGATATATATAAAAAAGAATATGAAAAGTTCATCAAATGGATGGAGGAGCACATATAAATGAACGAATTGTGAGTAATATTTTGACGTTACAAGGTACTCCTGTCAGATCAATAATAAAAAATTTGTCATTTAGACTTCACGTTTCTCGATTTGTTGATGTTGTCATGGTTACCTTTAAAAAACGCGCGTTTTTTAAAGTTCGATTTAAACACGCTGAGGCGTGCTTTAAATGGGTAAAAAGGGGCACCAATAAAAAAAAAAAAATTTAATTGTATCAATAAAGATAATTATTGTTGTTGTTCATTCATATATTCGGTCGTTAATTTATCTTGCCAAAAAACACTCGAGCTTTCCTTTTAAGGATAAATATCTTTTTAACTCAAAATTTTTTCATCAGTAATCTTGCTCGAAAAACTGATATTTGACAAAATCACTCGACCTTCGGTCTCGCGATTTTGTCATGTCAGTTTTTCTCGTAAAATTACTGAATGGCAAAATTATTTCGTTACAAAAAGAAATTTATCCGATAAAAAAAAAGCTCTTGTGTTTTTACTGTTGACAAATGCACTAGTGGTTTTTTCACTTATTCATTTGTTTATCAATTATCGCGGTGTTGGTTGCCAAAATAAAAAATGGTTGCATTGTTATGTTTCTAAATTTCTTATTCATTATATTGTCCTGCCGAATTACACTCGATGTTTGTATTGATTTCGGGTGAATTTGTGTTGTTCAAATTTTAAACTGTTTCCTTTAGCAATTTGACTCGAAAAACTGTCAACCTAAAAACGCTCCACCTTCGGTGTCGCGTTTTTAATAGTTGACAGTTTTTCTCGTCTAATTGCTAGGCAACAGTTTCTCATTAAACAACCCAAATTTTCCCGATAAAATACAAACCTCTCGTGCAATTATAAGTGAAAAAATACTAACTTTTCACCTTTGACAGATGAAATTTAGTAAATGTGAAAAGTTAGGTTAGGTGTAAATGCTGAAGGAGTATTTTTTCGATAAAACCAACTACATTTTGTGCAAATTTGTACCGAAGATGAGTGATTTGGTGTTTGTAGTTTGAGCTGTTGAAAAGAAGAAGGCATTGTGAGTGATTTTTCTGCGCGAAAACGGTGCCTAAAAATGACCTTTTGAATCATATTCTCTGTAATTAATTAATTTTTTCCGTAAATTTCAAGATTTTGACAAGCATTATTATCCTTCACATTTTCAAATTTTAATTTGGCTGCTGTAACGGCGTATTCTGTGAAAAACATTTTTTTGATGTCAATTTTTACATGTAATTTAATGTGCGCTGCTAATGAGGAATTTTTCGTACTTGAGGAAAAAGGCTCATTAGCTGAATCGATCCAGCCGTCGTTTTATAACATTAATCAAAAATGTTACCCTGACCGGAATTGGTTCCTGTGACCTTCTGCTTGGTAGGCGACAGTGATATCCGCTGAGCTATTTTCTCGTTTGCTAATAATTTAATCGATAGTCTCTTTCTTCGCCAAATTTCTCATATACCCAAATTCTCCAATTTTCCGGGCAACTTTTCCAATTTTTTTTCCGTATCAACCATCCTCGAAAAATTAGCCAAATTGGTCCAGCCGTTCTCACGTTTTGCGCTTACAAAGAATCGAGATTCATTTTTATTATATATTAGTAATACAGATAAAAACGCGAAAAAGATTATTTTTTATTATAATAGAACTTAAACACAAAACTGTCAGTAAAACATCAAAGAAAAACAAAATACTGAAATAAATAATATAAACAATCTGGTATAAAAATTGAAAAAAATAATAGATGAACGATATTTCTATGGCAGAGGAAAATAAAACATTACAAAGTTATTCATATAAAAATAATAACTAAAACAGCCGCATTAGGAATTGGAATTATAATTCCAGTAAATCCCTCATGGATTTAAATTTTTCAACGAGATCAAATATCCTTTGTAGATCTATTGTGTATGCCCTCATGTTCTGATAGAGTTTCCTGTCTAGATCCGTTCTTGTTACTAGACTCCATAGGCCAGACTTTGAGTAGTCCTCCATATATTGGGGGTTGTGGTATTCCTCCCCTATCGTTGAAAACCTCAGCCTTGTAAGGCCTTCACAGTAGGACAGTATGTGCGCTGAGGTTTCCTCCTCCTCCTGGCAGAATCTTCATGTGGATGTGTCTGCCAGCCCGATGTTCTTCATGTGCTTGTTGACTCTACAGTGCCCTGGCAGGAGCCCAACCATGATCCTGGTTGATATCCTATTCTGGATTAGCAGGTAATCTGTGAAATTTGGCGATGGTTCCTTGATGAATTATTTGGCCTGTCTCATGCTCGGTGCCTTGTTCCACCATTCTTTCAACCAGTTATTGTATTAATGAATGTGTGTGTGTGTCTTTGTTGCACCCAAGCCAGAGATAGTCTGTTTCGACCGCCCACCCTTTGCAGGGCTTCCAAGCAGTCCGAGACAAGTTTGGAGTCAACTTGCATGTAGTTTATTGCTTTAATAGTCGCTTGGCTGTCAGGGTATATGGCAATGGTCTTTTCCTTAAACTCTTGCCCTAGTAACTCCTCTGCGCAGTGGTATATTGCTGGAACTTCTGCCTGGAATATCGTCACATGTTTTCTCAGTGAGACTCCTGTCTTTGGCTTAGCTGAATATATTCTTGCTCCTACACCTTCTTTGATTTTTGAGCCGTCTGTGTAGCAGGAAATTTGTGCATTAATTGGAGGTCCTTCCTTCTATGACTCTCTGTTTGCTATGACTGTTTTAAAGTTTTTTCCGAAGCTATACTTGGGAAGCATCTCGTCCGATGGCGTTCCCATTATGGGGTCGGTTTCCACTCTTTGCATAGATCGTTATACACTCTGCCGTGCAGTCTACTTATGGGCGCTTGCCCTCTGGTCAGTCTACTGGCAACTGACCTGGCTTCGCCTTGTATGTAAACATGAAGTGGTGGTAGGTTCCACAAGACTTCTAAGGGGCGGCTGTTGGAGTAGTCCTCATAGCTCCCGTGACAGTCAGGTAGGCTGTTACTTAGCCTTCGGATCGCCCCAGCCTGCTGAGTCTTTGACCACCATGTCACCGAACCGTATGCTATCATGGGTCTGATGACCCTGATACATAGCCAAATTATCAGTTTCGGTTGTAGCCCCCAGTTTTTTCCACACATTCTTCTGCATAGGTTGAGGGCTACCGTGCTTTTTTGCATTATTTTTTGTAGGTGTTGATTCCATGTCAGCTTGTGGTAAAAGATGACTCCCAAGTATTTTGTCTCTTGTGCAATTGGAATTTCTACCCCATTCAGAACTGGTGGCTTGGGTCCTCTCAATACTCTATTTTTTGTAAACGCAACTATTGTGATATTTCGAGGGTTTACCGTTAGTTTCTCCTCCTGACACCACTTATTTATTGAGTGTAGAACAGTCTGCATATGCTCCGAAACGGTTCCTGCAAATTTGCCTTTTGCAATAATTGTTAGATCATCGGCATATCCTAAGTAATGCATGCCTTTGGATATTAGCCTTCCCGGTAGTTCGTCTTCTAGGATAGCCCACAGAAGAGGTGATAGTACCCCATCTTGAGGGCATCCCCTACCTGCTCCAGCTGTGACTGTGGTTTCACACAGTAGGGATGGGACCCGTTTATCTTCTAGAGCTTTGGTGATAGATGCATTGTTGAAAGCTCCCTCGATATCGACGAAGGTCGCGATGGCTATCTCTTTGTCTTCGAAGGATTTCGTTAGTAGCCTGTTGAGGTCATCCAATGCCAAGTCTGTTGACTCACCTGGCTGATACGCGTATTGGCGTTCATTGAGAGTGTTTGTTAATAATACCTCGTCTCTTATGTATCTGTCCATTAGTCTCTACAGAGCTTTCAACAGGAAGGACACTAGACTGATTGGGCGGTATGACTTGGTGTCATGTCATTTAGTCTCCCCACCTTGGGTATGTAAAATACTCTCCCTTTCTGCCACTCGGTATATATCGCATGGCTATACAAGCCTCAAATATCTTACATAGAAATGGGATTAATATTTCCTGCCCCTTTTGGAGTAGGATAGAATATATTTCATCCTCTCCTGGAGATTTGAATGGTTGAAATTTATCTATAGCCCACCTGATTCTGTTTGGCTTTGTCATATCTGTAGCTAGTTTCCAGTCCGGGGCATTAGGCCTTTTTGGCTTGCTTTCCGGACTGTTTTTCGCTACTGGGTCAATTAGAATTGTTGCGGCCGGAAAGTGTACCTTGATGAGCATTGATATCTTTTTCTCAAAAGTTGTTGTGTAGGTATCATCTTCCTTTTTTAGGAAACCTACCTGATTTACAGTACCCTCCTTTGCCAGCACCTTGTGGATTCTAGAGTACGTGGGGGTATCCAGTTCCTCTTCACAGAACTTCTTCCACGATTGCCTCTTTGCTTTTCTGATCTCTTCAATGTACTGCGTGAGTCTGGCCTTATATTCTGCCCGGTCCTGGTCACTACCAAATAAAGGTTTGAAAGTTTCAGATTTGGAAATTTTATTCAAAGTTTGACACAGCTCGATGAATACCCCATCGTTATTGCTGGAAATTTTCAATAGCGCTTCGTTCTTGGCTCACCATTTTGTCTCCCCAATAGTGTTGAAAAACTATTTGTTTTTGTTGACATGTCTTTCCATTCATTTATTCTCAAATAAGATTCTCTGGCGAATAATGTCGTTTTATTAATGAGACCAAACAGAGAAATAACTGGTAGTGTCAGTTGTGTCACATCTCTCACCAAGTTTATTGATGTAGTTTTATTTTGTACACAGTGTCTATATATGTATATATTTTTCATTGAACATTTCCACCGGCCGCAAAGGGCACCGGCCCCAAAGGGTTATGTAACAGAATTCCCTTACACATGTTCCTATTTACTTGCGATTCGCTTGTATTTACAGGACGTGTACGTTAATGAAAAAGGTCCTAGGTATTGCATAATATATACCTGAAGATTCTTGAAGCCCTGTTTCTTGTAGCTTTAGGTATTTTTGTCCTAGTAGAGTAATGATGAGTTATTGTCTTATTCCTATGCCTGCAATGGAAATGCTGGTGCTATATTTTTTATCAAATGAAACAACGACTTATAGTTTTGATAAAGCATGCAGTGCTGTACCATCCAGGTCTATTATGAAGTATTAAATAGTAGTGAAAACATCTCTGAATTTTGTTTATGGTATCATATTTGTCTTCCATCCTAATACACCATATTCCATAATTGATAATATCTTGCGAAAAACACTCATGTTTTTAATTATATGTTGCACAGTTGTCTGAAGTAATATAACAGAGATCCCAACTTATTTATGGCATTATTACGCTTATTACCCTCATATGAATGATTTTACTGAAGAATAACCTTGCAAGGGACACTGAACTCATATAGATCTACATAATTACTTTGAAAATTCTGTTTTTGTTGTTATTGGACCTGCAATAATGTCAAAGAAAGAATAAAGAGGATTTAATCTTGAAAGTCGGATGTGATTCAAATTTCATACAGGCCGTTGTTATGTTATTTTTCAGAAAAACTATGTGAGCGAATGTAACTTGCATTTGAATGACATGAAGGTTGACTATCGCTTCTCCAACTTTAAGTGCCAATGGGAATCGTTCATTAACTGAAAACTCTTCCTGTTTGGGTTTTTCATCGAGGTGTTGAACTTTTATATTGTTTTTTCTTCTTACGCCATTTGCTTTCAAGTTATCGTTTTTTAATTGTTGGTAATATTAAAACAACATGGAATTTCGTAATGGCTTGTTACATAAGTTCATCATCTTCAGCGTTCGCGAAACTGGAGATATACGGCCCATAAAGTTAATAGATTATTTATGTAAATGTCAATGCCAAGGTACGATGCTTGTCACGACATGATTTGGAAAGTAATTCTTTCGAAACGAGGAAGGTGTTATATACTTCGATTTTCTTCAATGTTTAAGCTTTTTCGAGACTGATATCGTTTTCCGAAGCATTTCGGGCATGTGGATCGTATGCGAGGTATTTGAAGTGACTTTTTAATGATCACTTAGTGTGTCTAACAAACTCTTCACTAACTCTATAGATAATTTTGTACTTTCTTCTATGGTTTAAATTTCAAGTCCGAATTGAATTGTTGAGGATTTCGAATAGGTCTGTTTTACTTATAGTGTACAGAGTATTTGAAGTTACTTTTCGATGATCACTAAGTGTGTCCAACAAACTCTTCACTATATTTATAGCTAGTTTTGTACTTTCTTCTATCACTTGAATTGGATTTTGGAACTATTTAAGCAAGTCCTATATTCGAAATGCTGAAGAATTCGAATAGATCAATTCTTACTTGAGAGTATTTAAAGTGACTTTTAATTATCACTAAGTGTGTCCAACCAACTCTTCAGTGTCTCTATAGCTAATTTGTTACTCTCTCCTATCACTTGAATAAGATTTATAAACTATTTGAACAAGTCCGATATTCGAATCCTGTATATTCTTCTTGAGGCAATTATTTTATGAAATACTTGTCTTGAAGCAATCCATTACACTCCACAAAAATAAATATACCCTTCCATTTGGACTCAAAACCACAGGACGGATATATAATTGTATATTTGCGTGACTCTACATTTATCTTTGTGTAATCCATCTATCTACGGTGTTGAATTTCAATAAAACATTGGCGTTTTTATAGGTACATTTGGCATGACTTTAATTTTTGTGTCCATATGTATGTTATCTCTCTATTTGGTTTATATAAGATGCCTTAGATTATACTCAATCTGTGTTTTACCACATACAAGTAAGTTTTGTTGCTTCCGTGGTTCGTACAATATTTATTTGAATACTGTAAATTTGGTCATTTTTCTGTTTAATAGCAAATAAATATTATTATCCCAACAGTGGAAATAAAAACTCACAATTTTCCCCCATATTATAACACTGGATAATGCAGAATTTCGCTACGATTGGGATCACAACGAATGTTCCACAATAGTGTTTTTCTTTTAACAATGAATGCGGTTATTACTTTATTGTTAAAAAAAGTTTACTTTATTATTTAAAATAGTCCTGGATTATAGTGTGGGTCTCACGATGGTCATAATTTTCTAAAATAATGTGATATTTGAAGAATTGTTTTATTTCATAATAACTGTAATACTAATTTGATTTACGATTTGAATTTTATAGTTTTTTCCTCAGAAATGAATAAATTGCCATCGGACATTTTTTACCATTGTATTTTTACGGAAATATGGGCATTTGTTTCTCATTATTTCTTCGTATATAAAATTCTTTATTTTAATCGAAAAATTTGTAACATACCCGTATAGTGACACTATAATTGCTGCTGAATATAGAATACAACTAGTCTTCTGGTAGGAGAAATAGTTGGTCCGATATTTTTCCAATACAAGAGATCGGGTTATATATATAATTTCGGTGTTTATGGACTATAACTAACGAAATTGCAATTTACCAAGTAGCTGGTAAATACGTACTAACATGAATCACTCACGCCAGTGATTAGCCTTTGCGTTCCGTTAGAAAATGTATACTTTTAATTGTTGTTCTAGATAATTATCAATTATGCATTCAGGGTGTATGGCATTGCATAATGATAACAAGCAAATCTTTCTTAATAGTCCTAGTTATCCAATAAATTATAACCATTAGTAGCTATTGTCTTGCTGGTAATTACTGTAAAGATATGTATGTTTTCGATTTTTTCACTAAAGGTTAGATGGAAATAACGATTTTGTATGAGCTCATGTTTGTTATGGAAATGCATGGCTGTCATCATTATCTAATTCCTCAATCATTATTTTTTTCGAAAAGAGTGCCAACTGATTTCCTTCAATTCGATTCCCTCTACAGGGTCATCATTTTTCAGGCACTATAATCCAATCAATAAATTGAAACAAAATTTCACCAAAATCTAATAAAAATTACAAAACAGCTGATATTCTGGATTTAGGTAGTTAAATGAATGAAGTATCTATTAAGCAATTATTTACCATGCCACAGCCCTACAGATAAAAAAAGTCCAAACACTTTTTGAATTTTCTTACAACAAAGTTAATCTTCATCAAAGAAAATACTCCCGAATTACATGTTGAAATACTTTCTTCCAACAAAACCGAGAGTTATCCGGTTGAACAGTGTAACAAATGCATTATATCTATTTTTCAACGGAAACACTTCGTTCTCAAGTTTCGACGAAATCCACAGTTTACCAAGAAATATATATTTATTTTTCCAAATATGGTGAAGAATTGCTTAATTTTCCGCGCAGTGGAACGAGGAGAGGTAGGGAAGAGATATTTTTTTATTTTAAGCATCGTGGCATGGTAAAGATAACTTAATAGATGCTTCACACTTTCAAATTCCTAAATTTAGAATTTTTGCCGTTTTGGAATATTTGTTCTTCTTCTTCTTCGCACAAGGAGGGCTGGTTCCGAAGAACCCCGTGCACGTAGGCCTCTCTATTTGGGCCCATTGTGCGCCCACTTGTTCTGAGAAAATCAACTGGGCTTGCCGATTTCTTTGACAAAATTCAGCAACTTCCTCAGCTGAATCTCCTTGACGTCCTTTGGGTTCAGAATTATGCTCCCAAGGTTGATCTCCCTCTGGTGCACCAAAGCTGGGCATACAGTGAGGATGTGCGACGATGTCTCGTCATCTTCCAGGCACCATCTACATAGAGGATCAACTGTGATCCCGATGAGCTCCATGTGCCTGTTCAGGTGATTATGTCCCGTTAGGAGCCCATTCACAGTCTTGATGTCCGGTCTGTTAAGTGACAGGATCTCTTTAGACATTTTTTTCGAAGGCCCCTTTATGTGGAGCTTTGATTGCCTCTTGCCATCTTTGAAGGAACTGCTTTTGTAGCAGTTTCTCCATATTTGAGATTGCCAGGCTGCTGGGTATTCCCAAGAGGGGTTCAGGTCCGACTGGAATCATTCCCGATCCTGTCTTGGCTAATATGTCTGCATCCTCGTTCCCGGGGATATCTGAGTGTCCCGGGACCCATATGAGGCTGACTTTGCTTGTTTTTGATAAACTTTCTATGGCGTTTCTATACTCGGACACCAGTTTGAATACAATCCTATTTGCGCCTAACGCCATAATAGCAGCTTTGCTGTCCGAGTAGATGGCAGTAGGCCCTCGACTTTTATTGTCGAGGTTTTCCTGGACACAGGTGAGTATAGCATATACTTCAGCCTGGAACACTGAGGCATATTTGCCTAAGGGAACTGAGATTTTCTCTTCGTTCCTTCTTCGTAGACCCCTGCGCCGGACATTCTCCCAAATCTTGATCCATCTGTGTACCAGGTTGATCCATGGTTTGGAGGTCTGTCGGGTGCATTGTCTTTCCATTCCTCCCTTGTGGGTCCTTTTCTAAAATCCAGAACAGGCGGGGTACTGTCTCTTTCCATTATCAGGACTGGACATCCTTCCTTTGCCCTGTTCCAGATAGCTGAGTGTCCATGGTCTGCCCCAGTACCGATCCATTGGCGCCTTTGAGTCTGAATGCAGCACGCATGGCTTCATGCTCGATGACAAGGTGCAGAGGTGGTAGTCCTAGTACAACTTCTAGAGCTCTAGTAGGCGTCGTTCTCATACCACCTGTTATTCCTAGACAAGCCAGTCGTTGTACTTTATCAAGTCATTTCTGGTCTTGCCCTCTGTGGTACCGGTCCACCAAATGATGGATCCGTACGTTGGTGACGGGCGAATGATCGCCGTGTATATCCAGTGTAGGATTTTGTGTGTCAAGCCCCACGTGTTCTTCTGCATGCCCAGTAGGAGCAGGTAGCCTTCTTGGTTCGATTTTCAACATGTTCGTTCCAGGTCAGCTTGGAGTCTATGGTGACTCCAAGGTGTTTGGTCGACGCTTCATACGGAAGCTGTCTTCCTGATATTAGTATCTCTGGAAGAGTTCCTATTTTGCGTTTCTTGGTGAAGAGTACCAAGTCCGCTTTTTCCGATTGACTCTCAGCCCACCGGCAGAACACCACTGTTAGGTCAATATCTTTATTGATTGGATTATTTCTAATAGTGAATGCACTATACTATCCTATTTCGTTTTTTTCGAAATATCAAGTGTTCACGATAAATAATTTTATAAACTTCGAGAAAGTGATGATCAAATTGAATGAATACGAACAGCATTAATGGATTTTTTCATAATCTCCAGTGCAAACCACATTACGCCGCCGCAAACTAGATCCCTTTTCAAAAATGAGACCACGAAAATGGTTCCCTAGAATAATACTGGCTTTTGGAAGTCTCGATTCCAACGGAATCAGGAGAATTGAACAACGTAAAACATTGTAGGTTTCTATTTAAAAGGCCTACCAACTTTTGGTACACCTAGTATAGTTCGAAGACAGAAGGAGCCCAATCAATTATGGCTGCTTGTATTCAAGATTCTAATCTATCACCAAGCTGAAAAATACACTGCCCAGACACAAACCCTGTATGTTTTCACATATTCGAATAAAAATAGAAAAACACGTCGATCGTGCATTTTTTTCATCCATTCTTCTGAAGGTTATGTTTGAATATTCATAACCTACCATAACAAACAATATCCGAACATTAAAGAAAATGTTTTGTGTAATATGTTACACAACTCAACAATAAATTCTTCCTTTTATTCACTTGTCATAAAGCAGCAGATATTACATATTGTTACATCCCTGACATATAATTTTCATATGTACGGTAATTAGTATTTAAATACAACTGACATTTAACACAAACTGATGAGCTTTAGAAAGCACAACATAAAATAAAAATATTGACACCTTTTCTATTTCGGTATAGATATTGGGTAATTCATCTCTCAGTATTGATTCTCTATCACATCGGCGCACTCGGAGCTTTTGTTAGAGGAGACTGAAAGTGCCTTCAAATGAAAGGAAACGATGAGTAATTCTGTGGCTTGGTGCTAAAAGGGCCAATGTCAATATTTTGCTGTTTTGGGTTGATTATTGCATTAGATTGCTTTTCTTGCTTTTTTTTTTCGCAAAACGATTTGTACCAGTATTGCATTTGGATATTTGGAAAGTATTTGATAAAATGTGACCGTTATTATATTTCCCATACGTCTAGTAGGAAGAAAAAGTGCTGCCATACTTGAAAAACTTATTTATTCGACACGTTTTGAAAATACGACTGTAAAATACATAAAATCATTTTTTACATCATGGAATCATTGTATTCTGTTCGGTTAGATGTAATTCTACCCAAAAAAAATTATTCCAGATTGTAACCATGGGGCGGACGATTTGTACCAGTATGACATTTGGATTTTTGGAAATTATATGATACAATGTGACCATTATTATATTTGCCATACTTCTAGTAGAGGGAAAAAGTGGCGCCACACTTGAAAAACTTGGTTTTCGACACGTTTTCAAGGTACAAGACATAAAATCATTTGTTACAGTATGGCTTATCGTATTCGGTTCGTTTGGATAAAATTCAACCTAAAAAAAATTATCCCATACTGTAACTATGGGGCGGAAGTCTGTTACACTCAAACAAGATATGAAAAAAAAAATTGGAATGAATTGTAACACTATGGCATTTCAAATTTTCCAAACTTGAAAAAAAAAAGACGTGTGGCACTCGGAGACTGCCGCGGTAAAGCTATTGCATATCATTTTTTATCAACTTACGCAATTATAATTATATATTTATTTTATTTATGCAGTATTTTTTTTTCTTTGATATTAATTCAAGTTACACTTTGAGCGTGGTGACCGATAAGAAAACAAATTTTTTTCTATTATTAAATAAATGAGAAGTTAATATTGTTCAAAATATTTTTTTATTATCTTTCAATACATGTCGGTTCTTCAGGAATATTTATCATTGAAACTATAGGTTTATGGTAACTGAAATTAGAAACATAAGTTTGAGACTTGATATCTTCTAAATATCTGGAAAATACCGCATCAATGGTGGTTCCATATTTTGTTGTGGATTCTTGTGGATCATTATTCATTTTCAAATTCAATATTTTCGAAAGAAAACTTGTCAACCGCTCTGATTTTTTATCAGCGAAGTTGATGTTGAAATCGCCAGCCAAGATAAGTGGAAATTTATTACCATTTGTACCAAGTATTTTCGACCCTTCTTCAGTGTACTCCAGTAAAGTGCAATGAATAAAATGCTCTACCTCGTCTAATTTTGGATTCGGAGAAATGTAAATTGCTACCATGACTATGTGTAGGCCATTTCTAAGTTTGCATAAGCACGCACAAATATCTCCAACAAATGAGCTCCTAACATTAACATCTATACTTTCTCACAAACAGCTGATTACGTATTCGTCTGATTTCGGAGCAGCTCGTCTCGATTCGTGCGAGCTTCGTAGAGTCGTACCATGAAGTAAATACAAAGAGGAGGTGCCCTAACGCCGACCGCTGTGCCGGTCGGAGTGGGGGGTGTTAGGTTTATTTTCGTTACGGAATTTCTGGATTCGGTCTCCGCGCTCAAGGCCCGCGATAAAAGCTATATGCAATAGCTTAAAACTATGCTTTGGAAAAATTATACTGCACTAATGGCGAAGTGCCAAAGTGGTGGACTCGAAAAAATAGTTTTCTGATTTTTTTTTATGTTGAAAAATAAGCCTATACCGTGACCAGGGGGCTGGAGCTGCCACACTCGCCTCTGATATGTCGACAACCAATACATACATTATGTCTTACGATCACGATGAGCCAAGACAATTCGCGAAATCTTTCGAGCGCCGGTAGCCGTACAATATTATACAACATAACATCTGGTTATAAGACAAGATTGGCGCCACCTAAGTGTTTGAAATTTTGTATTTATATTCGTTAAACCTCAAACTTACAGGAAAAATTATTGCCATACTGGTACAAATCGTTCGAATTACGAATAAAATCTTAGAATTTTGAAAAAATATTGTACATATTCGCCACCTCCCACAGGTATGGCATGATCAGACTTATATTTATGATCATACAGAGAACTGTTGAAAAAAGTTTTAGTCTGGTACAAATCGTTTAGCAAAAAAAAAAATTTACTCCCTTGCGGTGGTATGGCGGCCATTGGGAACCGTCGGAAGAGTATGGCAGGGTGATTTCTGTGAATGGCTACTCGACGATGATTAGCTGCGCAAAAATTGGCCTGGTACAAATTGTTGTTTTTTTTTTAATAAATGTATTCGCGTCGGTATGGCGGGCTGTAAGTCACACCGGAGAAGTATGGCATTACGCTACCGCCTACTGCTTTTTTTATCGACTATCGGAAAATACAAGCATTTTTGTGGAACAAATCGTTCGACACTCGTTATTTATCAGACACGTTCGATTAACGCCCACGCGATTGGGCCGCCGGTACCAGCGCTATGACCATCATTTTCTTTTTTGTCATTCCGTAATTAGACCCCTGAAGAACCGCCATACTGGTACAAATGACCTAATATTTTGTGTCGCCATCTCCCGGTCTATTAGTCTGAACCCTTCAGTTCCCGTGGATCCTGAAAATTCTGAATCTGTGATTGATCGAGTGCCTTGGTGCCACGGTGTCTTGGAATCATCTTCATTCATCAATTGATAACCAATATGTTGGTTGGTTGGTTTCGTACTTGAGGAAAAAGGCTCATTAGCTGAATCGATCCAGCCGTCGTTTTATAACATTAATCAAAAATGTTACCCTGACCGGAATTGGTTCCTGTGACCTTCTGCTTGGTAGGCGACAGTGATATCCGCTGAGCTATTTTCTCGTTTGCTAATAATTTAATCGATAGTCTCTTTCTTCGCCAAATTTCTCATATACCCGAATTCTCCAATTTTCCGGGCAACTTTTCCAATTTTTTTTCCGTATCAACCATCCTCGAAAAATTAGCCAAATTGGTCCAGCCGTTCTCACGTTTTGCGCTTACAAAGAATCGAGATTCATTTTTATTATATATTAGTAATACAGATAAAAACGCGAAAAAGATTATTTTTTATTATAATAGAACTTAAACACAAAACTGTCAGTAAAACATCAAAGAAAAACAAAATACTGAAATAAATAATATAAACAATCTGGTATAAAAATTGAAAAAAATAATAGATGAACGATATTTCTATGGCAGAGGAAAATAAAACATTACAAAGTTATTCATATAAAAATAATAACTAAAACGGCCGCATTAGGAATTGGAATTATAATTCCAGTAAATCCCTCATGGATTTAAATTTTTCAACGAGATCAAATATCCTTTGTAGATCTATTGTGTATGCCCTCATGTTCTGATAGAGTTTCCTGTCTAGATCCGTTCTTGTTACTAGACTCCATAGGCCAGACTTTGAGTAGTCCTCCATATATTGGGGGTTGTGGTATTCCTCCCCTATCGTTGAAAACCTCAGCCTTGTAAGGCCTTCACAGTAGGACAGTATGTGCGCTGAGGTTTCCTCCTCCTCCTGGCAGAATCTTCATGTGGTTGTGTCTGCCAGCCCGATGTTCTTCATGTGCTTGTTGACTCTACAGTGCCCTGGCAGGAGCCCAACCATGATCCTGGTTGATATCCTATTCTGGCTTAGCAGGTAATCTGTGAAATTTGGGGATGGTTCCTTGATGAATTATTTGGCCTGTCTCATGCTCGGTGCCTTGTTCCACCATTCTTTCAACCAGTTATTGTATTAATGAATGTGTGTGTGTGTCTTTGTTGCACCCAAGCCAGAGATAGTCTGTTTCGACCGCCCACCCTTTGCAGGGCTTCCAAGCAGTCCGAGACAAGTTTGGAGTCAACTTGCATGTAGTTTATTGCTTTAATAGTCGCTTGGCTGTCAGGGTATATGGCAATGGTCTTTTCCTTAAACTCTTGCCCTAGTAACTCCTCTGCGCAGTGGTATATTGCTGGAACTTCTGCCTGGAATATCGTCACATGTTTTCTCAGTGAGACTCCTGTCTTTGGCTTAGCTGAATATATTCTTGCTCCTACACCTTCTTTGATTTTTGAGCGGTCTGTGTAGCAGGAAATTTGTGCATTAATTAGAGGTCCTTCCTTCTATGACTCTCTGTTTGCTATGACTGTTTTAAAGTTTTTTCCGAAGCTATACTTGGGAAGCATCTCGTCCGATGGCGTTCCCATTATGGGGTCGGTTTCCACTCTTTGCATAGATCGTTATACACTCTGCCGTGCAGTCTACTTATGGGCGCTTGCCCTCTGGTCAGTCTACTGGCAACTGACCTGGCTTCGCCTTGTATGTAAACATGAATGGTGGTAGGTTCCACAAGACTTCTAAGGGGCGGCTGTTGGAGTAGTCCTCATAGCTCCGTGACAGTCAGGTAGGCTGTTACTAGCATTCGGATCGCCCCAGCCTGCTGAGTCTTTGACCACCATGTCACCGAACCGTATGCTATCATGGGTCTGATGACCCTGATACATAGCCAAATTATCAGTTTCGGTTGTAGCCCCCAGTTTTTTCCACACATTCTTCTGCATAGGTTGAGGGCTACCGTGCTTTTTTGCATTATTTTTTGTAGGTGTTGATTCCATGTCAGCTTGTGGTAAAAGATGACTCCCAAGTATTTTGTCTCTTGTGCAATTGGAATTTCTACCCCATTCAGAACTGGTGGCTTGGGTCCTCTCAATACTCTATTTTTTGTAAACGCAACTATTGTGATATTTCGAGGGTTTACCGTTAGTTTCTCCTCCTGACACCACTTATTTATTGAGTGTAGAACAGTCTGCATATGCTCCGAAACGGTTCCTGCAAATTTGCCTTTTGCAATAATTGTTAGATCATCGGCATATCCTAAGTAATGCATGCCTTTGGATATTAGCCTTCCCGGTAGTTCGTCTTCTAGGATAGCCCACAGAAGAGGTGATAGTACCCCATCTTGAGGGCATCCCCTACCTGCTCCAGCTGTGACTGTGGTTTCACACAGTAGGGATGGGACCCGTTTATCTTCTAGAGCTTTGGTGATAGATGCAATTTTTTTCTATTATTAAATAAATGAGAAGTTAATATTGTTCAAAATATTTTTTTATTATCTTTCAATACATGTCGGTTCTTCAGGAATATTTATCATTGAAACTATAGGTTTATGGTAACTGAAATTAGAAACATAAGTTTGAGACTTGATATCTTCTAAATATCTGGAAAATACCGCATCAATGGTGGTTCCATATTTTGTTGTGGATTCTTGTGGATCATTATTCATTTTCAAATTCAATATTTTCGAAAGAAAACTTGTCAACCGCTCTGATTTTTTATCAGCGAAGTTGATGTTGAAATCGCCAGCCAAGATAAGTGGAAATTTATTACCATTTGTACCAAGTATTTTCGACCCTTCTTCAGTGTACTCCAGTAAAGTGCAATGAATAAAATGCTCTACCTCGTCTAATTTTGGATTCGGAGAAATGTAAATTGCTACCATGACTATGTGTAGGCCATTTCTAAGTTTGCATAAGCACGCACAAATATCTCCAACAAATGAGCTCCTAACATTAACATCTATACTTTCTCACAAACAGCTGATTACGTATTCGTCTGATTTCGGAGCAGCTCGTCTCGATTCGTGCGAGCTTCGTAGAGT
Source organism: Gonioctena quinquepunctata (assembly GCA_018342105.1). Taxonomy (NCBI): domain Eukaryota; kingdom Metazoa; phylum Arthropoda; class Insecta; order Coleoptera; family Chrysomelidae; genus Gonioctena; species Gonioctena quinquepunctata. The sequence goes on along the minus strand of JAFIRS010000318.1, from coordinate 787,239 downwards.
CGTACCATGAAGTAAATACAAAGAGGAGGTGCCCTAACGCCGACCGCTGTGCCGGTCGGAGTGGGGGGTGTTAGGTTTATTTTCGTTACGGAATTTCTGGATTCGGTCTCCGCGCTCAAGGCCCGCGATAAAAGCTATATGCAATAGCTTAAAACTATGCTTTGGAAAAATTATACTGCACTAATGGCGAAGTGCCAAAGTGGTGGACTCGAAAAAATAGTTTTCTGATTTTTTTTTATGTTGAAAAATAAGCCTATACCGTGACCAGGGGGCTGGAGCTGCCACACTCGCTCTGATATGTCGACAACCAATACATACATTATGTCTTACGAACACGATGAGCCAAGACAATTCGAGAAATCTTTCGAGCGCCGGTAGCCGTACAATATTATACAACATAACATCTGGTTATAAGACAAGATTGGCGCCACCTAGGTGTTTGAAATTTTGTATTTATATTCGTTAAACCTCAAACTTACAGGAAAAATTATTGCCATACTGGTACAAATCGTTCGAATTACGAATAAAATCTTAGAATTTTGAAAAAATATTGTACATATTCGCCACCTCCCACAGGTATGGCATGATCAGACTTATATTTATGATCATACAGAGAACTGTTGAAAAAAGTTTTAGTCTGGTACAAATCGTTTAGCAAAAAAAAAAATTTACTCCCTTGCGGTGGTATGGCGGCCATTGGGAACCGTCGGAAGAGTATGGCAGGGTGATTTCTGTGAATGGCTACTCGACGATGATTAGCTGCGCAAAAATTGGCCTGGTACAAATTGTTGTTTTTTTTTTAATAAATGTATTCGCGTCGGTATGGCGGGCTGTAAGTCACACCGGAGAAGTATGGCATTACGCTACCGCCTACTGCTTTTTTTATCGACTATCGGAAAATACAAGCATTTTTGTGGAACAAATCGTTCGACACTCGTTATTTATCAGACACGTTCGATTAACGCCCACGCGATTGGGCCGCCGGTACCAGCGCTATGACCATCATTTTCTTTTTTGTCATTCCGTAATTAGACCCCTGAAGAACCGCCATACTGGTACAAATGACCTAATATTTTGTGTCGCCATCTCCCGGTCTATTAGTCTGAACCCTTCAGTTCCCGTGGATCCTGAAAATTCTGAATCTGTGATTGATCGAGTGCCTTGGTGCCACGGTGTCTTGGAATCATCTTCATTCATCAATTGATAACCAATATGTAATCAATGTAGAGTATGATAGTCGTAGAGAAAGTAATTGATTGAGGTACACCGGAGATGGCTTCATAAAAGTCAGAATATATCTTACTCTGAAAACCCTACCAGAAAGAAATTCCGAGATCCACAAACATGAGCGCACACGGTACATGAGTGATTTCCAAGGTTTTTTATTTTGCATTTTCAACCTAGCTATTTATTAATTGTATAATTCTTCCAAGCGACCGTGCTAACGTATTCCCATTTGCGCTTGGTATATAAGAAATGCAATAACTTAGCATAATGGCTTATGCAATGGCGAGGAAGTAACGGTCTAATAGTGTTATTAATAATGACCCGATTGTCGAGATTATTATTAGTGACACTGCTCATTATTGCGAACGACCATTGTGATTGTGAACCCGCAAATTTGGCAATGATATCCAGATAACAATATTTATCAATGTCGAATATGTTTCACCTTCTTACAAGTGTTTATTTCCGTTTTTTGATTATTTCGTATTAGTGTTCGGAATTGGCTAAGAAAATTGCTAAATTATGCTTTTTGTCACGGCATCGTATGTCCTCGCATTTTTCCTAATAGGAACAATAAAAAAATGGAATTATCGTAATTGAGTTATTTTATATTTGGTTAGACTCTAATGATTAAATTATTTTGTTTTGGGAAACGAATTCGGGAAAAAATTAATGTATACAATCTACATAAACCCGCTCTGGTCTAATGAGTTTGTATGCGTTATTGGTATTGGATCACATCAAATTAAAAGGATTTGTTCAAATAGTTCTTTAAGATTTTTTTTCATTCGTCTCACATAAAGCGATGGCATAGTTGTAGTTCTCAGCATGTGGGGGTTTTCGCCCTCTACAAATAGTGGAGTAGAAACGATTTTTACCGACGAAACCAAAAAGGAAGAGGTTCTCTAGTCGACGTGTATATATGATTTTTTTTATGTATGACCACGCATAATTTTTTACTGAGACGTCCGATTCCGATAATTCTTTTTTCAGTGGATAGGGTGTACTTCGAAGTTTGTCCCATTTGAATTTAAAAGATGAAATCCACCCCTAAGGGTAGCAAAATGAAGGATATTGATCACTCACCCTCTGAATTCTGGTCCATTAACCGATTCTATCAGGCATTTGGATTTTTTTTTTATTAGATAGGGTATACCTCATAGTTGATCATATTCGGATTTCGAATGGAATTATCTACCCTTACGGGTAGAAAAATAGGGAATAATTGATTTTTCACTTGTGAACATTGGCACACATATGTAGTTGACAATGACAGATCGCTAATGTCATTATTTTTATTCTCCTACATCCGTCACAATCATTTTATTCTATGAGAGGATGGAATGATATACAAAGTAATGAAATAAACTAACCAGAACAACGAAAATAATTTATATTACAACAAATAGTAAAAGTAGATAATCATATTATTTGACTGGTAATAGTTGAAGTGAGGTGGGTAAGTAAGTATTTTGGAAGTGATCAAAAAACAAGTAGGTAGTAAATAGTAGATTTCAACCACAATTTTTTTTAAAATTAAAACTTTTTAACAAAAAATCAAACCGACGAAATACGGAACTGAAAAGTAAAAAATAAAATAAACCTTCTTAGTCTCAATAACTAAGCTCCTAAACTAATGTAAGTAACTAATTTTGAGTCGGCGCCAAACAAACAATCAACGAAGATCATTAAATTACTTCAAAAATATCATTAGAATGTCACCGCGCAACTCGATGCCATCATTTTACGCCTTACCTGATTCATTTGCTTGTTTGTTTGACGCCGACTCAAAATTAGTTACTTATATTAGTTTGGGAGCTTAGTTATTAAGACTAAGAAGGTTTATTTTATTTTTTACTTTTTGTCGGTTAAATTTTTTGTTAAAAAGTTTTTTTATTATGTTATTCTGTTCCGGGCCATGATGATAAATCCATGTTTTCGACTTTGGGGGGGTGTGTTGGCGCAGTCCGCCATTTAAGATTAAAGGTACAAAAACATTCTTTTACAGCGGTAGAAACGTGTGAATATTCTTCCAAACAATTCGTCCAACTGCTCGATTTCTCTTTTCAAGATATTATTTGTAGCTATTTACTGAATATAATTTTGTTAATGTCAACTTATTTCCACACCACCATGAGAGTTAACGGCGCGTTTTTTAATTGTGTTATCCCTGGAAGGCCTAATTAACCCAGTGAATAGAGCCAAAGAGAGGGGGGTTACCTTACAAACGGTCCGGTAGTTCTTTATTTTTGATAGGATGGTTATTAAATGTTTAAATGCAAAATGCAAAATGCACAATTCACCCACCTCCCTCCGCGCCCACCGCCATATTGAAAAAAACCGAAAAAAATCGGAACTTTCTTCAGATTTTGGCTTATATCTTCGTTTTGGTGCATTTTAGCTACGATAAAAATTCACTCAATGTTGTAAAGAATGAAATTTCCTATAATTTTGAATTTCATTTCTAGGACTGATAGTTACGAAGATATGCACTTTTCAAAAAAGTAAAAACAATCAAATTTTCCGGAAATTTGTCAAACTTCTAACTTTAGAACGCTGTAATTCAGTTATGGCCTGTTCTAGGAAAACAAGTATCAGCATCAAATTTGTAGGAAATTTAATTACCTACGAAATGCATGTACATTTTTCTTAACTAACTCTTTGGAGGGGGGGGGGAGGTAAACGTGAGAGTTAAAACACTGGCAGATTGCTTTTTTTTTGGCTATTCTGACTCCACATCGTATCTAAAAAAAAATCACTAATTATTTTTTTCCAGTTTTGGCTTGAATTTGGAGTTTATACCAATCCTACATGTTACAGCGCAATGCTCATGACGCAGGTACTATTTCACTTGAGTACCTACTGGTGTGAGGGGAAGTTCAATTTCAAATAACCCACCAACACAGCAGATACATTTTTTAAAGATTCATTCATTTAAACAAAGTAAGAACAAAAGGCAGTAATAATCATACAAAAATCGGTAGTAATTGAACTAAGAACTAAAAAGAAAACAAATTTACATGCGCTTCGCTCGTTTCGTAGGGGGTGAGTTAATGAAGTCGGGGTCTTCATTTTCGTTCGTCAAATAGTGAAGTTACTAGATCGGCGTCGTCTTCGATGTCGACGATGACTCCATTCCTGTTATTACATTCTTGGACAACACAGAAATTGCAAAGGGCGGAACACTTTAGGCCACACTTTCTACAGCCACACGCCCCCATACAGCCAGATGGCCTTGAGCAGGTTTGGGAGAGCAGCGTGTCTACTCATCCTGATGGGCTCCAGTCTTCCAGCTTTTCTATACCAGCCCCACTCGATAGGGTCTTTGACAATCCTCATCCACTCCATGACCTGGTGGTATGTCCTCAGGAAGTGGAAATGTGCTGCATCAGTGGTCGGAGGTAGTTTAGCCAGATTAAACTTGGTGGTACTTGTCTTCAATTTGCTATAGCGAAGGGAGCTCAACGACTGTTCTCTACTGCCACCTCACAGGGATACCAAGATTTTTTTCCCTGCTGCTGCAATTTCTTTTCGGCAGCAGGGTCCTCGAACCTCTCCGCCTGCTCCAGCAATGATGGGTCTTTGGTAGAATGTATTCTTTCCAAACCCAAAAATGTTTGAAGTGATGTTTTTTTGTGATGCCGAATTTTTAATTGGATATAAAAATATATAATAATTAATAATATTAAATATAAAAAATATTGCGTGCAGGAGCGAGATGCAGCAGAGAGTTGTACTTGTAGGAAGAGGTGGAGTATATTGCATCTGGATGTTACCCTCTCGCTGGTTTTTTGAGGTGGACATTGTTCACCGCAGGTATTGTGCCAGTCAGCAGGACGAGTAGGTCAATGTCTTCCACGACAATAATGACGGCGTCGTACGTGAGGAAGAGGCATTTAGCAGTGGCAACTATCAACCTGTCAGCATCTTCGGAAGCTTGGTCTGTGGCTATGTTTGACGCTTCCATTTCACTGGAGAGCAGCTTCGCGAATCGGTCCTTGTTCCCCTCATTGCCCAAAAAGCATCACATCGGTGCCATAGTGACGTTGAACATACTTAACGTAATCCTGGCAAATCCCTCCAAAGGTCGAGCATCTGTTCCATACAACCTTGTGAAGAAGGTACCCACCATCCATAACGACCATGGAACGTTGTTTCGACTTTAATGTTTACCCCCCACTCCGTAGGGTTGGTTGGAATAAGTGTACATGCATTTCGTAGATAATCAAATCCCCTACAAATATCATTCTGATACTTGTTTTCCTAGAAAAGGCCATAACTGAATTACAGCGTTCTAAAGTTAGAAGTTTGACAAATGCATATCTCCGTAACTATCCGTTCTAGGAACAGAATTCAGGATGTAAATTATAGGAAATTTCATTCTTCACAACATTGAACAAAACTCTTTTGAAGCTAAAATGCACCGAAACGAAGATATAAGCGAAAATCTGAAGAAAGTTCCGATTTTTTTCGGTTTTTTCAATATGGCGGCGGGCGCGGAGGGGGAATTGTGCATTTTGCATTTTAAACACTCAATAACTATCCTAGACAACATATAAAAAATTCAGAACTACCGGACCGTTTGTAAGGTAACCCCCCTCTATTTACTGGATTCAATCCGCAGATGTTCTTGTTTTGCAATTGAGCACGGCTCTCATTCCGTGATTTATCTCCCCGAAAATATTTCTATTATTTCTTTCTTTTATATTGATTCTGGTCGGTTGATGTCTTCATAATTTTCCTCGTTGTCAGTGTTATCCTCTAACCCATTTTCCTCACTGAGAATCTGCGCTTCCATCCATGTCACAGTCTCATCTTCGTCGTCGCCCTCGATGATGATCTCTGGTGCATTCTCGCATGAATCACCTTTGCAGAATCCGTATACAACAGCACTTCAACACACTTTTTCGTGCAATCGCACACAAAGTGAGTATTTCGCGTTCTAAGCACAGTTCGCGGCCGTTACCCATAGTAACGGCTGCCAAACCAAATGTCATTTCCAAATTTGACATTTCTGAAATACGCACTTTTCGCAACTTTTGATTTCTGCATCAATGGACATCATCTTGACATTCTGTTTGTCACACCAATATTTAAACTTGCCGTTTAGATTTTTCAGGTATTAAAACGGAAAGCGCCAAGTCCCCCCCAGAGTTCTGAATATTTGATATTGGTTCAACAACCAGAGTCTGGATATGCAACTAAACCTTTGATTGGTTTCAACAAGAAGAAAACATACGTTATACGTTATACAAACCAAAATTATTCGTTGTATTGCATGTTTTCTCAAACATCCCAAATCTACTCGTTTTTAAATTTCATAGGAGTCGTTCATCATTCAATACAACTATGAAACAGAAATGCAGTGCGAATGTATGCAAAAAAACACGGGCGGCTAAATCAAAGTGCCGCTAAGCAGATAGCGATAAAACGATAGAGGGAAAGTAATTGTTTTTGGGGACTGTGCTCTTAGTAAAAGGCATCTTAGTGATAAGCCGTGAGCGGTGAGCGGTAAGAATAAATAAAAAAATAATAAAAAAACTTTTTCAAAGACAAGCTTTTATTCAGAAGCGCTAAAAAGTAAAAAATAATAGCTTTGGATGTGCGACGTAGGTTATTCCGTGAGTTATAGATTCAAAAGCTTGTCGCTTCTGTATTCGAACTGAAAACTTTGGGCCGCCATCTTGAATTTGTGAATTTTTAAAGAAAATTCATAATCTCCGACCCCGAAAACCCCCATATACCAATTTTGAGTCGAATCGGACCATAAACACAAATCTCGTCCGCCATCTTAGAGCCGCCATCTTGAATTTGTGAATTTTGAAAGGAAATTCATAATATCCGACCCCGAAAACCAGCACATACTAATTTTGAGTCGAATCGGACGATAAACACAAATCTCGTCCGCTATCTTAGAGCCGCCATTTTTTTGGTTTTTTTCTCAAAAATTCCATAATGCATTGTCACGCGAACTATGGACACCTGCCAAATTTCACGTTAATCTGGCAACTGGAAATGGATCAAATTCAATTTGCAAGATTGGATGACAAACATCGGGACAGCTGAAACTAAATAAAAGCTTGTAATTTAAAAACAAAATAGTAAGTAGAAAATCGTTGTTTTTTTGTCGGACGTCGGAAACCGCACATAAATGAAAAATGATTATATTCCACTTGTTTTTTAAAGGAAGGGTCATTTATCATTCCACATTTGTTATTCACATTTGTTCTTCAGTGTAAGGTTTGAGGTACAGTTTATAGTTATAGATCTTTTTCATTGAATTAGAAATAGTGACAAGTGAAATTGAATTTATCGTAAAAAATGGTAAGTGCAACACTGACATCATTAACAAGTTTGATTTTTGCATATTTTGGAAAACCGATAAACAGTGTATAAGAATACAATTATAATTACTATTTAGAGCCCCAGAAAATTCCTCAATACATTCTCGAGAATCATTTAATTTCTATATTCACAAATTTTACAAGTTCCAACTGAAAAAGTTATTTTTATGGTTGTTATTTTTTGGTCATGGTGACAAAAAAGCATATTGAAAATTTCTATTTGATCTGGAGAATTGAACTGAGCTGTTTAATTTATTTGTATTATTGTTCACTGGTTTCAGTTATTTTCAGTATATTTGCAAACAGTGGCCAAAGGCATACATATTTTGTTTTATGAACAATAATTTTATAAAGTTATTTTTTCCGCATGTTTTTTTTTTCCGCATGTTTTATTTTTGAGAGTTTATTATTTAAATTAAATGTCGAATTGTTTTTGTTTGTTTCCCAATATTTTTCCCATCTTATTTATATTATTGTTCTCTGGTTTCAGTTGTTTCAAATAAAATGAAATATATTTCATTTCATTTCTATGGATTTTATAACTTTGGTTACAAATTTCCATTAACTCATGCCCCCCCTGAAAAACTCCCTAGATCCATCAGTGGTTTTAGGTTTAAGCTAGTTTTTTTTCACTCCAAAAGAAAGGATGTTCATCCAATTCTACTTCCCGAATCGCCATTCAACTGTCACATTCGAACAATACATGATACCTACTTATGCGTTACACCGAAAACGTTTACTAATATTGATGAACTGTTGGAATTGTCTTTTGTTCACCGTCTACTTCGAAGGCAACAACTGATCATCATTTTAAATAGATTTTCAAAGACGGGGGTAATAAACTTTTAATGGTTTTCATAAACTGATGTGATTCGTAATACTATAGTAGAGGGGAATAACTCTCGAAGGAATGTTATATTCGAGATATATTAACAATCCACTGGATTTTTGGAATGTATGAGCGAAGCGGATATATTTTCGGAATTAATTTATTCCTTCTTCAAAGCTGAAATGACAATATTCACATATAGATTGAAACAAAGAACATGACCCACCTTAAAACTAAGTTTTTCCTGCTCATGGAGCTGTTGAGTAGTCGATAAAAACTCTGGTCGATAAAAACACATTGACACAAATTACACATTAAAAACTTTAAAATTGTATATAAACAAATACAGACACGTTGAAATGCAATAACACACAACTGTGTATGGTCAATATGCAACTGGTCATCCCACCTAAAATATTCCAGCGCTACATAGATAAAAAAACTAAAAAAACAAAACAAAACGAATCTTTTGTGTATCATTATTCAAAAATCTGTTTTTCTTTCGAACCTTCCTAGAATATGGGTGTATATTTTTGTCAGGTTTTGTGTATCACTTTTTTTTTTATTTTGGAAAAAGAGATGACTTATTCAAAGAGATTGTTGGGAGAAATGATTCCAATCAATTTCCATGATACAAAAAAGTGATACACAAAATATGACAAAAATATACACCCATATTCTAGAAAGGTTCAAAAGAAAAACAGATTTCTGAATATTGATACACAAAAGATGTGTTTTGTTTTTTTTTCGTATCTTTATTTATGTAGCGCTGGAATATTTCAGGTGGGATCATCAGCTGCATATTGACCATACACGGTTGTGCGTTGTTTCATTTTAACGTGTCTGTATTTGTTTATATACAATTTTAAAGTTTTTAATGTGTAATTTGTGCCAATCTGTTTTTATCGACCAGAGTTTGTATCGACTACTCAACAGTTTTTTAGTTGAATCCATGAGCAGGAAAAACTTAGTTTTAAAAATGGGTCATAGATATGATCTTTGTTTCAGTCTATACGCGAATATTGTCATTTCAGCTTTGAAAAAGGAATACATTAATTCCGAAACGTCAGCTATAAAAAATTTGTTTTACTCCCTGGTTGTAATTCCCGTTAAATCCAATTTTAAAAAAAAATTTATTTGATAAAAACAATTTTAAAAAAATTAAATAAATAATGCAAAATGGCTGAAAAAATTTAAAATTTTACCCCAAATTAGGAAAATATTTACATTCTGAATTGTTCGTGTAACTTAAAACAGAAAAATAAATAAATGAATAAAACAAAAAAAAACGAACAATTATAGAAAAAAAAAGAGGAAAAAAGTACTGCTCTGCTGCGCGTGGGAAGAGTTATACAGTGCGGCTTTTTATAGTCCCCCCCCCCTGTTAACTTTTGAACGGTTCGACGTAGAACAATGAAAAAAAAGGTATTGTATGATATTACCGATACTACTTTTGGGAGGGGGGGGGGGCACATCAACTTCAAAATTTTAAATAGCATGGGGGGTCATGTGGCACATCGTTGAAAAGATAATTTAATTCTCTTTCCAAAAATCTAATTGTTTTTACCCTTTTGTTGATTTGTTTTTCACAATGTGCATTTGAAAGGTCAAACATAAGTGCGGATCTGAAATCACACAAATATTTTGAATGGAATTACCGATCCTACTTTTTGAGAGAAGAAACATTACAATTACTCGACAGAGGGCGCTGAGGGCATAACAGCTTGAAAATTTTGAAAGGCATAGAGATCGAGTTGCACACCGTTGAGAAGGCAATTCAATTATAGTTTCAACCATGGTTGTTCTACGGAATCACAATTGCGATGAGTAACACTGAATACGGTCAATAGAGAAAAATTTATTACTTAAATGATTTTTCATTTTCGAATTCGTTTCAAAGCTTAATTAGGTAGAAATTTTGAATCCATACAGTAATCCAATTTTTTGAATTGATCGGCCGATAGTTGAGGAAAATCCATATTGAAGTAAACAAAAACACTCAATTCACTAAATGATTTTCACTAAACTGGGTTTACAAAACCACGACACGTGTTTCGCTATACAATAGCCTTTTATAGCTTTTCAAGAGATTATACCCAAATAATACCCAACTCATTTATTTTTAATGACCATAATTATAAAGGGTATCATTTATCGGATTTAGTAAACTGATAATCAAGCAGTAACCTAGAAATGCCCATTATGAAATTGGATTATTTTGTCGATGTTTAAGAATTTCTAATGTAACAATGATTATATCATTACTTACCTGCTCTTTATATTATCGCATTTGTATTTAAGAAGAGTTTCATTCTACTTCTACTAGTATATTTTGAGTTTGAAACATTATCATGGTTCGTGTACGTCCTATCGAAGAGAAAACTGAAACAATCTGCATTTTTGGTGGGGCCCGTGGGAACTACCATGCAGCGAAGATAATTTTTAATGAGAAATTCCCTGATCATCCAATAACTCGAAAGTATTCGAGGAAACTGGTTGAAAAATTCAACATAACTGGCACTGTTCATAGGCCCAGTGGAGCTGGCCAAAAATCAATTTCGGAGGAGACGGAAATTTCGGTAATTGCCGAAATGGTGGTTAATCCTCAACAAAGTACCTCACTTGTAGCAAACGTATCAACATCGACAGTAAAAAAATATTTGAAGTAACACAAATTCCATTCATACAGAAGATGACCCAGACCGAAGGATGGATTCTGTGAAATTATGATTGAAAAGATAGCTGAGAACCGCAATTACATTAAAAATATTTGTTTTTCAGATTGAAGTACTTTTTTTAACGGAAACGTGAATACACAAAATGTGCGGTACTGGAGTGACACAAACCACCATGTCTTTCGAGAAGGTCACACACAGTTTCCACAGAAACTGAATGTGTGGGCAGGAATTCTGGGAAACCATATTGTAGGTCCTTTATTTCTGGGAGAAAACTTGAACGGTAATTTATACCTGGAGATGCTACAAGAAACGATCGATCCACTCATACTTCAAATACTAGAAGAAAATGAGAACAAATTCCAGGAACACATTACTTTCCTCACTTCCAACGTTATGTTCGAGAGTATCTGGATGTAAGATACCCTATAAGATGGATTGGACGTCGTGGACCAATCGAATGACCAGCACGATCACCAGACTAGCTGATTTAAGTCTTCAGTAATTGAGTTTTTATCACCCAAACTGGACTACATTCAGGAGAACCATCCAACAGCTGAAACCATAATCATGGGAGACTTTAATGTACATAACGCTGCCTGGCTCAAATTCTCTAACAAAACAGATGATGCGGGTCGTCAAGCCGAGGCCTTCGTCATCACTCATGGTCTAGAACAACTGGTCGAGCTACCAACCCGCATCCCTGATGTCAACAACCAGTCTGCCAATACACTAGATCTTTTCCTCACCACCAATCCTGACCCGTATAGAATAGAAGTTTGTGCCCCACTTGGAAACTCTGATCACACCCTCATCTCAACAACATGCTCTTTCCATTTACCATCGAGCTGCACAATACCACCCCGTCTCATGTGGCATTACAATTCGGCCGACTGCGAAGGTCTTCGTATGTTTTTCTCAGCGTTTCCATGGAAGAGAGTTTGTTTCTCTTCAGTAGATCCAACACGATGTGCTGAGACAATTTCTGAAATCATCATGTTGGGGATGCAAACCAACATACCGAATACCGAAAGAAGAACATCATCCGATAAGACCTGGTTTAACAGAAACTGCTCTAGAGCTGTGGCTTCCAAACAGGCAGCATACCATCGATGGCTAAAAAATCCGGGCCCTGAGACCAGAGCAGCATATGTCGAGGCTAGAGGCATATGCAAAGAGACAATAGAATGCTCAAAAGATGCCCACAGTGCCAAAATAAGATCAAAACTTGCTGAATGTCCTAACGGATCCCGTTCATTTTGGTCTTTCGCCAAAGCTGTGGGAAGAAACTTCACTTCCAGCTCATTTCCTCCTCTAACCAAAGAAGACGGAACACTAGCAACGACTGCCCAGGAAAATGCCAATATCTTTGCGCACCTATTTGCTGGAAATTCCACTCTGGATTCATCGGGAAAACAACCCCCGAACATTACACCTATTGACAGTCACATGCCCGAGATCACCTTTCGCCAACGTACTATCAGAAAGATTTTGCTGGGCCTCAACACCAACAAAGCCTGTGGATCTGACGGAATCCCGCCGATTGTTCTCAAGAAATGTGCCCCCGAACTGACACCTGTTCTTTGCAAGTTGTTCAACCACTCTTACAATTTGGGGGTATTTCCGTCCAATTGGAAAATTGCAAGAGTACAGCCAGTCCCTAAGAAAGGCAAAAAGGCCCTACCTAGCAACTACAGACCTATCGCACTGCTATCTATTATTTCAAAGGTCATGGAAAAAGCCATCAACATCGAGCTCATGAAATATCTGGAAGTCTCAGGAATTGTCAACGATAGGCAATATGGCTTCCGCCATCAGAGATCAACTGGTGACCTGCTCGCTTACGTCTCACATATATGGCAGCTATCTATTGAAAAGTATGGAGAAACTTTAGCTGTGGCATTAGATATCTCCAAGGCGTTCGATCGAGTTTGGCACCAGTGACTCCTCGCCAAGCTTCCGTCTTATGGCTTGCCCCCTCAGCTGTGTTCTCTGCTTGCTAGTTTTCTCTCAAACAGGTCTCTCCATGTAGTGGTCGATGGAGTTTCATCTGACACTCTACTCATAAATGCTGGTATTCCGCAAGGATCTATTCTCGCACTAACACTATTTCTACTTCACATCAACGACCTGTTGATAGCAACTTCATGTCCAGTACACAGCTTTGCCGATGATAGTACCCTCCATACTGCTTTCTCTTCCAGGGCCCCTATATCAGCCCGTGAAACCAGAAATGAACGAGGAAGAAATGTTAATAATATAAATATGGACTTAGCAACAATTTTCGAGTGGGGATCTAATAACTTGGTAGAATTCAATGCAAACAAAACACAAGCATGTCTTTTCTCTAGAAAAGCCGATCTCACTGTGCCTAACATAACTTTGTCAGGAGTAACCATACCACTGAAGTCATCCATATCGATGCTTGGTATTACTATCAGCAATAACCTTTCCTGGGAAAATCACGTGAGGTCCATTGCCAAAAGTGCATCCCAAAAACTTGGTTTTTTGTTTCGTGCCAAGAGCTATTTCACCCCCACTCAGCTGCTTATAAGGCTATAAGGCACAGATCCGACCTGTCCTGGAATACTGTTCCCATATTTGGAGCGCGGCACCTAAACATATCCTGAGGCTATTGGATTCTGTCCAAAAAAGAGCAATTCGTCTCGTCGGTGATGCCTCGCTTACAAACTCGCTCACTTGTCTGGAACACCGTAGAAAAGTTGGCGATTTGTCTCTATTTTATAGATATTTTCATGGGCGATGCTCTTCTGAAATATCAACAATCGTTCCTGCTTTGGCAGTCTCTTCGAGACTAACCCGTCAAGTTCAGTCATCACACCCCTTCGTGGTCACTTTGGAGACCTGCAGAACATCACTTTCCAAAGACTCGTTCATCCAACGAACAGCGAGGCTTTGGAACTCATTGCCTAGGGAGGTGTTCCCCGAGGCATACAACCTCCAGAAATTTAAGAAGAACACCAACTCCTACCTTCTTTCCTTGGTTCCCACGATGTTCTCTGAACATTACAGGATATTCCTTTTCGTGGGAACCAGAACATAAAAAAAAAAAAACAAATGAGTGATACAACTGTGTATCATCAGCATAAAAGTGAGATTGACATGTTTTTATGCTCGATAAAAAGTAACTAGTGTATATGCAGAACAACAATGACCTTAGGATAGATTCTTCGATAGATCCACTAGTCACATTTGCCCTCTCAGACCACCCGACAGTTTTTCTAAATTCTGATTTTTCTGACGGTGATATGAAATATTTTCCAAGATGAATTCTTATCTGATTGTTCATTATTTTCTCTATTACTTTCGACATACATGGTAATATACTCACTGGTCGGAGATCATTGTAAACTAATACCTCAGTTTTTTTGGGCAACGCCTTCATGCTTCATAATAATGTCAGGATGGTTATTTATGTATAGTCCATCCAATATCAATTGCAGAAGCTGTTTCTATAGGGAGCAAATGAAAACTCACTTCGCTAACACGAGCGTATATGCGAAGAAACGGAACGAAAAATAATCTGTACTACTCGTAAACATTTTCCGTCGGCAAACGGTAGATCAAAAGAGCCGATAGTCAACGTGGACTCGAGTGACGGCTGTCTGTTGTACAACCGATTCGTCTGGGCCAATGAAGTCGGACATCAATGCTGGCAGGTGTGTCTCTACGATGGGAGGTCATAAATCACGCGTTATATTTGTTTTTTAATAGCTCTGAAAGATTAAAAACCAGTAGCGTCTATGGTCCTGGTGTGTGCCGATCGAAATACGTTTGAGGATATAATAATAACCTACATCAAACAATGAAAGAAATTCTTTTTCTTTCTTGATGTATTTGTATAAATAAAAGTTTGTCTTTAATTTTTTTTCATTATTTATGAAGTATTTTTAAAATCTTAAAATATCTGAATGAAATTAGTTATCTCCGCCACTGCTGCTCACAGGATTTCGCCGCAAGACTTTTTTATGCTTCTGCAATTGATATTGGGAAAACTATACCAAGGGTATACACTTCTATTAATATCCGCGCAAACTTTTATGTCATACCTGTTCGTTATTGCACCCACAATATAAAAGTTAAAAAAAAATCGAAAATATATGGGAAATTGGCTCTCGGTCGAATTGGCTGAAATTTTATAATGTTATAGTAGGATGGGTCATTAGGAAAAAGTGTGAGTTTAAATGATTTTGTATGCTTAATTTCTGAGATATAAGCGGCCACAGTTCGTAAAAACGTCGTATTGGGGTAGGATTGACAAAGAAAAAAACTGATTTTTAGTCGAAATAAGACTAAGTAAGGATGGAAATGTAATGATCGGAACTCATAAACATGTTCAATTATGATCTTATTGATGAAAGTACATTAGGGTGTATACGGGGCATAGTCAAAAAAATCGTTTCTCCGGATTTTTTTTCCAGCACTATTTCAAAACTTACAAGTTATATTTTGTTAAGATATCATAGTTTCAGTCTATTGTTGGCGAAAAAACGTGTTTTGTTTGTTAATGACTCCCTCTGTTTGAAATATATATATTTTTTAAATTTTCTAGTATACCCCTATACTGAAAACAATTGACAGATCGTTTTTTATTACAAAAAAAAAGAATTAATTGCTACTGCCCATTGAATGGAAGATAGGGTAACATTCTGATGAACTCAATTGTTCAATATTACCTTTCATATAGATAAAGGGTGCGTTATATTTTTTTTAGGTCATTTACAATGTTTTTATTGAATACCTAGAAAACCGTTTCGTTAGTTTTATCAACTTTGTATGTTGAGTTTCTAAGATATGCATTTTTGAAGTTTACGGTATTACGATATATGGGGTAACCTATCGATTTAACGAAATTTTATGGAACCTTTCGACACATTCAATTCTATCAAAAAACTTTTCGAAAAACATTATTTGATACTATAAACAACACAAACCACACTCCACAACAATTTGGAACTTAACAGTATAGACAAAAAAAATCGAATTATGTGAAGAAAACCGTTTAATTCGATTTTTCTATTCATTCCACTTCACATGGCACTTATCTTTTACTATAAATAACGACTTCTGACATAAAAAGTCAATTAATATTATGGAAATTATAATTTAACAAATCGAGATGTTTCAAAAATTTCTTCAATTTTCAGAAACTATATATACAGAGTGGCCACTTTTTTAATGGGATTGTATTGGTAACTTTTAAACCATAAGAGTTAGAAGGTCGGTCTAATGGAGAAAAAGTTGCATTCATAGAAGCATTGTCGAACAGTTTGAACAAATCGAGATTATCAGGGCCGGTTATTGAGATATCATAAGAAAAGTAAATTCTGTCATTTTGATTTTTCTTTTTTTTCCACTTTATTTCGAATATTATCAAAAAATGTCACGGGAGTTTTTTATTTGACAGTAAATTATCCTCAATTTGACATAATCAGATTCCGTATCCAACGTTTCGTACGCTCTGGGCCTAATTTTTTTCAATACGGACCTGCATATTTTATGACACTTTTCGAAATAACTCTTAACGCTGAATTCAACGATATATCATACAATGTCATTCAAAGTTGATTTTCAGGTGATTTTGACCCTTATCCAAATTTCTTTGGGTCGGATCTGTATTACATTTAGGTACCTTTAGTTTAATTAACAACATGCAATACATTTCGATAAGAAAATCAACTTACTCATCTTCAACTGAATGGAACGTAACAGAATCAAAGCAAGAAACAAGTAATAATGATTTACAAATTTCAAGAGGTGAAAAACCTAATTCATAATAATTAAACGAAACAATCATTTAATGAAAGAAAAATCAAATGATTATTCGAAAGTGAATGATGAACATTAATGAAGTAAGTGTTCGAAATGTCCACCATTTTGTAAAATGCACTTTGCGGTTCTGGAACCCATACTTCTTATACATTTGCTTATTTCGTCTCCTTGAATACCTCCCAATACATTCTCAATCTTCTCGCGAAGAATCTCTATAGTCGGGTTCGTAGTATCATAAATTTTATTTTTCAGATATCCCCACAAATAAAATGCAGCGGATTCAAATCTGGAGATCTGGCAGGCCATGCTACTGGACCTCTTGTTCCAATCCATGAATCGGGAAAAGTTCGATTTAGATAGTCTTTGACTATTCTTGAGTTGTGTGGACCACATCCGTCTTGTTGGAACCATGGACTATTATGCCGATACCGTATAGGAAGATCATCCAACATTTCTTCTATAATTTCTACATATATTGCTCCGGTTAGGTTGCCGTCAATAAAATAGGGTCCCAGTAATTTATTATTCAACAAACCGCACCATATGTTCGAAGAAAAACCATATTGATGTCTAACTTCATGAATTAAGTGAGGATTTTCTGTGGCATAGAAATGTTTGTTCCTTCGATTGAACATGCCAGAATTTGTGAATGTCGTTTCGTCTCCCCAAATGATATTGTGCGCAAAATTGTTGTTATTCCGCACCTTCCGTTGAAACCAATTACAGAATTGCAACCTCCTCTCAGGATCATCGCGATATAGTTTTTGCACGGCTTGGTATTTATAGTCATGGTATCCGTGTCTCTTGAGTATTTTATTGACAGCACTTTTTGATAAATTGCATTCACTGGCCATAGTTCTCGATCCTATTCCTGGATTCATTCGAATTTGGGCCAGAACATTGATGTCATTGATAGGCTCGTTTCGTCGTACATAAGGACCTCTAGGTTTGATGAATGAATTATGTGCAAGTAACGTTGTAGATAAACGTCGAAACATTTTAATATTTGGTGTTGTTCTTTCAGGATATAATTCACCATACCTTTGTTGTGCTTTGAACGAATTTCTATCTAGTTTTATGTACACTTCGTACATATCTCTCTTCTCTCCATTTGTGTATCTTTCTATATCGAATAAGTTAAATTGAAATTACTCAGAAAAGTATTTAATGACAAGTTCTTGTGACACAATAATAAACGAAGTGACAAATAATATGACATTTCTTGTTATGTTCTTTTTTATCCACGGCCTACTACTTGGAAATAATACATTCAATAAACCTAGAGTTGTGTGTGTGTAAGAAAAAACAAGTCTATCAACGATATCAATGTTCTGACCCAAATTCAATTGAACCCAGAAAAAAAATCGAGAACTGTGGCCAGTGAATGCAATTTATCAAAAACTCCTGTTAATAAAGTAGTCAAGAGACGCGAATACAATGATTTTAAATTTGAATACCAAGCCTTGCAAAAATTATATCGTAATGATCTCAAAATAAAGTTCGATTCTGTTATTTGTTTCAACGGAACAAATGACAAATCCAACAATAATGATTCCTCGCGAGAAGATTGAGAATGTATTGGAAGGTATTCAAGGAGACGAAATAAGCAAATGTATAAGAAGTATGGGTTCCAGAACCGCAAAGTGCATTTTACAAAATGGTGGACATTTCGAACACTTACTTCATTAATGTTCATCATTTATTTTCGAATAATCATTTGATTTTTCTTTCATTAAATGATAGTTTCGTTTAATTATTATGAATTAGGTTTTTCACCTCTTGAAATTTGTAAATAATTATTACTTGTTTCTTGCTTTGATTCTGTTACGTTCCATTCAGTTGAAGATGAGTTAGTTGATTTTCTTATCGAAATGAATTGCATGTTGTTAATTAAACTAAAGGTACCTAAATGTAATACAGATCCGACCCAAAGAAATTTGGATAAGGGTCAAAATCACCTGAAAATCAACTTTGAATGACATTGTATGATACATCGTTGAATTTAGCGTTAAAAGTTATTTCGAAAAGTGTCATAAAATATGCAGGTCCGTATTGAAAAAAAATGAGGTTGAGGGTGGCCGAGAGCGTACGAAACGTTGGATACAAAATCTGATTGAGTCCAAATGAGGATAATTCACTGTCGAATAAAAAACTCCCATGACATTTTTTGATAATATTCGAAATAAAGTGGGAAAAAAAGAAAAATCAAAATGACAGAATTTACTTTTCCTATGATATCTCAATAACCGGCCCCGATAATCTCGATTTGTCTGAACTGTTTGACAATGCTTCTATGAATGCAACTTTTTCTCCATTTGACCGACCTTCTAACTCTTATGGTTTAAAAGTTACCAATACAATCTCATTAAAAAAGTGGCCACTCTGTATATAAATGACTTTTCTGGTTTCAGATACACATATGAAATCATCCTGGGGTTAGTTGGCCTTTGTATGGAAAATTAAACACGAGTCGATGTTTCAGTAATCTCAACCAATTCTTCGGTGCCAATTCTTATAGAAGACTGGGTGAAGCCGGGAGTTCACATTAATGGTACGTATATACAGTGCATTCCATTTAAAACGAGCCACCCTGAATAACTTTTGGTACAATGATTTTCAGGAAAAATTAAAAAACACGTCAACAGTAGTATACAGGGGGACACATTTTGACATATTCACATTTGATGTTACTTCCACTATCGCACCCCCAGAGCATGTCACCATTTTTTTTAAATGGATCACCCTATATTGTTTCGCATTATCAGATGCTCTATGATGAGCAGATTTCAACAAAGTATAAAACATATGGTCTGGCGCATATGGTTCGGGAGCTACAAATTATTTGGTTGAAAACGAGCCACCCTGAATAATTTTTGGAACAACGATTTGCAGTAAAAATAAAAAAACAGGTCAACAATTTATACAGGAGGCCACATTTTGAAATATTCGTTCTAGAGACAAATGAAGCAATAAATCAGAAAAAGAGATTTTTTATTAAATTCTTGAATTAAAATCTGATGACTTGACAATGAGAAGAAAAAAAATTTCTATAGTAAATGTTCAAAAACG
Organism: Gonioctena quinquepunctata; assembly: GCA_018342105.1. NCBI lineage: Eukaryota > Metazoa > Arthropoda > Insecta > Coleoptera > Chrysomelidae > Gonioctena > Gonioctena quinquepunctata. Next base: position 767,302 of record JAFIRS010000318.1, on the reverse strand, counting down.
TTTCCACCAACATCCATACAATGGTACAAACGAGCATCCATTGCCGCCCTCACATGGTTGAGAATTTCGGGAGTTATTTCTCTGCAATGCCTAATGATATTCTCTCTCAAATCTTCTAATGTTGTTGATTCTATCTCATACACTTTACACTTCAAATGACCCCATAGAGAGAAATCTACAGGAGTGAGATCCGGAGACCTTGGTGGCCATTCTGTAGGACCTCTTCTGCCAATCCAGCGACCAGGAAAATGATCATCCAAAAATGGTCGCACTGGAGCTGCATAATGGGGAGGTGCACCATCCTGCTGAAAAACTATTTCTTGTTCGAATAAATTCATATCCTCCTCAATTGCCCTATTGATGCACGGTATTATTCGATTCTCCAACATATCCAAATAGTTCTCACCAGTCAAATTACCATCGATAAAAAAAGATCTTATGATGTGGTCACCTAAAATTCCTGCCCAAACATTCAGTTTTTGAGGTCGTTGGGTATGAAATTGACGGTATAAATGAGGATTCGTATCACTCCAATATCGACAATTTTGCCGATTCACCTCTCCATTCAAACTAAACGTACTTTTCTGATGCAAGTTGATCCGTTCAGTGAGACTTTTACAAAACTCGATACGTCTATCGAAATCATCTTCGTTCAATTCATGAACTAGTCTAATCTTATATGGATGAAATTTGTACTTATGAAGGATCCTGAAAACATTTGTACGACTGATTCCTGATTCTCGAGATAACTTAGTAAGATATTGCGTATTTTCCATTAGTCCAACGTGCCCTAAAACTGCAATAGAAATAGCTTCATCGTTGACAACTTCTGAACGGTTATGCTTTTTATTACTAAAAGATCCAGTTTCCATAAATTTGTTCAATAATTCCGAAACGTATTTGTGTCGTACATTTCTTCCTGGATGATTATCATTGAACATACGGGCAGCAGCTCTAGCACTATTTCCATTCTGGTAGTACAAACTCACTATTTCAATCCGTTCTCGAAGCGTTTAAACCATTGTTCCTCAAGAATTCACAAAAACAGAAACACCAATTGTAACTTCACCTGGTAGGTAATCGTTATTGTAGAATGAGACAAATACAAAATGAAGAGAATATCGAATTCAAACTTAACTAGGCAAAATAAGACTTTTTTGAAGTATACTTCAAAAAAACACCTATGAAACCTAGGTAACAGATTGTACAGAAGTTCATTCAGGGTGGCTCGTTTTCAACTCAAATAATTTGTAGCTCCCGAACCATATTCGTCAGACCATATATTTTATACTTTGTTGAAATCTGCTCATCATGGAGCATCTGATAATGTAAAACAATATAGGGTGATCCATTTAAAAAAAAATTGTGACATGCTCTGGGGGTGCGATAGTGGAAGTAACATCAAATGTGAATATGTCAAAATGTGTCCCCCTGTATACTATTGTTGACGTGTTTTTTATTTTTCCTGAAAATCATTGTACCAAAAGTTATTCAGGGTGGCTCGTTTTAAATGGAATGCACTGTATATACAGTATGCATTTGAAAGAAAAGCAATCCCAAATATTAAAAAAAAATACTCACCGAGTTTATGTGTATCGACGTGAAATGTATTTCGTATTTCTTCCAAACTCATGTGTTTATGTATCTGAAACAAAAAAATATCATGAGAGATCTGTAGGGACTGTAGTAACTGTAGGAACAAGTAGCAATCAACGTTCTTAACAAAATGGTAGTCCTTGAAAAAATAAGCTTTGATGGAATTCAGGTCCTCTTCCAAATTGAGTGTCATTTTGGGACCTCTATCTTATATTTATCGATAATTGATTGAGTTACCAGCTAACAATAGCAATTTTGTGGTAATTTAATGCTAAAAGGAGAGATAAATATCATATCACTCATGAATTCTTTGGAAGTTGTTGAAGAGACAGCAACAGTATAAATGTGAACGCACGAATTTGAATTGTTCTGAAAAAATGATAAATTGATATAGTCCATCCAATATCAATTGCAGAAGCTGTTCCTATAGGGAGCAAATGAAAACTCACTTCGCTAACACGAGCGTATATGCGAAGAAACGGAACGAAAAATAATCTACTACTCGTAAACATTCTCCGTCGGCAAACGGTAGATCAACAGAGCCGATAGTCAACGTGGACTTGTATGTATGAGCTGTATGTTGTACAACCGATTCGTCTGGGCCAATCAAGTCGGACATCAATGCTGGCAGGTGTGTCTTTACGTTGGGAGGTCATAAATCACGCGTTATATTTGTGTTTTAATAGCTCTGAAAGATTAAAAACCAGTAGCGTCTATGGTCTTGGTGTGTGCCGATCGAAATACGTTTTGGGATATAATAATAACCTACATCAAACAATGAAAGGAATTATTTTTCTTTCCTAATGTATTTGTATAAATAAAAGCTTGTCTTTAATTTTTTTTCATTTTTCATTATTTATGAAGTATTTTTAAAATCTTAAAATATCTAATTAAAATTAGTTATCTCCGCCACTGCTGCTCACAGGATTTCACAGCAAGACTTTTTTATGCTTCTGCAATTGATACTGGGAAAACTATAACAATCAGCAGATAAAAAGTAATGTTCGGGACAAATGTTTTAATCGTTGCTGTATGAATACATTGCACTTGTACATTTCAGAAATCGAAGGGCTATCGTTGGCCAGTTCTTTGCTATGTCACCAGTATACCTAGCATGTGGCGAGTTTTTATGAACAATGAGAGTTGATGATTCTGATAATATATAAAATGATCATATTATGGATTGAAAACTGCTTCCATTTCATTCATAATGGAGTTTGAACAACACCGAGGAATAATGATCTATTGCTTGCTCCACGGGTCAATGACAGAGAAATCGTTGATTCCATTTGAATTTATGATCAATATTGAATAATATTATGTCATCACCTCGGATATACGACATAATTACCTAGCGAAAATTTATTCAGCAGTGACTGATCTTCATTGTTTGGATAAATCATCGTCGGGATTTCAATAATCCATCCTTATTGATTTCAATATGCCCTTGGATTACGCTGGATTATCTTTTTTCATTTTTTCATTATCTCTTTCAAATACACATTATTATTATGTTCAAACCCGATAATATATATTTTTTTCTGTGACGGAAAAAAAGTTTGACATTTTATCTTGACAGGTAACAAAATATAACTTTTTATGAAATTACTTTTTTCCCGGATATACAGGGTGGCCCACCACATTCGCCTTGGTATTTCTACGAGAAATGAAGAGAGTTAGGGAAAAACATTTAGCACAGTCATATGTGGGTCCATGGGGACCATATTCCAAAATAATTTTGAAATATATAGGGTGATCCCCAAAAAAATTACATACCAAAGTTATATTTTTTCTTATGGAACACCCTATATTTTTTTATATTTTTAGATACTATAGACAAAATAAAGGTGAGTTACTATTATATTTCCCATACTTAAAACTGACCGTTTCTGAGAAATTTTGAGAAATTTAAAAATACAGACCATAATTTGAAAATTGTTTTCACCCTGTAACGTGTAACGAGCTGCTCGTGATTAAATATACTGCTTAGCTCGAAGGTTAAAGTTAACTACTACATGAAATTTTTAATGCAATATTATACAGAGTGGCGAAAATAATTGCCTCAAAATTTGGACACACATTTAATTAAATAACTTCTTAAAGTTGAATGGAACACCCCGTATTTGGTGGCGTAATTTGACGCAGAATTAGATTCCCTTCAAAAGTATATCGGGGTTCCCTATACCTATCTCTTCTGGTTTTTACACAAAAGGCGTTTTTATATTTTACTTAGTAGTAATTTTTTTATCTTAAAAATGAAATACACTGTATTGTAATGAAAAGCTTAAAAAGCATTTTTGAAGTCATTTTATCAAAAAATTAAGAATCTTAAATAGTTTATTATTTTAATAAATGCTCAAAAAGACAATAATTTTAAACTAGTTAAAACAATGATAATGGTTTGATAAACAAGTTGTGACACTGTCAAATACTTTTTGTTTCATAATAATAATTACCGTCATCTAGGCCAGAGCCTACTATTATTAAAAAAAATAGTATAATAGGTTTAGTAGGAAATCGTAAATGTTTGTTTTTATTGACCCATTATTGTAATTTTGGTATTTATTTCAATATGAAGTCTAATTTGCTAAGAAACAAGCGAATTTAACATATTTCGCCACAATAATTAAGACACGTGCATCTTCTTATTTTGAAGAATGCTTTAATATTTCAGAAATGGCAATAAATTTGAGTTTTTACATTTGCCTGCATTTTACTTTAGATACACCGTATTTTCAAAAATTTAAACTTCTGCTTCTAGCGAATCTACGTAATCCTTAATATAAAGGTTTTTAAAACGCTTCTTGAGCTTTCCATTACAATACAGTGTGTTTCATTTTTAAGATAAAAAAATTACTCATAAGTAAAATATAAAAACGCCTTTTGTGTAAAAAGCAGAAGAGATAGGTATAGGGAACCCTAATATAGTTTTGAAGGAAATCTAATTCTGCGTCAAATTACGCCACTAAATACGGGGTGTTCCATTCAACTTTAAGATGTTATTTAATTAAATGTGTTTCCAAATTTGGAGGCAATTTTTTTCGCCACTCTGTATAATATTGCATTAAAAATTTCATGTAGTAGTCAACTTCAACCTTTGAGCTAAGCAGTACATTTTAGCACGAGCAGCTCGTTACACGTTACAGGGTGAAAACAATTTTCAAATTATGGTCTGTATCTTTAAATTTCTCAAAATTTCTCAGAAACGGTCAGTTTTAAGTATGGAAAATATAATAGTAACTCACCTTCATTTTGTCTATAGTATTTAAAAATATAAAAAAATATAGGGTGTTCCATAAGAAAAAATATAACTTTGGTATGTAATTTTTTTGGGGATCACCCTATATATTTCAAAATTATTTTGGAATATGCTCCTCATGGACCCACATATAACTGTGCTAAAAGTTTTTCCCTAACTCTCTTCATTTCTCGTAGAAATACCGAGGCGAATGTGGTGGGCCACCCTGTATATACACATAAGTGAAGGTAGATATTTAATTTTAGAATATTTTATTATACAAAAGTTACATTTCCTTTGTATCAAAAGTACAATTATTAAATGTGTATTGTATGAATGACATGCTCCTTGAACTATTCGGTACAACAGTAGAATTTTCTGGTGTTGAAATTATATTTTTTTCTGCCATGGACACAACTGCCGTTGATGTACCTGGTCGCAAATCGGGTGTTATTTCAGCACTGCCACACGTTCTAAACACTGTATTAGCTATTTCTGTCCTGTGTGCTACTGATTCATCAACATACTCTTCAGCGACCGTTGATGACTTCCAACCGCCATGTTTCTTTAGTGTCATCAAGTCTCCCCCAGATTCAACTAAAAGTGTAGCAGACAATCTTCGAAATTAATGATCTGTATATGAGTTGGCATTTTCAAGTTGAAGAAAATTAGCTACTGTTTCAGGTACCTTATAAAACTGATTTTTACCCACAACCTGATTGATACATTTTCCATTGCATGCATAAAACAGGCGGCGATCCTTTGCTGCTGCTGGACGAAAAGCTATGTACATTAGGTAAAATTTAATATATTCTTCAGTAACTACAAATCTCCTGTTTACATCAGAATTTGTTTGCTTAAGTTTCACAATCAATAACGTTCCCGAATCTTCAATATCATCTAATGTTACCTGGCTGATTTCACAAATTTGACAAGCTCCTGCAATCCCAAATACAACAAAAACCTTGGCCATTGAATAAACTTCATCGGGAGCATTATTTAAAAAATCACTAATTTGTGTACTCGTAAAAATCGCAGCTTTCTTGGGCGTGTAACCTTTCCCATTTTGTTTCAGAAATGTAATTAGTTTGAAATATTTTGAAATGTCTACATTATTATTGGATTGTAACATACTTTTAATCATTGAATAATTCGACCACACTGTTGGCTTTTGTTGTTGTGCCAGTTCCAAAAAATAAGCCAATAACACCGTCTCCGAGAAAGAACTGCATGTCTTTTTCATCTTCCATTCCATAAATCTTGAATACGCGGTTTCGTAAATTTTTCGCGATTTAGCTTGCAATAATTTTTGTAACGCTACTTTTGCTACATCTACTAACTCCAAGTTTACAGTGAGTAATTTTGAAGTGAACCATTCGAAAATCATTTTGATGTCTTTTTTTGCTTGCTTGTGAACAGTGTAGAAGTAATCTCCTGTGTACAGAATTGCTGTGTTATCAGCAGATGATACTATCTGACTCTGAAGTTTTGCCGGAATAAATTTGAAATATATATTGAACAGTATAGGTCTCAAAACCGTTCCTTGAGGGACACCATACTTTATAAGTCTTTTCTGGGTGCTTATCTCTTCTATCGTTACACACTGTTTCCTGTCAGAACTTTAACATATTTCCCCTGAATCATATGTTTTCTAAAGTTTGGAGAAGCTTAAAGAGGCTAACTGTGTCGAATGCCTTCTTTAGATCTACGAATGCACATAATGCAGCTTTACTTTCATCTAGAGCTCTGTATATTTTTGGAGTTAAGCATGCAATTGCGTCCAGAGTAGATTTAGACTGAGTGAAACCGTACTGTCTGTCACTGAGAATCTGATATTTGTCCAGATAGTTGGTTACTTTTGTCTTAATGACCGTTTCAATGATTTTTGCAATGCATGAAAGTAATGAAATCGCTCTATAATTCGCACAGTTTAGTTTGTCTCCACCTTTATAGAGAGGTTTGATTGAGGCTTCCTTCAGTTTTTGAGGAAATATCCCTTGATTCAGTATTTTATTTATGATAAAACATAGGGGTTTAGTTACATATTCTGCGAGTTCTTTCATTATTCTAGGTGAGATTTCATCAAGTCCAGGAGCTTTATGAGGTTTAAAATTTTTGAGAATTTTACTCACTTCGTTTTCACTCGCATTTTCTACATAGAATGAATTTTGGAGTTCGTGCTCATGAAAGTTTTCACTATTTTTATTTATTATATCGTCTGCTAATTTTTGTCCGATATCAGTGAAAAAATCAACCATAGTGGTTTCAATTCCCAGTTTTTCTTAAATAATTCCTCCGTTTTCGTTTTTTAATTCATCAATTCCCTTTTCATTCCTCTTGTTTATTGAACATACTTCATTTAGGGTTTTCCATAGGTCTTTATTTTTTCGACCATATTTTTGTAGTAATCACTTTTTGCCTTTTTGATCAGTGAATTTAGAGTATGTCGGTATTTTTTTAAATCGTACCATAATGTTATGTTATTTTTGTTATCCTACCATTTTTTATAGACTGCGTACCGCTGTTTCATAGAATTTATGATTCCCCCAGTTATCCACATTTTCTTTTTTTTTGTTCCTGTTTTAATTAATTTTGTGTCCTATTTTGAAATATTCTGTGATATTTTCGATACTTCTGAAGTTATAGCTCAAAATATGAAAATTCGGGAAGTTTTTAGAATTTTAGCGCCGTGGCATAGTAAAGAATTGCTAAATGGATACTTCATACTTTCGAAATAACAAAAAAATCCGGCATTACTACCTTAATGTCCGTTTAGAACGTAGTCAAATTTTTGCACGTCTCCAGTATTTCAAGGTGGCATTCGCACGGACATTACAGGGCACATTTCATGAAGCCACAACATAAAAAAAACTATCAAATACTCATTCAAAGGGTTAAAGGTCAGTAATGACCCTTCATCAACAGGTGTGTGAATTTCTATGAAACGCAATACCTTCCGAGGTACATGACACAGTCCGCATGTCATTTATAACTGGTTATGTAACTTCTACAAATCGAAAGAGCACATAATTTACGTTCACATGTAGATTTTTCATTATCGAAATAAATGATGTGCTGGTACCTGTGGAGAAATTAACAATCGAAATGTAACGTATTGTTACTTCCTTAATTAGCGAAAGGCGAGGATCGTGATCGATGAATTGGAAATGCGAATTGTGACTTAGTCAATGATGATTTGATTTATTATTCATAGCTAAATACAGGAAGACACTCATTCCTTTGATTAAATGAAAGATCGACGAATTAATTAGTTTTAGTATCTATCCTTTATTCATTTTCAGTTTTGGCAAGAGATGGGAGCATCGCTGGGAATATTGTATAAACTTACAAGGAGACTATGAGAGGAATCAAAATAAATTTGAAGAAAAAATATCTTGCATATACAGTGTGAGTTAGAATAACATCACCAAAATGCCTGTCAAAATAAGACGTACAAATTCCGTCTGCCTAGACTATGATAATATTCTCATTGTTCTAGCCATACTTTTTGACATGATATGTACAGGGTTAGAATAAGATCGACAATTTCCGTATGGTAATGCTATTAATGGGATTTGAACTTTTGTATTTGAGAGAAAGAGTAACTGTTGAAGTGTTTCAAGATAAGAACTAAATTATTTAAAGAAAAATCCTGAAGTGATACTTAGATGAATATTCAACGCGTTAAACTGTGTTATTGCAACGAACTTACCTACCATTGGAATTCAGTTTTGGAATAGAGTTGTATTTATATAAAGTGGAAAATTGCGTCTGTGACAAATACACGAAAGGAATAATTGTGTCATATCAGACAAATTATCAAATTAAAGAAAAAAAAACATCCCCGATCGGGATTCGAACCCACGACCTCTAAATCTCTTGTCAGATTCTCTAACCAACTGAGATATTGAAGACATAGGTATGCCCGCATATTTGTGAATCGCTTTTTCCCATAATTCAACTGTTAGGAAGGTAGAAAAGATCTCTAACATATCAGTGGCCATCAAGACCAATTAACCTTTCACCCTAACATCACCATTGACGTGATAGTTTCAACCGAGGTTCAGGAAGGTGATCTCCAACCACTGATAAGATTTTGCCAAATATATAATATAAAGTGGAAAATTGCGTCTGTGAAAAATACACGAAAGGAAAAATTGTGGCATATCAGTTGTATTTATATTTACAGAATGATTGGGATGGGTCATGTGACAATCTGATAGTAGTCGAAGTCTTATCTGTCTTGCGGTTGAAAACTCTGTTAAGCTCATAATATGCATCTGTTACTGAATGATAATCACATTCGTATTTATTTATTCTTTTATGTTAGACTTTCTACAAATTTATGTCCCTAAGAAAGTGTATGCTTCTACTTCTGCAAATATTAATGCCTTTCCTTCAATTGTTATAATTTCCGTTTTTTGTAACTTTTGTGAATTCACTATCTGACCATATATTTTATTTAGGTTCACCTCCTGTCCCGGTGTCTTTCTTGCAAGTTAAATTTGACCCACTTCAAGTTACCCGATTAACGTGAAATTTGGCAGGTATTCATAGTTTCCGTGACAATGCGTTATGGGATTTTTTTCACAGAGAAAAACAAAATGGCGGCTCCAAGATGGCCGACGAACTCTGTGATTATGGTCCGATTCTATTCAAAATTGGTGTGTGGGAGTTTTAGGAGTCGGAGTTTATGAATTTCACGAATTCAAGATGGCGGTTCCAAGATGGCGGACGAGTTTTGTAATTATAGTCCGATTCTATTCAAAATTGGTATATGGAGGTTTTTGGGGTTGAATATCATGAATTTTTTGTCAAAATTCATAAAATCAAAATGGCGGAAGACCTTTGTGAATATGATCCGATTCTATTCAAAATTGGTATGTGGAGGTTTTCCGGGTCGGAGATTATGAGTTTATTGTCAAAATTCATAAATTTAGGATAACGGCTCCAAGATGGAGGACAAGTTTTGTGATAATGGACCGTTTCTATTCAAAATTGGTAAGGGCGGACGAGTTAATCTTTAGATGGTCTCTTCATTGAAGAACTAGATAGCTCAGAAAAAGGCCTCATAATGACGATGCATTAACAAAAATGCATAGATTAAGGCGTACTTACTAAAAAGCACAAAATAAAATAAATAATAAAAAAACATTCACAATCACTCGAATCTATAATTCACGTCGCACATCCAAAGTGATGAATTATTTTTTCTGTTGTTACTCGATAGGTATCGTAATGAACCAAAATAAAAAAAATTGTGCCAAGGCATTAGAATGTAATACCCTGTAGGTGTTATTGTTTTTTTTAGGTTGGTGCAGGGTATGATAAGCTGTTTTAATTTGGTTCGTGTTTCACAAATTACAGTTTCTTGAATGAAACTAACCCGACAAAAGGGGTTCGTATTTCGATAGAAAAATTCGGCGATTTGTCTCGGATAAAGACGTATATTTCTGCATAAGCGAATTATTATATTTCGCCTGGTAAAGATATGTAACAATGTTGCTGATGTTATGGTCTACAGAACGAAAACATGTCATCTCTTGTGTGAATAGGTGTAGCGTAGGCTTTGGAAATACCCCCCACAGAAAACAATCCAATGAATTAAAATCCGGAGACCACCCTGGACATGAATATGGCCCTCTTCTACCAATCTATCTATAGGGAAAAATATGGTTCAGGTAGTCCCGCAGAATCCAACTAAAATGGGGACATATCACTTCGGGTTTGCGATGGAACATTCACATAGTTCTGAATGAACTCCAAATGACGTTCTCCATTCAATCGATCATTGGTTCTCTATGATACCAGCCCAAATACTGGGAGATACAGGGATAAGTCGCTGGCTTATAAGTAGAAAAACTAACTTGATGCATAGCTTTTGACTATTGAATTACGGGGCGAACCTCATGCACAATTAGTAACAATTAGGGGTATTCATGGTAGATTATATATGATATTCGTCTATTAAGTTGAGACTAGTCTCAGACGGCCTCAACTATAAGAATTAAGGTGAAAGTGGATGTCAGTTGCACGGGTAAAAATAAGATATTAGAGCTACGAGGAAAACCGGTTTTATATTTCAATGTTAGGAGGTTCCTATAAAAAACGGAAATATGAGCCTTTTTGTTCGAACAGATATGTAATATTTTCAAAATGTTAGTGTTTTTTCATTCTTAAAATGTGAGTGAGTGTATTTTACATTTCTATTTTCTGATTGAATTTTTTTTTATTCAACATAGTTTTGCCATTTTTTTTTGTTAATAGATGTATTGAAGTTATTGTGTATTATTCTCTCAAACGAAGTTGAGAAAAGTATAACTGAGTTCAATCAAATCATATTAGTTGAGAGGCAACGTCATTTATTGAGTTTTATTTTCACTTGAAGAAAAGTTATTCGAGACAAAAGACAAAAAGTACTATTCTATTTATATTGAAAAGAAACGTTATCCAAAAAATACCTCGCATATCAAGCCGAAGGCACGAATCCAAGTCCGACGGACTAATGGTGACCAAAATAACAGTGCCTTACATTTTAGTATAGAAACACTCCATCAAAATTGGTGTTGTGTGTAGACAAATCAATTTTTTCTGCAAATGCCCTGGTGGCAGCAGCTGCCCTTATGATATATCAATATTATATGTGGAAACATCCATATTCATTTTAGAAAAACAGAGTATGACTATACTTTACACGGGGAGTTGAGATAATATAAGTAAAAATGGGAAATTTCGGGTGTAAGAATTGATTTCAAGTTCGTCCATTTTTGTGATCGATATTTTGGTAGGAAAAATATCGATCATTATAATTTTTTTTATAAAACAAAGAAATGGTCATCAAAGCCAATTTATCTCGGTACAAATGGTGACATCGGCGGGATATTTTTAATAAAGGTCATTCTTATGAAAAATAATTTAAAAAAAACAGTCAATAGCCTATTGGCCTGTTTTACAAGAACAAGATTTAACGAGGCACTGAAATATATTATTTTTTCACTCTGTAGATACTAAATTTTAAGAGTAATTCCAGGCTGTTACTCCATTGGTATGGTTGCAGTACAAAGAATGTTCCGGAGAGAGGGCATATAAAACTTGTGAACAAATTCTGTCCAGGCACTGAATTATTTTTATTATGGTCTCTGTGAGTGCTAACATTTCAAAAACATTCCATTCTGTTACCCAATCGGCCAGGTTTTCTGCAGCCAGCTCATAGCCTATAGGGAGAGGTATGAACTTGAAATCATATTCATTGCAAAACAAAATACTCTGCAACCTGCCATTCACACGTGCCAGTGCGTAAAGTGATCAATAATTAATTATCTAAGTACACAAAGGTATAGATTTCAGTCCTAGTGGAATTTGAATAAATTCCATCACACGCAGATTTAATGTCCATAAAATTCATGGCCACTGAAATTGCAATGTTGCAATATAAACAAAAAATGTCGAGTTGAATGTGTTCTGAATTCATTATGAAAAGCAGTCGTGCGTTCTTTGTTTTAAGGCTGTCGTGAGTACCGCGAAATTTGTCTATTAAAGTGAAGTTGTTTACTGTCACATTCATCATCTGAAAAAGTAATCTGGAATCATTTATCAAATTATAATAAAACCAAGTGTACTACTTTTCGTCCGGAAATGTAAGGGTTTCCTGCAACTTCTTTGAATTCTTCATATACGGCTGTGCTGCATTTAAAAATCTATTACGTTTCTAACACAATAACTGAATGTATCCATACTACCGTAACAGGTATAAAACAGTGAAAGTTATTTTTTTTTGAAACAGTTACTCTAGATACTACATATATGCCCATAGCAGTGTACATAGGCGCCCAACGGATATTATTAAAGGGAAATTTTCAAATTGGTTTCTTTCTTATATGATTTCATTGGGGGATAGCTTCTTGTTGAGGAACGTTTGCGTTTCGATTGCTTGTGAATGTCTATAATGCGCGGACGACACACAGCTGTACCTTAGTTTCCAAAACGTTAAAGTTGCCATGGATCAAATCAATGAAGATATTGCGCTATTGTATAATGTATCATCGGCACATAACCTAAAACTGAATGCCAGTATTTGGACCTAAAAATAAGAAACTAACCTTCGTTAAACAAAATAATATAAATATTGTAGGTGATGCACTACCAGTTGTGAAGGAATTTAGGATTATGGCTAGATAGCGACTTGAGATACACAAAGCATGTTGATCATCTAGGTGAAATATCTTTTAATACACTTAGGAATTTATTCTCGCAAAGAAATATTCTTAGCAACAATCTTGAACTCCATATATGTGAATCCCTGATCATATCTAAGCTCTCATATTGCATATATGGCCCGGCGCTTCTGAAACAAGATTAAATGCGTTTGCAAAGAATACAAAATTCGTGCATGAGATTCTCATTAGGTATTCGTAAGTTTGATGCGATTAGCCAGTCATTTCGAGATACAAAGAAACTTAAACTTCCATTGCTATTCTTTACAATACCTTGCCTTCAGAGTTTACCAACTATTCTATTAGAAACTGAAAACTAAACTTCTCTCTACTATGTAGGTTGAATTATTATTATTATATATAAAGAAAAATCGAAACAACTCTATACGGGAGGGTTCGAGAAGTGTAACATTACTGAAATGCATGAAAATAGGTTATTTCTGCAAATACTTCCGGATCAGTAATATGACCACCAACTATTTAATATTTTCGTGGGGAAATTCAGAGCATTTTTGTAGCAGAACACATGTTGACCATTTAAATACAAATTCCTTCCTTTCAAATTCACCGATTCTCACAGTTTACAGAAATATTAATATATTTTTTTGGCTTTGCGGCTCAGCCCACAGCCAGAAGCTGATTGAGTAAAATGTCTTGATTGCCTTTCTCTTTTTACAAGGAAAAAGGTACTTAAAGATTACAACTCCTCCTTTTTTTTTCTCTTCATCCCTTTGTTCAATTATTCTGACCAACAATTTCTATTAATAGTAAATATATATATATATTGTAATATAATGATAATTTGCAAATATAAATTGTAGTTATCAAATGAAGATAGCTAATAATTTTCCGCTATTCTTTGTGAGCCAAATTGTTATGATATAGATAATTATTTGTGCCCTGTATAATATATTTTGCAATGTAATAATAATTGCTAGCTGCGTCACTGTTCTCTCGTCACGTTGCTGCCAATTGTTATCATTTTCCTTACCACAGCTAAGCTCAGTTGGTACGCCCCTTGTCTCAGATAGCCGGTTCAGGCAATTTAGCCACTAGCCACTGCTTGATATGTCAAATTTCAATTTATTCAATGGTCATCAGTATGATTGTTGATCATTGTAGAAAACAAACGACAAAGTATCAAAAAGCAATTATTTCCTTTATTCAGGAAAACTTAATTTTACCTGGCCTACGAAAGATAACTTACTCTAAGGTGAATCTACAAATATTCATGGATAGTCATGAGAAAAGTTAATCGGTAAAATATACACAACCTCACTTTTACCTTGAAAGTGAAAATTCCTTTGATAGTTCGAAATCAATTGAAATAAAGTTCTTCCGATGGAATATGCGTTATTAGTGAAATTGTTCAGTTCGGAATGTGCACTATGGAAGGTTTATACCTGTCTGGAACTGTCGTTGTTCAATACAACCAGGATTTGGATTCCCTTTCACTCCAATGCTATCAGGAACTCCAATACCAAATAGAAAAGGACCATACAAATTCAGCAATCAGCCTTGGATACTTGTATACGGTGTACGAATAAGGTAATCTTGGTTTCCACTTATAATGTGGAAATTATTCCATTTTTCCTTCTCCCAAAAATATCACGTGGCATTCGTTTTAAATTTATTTTCGATTTCCCTTTTTGTGGCTTTGTTTGTTGTCACCTGGATACCATTTTTGTTCCTTCTCTCTGATTCGAATTTTTGAATTCGCGCACTATTTTGTCACATTTTCATTGTTTATGGTTATGTGTCATAATTTATACATAAAACTATTTTTCCATTCTTATTAACTATGTACAAATTTCAATAATAATTGCCTCTGACACTTTCCCGCTCTTATTCTCTTACAATTTCAAATTCTACATGTGACCATCTGTTCCCTGATTGGCTATTGTCATCAAGAAGTTTGCTGTTCTACCATTGGCTACTTTTAGTTAGCTACAATTTCATATACTGTATGTTTCAAATTTATAAATTTGTAGATCACATTTTATTCAGGAAAATTTTGTAAATCTAGACTTTTTGTTGTCTTTTGAAGAATTATGGGTTGTAATCATTCTGACAGTGCATGAAATTGATTGTGTTATATAATTTGGATATTTTTATCTATTCATATCATACATAGGCTTATAAAGGAAATAGAACTTCTGAATTTATGTAAAAACAATCTCTTGAAACTAATAGCTAATCAATAATTATTCTTTTTTTTTGTGTTTTTTTTTTAAATATCTAACTGGTTTTTCATAACATAACAAATATATATATATATATATATATATATATATATATGCAGTGTGTCAACGAATCTATTAGACAAGTCATAACTGCTAGAATATTAGTTGTATCAAAATGAGGTTTGGTATATGTAAACGGTATGTGAAGAGGAGAATTTTCGCAAATTTTTATCTCAATATCTACTTTCAGCAGTTTTACGGCGAATTTTCTTCCGACAAGATGGAGCACCCCTTCATAATACCAGAGAAGTTCCTGATTACTTAATACTTAATAGAGCATTTTAATAATGAAGTTATTGCAACCAATATTCCAGTACGGTGGCCTGCCCGCTCACCGGATCTCACTGTGCTCGATTTCTTTATTTGGAAATATGTTAAAGAAAAGGTTTACTATGCAACAGCCCCAGTCACTCTTGTAATCTTAGAAGAAATAATTCTACGAACATTTAGAAGTATAACCCCTCAAAGTTAGAAGTATAACGCCGAAACGTGGTGAGAGAAACAATTAAACGAGCTGAAATGTGTCTTGAACAAGGAGGAATGCACTTTGAAAATGTACTACACTGAAAGTAACTAGTCTGTAGGTGACAGTTCTTGCCTCTTCCAGTATGTAAATATGTAATGGTAGTAGGTCCAGGATGACCTCCATCGCCGCCGTGGGAGTGGTTTTCATGGCCCTGTGGCACTGAAACATGCTTGTCTTCGTAAGCCTGTTAATAGCCTTATGATTCCTGACTGAAAAGTCTTTGGCCACACCATATGATATCAAGAGCCTGATTACCCTTGTGCCATAGGGTCATCTTGGGATTGAGTCCCCAGTTCTTGCCACACATTCTTCTGCGCCTGCCTAGTGCTATGGATGCTTTTTTGACGATTTTTGTTGTATGTGCTTTCCAAGTAAGTCTTTGATCAAAAACTACCCATAGTTACTTTGCTTCTTTTGCCAATGGAATTTGTGTGCCCTCCAGCACTGGTGGTTTAAGTCTTTTTATATGTTAGTTATTCCTGTTTATTTAGTTCTATTGAAGTCATCTGGCAGTTTCACATCAATAACGTTATAATTCAATTCAAATGCCGTAGTCGTACCTTGTCAACTACAAGAAGCAAACGTTGTACTTTTATAGACAAATAAAAACATCTCCTAAAAGACGGAATATGTTCTATAGCTTCATGTGGCCAAGCATGATTAGTCTGGTGAAACAGGGTAGAAAATATCACGAAGGAAAAGTTTCATTTGCAAGAAATTCCATAAGAAGTACTCATATAGGAAAATATTTTTCCGAGAGACTAGTTAAAGTAATAGAAAAATGTTTTTAGGATGAAAAAACTAGATGAGTGCAGAGTATTTTAATTTTGGTTTTTTCAACTGAAGATATTTTGTGGCTTAGGATGGAACAAAGTAGGAACCTGAAATAAGTACCCATAAGGACTATAATGTAATTAAAAATCAGTACCCATAAGGACTAGACTATATATTTCGAACAAATGTTTAATATTGATTGCAGATGTTTTGAGGGTTGATGGATCTTATGGTTTCTCAGTTCCGGCATCAGTTCCGTTCTAGTTTTCCTGAGTATTGTCTCGAAGGCAATGTGTAGTTTATAGAGACAACCTTACCAGTTTTTCTAGTTTATTTAATTTCTGATAATATTTTCAGATCACGTTTATTTTGTTTTATTCACATGATGACTTGAAGACAAAATTTACCATGCCCTTCCTCTTGGAATTTACGAACCTAAAGCCACAGGACATTTCTATCAGTATATTATGGAGCTTTTTGAGGTAGTTGTCGTGCTACAAACAGTGTCAAAAATTAGGCTCGATTGTAGCGCGACGCTATACATGTTAAAACGCTGAATTAGGGGAATCTCTTTTAAGGGAACTGTACACTCAGAAACGCAACTAGCATGCGTGATACAGCAAATAAGCCATGACTGGACTGTTGGCAATGTCGCAATCCAACGATTGCTCGAATTCAGTTGTTCAAGATACATTGCAGTTTGCTCTAAAAACATTGACGAGGTATCGTTATTGAATATAAGAAAAAAAAATAATTTGGAACCAGGTAGTTATACAGCTACATATGCTCAAAGATACGATTCTGATAAGAAAAAATAAGACTGATGCTAACATCAAGCGAAAAAAGTTGCGCAGATTTGAATTGAAGGAAAAGTCAGAAGGTGTAATATATCAACCAAACCTTGGAATTAACGAATCAGAGCATCCTCACTATTATTAAAAAACATCGAATCAATATCAATAAATTGTTCCATAATTTATTTTGATTTAGAAACATCTGGATTGTGCATAACTGATTTTACAAATCGCCGTCAAATGTGAAAATATAGAATTTAATATATATGTTAGCCCTACGAAGCATCAATCCAGTGGCGACCAAAATTACGGAATTGAGTACAATTTCTGGTCAATTATAATTGAATGATGTACAAGTAGATTCACAAAATTCAGTAGATTGTTTGGTAGCATTTAAATAATTTTTGAATATATCTACTTGCGCATAATGCGAGATTCGATGTGCCTAGATTACTAATAATTTAATAATTTTTTTTACCATACTAGCAGGATTTGTGGATACCTTAATTATTTTTAACCGACGAAACCAAAAAGGAGGAGGTTCTCTAGTCGACGCGTATATATATTTTTTTAATGTATGATCACGCATAACTTTTTACTGAGACGTCCGATTCCGAAAATTCTTTCTTCAGTGGATAGGGTGTACTTCGAAGTTGGTCCCATTTGAATTCAAAAGATTAAATCCACCCCTAAGGGTAGCAAACTGAAGGATATTGATCACTCACCCTCTGAATTCTGGTCCGTCAACCGATTCTATCAGGCATAACTTTGTACTGGGTTCTTCGATTTTGATGATTCTTTTTTTAATAGATAGGGTATACCCCATATTTGGATTTCGAATGGAATTATCAATCCTCACGGGTGGAAAAATAGGGGATAATTGATTTTTCACTTGTGAACATTGGCACACATATGTAGTTGACAATGACAGATCGCTTAAGTCATTATTTTTGTTCTCCTACATCCGTCACAATCATTATATTCTATGAGAGGATGGAATGATATACAAAGTAATGCAATAAACTAACCAGAACAACAAAAATAATTTATATTACAACAAATAGTAAAAGTAAATAATCATATTATTTAACTGGTAATAGTTGAAGTAAGGTGAGTAAGTAAGTATTTTGGAAGTTATAAAAAAACAAGTAGGTAGTAATTTGTAGATTTCAGCCACAAAAAATTGAAAAATAAAAAGTTTTTAACAAAAAATTAAACCGACGAAATACGGAACTGAAAGGTAAAAAATAAAATAAATATTCTTAGTCTTAATAACTAAGCTCCTAAGCTAACGTAAGTAAGTAATTTTGAGTCGGCGCCAAACGAACAATCAACGAAGATCATTAAATTACTCCAAAAAAATTATCAGAATGTCACCGCGCATCTCGATGCCATCATTTTACGCCTTATCTAATGCATTTGCTTGTTTGTTTGGCGCCGACTCAAAATTAGTTACTTACGTTAGTTTAGGAGCTTAGTTATTGAGACTAAGAAGGTTTATTTTATTTTTTACTTTTCAGATCCGTATTTCGTCGGTTTAATTTTTTTTAGAAAAACGTTCCCAGATCGAAAAGGGCCAGGAATGTTCAAACTATCAAAATTAGCCAAAGATTCAATACCAAACGAAACATCAGATAATTTCCACGAAGCGATGAATGATGTAAAAATTTCGCAAAAATTCGTTCGTTTCATTGGTAAAAAGTCAGAATTATCAATATACACGAAATCATATAAAGTATTTCAGAGTGACCTGAGAACGAAATAATATCTTGTAAGTTAGCTAATTTAAGTGCTTTGAAAAATGTTATATCACAAGATTTATTGAAAAAAATTACGCAACAAAATATAACATAAGATTTTCCGAAACCATTGTATCACGATGAAGGAGAAGCTGTGATTAATCACCTAAACATTGGAGAATGGAGAACCTAGAGTTACTAAAAATAGGCATTAACTAAAATCATTAATGATTTGAAAATAAATGTTTAGTCAATCAAGTGATTAATTAGCATAATAGTTAGAAAAATAAATAATATTACATTCATTGTTGTTTATATTTTTTTGTAGATTTATACGTTGTATTTTATTAGCCTGTTAGAAATCTGAATCATTTTTGTTAACGTTTAAAATATTCGTATTATGTTATACGTACATGTGTTGTACAAATGTATAAATATACTCGCTAAAACTACATTTTATTTTATATTTATTCCTATTGTAATATGTTTAAAATGCATCAGTATATATTAACGCAATTATTCACAACTATTATTCATAAATATGTGCATTCCAAAACACAGTTCAATTCAAAACATAAAGACCCTCGCGCTCTCATTTATTTGAATCACGAGCGCTCGCTTGAGGCGTTGCCACGATTCTCAGCCTTCCCTCTCTTGCACTTCTCATCCGCAATAATTCAGAAACTCCTTATGGAAATAATTAAATAACTGTATGGCTACACGTGTTTAATTTGTCCTATAATAATATACTATACTTTATTTTTTTTTTATGAAGAAGAAAAACTCGAAGTTGTCTCCACAATATAATATTAACAATCGATTAGATTAATACCATCGATTAGGTGAACATGTTTCGAACCTCTATAGGTTCATCATCAGCAGATAATAAAAGTATTCTACAATAAAAGAAGAACAAAGACTTAGTTACATGGGTAATGTGATACAATAAGTGCTACTTACATGGAGATGAAAAATAGTTTGTAGGTTAATGATATAAAATTATTTCAATTCCAATGTTCATAACTTGGACCATATGGAAGTTGGGATTTTCAAGGCTGTGTCCATTTTAATTTGGGAGGCTAAATACTTTAGCCGATGCAAATGAATTGACGACATGAGGAAACAACAGAGCAATGTCGGTGATTGACAGCCCAAAGAGCCATTCATCTGTCAGACTGAATTATCAAACTAACTGGAACGGCGACAAAGATCCACGCACGGAACAAATATGAACTAGATGTAAATCACACAAAGCAGTTACTATACATGCGTAGAGCTCAGATGTCACCTATCCATATTTACAAATTTATATATATATATCTATAAGAGTAGAACATTGTGTATCAAATAAAGAACAATATGATGTGACAGACTAGTTATTCCCACGAACACGAGTGCACTTGTACTGAAGAAGTAAAACCAACACGAGAGCAAACCGGAATAACACCTGTCCAAACGAACAAATGCACTATGACAGAACAATTGGTTTATCGGAGATCGAGGCAGGAAAAAGTTCTAATGAAATGTAAGGGAATTAAAAAACTTTCGACAATCAAACTGTACTTGTTCATTTAAGGAAATGACACTCGGATTGTTTATGACAGCATTGATCTCAAATATTTCAAGGAAATTGAGTAAAGAGCCCTTTTGGCAAACATTTCCTTGAAATATTTGAGATCAATGCTGTCATACACAATCCGAGTGTCATTTCCTTAAATGAACAAGTACAGTTTGATTGTCGAAAGTTTTTCAATTCCCTTACATTTCATTAGAACTTTTTCCTGCCTCGATCTCCGATAAACCAATTGTTCTATGTCATAGTGCATTTGTTCGTTTGGACAGGTGTTATTCCGGTTTGCTCTGTGGTGTGGTTTTCCTTTCTTCAGTACAAGTTGCACTTCGGGGTGTTCGTTGGAATAACTAGTCTGTCACATACATACTGTTCTTTATTTTGATACACAATTGTTCTACTCTTATAGATATATATATATATATATATATATATATATATAAATTTGTAAATATGGATAGGTGACATCTGAGCTCTACGCATGGTATAGTAACTGCTTCGGTTGTGATTTACATCTAGTTCATATTTGTTCCGTGCGTGGAGTTCTCTTGTCGCCGTTCCATGGTTAGGTTTGATAATTCAGTCTGACAGATGAATGGCTCTTTGGGTGCTGTCAATCACCGCCATTGCTTCTGTTGTTTCCTCATGTCGTCAATTCATTTTGCATCGGCTAAAGTATTTAGTCCTCCCAAATTTAAAAATGGGACACAGCCCTTGAAAGGGAAATCCCAACTTTCCATATGGTCCAAGTTATGAACATTGGAATTAAAATAATTTTATATCATTAACCTACAAACTATTTTTCCATCTCCATGTAAGTAGCACTTATTTTATCATATTACCCATGTAACTAAGTCTTTGTTCTTCTTTTATTGTAGAATACTTTTATTATCTGCTGATGATGAACCTATAGAGGTTCGAAACATGTTCACCTAATCGATGGTATTTATCTAATCGATTGTTAATATTATATTGTGGAGACGACTTCGAGTTTTTCTTCTTCATAAAATTATACCACTCCACTTCGAGATACAATGGACTTCTACCACAGGTTAATAATATACTAGTTTTTCAAAAAGATCTAAATGGAGGGTTTTTAGTTATGCCTTAAAATGTGGTGTCCGCGGTAGCACTATAGGGATTACGTGTTAAACGTTGCAACTTTGAAGCCTTATATCTCGCTTTCGGTGTGGTAAATCGTTCCAAAAATTCAATATGATACAGGTAATAATGTTAACTGAAAGTGGTATGAATATAAACGAAATCTGATTGGAAGTGGATTTCACAACAACTACCTTAAGGGGAAATCATTCCACTATTGACCAAGTTCATCGTATCACCGACGTCATAGAACGTGCTTAGGAAGAAACATAATAAATAAAATGCACTCTATTTTCTGGATGTTGGCCCTTACGTCACAAGAACAGCTGCAACTTCTGATGAATTTTGAAGCTCAATTGGATGTCGTCCCTTTGCGTACGCCAATGGTCGCCAGCAAAAAGAACAAAGCGCCGCCTTCGAAACGTACGGCTGCTGTCACATTAAAGAGGTGAAATGATTGCATAAACTTGCAGGACACCTTCCGGAAGTCATATAAAGAAGGTGAATGGTGTTGCAGTGTTCAGTCGATCGGATCTTGATATTATGGGATGCTGTATACGGGGTATCTATAATGCCAGATATAATATATAATGCGTCGATTCTTCATTCGTAGGCTCAGAAATTTTTAACACAACCCGCTAATTTTGACAAAATTCAGCGTGTTGTCTGAAGTTTCTCTCATAAACATTAATTATGCAGTTTACTAGCTAATGAAAATGAAAGCGATGCGCGAGTGTGTCAGATCAGCAAATACAACTTCAATTTGGCTCACTAATTCTTTTGCAAATGAACCTGCGATGGTGCTGCCTCTCGCAAAGTAGAGATCACAATTTGTTAACTGATAAATGGATGACGTTTCAACTATGTTCCAATCAATCAACTTGTCATATAAGACTTGTTTGTTTGTCATCTTCATCAGTCTTCATCAGATTCCAAATGAAGACCACAATGCATCATCGGGCAGAGAGTTCGTGAATTCTGCTGTTCACTCGTCTGCTAGTCTGTCCTATATATGTCCAAGACATTTGGAACATGGTATTTCGTATATCCTCATCAACTATGTTATTTTTATTTGTCAATACGCACTTGTGCTCATTTGGAAGTTTATATTTCGACATAATATAGAAGCAGAAAATATGACACTAACGGATAAATGTCTGGACTCTAATATATGATCCAATGTCAACTTGCTTTGGTTGTGTGATGAGAACGTCTGGGAAAGGAAGGGAATCGACAATTTCAGTTCCCATTGGAGTACATGTTGTTGAGATGATCTAGGAATCCATGAAGGATTTTGGGGCCATGGGGCCGTATTAGCAATATGTCGTCAACAAGTCTACCAGCAAGTAGGCTTCTGGTCAAATTACTTTATGACTTCAGTCTCGAAATTCTACATGAATAGGTTTGAAAGGGTTGTAGAGAGGGTGGATCTTATTGGTGCACCTTTTACTTTTTGTAATATGTGCCCTGGAAAAGTACCTTCTGAATAATGGTTAATAAGAGTTGGGATGTTTTTTTATATGTAATATTTGGTTTTCGGGATGTCCTATGTATATGTTAGCCAATAATGAAATTTCATAATTCCTTACATCTCATGAGCTAAATATATTTTTGAATTCTAATTGGCGAAGATATACCGCCAACGTGGTTCGAAGACGTGATAGGAAGTATTCCTTTGAAATCTAACCAAAACTATGAATGAAATGTTAGATAACTGAACAATATTTTTAGATAACTGAACAATATTTTTAGATAACTGAACAATATTTTTAGATAACTGAACAATATGTTCTGAAACATTCAAACTGGACCAGTGAAACAAATTCCCATTTCTTTCAGGACTTATATACACTACACAAATGGGTTCCATTGTATTCCCAATAGATAGAATTTGATGTGGGCTTTTCCATTAATATCTCTAGATATTTTAACCTCAAAATCGAGGTAACTTAAAAAAAGTTAAAATATCGATTTTTGAAGATGTTCCCAACAAGTTTCTTTATATTTTCTATAAGAGCAGTTCTTTATATGGCCAATAATACGTCGTGACTTGTTCTCAAGAAGTATACCTGACATAAAGTGGAAAGAATTGTTTATTCAATCAGTGTCAGTCTTGGAAGAAAGTATCTTTTTATTTTCTTTTAACTTTTTGGAAGATGTCAAAATCCACTTGTCTGTATTTTTATACGGGGCGGATATAACATTACTCTTTATTGTTCAGAAAATTATGAAAAAACCCGTATGGAATAGACTTCTGAATGTAATCCCAAAACGAAGCGAAACGGAAGCAAATTAATGAATGCATAATTGTTCGGATTAACAATGTAATATTTTCGCGTAATTATTTCTACTCTCGAGTCAGTCAACTTTCCAATTACGAAAAGAAATTTAATAGACGCAAAAGTGTACATAGAAATATTGTGTGCTGGCTCACAATAATTTTATTGTGAATCATTTCCTTCCTGGCTGTCGCTCACTTCCATCATACGGTGTGTCCCAAAAAGTATGTGAAATAACTATTATTGATTACTCAGAAATCTGTATATTCGATTAGAGTTCGTGTTTAAGGCCACTTTAACGAATCAAACAATGAATTAGATCTGACGAAAACCTTCCAGGAACAGTACTATTATTTATGAACATAGCGAAAATGGCCAGTAGAAAAACTGAGATACTGATAAAAAAAAACGGAATGTGATATGCATTTTAAAAAAATTATTTTTGAAAATACTGGTGTTTTCTTATGGAAACTGCAAGCCGACAAAGTCTCATGTTTTACCTGAGCAATCTCATCTTGTATTTAATATTATTTTGACACCTTACCCGCCTGATTGTGATAATGAACAACTAGGCCTTGAAATAGCTTACTTATATCAGCGATAGAAGAACAGTTTTTTTCTATGACTGTTGAAAAAAGAACCCTTTTTATGTGATATTTTTGTTAGGTAAGGAGGAACGAATCAGTCCTTGAATCTACGTTATCTGCCTCGTGCATAGATAAGAGTTCTAGGTTTCTAGCCGAGGGTTACAATCTTTTGTACCGACCTTTGAACTACCTATGTTTCAATCTACCAAGCATTTTTCGCGATTAGCAAATAATTTTTATTTGAATCGCTGATTTTTTTAATTAAAACTCTCCTTTTCGATTTCATGATGATATTTCAATTGTCTAGACAAATCAAAAGAAAATAATTTTTGATCAGTTCATGTCGATTCAAATTATCAAGAGATAAAGTCTGATTTGAACAATAAATTATTATTTTTATCTTTATCAAAATTGAAGAATTTTTACGAGCGTTTCTTCCTCTTTTATAGTACTTCTTTACCTGATAAAATGATACATTATGTCTGATGACTACACCATAAGTTATCAAATAATTTAGTAATCCAAAGTGACATTTGCCACCGATTATCGAAGAATTCTATGATTTCATAATCAGAGGGTTATTTCTTGACATGTTTCTTGGGTAACCTTCCACAGTCTGAAAATGAAAATATAATCAGGAAAATCTATACAAGTGTAGAAAGGGCAAACTAATCAGTTCACCCCGATAAGTTATTGCGTTCACCAAATTAATCAATTAGTCAATAACTTATCGTTTTCTGAATTGTTTTTAAAAATTCTAAAGATACTTCTCTATATGTCAAGAAACGTTGTTCCTCCTCAAAAAAAAACACATTCATCCAATACAGAGGGTTATTATTCTAAATTCAACTTTGGGTATGGAAAAATATAGTATGTTTTTCCTGGATCTGCAAAAATATGATACCGTGGATCATCAAATATCATACCATGAAAATTACATTAGAATTATCTACTTCATTCGAAAATGAAATATGTATTGAATCTATTCGAAAATGTATGTAAATGGAATATGATTGTTATGAAAGATTTTCTGCATCGACGAATATAGGATATTATATTGAATTAGTTAAGATATTCACCTATCTGCCCTTGCATCAACTCATCAGAAGCAGACATCAATCTCTTAATCTTCTCATGTAACTTCCATAACATAGATCGGTCGCAATTTTTAAATGAATTGATCATCCAAGGTGTCCAATTGCCAACAAATAATGTAATTCTGTACATTCAAAGAAGATATATATATATGTATAACTATGGAATTTTTGATCAAATAACAAATCACGTTTTAATTTTAATCTAGTATCACTGTAATATATAAATAATAATAATAAAAAATGTCTGTGGCAAAAAAACTAAGGTTTAATGCCAACCCACGACAAAAAAAAATGGTCAAGATATTTAAGGATAGTGTGATCGCACGGTTTTCTTCTGGGTTTCCCGGCATTCATCTTGCTAAATAGACCACTGAAAAATCATGATGCTCTCCAAGATGAACGAGAATACTCGCCATATGTATAAATTTTTTCTAAATTAGCATCTCCAGTCTTATGTTCGAAAGTAGAACATATATTATATCAGTTCAGGAACTGTTAACTTACCATTCGTTTGTATTTTATATTTATTATCACGTTTATATTAGCTCGCTTTCGTGTCTGTCCGGTACAAACCTTGCAATTGATTTTAAACTAACTTCCCGATCGTCTAGAAACTTGAGAGTTCGGCAGTAGCTCGGAACTGGATGACAATACAATAAATATTTTCGTGTTTGTCAGTTTTTGTTACGGACCACAAAAAGTGAGGTTAGGATCATACAATGCTTGTTTGCTTGCTTGCTTGCCTGCTTGTTTTTTGTGGTCTATCCACTACAGGATAATATACCAGTAAACGGGGGCTATAGCCACAACTTCGACCCCCCTTCAGTGGGCAAACGGGATTGTCTCACTCGAAATGATACCACGAATGCCCAAAACTTTCACAACAACAATCAATAACTTTGCGATGCACGTGGAACGGCTGTACAAAAACTAACATTAACCTGACTTTCTGCCCGCGTGGTAGACGTCCATCTCCCACAACACCAGAAAGTCGAATCAGGATCATACAATCTCTCCATGCCGGAAGCGAGCGGATGTTGTTTTTTTTTTATCTAGAGTGTGCTCGCGCGAAGGAGAAAGTGAGGTTAGATAATAGAAAGAAATGTGAAATTGACAAATATTTCCTCTTGAAACAGTGAAAAGATACAAAAACATCATGAATCATCCCCCGATGGAGCAATCGAGCGGGAGAAGGGCCAAGTGTAACACAAAAGTGAAACAGGTAAAACAAAATGCCACAAAGAAATACCTGATGGTAAAACACCCAAAAAAGACGTTTTGAAACGAAGGAAGACAAGTGAAATAGATAAAAACAGTTTACTAAGTAAGTGTACAACGGATAACATCGAAATTTCTAGTTTGCAGAAGCTGAAAAACTTCGTGAAATCTGCCAAATTGTATACTATTTCCCCCCTCCCCCCAGATGAGGCGGAGAAAGCACTTTCAAACAAGCTAACAGTTCAATATAATATAATAATAATAATAATAATATTTATTTGCATCAGTAATACCTACAATAGTTAATAATCCTAATAATAATTTAACATAATATTTAGTAATAGTACTCTGACACAAACAAATAAAGAGAAAGAACACAAAGCTTTCGCTGTCCGTGTCATATCCCATTCATTCATTCATGCGACACTAAAACATAACAAAGTATTATAATTTTTAATAAGACACATACATATAATGAATGCACACATACATATACATACATACATTCCACACATACATACATATATATTTACATAGATATACATGTAATACAATATTGAAGCAGCAAAAAAATAGCCTAAACGAAGAGAACTGATGGACATATAATTATTTTGGCATATTAAACAGTAATAGAGGACTGATAATATAGAGCATGAGGAGTATGCTGGATTAATGGTAATTTTTTTTTTTTAGTTAAAGAAATTTTGTATAAGTTGTCTTCGATTACTTAGTAGGAATGACTTAACCTTATTTCTATAATATACTTCAGAATTGGAGATGTTGAAAAGGGACCTTTCTGAAATAATATTTATGAATCGTGGTCCTAAAAATGATAGACATTTGGTACCCACTGTTTTATTCGCTAGTGGAGTTCTCAACTTATTTGAATATATAGCTCTTGTTGGGTAATTATGTGAAAGAAAGTCAATATGTTTCCTATTCTTGTATAAAAAGCACACTGCTTTTAGAAAGAAGATCTGTCGAATATCTAGTATCCTAGCTTCTTTATATAAGTTATCTGATGGGTAGGTTCTTTCTTTTTTTAATATAATTTTTAGGAAATATTTTTGAAGTGTGTTCAACTTTTCTAGATATACATTCGCGATGCCACCCCATCCGATAATTCCATATGCTATACGGGAGTCTACAAGAGTAAAATAGAGCATTTTTAGATAGTGCAGAGGTAGGATTTTAGTGAGGTATTTGAAGCGGCCTAAGAAGGTTCGCATCGTATTAACAGTGTTATTAACATGATGATTCCAACGGAGATGACAATCTATACTTATCCCTAAATATTTTATATTCTCAGTACGTTTTATTGTGATCGTTTTATTGTGATTCTTTATCTCTAAAGTGTTATACTGCGGAAGTTTGTTTTTGTAGCTTGTTATAGGGAGGAACAATGTTTTATCATAATGAATACTAACAATACTAAACCTAATAGATACTAGAGAACCCGAAAAAGAAAACGAAAAATCTCAAAGTGGAATATATAGTGAAAATAAACTGTCCTACCATTAAAAATATGGGGAATGGGAAGGGGAATGGGGAGACACCATCAGAAAATTCTTATTCGGAGAAAAATTCCTGTCATCCACACTTGCCAAAATACTAAAACAAAATATCTAATATAATAGATAAAGACACCCAAAAAATAAAAAGAACAAGGAAAATATTAAATTTTGGGATCTAGAACAATCAGATAATTCTGAAAAATCACAAACAACAGATGGAAATCCTGACATGGGTAATAAACAAACCAAACTAGCCGAAAAAACCAACAAGAAAAATTCAGTAACCAATGGAAATCAAAAAGGAAAAGATAAAGAAAAATATTAAGCTCCAGAAAATCGTCAAGAGGTACGAGCATATAAAAAACCCGGAAATAGAATGGAAGAACGCTCCCAAAAAATACGGATACCCAGAAGGGAAAATTGAATGGGACAATGAGCGACTTGAATGAAATGAATAATTATTTAGATGTTTTTTTTTTAATAAAACGGACTAGAAAGTAAAAAATAATTATTTAAATATTTTTTTAATATACCACGTTTATAAAACGGTGAATTTTTAATAGCTATTAAAATGAATGTGATATTTAAAATCGTGGGTCGCGCAATTGATAAAATTGAAACATGGATAGTTCACCTAAGTCACTGATCATTTTATTGCACTGCAAATGATATGAAGTGTGAGTTTTCTCAAGCTACTCTCTACACTCTTTATATTATCTATTTCATGTGCCATACGTTTTTTGTTTTAAATCTTACAACTATTGCCATAGCTATTCAAAATTCAAAATCAGACAAGATAGTTTCAGACAAGATAGTTTAGTTCGCTCTGAGTTTCCATGAGACAGGTTCACAAGAATAGTAACTGAATGTTATCTCTTGACTTGTTGAAAAATAATGTTTGTATAATTGAGAAACCCTTTGAAATCCCTGTAATTTCGAATATTGTTAAATCACGTTAGGTAGAATTTCATTTCACAGAGTATCCCCGTTCAGAATAAGAGCTGAATAAAATTCAGTATTTATGTTTGGAAGCTCAATAAACTTGTTTTATTTCTTATTATTATGGATCACACTCTCTCTGAGAAAAAATAAGAATACATTTTAATTACTGAAAAAATATCAGTTTGTCGAAAAAAAAAGAAGAGCTAGTGAATGTACTACCAGAATTCTTCGGCAAAATCTTCTGTCGGCCCGTGAAAGTAATACATTTTTAGAGTTGAATTCAATTTGGCAACCGCGAATTTCCTAATTAATTAATTAATAAAAAGACTGCTGGCACATTTGGGTCAGTTTAGTACAACTTGTTGAAAATCACTGGCTTTGTCTGGGGCCATCTGTTATGCCATGTAATTACAGAAAAACTTTCTTCGATGCAAAACAACGTAACATTCTTGAATGAAAACTTGATAAACAGTAAAGGTCAATAGGGACCACATGCTAGACTGAAACAGCTGATAAGCATACGCTCGTTAAAACCATACGTTGTTATTGGAAGACAATTAAAATGCATTTGAAAATAATTATCAAGAAGTAACCCTTGTATACCGGAGGCATAAATAATTCATCTAGGAGAGTAAACAAAGATTATTGATTGCTACTTGTTACATTCACGGCGAGATAAGGAAGTCAGTTTCAATAACTACCAAAACAACGTCGTAAATTTGACACACGTCAAGACGCATAAATCCCCCTTGTGTGGTCACTATTTCAGCGACCATCAGACAGCCCACCATAAATTCCTGTCATTCAGTAAAATTTTACCCATTTATAACATAGATAAGAAACCGCAGTTTATTCAAGAATATATTAGACAAACAAGGCCCTTATCAGTTTTACGAGCCACATCTTTATCGGTTTTTACCAACCAATTAAGTAGAAGAAAAGCAATTGTATTACCTAAATCCCGCCCCCAGCTCCTGTGTCGAAGATCTTATAAAAGACACCGGAACCCGAAAGAGTTAAGTCAGTTCAACTCAGTAGCCCGTTCAGTAATCATTTATATTAGACGAAAAGATTTCGGAGAACATGTCATTCTCAAAAGTGAGATTAAAAAGTCAGTCGAATTACAGTATCTTACCATAATAATGAGACTTTCCCAATCAGTGTAGTGAACTTCAGAAAACATAAAAACTCAGCCAATTCAAATCAAGTATTGAAGCTCCTAGTAAAAACACGAGTGAACAGTATAGTTTTCCACAAATTGTCTATTTTGTTAACGCTTCCAGAACAGAGATAATACAACGGGAGTCCGCAATTCCATAGTTTCACGATCACTTAGAAAAACCTTAGCCGTATACGAATATACTGGGCGAATAAAATAGAATAACAACTTGACGCGATATTACTCGATATAATAACAGAACTAATTGTCGTTTAAAAACTACTCCAGTGAATAAGTGTTAAACAGGGTGAGTCTAATGTTTGTTTTTCTGTATTTATGTTTATGGCAAAACCCAACCTATTGAAATGTGTATGTGTCTATAAAGAATCTCCATAGTTTTTCAAGATTACAAAGATCTCAAAAGAGAATTATTTCTAGCCATTGTGGCAATTGAATTTCAAGATTGTTCTTTTAGTAAAATTATTTCTATTGTGTAGCCAACTGCAAAATCATCTGCCAATAACACACTCGTTTCGTTGTATGAATATTGTTGCATATCATTCGTCCATAGAACGATTGAGATAATTGTATCAATTTTTATTAAATATATATGTACATTCTTAACATTTTATGAGTGCATTATTATTTTGTTTAATCATTGTTTGGTTCGAATCTTTCTGAACGGTAGTATTTCCTGAATAAACAACCCATGTTCCGGTATTTGAGAGAAATGAAATTAGTTCTGAGCCGCTCCAGAACCTAGTTCAGTATCGACCACCTTCAGGCAGTCGATTGCTCTTAATACTGTTTTTCCAATCTAACAAATAATGTCTGGTATTACAGGTGTGGTGTGTTAATTCACAACACCCCTGTAGTCCAGCTTTCAACACATCATAGGGTTACACCATATCCGGCTTGCTTCATTCATTCATATCTTATTTTGATGTTCAATAAATCAGTTCGGCATATATAATCAGAATTCAGGCCTCAACCTTAATCCCCTCCTTCAAGAATATATTGACATCCGCAGCAATTTGTCTAACTCATTAAGAGAAGAAAAGAAATCAAAACGAAATTTATTCATATTGTGGTAATTCACCGACACAAAGATCTAATAAATTAAGTGGGACCACGGGTAACCGACAATAATTTGACAGGTTGCATGAATATTTTCAGACGATAAATAACAAATTGTTTTTATAAAAAGCATCTCATCCAAGTCAATTAACATTCACTAACAGGATCATGAGCTGTATCATTACACAATAGAGGATTTATATAATTTGATGATATTATCAACATTAACATTATAATCCGAAGGATTTTAATTACCTGCTACAGGTAATCGAATGTATTTTAATGAGATTTGTTCGATTTGTTCGAACATAAAAACAGGGTGCTCATAAAATCAGATGTGGAAAACATTCGTCTCATTCATCTATATGAGTACTTGATTAAGAATGGAATAGAAAAATCAAATGACTATCTGAATAAAAATGCAATTTTCACTTTCAGATTTTTTCTTTTAAGTAAGTGTCCTTTCACAATATCTATCAGATGTATTAGTTCAATGTCCAGCGTGGCTTTAGCAGGAGAAGTAGTTGTTTTCAGTTAGATATTACAAAAATAACTTAATTTTTATCGAAGATTTTTCAGATTTCAGAAAAATATTTCCACTCAATATTAAGGTAGTTGTCGGGCTACAAACACTATCAAAAATTTGTCTCGATTGTAGCGCGATGCAATACATGTTCAAGCGCCGAATTAGAGGGATCTTTTCCAAGGGAAGTGTACGCTGAGAAACGCAATTAGCATGCGTGATACAGCAAATAAGCCATGACTGGACTGTTGGCAACGTCGCAATCCAACGATCGCTCGCATTTAGTTGTTCAAGATACTCTTATGAACAAGCAGTCCAAGGCTCGAAATACGAACAGAAAACAGTCTAATGAAAATGATGTGTGTGAAAGAAATCGCATTGTTAATCTCAAAGAACTTGGGATTGAGTACGGGATTGAGTACAATTTCTGGTCAATTATATTTGAATGATGTACAAGTCGATTCGCAAAATTCAGTAGATTGTTTGGTAGCATTTTTAGAATTTTTAAATTTATCTACAACTCCAAATTTACTCGTTGCGCATAATGCGAGATTCGATGTACCTAGATTACTAAGAGCAATCATTAATAATAATTCAATAGAAGATTTCATCATGATAGCAGGGTTTGTGGATAGCTTGATTATTTTTAAAATAACGTTTCCAGATCGAAAAGGGCCAGGAATGTTCCAGCTATCAAAATTAGCCAAAGATTTAATACCAAACGAAACATCAGATAATTTCCACGAAGCGATGTATGATGTACACATTTTACAGAAATTAGTTTGTTTTATTGGTAAAGAGTCAGACTTATCAACATACATGAAATCATATAAAGAATGTATTTCAGAGCGACTTGAGAACGAAGAATATCTCGTAATTTACCCAATTTAACCTTAAAAAATGTTATATCACGGGATTTATTGAAAAAAATTGCGCAACAAAATATAACATACCATTTTCTGAAACAGGTACTCAAAATAGGAAAGCATTAACTAAAATCATTAATGAATTAAAAATAAATGTTTAGTCAATCAAGTGATTACTTAGTATAATTGTCAAGAATGAATAATATTACATTAATTGTTGTTTATATTTTTTGTAGATTTATACGTTATATTTTATTAGCCTGTTAGAAATCTGAATAAGTTTTGTTTATGTTTAAATATATTCGAATTATGTTATACGTACATGTGTTGTACAAATGTATGAATACAATAAAGTTTATGCACTGTTTTTTGCCGTTACTCGTTGAAACTATATTTTATTTTATATCTATTCCCATTTTAATATGTTTCAAATGCATCAGTATAAATTAACGCAATCATTCACAATTATTATTCATGAATATTTGCGTTCCAAAACACAGTTCAATTCAAAACAGCAAGACCCTCGCGCTTGAATCACCAGCAATCGCTTGAGGCGTTGCCACGATTCTCAGCCTTCACCATCTTGCACTTCTCATACGCAATAATTTAGAAACTTCTTATAACAATAAATAAATAACTGTATAGCTACGCGTCTTAAATTCTTTTTATAAAATTTGTTACGTACCTTTCAATAATATACTAGTTTTTCAAAAAGATCTGAATGGAGGGTTTTTAGTTATGCCTTGAAATGTGGTGTCCGCTGTAGCTCACTATAGGGATTACGTGTTGAACCTTGCAACTTTGAAGCCTTATATCTCGCTTTCGGTGTGGTAAATTCAATATGATACAGGTAATAATGTTAACTAAAAGTGCTATGAATATAAAAGAAATCTGATTGGAAGTGAATTTCCCGACAACTACCTTAAATTGAAAATGTTTCCCTTCTCAACGAGGTTTGTTTGTTTGCTTGAGTTAAGAAATTAGAAAAAATATGTCAAGAAAAAGCAATGATAAAAATTATTGACAAAAAGCATTAAAATCGTCGAAACAAACAATCTTCCACATGTCTCGACATGAAACTTTTTTCATATCGTTACTCGGTCAAAAAAAGCAATGATCAAAATCATTGGCAAAAAGCATTGAATTCGTCGAAACAAACAATCTTTCACATGTCTCGACATTAAACTTTTATCATAGCGTTACTCGGGCAAAAATTTAAACACAATTAAGGTATTCTTAAGAAAAGATCTCTCGTGCAATAACGAACATTTTGTTGCAATTTCAATATTTCCATAATAAGTAGAACCACGATGTTCTGAGTATTCTAAATAGTTTTGTCGATTTATTTACTAATTTGCTCTACCTAATACGTTTCACACATACCCAAAACTAAACATTTAAAGTGTCTGCTCACTAGACCTGACCGTGCCATGACCGTAATCGTTCCAAACATGCAAAAAAAAACGACGAAGTTCTTCTACGTGGCTTGCGGTTGGTGTTGACTGGTAGAAATAGTCACGTAATTCCAAGCAGTACTGTACCTATATATAATTTTTCCAAACTCCCCCGCCACAGTAAAAGGTATTTTATTCCTGATAATACTATTTGTTATATTATATCAAATTGACGTGCCGCATATTCATTGTAATCCAACTTCGGCATACAAAAACATTAGTATATTATTTAACGAGCGGTAATGTAGGTCATAACTCACGCAGATGAAGTTTGCAGAACGAGTGAGTTATGACCATTACCGCAAGTTGAATACTATACTTTATCTACGACTATAACAATAAATACTAAGATAAGAGGAGCTATTCCCAAACTGTTATAAAGTATACCGCTCAGATAGGAATTTCAATGAATGCAATTGCACAAGAGGCGGAGGAGCTCTTATTGCAGTGTTAGATTCGTTCGGCTCCTCACAGGTTGACTTAACACCTTTAATTCCTCATGAACTGGTCACTTTAGACATTGTTATGGTGAAGATAGTTTCTAATTCAACTTCACTGTTTGTCATCAATATGTATGTTCCTCCCTCTCTGTCAAACGACAAATTCTTTATCCTGTTCGAAACACTCACCAACATCCAAGTTGCCTATAGCGGTATTATTCTCGTCATAGGTGACTTCAATATACCTTCATATGTCTCGTTCATACAGGGTGACCAACTAAATACAACACACAATATCTTAAAGAACTTTCTGGAAATCAGTAATCTGTCACAGTATAACTGCATCCATAATGATCATGGGAGAATACTCGACTTTGTACTATACGGTAGTAATGCTGAGTGCAGTGTCGAGAGATCATCTGATCCCTTAGTACCCGAAGACAAACATCACCCCGCCTTGAATGTTCATTGTAAATCGAATATGGCTCTTAATCTGAAAAGAAACTCGCCTCCTCTCACAATAATGAGTACAACTTCAGGAGAGCAGATTTTGCCCGGTTGTATGATCTTATAGCTAATATTGACTGGACCTTTCTTGAAGCTTTCGATAGATCAAATGATGCTTGCTCTTACTTTTACGGAAAAATTTATAATGCATTGGATCAATGTGTACCCCTACGAACTGGTAACGTCAAGCGTAAATATCCGCCGTGGTTCGACAGGGAAATTATTTGTCTAATACGCCTCAAGGCTAAGCATTGGCGTTCATTCAAAAACAGCGGGGACATTGCTGCCCGGGATGAATTCACTCGCTTGAGGGCAAAGATCAAGGCTGACGTTGACAATTCGTACAAAAAATATGTGAAATCTGCTGAAAATGACATAAAAGGCAACCCAAATAAATTTTGGGCATTTATAAACAACAAAAAAGGATCAACTGGCATATCTGACAGAATGACCTACGAAGGACAATCTTTTGAAACTCCTCAGGACATTCTCAATAGCTTTGCTGATTTTTTCTCCAAATCATACATTATTAGTTCTCAAACCGAATTTAGTGATAGTAATCCGCATTCACAAGTCCTGAACATTCCTTATTTCGAAGAAAATGAAGTGTTGGCAGCTTTGAAACAGCTGAAACCAAAAATGACTACGGGTCCTGACAGCATCCCTGCACTAATGGTCAAAGATTGCGCTGATGCCCTGGCTAATCCACTAACAAGCCTGATAAATATCTGCGTCAAAACTAGTACCATCCCAGACCTATGGAAATCGTCTGAAGTTCGCCCAATTTATAAAAAGGGGATAAGTCTGATGTGGAAAATTTCAGAGCCATATCAATAATATGTAATTTCGCTAAAGTGTTTGAAATCCTCCTGTACAGCAGGTTATATCCTCATCTGAGCAATCAAATCTCATCACTTCAACATGGTTTCATGAAAGGTCGCTCGACAACCACCAACCTTCTCAACATCACTCAATACATTGCAGAGACTACTGATAGGAGATCCCAAACCGATGTCATTTATACGGACTTCTCGAAAGCGTTCGACAAACTTGATCATGGAATATTACTATCAAAACTGTACAGGTATGGCTTTTCTCAGACCCTCATCGAACTTTTCGTGTCATACCTCACCGACAGGCGACAGTATGTCATATTCAATGGCTTCAAATCTATTGAATATGCATCTACCTCAGGTGTACCTCAAGGAAGCAACCTTGGTCCACTCCTCTTCAACGCTTTCATAAATGACATAGTTGAGGTCATTGACCTCAACTGCTTAATATACGCGGATGACCTAAAATTATTTTCTGAAATTAATGGGATAGAAGACTGTCTTCAATTGTCCCTTAACCTGAAACGCATTGAGCAATGGTGCTTCCGTAATAAGCTTCCTCTTAATGCAAGTAAATGTAATGTAATGACATTCACTTTGAGAAATCAGCCACTTTTATATCAATATTCAATCAACGACATTCCCCTCCAACGGCCTATCACATACACCGATCTTGGTGTTATTTTCGACTCGAAATTATCTTTTGCCCCTCATATTGAAGCCACTCTGTCTGCTGCAAACAGAATGTATGGATTCATTGCGCGTATCTCTAAAGATTTCTCCGACCCATCTACATCGAAAACCTTATACTATGCCTTCGTCAGATCAAAATTAGAATACGCATCTATAATCTGGAATCCACATCATCACTTATATATAGAGAAGGTTGAATCGGTTCAGCGTCACTTCCTTAAACTTCTCTCTTATAAAACGGACAACATATATCTACCAATTGGCTTCCCCCATGATGCATTGTTGGCTAGACACGCTATGAACAGCCTAAGCTGCCGTCGTGATTGTCACTCCACAATCTTCCTGTTCAAACTTATCAACAACCTAATTATTGACCCACATATTCTGCAAAAACTCAATTTTAGTGTACCTAGACCATCGTCTAGAGTAGACAACACGTTTTATTTACCAACACCACGAACAGATGTCTTGAAATACTCACCGCTGCAAAACATGTGTGTCAATTGTAATTCTGCAAGTTGTCAGATTGATATTTTTGACTGTTCAATCTCTGCGATTAAATCCTATTACTTTAGTTAATCTCGATATGTATTATTACTTCGTTAATTTGTTATTTTGTATTGTACTGTATTTGTAACTTATATTCCTGTTCTGTAGTTGGGTGTAACCTGTAGAACAGTGTATCAATAAATAAATAAATAAATACAAGTACAGAGAAAGAACTTTATTCACAAATCTTAATAGTTACCTATAACAATGCTATAAAAATTTCAATTGTAATTACTCATTTTTTTTATTAATAAAATTAACTGTAATGTTTGAATAACCAGTAAACTGAATATGTGGGACTGAATTATGCAAGTTTATTGTTTCATTTTGGGTTTGTTGCATATATGTTGTTGGTGTACTAACTGGTTGAGATGTGTTATAGAACTGTATATTTTATTTGCAGTATCTTTCTTATTCTTTTCGGAATCATCAACGTACCCCTCAGCCACAGTAGTTGATCGCCAACCGCCATGTCGTTTCAGTGCCGTTATATCCCCTCCAGCATCTACTAATAAAGTTGCCGACGAGCGGCGAAAACAATGCCCTGTATATAAATTACAGTGTGGTAATTTTAAAAATGTAGCAATGTCTTTCCCCATTGCTCCAAATTTATTAATGCCAATTCTTTGTGAGTGATATTTTTCATTTTGAAATTTAAATAATAATATCGTTTGCGATATAGGTATGAGTAGGACGAAGATTTAAATATTTCTTAACTATGGTATAAAGATTTCCCGTAACAGTGAATTTTCTGTCAATTTTTGTATTTGGTACACTGACCATAAAAATAGATTCATGATCTTGTAAATCTGTAATTTGGATAGAGTGCAATTCTGCTGCACGACAAGCACCCATAATGCCCATTATTAAAGCAACCTAAATTAAATTATTTAATTGACTAGATGATAAAAACGATTGAATATTGTGAGATCTACTACCTTTGTCGCCAGATATTTCTCACCAGGAGCTTCATTTATGAAATTATTAAGTTGTTCTGGCCTGAAAGTTTTTGCCTTTTTAGATACATATTTCTCTGATTGACGTTTAAGAAACGCGCGTAATTTCAAATAATTCTCTATATTGATTCCATCATTTATGTTGAGTGTGCTTCTTAGCATGGAGTAGAAAGTCCATAGGGACGATGCTTTATATTCACACACCATGCCCCCCTTAAGGTTGAGCGCCCATGGATAGTAAATCCCCTTCATCATGTTATATGTGAACGAGATTTATTATCCACTTGCCATCCTCCCCCGCTCCTCCTTGGAGCGGTCCTCAACTCGCAAATGGCACGTTTGCGAAATTGAAATCGTACCTCCTGTGGTATGAAGTCAGCCTCTGAGTGCTTTAAACCCCTTATTATCTGAATTTTGTGTTTACCTGACTTGTGCTGTGTGTGCATGGTGGTGATGTACCTGATGGGTGTGTAAGTGTATGGTGTGATGTGGGTGTGTTGGTCTTGGTGTTTTGTGTTGAGTTGTTACTCACCTGACGCGCCGGAGTGCTACTCTCGGTGGTGGACGGTCGTTTTGGTAGACTGGCCGCAAATACTTTTCCCTTTCTCTAAACCTGGGATCGTCCAGGTTTAGGTTCGCGTGGATGTCTTGAATCACCGGGTTCGTGTGGGTGTCCGTCTTCAGGAACGTCGCGGTGGCGTGGTTCCGAAGATGGTCGTCAATGAAGTTCGGATTGACATTCAGGTCCCTGTAGATAAATCTATTCGGGACGTATCTGGGAGCGTTCACTGCCATTCTTAGGCTCACGTTCAAGAATAGCTGGATGATGTTCCAGGAGCAGATTTTGAGCGTTTCCGGAGGTTGTCTTAACATTTAAGATTTCCTGGGGCCTGACTCTGTTTGAAGAGCTCAAGAAGTTGCTTCTTGAGCGCCTCAGGTAGTGCCAGCAGTTGCTGGTTCACTGTTGCGGTTGGCGTTGATGTTATCTTCGTTGGACCCCATTTTGGTGGTGCCTGTGGTGTTTGAGGTTGGGGCACAGCGTTCCTGGGGCCCTGCCTCCTTCGTGGTGGTTGGTATGTTGTTTGTCGTGGTTGGTGTGTTTGCTGAGGCATGGGTCTTGTCGCTGGTTTGGGTTTGGGGAATTTGGGGCATCCTCTAAAGCTGGCCGTATGTGGCCCCCCACAGTTGGCGCAAGTAGCTGGCTGCTCCTTGGTTTTCAAACAGGTCCGGGACTCGTGCTCTTTCCCGCACTTCACGCACCTGGGGGTGGAATGGCAGCACCTTTGTGCGTGTCCAAACCATTGACACTTGTGGCACTGGGAGACATATCCTCCAGTCGTCTGTCGTTGGGGTTCCACTTTCACTTTAAGCATGAGACAAATGTCAAGCTTGAAGATGTGGTTTTCTTCTCGTGGTACTTTCACTAAAAATAGCGGAAGTGCCTTTTTGGTGCGCCTAGATGTCATCCTATGACATTCCAGGACGGTGAAGCCTGAGTCCTGGACGCTTTCCCTCACTTCCTCCGGCTTTGTATTCTCCGGAATCCCCCGGATCACTGCGTGGAGTGGTATCTCTGATTTGAGGAGTACGTGTAGAAGCTGTAGCCACCAGCTTCCAAGAACGTCGTGGTTCCCCTCCACGTTGCCTCGTTTTCCGTGTGAATGGTTATTCCATCGGACGTTAACCTGGCCTTCAGGAAGTTGATCTTCCTTCGGGCCATTTCGGCGGAGACGGTCTGCCACTTGTCCTTATTTCTAAGGACAAT
Organism: Gonioctena quinquepunctata; assembly: GCA_018342105.1. Classification (NCBI taxonomy): domain Eukaryota; kingdom Metazoa; phylum Arthropoda; class Insecta; order Coleoptera; family Chrysomelidae; genus Gonioctena; species Gonioctena quinquepunctata. The sequence goes on along the minus strand of JAFIRS010000318.1, from coordinate 727,049 downwards.
TGGAGGTGGTTTCTTTGGGTCGCTTCCTGGGGGAAGAGGGCCCTCGAAGATAGTTTGGCCTCCGTGGGCTACGACGGAAACCGTTTTGGCGACGGGGGCCGATTTGGTTCCGGCTTTTGGGGTCTCGACTTTGGACTCTCTTTTCCGTTTTGTCGTAACGACGGTGAACTCTGCGTCGTCGTTGCTGGGGTTCTCGTTGGGGAATGACAGGGTTCTTTTCTTGGAGACGTTGTCCTCCGTCTCCATGATTTCAACAGCTTCCGGAGGTGTTGCGTCCTGGACTGGCTTCTCAGCCACCTGGACTGGCTTTCCAGCCTCCTTATTGCCGAGGGCGGCGATGGCCTGAGCTGCTTCCTTCTGGGAGGCAGCCGCTGCAGCATTTTCATAGGTGCTGATTTTTTTCTTCAGTTCCGCGTTCTCCTTGCGGATCTCGTCCAGCTGCTTTCTCAGCTGGGTTAACACCTCGTAGATGTCTTCCATCCTGATGTTCTTCATTTTCTTCGTCTTCCTTGATGCGACAGAGCTTCTGCTACTCTCGTCGGTTGAGACGGCAGATTCTTCACCTGACGATGACATGTTGTTTTTTAGTGCATAGGTGTCACTAATCCTTTCGGTTCCACTTCTTTAGATTTGCACAGCCACCAACGATCTAATGATCTGGACGGCTATACTCTTCAAAGTCGGGTCGAATTCCGAATTTTTGCCTTAATAAAAGCAGTTTCTCGAATTTCTCATTTGCCTTGATAAAAGCAGTTTCTCGAATTCCTCACTTGCCTTGATAAAAGCACATGTTACTCGTTCGGATCTCACTGAACTACCCACGCTACTGCTTTATATTTAGTGCTGAGTTCACTAAAATATGCCAAAAGTACATTTTCTGTGAATGATGTTCTTGCTGCTACACCAATCTTGAAAATTTTTGTATACACCTTTATATTTGTTTTAGGATTTTTCGGTCAATGAATGATGTATGGTAACATTAGCTACTTGGCTACTTGTCTTATTTCTGGAGGTGTAAATAATAATTCATCTTCACTATCTGAATTCATCTTTTTCAGCACAAAATTCAGAATAATTAGGTAGGTATTAACTAGGCATCTTAGTATAAACAGTGAGTTTATACAGAAAGTAAAATAAAATTAGAAATAAAATAGAGTAAAATAAGAAGTAATAATTTTCAGAGTGTTTATAGAGCTGAGTAAATTAATGTAAGAAATAAGAAAGCTGTCAATCGAAATTTGGGATTCTATATCGTTACCTCAAACTTCAATGATGAATACTCGAAAATTTGGTCCCCGTTATTGGTTATTGAGTAAAATATAAGCCATTGTTGACAACACTACCAATATTATAAAATCTAGTCATTCAAAGACAAAAAAAAATGCCAGTGAACACACCGTTTTCCGGTTATGAAAACAAAAATATGATGACGACTGCTATTTATATCTCGTCATGTATCATCCTATCTCGTCAATTTGTCTAAATTATTCAATATGTACATATGCCTAACAACTTGTCAAGTAAAATAAAATAAAAGATAAAAGTTAACCATTTTTTATTTTACTTCTTATTTTATATTACTTCTTATTTTATTTCTGTATAAACCTGTTATGGATGTTGTGTAGTTTTAACTTTTCAAATTACTTGATTTTATTTCTTATTTTATTTTACTTGCTGTATAAACTCACTATAACTTAATTTGAAAACGTCAAAATTATTCAAGTGACATTACTCCCCTCAATAACAATCATCGGCCAAACGGCTTGTACAGAAGAACAGAGCCACCTTGATATTCGGTTCGTAAATAATTCCAAGAATCTTTTCCTATTTATTATAGTGAGTTATTGTAACTCACGTTGTTCGTTTATAGATACTATTAATTGCTCAAAAGCAGTTGAATAATCAATATATAATTTAATAGGAGTAGATAAAAGAAATTATGTTCAAAAAAGGATATAATCATGTAAACACACCTTATATAGAAATATAAAAGAAACAAAAATATCTTCCACGTATTACCACTAAACGATAATATCCGACTTGTATTCGCTCATGTATCGAAGGTAATTTCATGCTAGGGGTTTAATCGAGGGTAAAATCATAAGTGCTAGGGGTTTTATCACACAAAATTTTCCAGAAAGCATTTTGCCCTGGACGTTTTACAGAGTCCGATTTGCGGTCTTATTATCTGATCAAACCACGAAAGGGAAGCTTGAGTGGTTTGATCTTTGATAATAAGGCCGCAAATTGCCGAGTTAAATTTCCTGGACGCAAAATGCTTGAGGATACATTTAAAAAAAATGCAATAAAATCCTCTAGCACGAATGATATTTGATGAGAATATTTCCCGAATCACATTGAAACTTGATAAAATTACCAGAATTATTCTGACGAAAACTTCGGCAATTACCGATTGCAATAAACATTCAACTCGTCATTTGAATAAGGTAGAATGTTGAACTGATTGTGTGGTAAATTTACACATTGCAGGCTGCCTGAGATAGATATTCAATTTCAAAGTGAAGAAAACAACTAACCTTGTTATATCCAAACTGGCGATAAAGTCAGAACTAGTTGACTTCATACTCTGCTTTGAGGTACTTATCATAATTATCACTTGTGAGAATCAAACAACACAAAAAATGGGAAAAATTCGCAATTGAATATTGCTTTGAAAAACAATATCACGACCGTTGTAGTGATTCAGACATTCTGAACTGAATACTGTTGCCGAGCAAGATTCTAGCATGCACGGTTTACAAAGCTTTCTACGAACGAAAGTTTGTTAAATTAATTAATTAACAATAACAGAAAATAGAGAGTGCGTAATTGAAAGGTTCTTTTAGTGTTTTCTGCTTGGTAAAAACGAAATCAAAAAATCATTATTATTATATTAAAATATCTAGTACGGAAACGCCCGCACAGTGATTGGCGACTCCAGAATCCAACAAAAAAGGAAATTTACTACTTTATTCATAATTGCGACGAGTGATTCAAATTGTCTCCCACTCTTCAAAAGACGCACGGAACAGCTCGGTGTTTAGTTTTAAGAGCCAGCAAAAGACAAAGACAACAGTCCATCAAAAACATTTATAGTTACAAACTGTTCTGCAAAAAGCTGGGGTCCTTCATTTTCATGAACTCTAGAACTCTTTAAGTACTCCTACAATGAATATCAATAAATAATTATAATTTCTTATACTATAACTTTAGCCTCTTAGCTTCGGATAATTTTAGATTATTTTCTTTACTATATCTATTATATTATTTAGTATTATTATTAATATTATCTACCAAGTGTTGAAACACTACTAGTTGATTAGTACTATTCAGGCACAAAACGATCTCATCAGGTGCACTCAATTTGTAAAAATTAGTTCATAATACCAATGTAATGAAATAATGAAAAATATACTATACTATAAAATAATATACAAATCAATTCTCCTACACATCGCGCACTGTTCTCTGATTAGTTGCTAATTAGGATCTTTCATTCACCAGCCGATCAGAAAACACCAGTAGAATCTAACAAACTTTCGTTCGTAGACAGCTTTGTAAACCGAGCATGCGAGAATCTTGCTTAGCAACGGTGTTCAGTTCACGTGTTCTGAATGTCAGAATCACTACAATGGTCGTGATATTATTTTTCGAAACAATATTCAATTGCGAATGTTTCCCATTGTTTGTGTTGTTTGATTCTTGCGAGTTATTGTGATAATTGAAGACACGAGGGGATTGAGGTCTTATGTTACAATCTTTAATAATCTGTTTCATTCTGCGAAAATGGAATTTTTCTCGTATGTACCCATCTTTCACATTAATGAATCGTTAGTGAGTGAAATTGTATAAACTTTGATAACCACTTCTTTTCTTCACTTTAAATTTAATTTATATCTCAGGCAGCCTGCAATGTGTACATTTACCACACAATCAGTTCAACATTCTACCTTATTCAATTGTTTATTGCATTCGGCAATTGCCAAAGTTTTCCTCTGAGTAAGACACTTGAAATTAGACGGTCGGCGCGACCCAAAATTTTGTCGAATTTTACAAAGAACAAAACATGTTTTCAATTCTTTTTCAGATTCTTAACCACGGTAATTTTGAAAAGGGAAACATTCTCAATTGAATATTGATAGAAAGATTTTTCTGCGAATTGAAAAATCCACGATTAAAATGAAGTTATTTTTTGTGAATGTCTAACAGAAAACAACTACTTTCCCGGCTAAAGCCACGCTGGACATTGAACTACATCTGATAGATATTCTGAAAAGGCCCTAACTCAAAAGAAAAAATCTGAAATTGAAAATTTGTATTTTCATTCAGATAGTTATTTGATTTTCTATTCCAGTCTTAATTAAGAACTCATAAAGATGAATGAGGCAAAGAAGAATGTTTTCCAAAAGAGAGTACTCACCAGAAATCATTCGTAACATTGACGCAGGAGAGACATCGCATTCACTAGGTCTTCAATACATTTTTGTCGACGAAAATCTATTTCACGCTTCCACGATCATCAGGAATACCGGAAGAAATGGGAAACACATTTTCAAGAAGCAATCTCACTTTGCAAAGATGGAGAAAGTTAGATTCATTTCTTTTGGAGAGACACTTTGAAATTAGTGTTTTCTGACATTAAAACCTGTCATGGGGTATGATAGATTGATTTGTTGAAAATATAAACAGGATATCATAAAATCAGATGTGGAATCATCTGCGACTGAAAGATAAACTTTAGTCACTATCTTCCATCGTCAAGATAACCTCTGATTTTATGAACATCCTGTTTATATTTTCAACAAATCAATCCACGGTAATTTGTTATAAATTGGCATTATACACTCGTCATTCACGGGTGTGCAGGAGGTTAGATTACACCCTGTATATATATATATATATATATATATATATATATATATATATATATATATATATATTGTCAAGTATGAAAAATATTACCCGATATAAATATAGCAATAATTTCTTTTTCAAAATTCACAATTAATTTATCAGACCTGAAGATAAAAATTTAAACATAATTAACCCAGAGTTAAAAATTCCATATTCATTTATTTATTAATAATTCTTCATTCAGTATCACATTTATTGAAATACAGTATTTCCTGCATATTCAAAGTTCATCACCGTTTATTAACCAGGTGTCGGATTCCAATTCAATTCCTGAGTACTGAATGGCAAGAACACTGATTCTGCGATAGGCAGCGCAATAAATAATGACTCAACTAAATTTTTAATATACATTGAAATGATTGTTTTTGGCTCGGTTCTTTTTTTATTGTTCCTGTTTATGCTGCCAGTCCATAATGACACATCTCCTTCCCTGGGTTTTTATTATAAAGTAAGTGTTACTTTTATTTACTTCTTTTTATCATTGTTCATTGTTCACCATTTTTGTATTCACCATTGTGTTATTGCCCTTTTATAATTTTCAATAAACCATAATAGTTTTCCCTTCACTGTTTCATTTCACTATACCAGGGTGGTCACAATCACAGATGTAAAATGTTTTAACCTCTCGCAAGCCAAGCAAGATAATTAGTGGGCACCCTAAACAGTTAGGGGGCCAGAGTTTCACAGGGTCTCCCAAAGTAGGGCGTGACAATATATATATATATATATATATATATATATATATATATATATATAGGCAGAAAGTACGCATCATATGGCAAATTCTTTTATTAATGAATTTTGACAAATGGTGCAATCGCTTCTGCATCAAAAGAAACCTCAAAAGACGCTGTACAGTGCCGTTCGTCTTTTCGAGTTTGGCGAGAAATTAAAAATAAAATAAAAATTTTGTCTCAAAAAACACTTATTTTGAAAAATATCGAAAAATGTTATTGGGAACAGTTGCCCAGAACGACATTTCATAGCTATGTACAAGTTTTGAAAAAAATCTGAGATAAAAAACTAAAAATAATTTTTTTGCCATAAAAAAAATCAATTTGGAAAAATTTATTCCTGACAAAGAAACTCATTAGTAAAGCCAACAGTAATATTTTGAATTTTTTGTAAAGATTCGCAAGCTATTTCTATTTTATTTGGAGAAAATTTGAAATCTGGGAATTTGCCATGTGTTCAGCTGCTTCATGAGAGGTCACTGAAATATCTTCAGGACATTATAATCCCGATACTGTTCATTATTAATAAAAAGGACCATGTATCTACAAAATTTTAATTTTAATTTTTTATTAGAACAAATAATTTATTTAATTTTTGACATAACAAGAACTTACAAATTTTTTACTTTTAACCAAACAATTTGATACATACTCGGAACTTTGTAATTGTCCATTACTCGACATGTCTACCCTGACGTTCAATACATGTAGTTGTTCGGAATTTCATTCATCTGTACTCATTTCGCAGCATTTGTGGTGTAATGTTATTAATACATTGTCGTTTTACTTCTTCTAAATGGTCGATATTATGAAATGGCCTATGTTTATAAATCTTACTTTCAAGGTACCCCCATAATAAGGAATCCAAGGGCGTCAAATCTGGGGATCTTGTAAGCCACGGGTTTCCTGAATATCGTCCATCCATTTATGAGAAAAGTGTTCGTTAAGCCACGCTCTGACTTCAAGGGTACTATGTATTGACGCTCCGTCTTGTTGAAAAAAAGTATAATTTCTTCTTTGCTGCGGTAATCCATGTAAGAAATAAAAAACTCGTTATTTATAAACTCTAAATAATTTCGGGAATTAAGGTTGCCCTGAAAAAGTAAGGCCCAACGATCTGCGTTTCTAATATGCCGCACAAAACATTACTCTTGAAGGAAATTGGACTTTTTGCCTCTATCGTCCAATTTGGGTTCTCATCAGGCCACCATCTACAGTTCTGGGAAGGGAGGGTACCGTTTGATGTAAAAGTCGCCTCATCATTGTAGGAACATTTTGGCGTTCTTCAATCATGCCTTGGAACCAAAATGAAAAATCTAAGCCGGCATCGAAATCTCTATCAAGTAAGGTGTGGGTGAATTTTCGTTTGTATACACGAAAATTATTATTCTTCAAAATTCTTCTTATGGATTTTTCAGATATACCAGTTTGTTCCTGTCTCTCCGAAAGTGCTATCTGTGTATTTTCTGTGACCGATAACAAAACATTGAAGGTACCTTCTTCATTAGTGACGGGCTTACTATGTAGAATTTTGTAACGATTTTCTACACTGCCTGTAGCTTTAAATTTGTTTAAAATACGCAACACAGTAGATCTATGGTTATTCTTATTTGGATATCTAGCCTTGAATATATCTGTCACTTCTGTGGAACTATGGAAAAGCTCGCCACATATTAAGATGAGCTCAATTTTTTCTTATAAACTTAGCTTTACTTGGGGCATCTCTAATTATTGTTGACGCACAACAAAATGTAAAATAACTTTTATAATGACAAAAATACTATACAAGAAAGACGATAAAAATACCGGGATAAATAATAACAGTGCTAAATCGTTTGACTGACAACATTAATAACATATTAGCATTATTAGTCAATAATTTCATGACCTCTTCGATCATAAGAAAATCTGTCGATGCACGCATCAACAATCATAATATTGCAGGTATGTATGATTCCAACAATTTGGCAAAAATCAATTTATTGTTCGAATAAAAAATACAAATTGAAATTGTGTAGATAAAAAGACCTTCATTAATGATGAATAGTATCGGGATTATAATGTCCTGGAGATATTTCAGTGACCTCTTATGAAGCAGCTGAACACATGGCAAAATCACAGATTTCAGATTTTCTCCGAATAAAATAGAAATAGCTTGCGAATCTTTACAAAATATGATTCAAAATATTACTGTTGGCTTCACTAATGAGTTTCTTTGTCAGAAATGTATTTTTCCAAATTGATTTTTTTTATGGCAAAAAAAATATTGAATTTTCTTATCTGTTTTTTTTTCAAAACATGTACATACCTATAAAATGTCGTTCTGAACAACTTTTCCAATAACAATTTTCGATATTTTTTCAAATAAGTGTTTTAAGACATATTTTATTTTTTTAAATTTTTTGCCATCACGAAAAAATTAACGGCACTGCACAACGTCTTTTGGGGTTTCTTTTGATGCAGAAGCGATTGCACCTATCGATATTTGTCAACATTTATTAATAAAATAATTATTATTATTAGGTCCGTGGCATGGCAAAGAATTGCTGAATGGATACTTCATACATTCAACTACCCGAACCCACAATTTCAGCTGATTTGTAGTTTTTGTTAGATTTTGGTAACATTTTGTATCTATTTATTGGATTACGAACAATATGAATGTTTTTTTCGAATCCGATAACGTATCACCGATTCATATTAACATATTTTTTAATGGGGGATTTAATACGTGAGTACATCGGAGGATTCTTTACTGTGAATAAATCAGAGGAAACAGGTGCAAGAGGTGAATATCGGATGTCTCGCATATTTAGTGTGAAAATGTTACATAAGGTGATACACGTTTAGAAAGGATGAAAATAATGGTAGAAATAAACGGGTGTTCATTTGTTTGAATAATTAACACGATGCGATAGTCACATTCTTTCCATAAACGGTAAGATGATATAGTGTCATATTTCATTACCTGTGATAATAAAAACAATATATTGAAGAAATGATTATGTAACATTTTATTGCGAATTCGTAATAATGTGGTTTCAATTATGAATTTATATAAAATATTTTATTGTTTAATCATCATAGTAATGAAAGTGGAGGATGATGAAGACATATACAAATTATTTTTTGATGTGATCAACGGATTGGCACCGAACAAAAACTAAACTATTATCAGGAAATATTGAAGAACCAATTAAATTGGGAAGATTTAGACACCTATCGGTCTTAAATCGTAGTCAGAGTGGAAGAATCAATTGTAGATTTAATGTCTACAACCAATAACCATTCTTTTAATTATTCATCTTCATAGAGATGCTTAGGGTGCTTAGGGACCAGGGGCCAACTCACTCATAACAAGAACCAAAGGATCACCACCTATTTATTTATTTTTGTATGGAAAAGCTACCTCACAGAGATAACTTGCTCTTCAATCAATTTTTTTTTGTACGAACCGCATCTAGAAATTTGAGGAATTCGACTTCCATTTTCGAGCCATTTTCAAGAAGACTAGATTATTATTTGAAGATGAGAAAGAAATCTGCCCACTCCCCAGGTCTCCATTTTAGTTCTTTCTAAGGTCTGAGGATCTGCAGGTGGATATACTGCATGCTAAGAGAAATAATAATCTACTTCTCTCTAGTGGGAGAAACACTGGCAGCTAAAGATACCAGGGGCTGCTCGCAGGGGCGTGTACTGTCTCCACTCTGGAATTTGGTGGTGGAAGACCTGCTTATCACACTAGGAAGGAATGGGCAGAAAAACTTGGGTACGCAGACGACATAGTCATCATAGTCCAAGGAAAAACACCACAGTTAGGGAGATAATGCAAATGGCTCTAAATCTGGTCATTACATGGATAAAAGGAGAGGGGTTTGAATATCAGCCCCTCTAAATCAACCATAGTAGCTTTTACCCAAAGAAGAAAACTAGAGGGCCTGGAACCTCTAACCCTCCAAGGTACCAACATTCAGCTGTCGGGGGGGAAGTAAAATACCTCGGGGTAGTCCTGGGCTCGAAATTAACATGAAACCAAAAACTGACGAAAGTAAAGAAGAAAGCTGAGGTGACACTAATGGTAGCCAGACGAGCACACGGAAAAACATGGGGGCTAAGTCCCAAAATGGTGTATTGTACATACAATACTGTGGTGAAACCCATGATCACCTATGCATCTTTGGTTTGGTGGACAAAGATAACCCAAAAAATAGCCACGGCTGAGCTGAGCCAGGTACAAAGATTTGCCTGCCTCAGCATAACGGAAGATATGAAAACAACACCAACAGCCCTACTGGACCTTCCACCGATTGATATAACAATCATTGGTGAGGCAAGAATGGGACTTCTTAGGCTACGAATTACGAGTTACAAATCGGATCACAACAAGATAAAGAAAATAGTGGGAGGCAACATTTTTTAAATGAAACCAACGGATTATTCAACTCCTAGATACTTTTTTGACACGAACTTCGGGGTAATCATACAAGACCGAAGGAAATGGACAGACGACACCGCCAAGAGCAAACCTGGAGAGAGGATCTGGTACACAGACAGATTCAAGACTGGTGCTGGTATATACTGTGATGGAAGAAACTCCCAACTGAGCAGTTCACTGGGAATAAATACTTCCGTATTCCAAGCGGAAATGTACGCAGTCTTGCAATGCGTGAGAGACAACAAAATGAGGAAAGTGCGCAACACACGGATCAAAATATGCACAGACAGCCAGGCATCACTGAAGGTTCTCACGAACCCAAAAGTGACATCAAGACTGGTGTGGGAATGCCGAGAAGAACTCAGTACCCTCACAGAACACAACAAAATAACTTTGATGTGGGTTCCAGGACACTGTGGCATCAAGGACAATGAAAAAGCCAATGAACTAGTTAGGGCCGGCTCATCAACTCTTTATATTGGCCCAGAGCTTGCACTCGGAGTGACAAAATCGGACTGGGTCAAACGAAAACAAAGAGAGCACTGGAAGGAAGCCCCTCTCATGCACCACGGAAAAACAAATATTATAGAACTGTCGAAACGAAGAACTGTAGAACTTCTCAAGATGAGTAGAAACCAATTCGCCTTCTCGCTGGTCACAGCCTAATGAGAGGACACCCGCACAAAATGGGGCTGTACAACGGAGAACTTTCCTGCAGACAACGTGGCAAAGGGACAGAAATGGCCAAACATATATTGTCAGACCGCAAAAGACAAGCAATTTTTGGACAGCCAAGGCTAACCCCTGAAGACTACAATAGCCAACCGGTGCAGTACCTGAACAGACTGGTACAGGGAACTAGAGTTACAGAGTGGGTGCTGTTAAACGAAAACCGTAAGGCACAAAAAGCCCAAGAGGCTGAGGTGCAGATGGCGACGATACCAGTATCCGAGAAAAAAAAAGATGGTTGTGCAGTATGCAGTATTTATCCTAGGTGAAGCCAATTAATCGGAAAATATGGGCGGGGATTGGTTTGAGTTGAAGGGGATGAGACGGGAAAGTTGCGGTTTCCAAGCATTGGATAGTCGGCGTCCATCATCGCGTTTATTGAGGCAGTAGCAAATATAAATATATATATATATATATATATATATATATATATATATTGGGAGTTATTGCCTATGGTATCTTAAGGAGATCTGAGAAACTTAGAAATTTGATTATTTGCTGTCAACAATGTCCTTATGTAGCTTTTCTTCAAGATTCTGCAAATTTTGTCGGTGACCTTTTGATATAGGGGAGGAAAGCCTTGTGTGATCAGGTATCTGTAACTACAATAATAGACAGAAATCTGTAACATTCTTGATAGCCAGCCATAATTTCATTAAACATGGAAAATGTCTCAATCCTCAAGACAGCTGACTACAAAAACCTATACAATAGGTGTATGTTGGTCGCGTATCCATAAAAAAACTACTACTTCCCTGGCTAATGCCTCGACGGACGTTGAATGACATCCGATGGATGAACATGCAAAGTCCTACAAGGTACTTTGCAAATGTTTATTGCGAAATGGATCAATGTAGACCGGTATCGGGGTATTTGCCCTCTTCATATCTCTTCAATCAAATCAATACAGGTGAAAGAGGTTCTAGCGTACTCCCTGTGACGTAGCTTCCAGACGGTCCCCCCCCCCCCCCCCCACAGACCCACAAGAACAATAACCTGAATGCAGTATTCACCTGAAGACGATTGCAGATACAAGCATTCGAATCGTCGTGAAAACTTTTTAAATCGATTAAGACGATGGACGTCCGAAACGAGATTAATCAAGTTACCACATCGCCTACAACCTTCAAATAATCGTAACTGTTTAAACATAGTTAAAAATGTTGAAAAATAGCTTGCCAAAATGTCTGAGACCAGCCCTGTTCAATTTCCTCAGTTTTGTGTCTCGTTGGAAAAAAAGGTAGTAGGCATGTAATAATGAACGAAATGTCATGCTAGAAAAATTTTTCACGAATTCTGATTGTTTTTTCATAACAAGTTCACCGTTTATTCCGAAAAAGAGAGCAAGTACGCCAATAAGAGAATATAAAGTTATTTCCGCAATCCGACTTATTTTAGTGAGTTAATTTTCCAATTTCCATACAGAAAATACTTGTGAGAAGCTGACTTTCCGAATGGAATACAACTGATTATGAGAAGTTCCATGTAAGGTATTGACAATACCTTATCTTTCAACAAACCTGCCTAACATTTCTGTCCTGTTTGATAGACAGGTGGTCCTTCAATATTGTTACCTAAAGTTCATTAATGTTTTAAGAAGAAAAATACCAAGTGGCTGTGGACTCATTTATTTCTGGTACTTGATTGATATCATCGCAAGATTTACTGTCCATTATATCGAAGCACAAAATTAACTACTACAAGAAAGGAAAATTAGGACATTTCCCTAAGCATTCCATTTCAGTAACTCTCGTTATTTGACATAGCAATATCGTCACCCTGTATTCATATTTGAGTCGGCCAGCTGGAATGTTTCTTATTTCAAATAGCGCAATATATCGAACATTGAAAAAAAAACATTAGAATTGATTGTTAGGTTCGTAGTAAAACCTTCATTCTGTCACATCTAACTGACTTTTTGAGTACTTGACAACGTGCGTGAGATCATGGCCTAGGAGGTTTTGTAACTAGCATATAAAAATAGTGTATATAGAAAATCATTCGGTCAGATGACAAGTTTAGCCTTCTCCGTTCCTATAATTGTCCTCGAGCATATTTAAAAAAAAAAGTGGAAGGTTGAAAAACTCAGCAATTAGACTGGTTATAAGTGTTTCGGATTGCAACATGTTCGTGTGTCCGATTGCGATTTTTATTTCAATGGGACTATTCACCAAGTTAACTGTAACTCGTGTGTTTTTTGTCTTGTACAAGTGGTCCAAGAATCGTGTTCAATTTCGAATAAAAATACCAAGGATAGCAGGTTGAATGTTGAATAAAGTTATATCGACCGTGAGGTGTGTAACTTGATTGGCGTTCGCATTTAACGAGTACTACCTAACTAACCATTGAACTGAAAGTTGGTAGAAAATAAAGATTCAATTCCAATTCAGAACCAAGGTTTCCCAGTACGAAATTGATAATATTCAGGATATTGAACATCAATTCCTACGCAATATCGAATTGCCTTAATATTATTTATTATAATTGCGGATTATTCATAATCGATTATTGAATAAACAAATTTTATACAGGGTGTTAGTGAATAAGTGCGACAAACTTCAGAGGGTGATTCTGCATGGAAAAATAATGACAGTTTGCTATATGACGGGGTGTTAAAGTTTTTCTTACAAACTGACTATTTATTTATTGCTCTGAAACCAGTCGAGATATGCAAATAAATTTGATGAGTTTCAAGAGGTACTTATTGCGCATTTTTTGACATGCTAAGAATTTTATGTCACATTGGCGCGCATACGGGTAATGATTCAATTTTTTTAAGAAAAAAATGGTACGACTGAATATTTCGAGCTTTAGGAGCTCTATCGGTTGGATGAAATATTGAACAGATCTCCGTAAAATAACTCATTTCTATCATCAACCCGATCAATTCAATGATGTATTCAGTGAATAACTGACAGTTACAGATTATCGAAACGTCAAAATGTGATTTGTGTTCCATAGCCACCTTGATAAATTATTGTTATTGAACCGAGAAGATACTCAAACTTTTTTCAACTACATTATTGTGTGTCGATGGTACTTTCGAATGACGTCAGAGTATGGTACCTTTTGAAAAAATTGAGTTCGATTAAAAAAACGTCTTGTTTTACTTTTTTGGACGTATTTCGAACCACAATACTATATTAATCGAAAATGCGATAGTGTGGCATTATTTTGATCATTTGGAATAATTTTAGGAGTTCATGGCTCTCTAGATCGAAAAATAAAATGGGTGTTCTGACAAATGAAATATCAACTATAAGGTATCATTGGTTTCAGATAATAACGGAGATTTCAAAAATGTAATCATTTACAGGGTGTCCCCTTTGAAAATCGATAGTTGATGTCATTCATGGAAAAACCAGAACTTATTTTTTTCCAAATATGTCAAAAAGTGCCGACTAGTTAACATACTTAATGTTCCAAATTTCAGATATTTATTTAGAGAAGAAAAGGGGAAAGGAAGGTGTACCAAGAGTCTGTGTCACACTGTATATATATATAATATATTATATAATTTTGAGGAATTAGGGGTATTCAGTCTGGTTTTATATAAAGAAAAACTCTTTTTTACTTTTCCATGCTTTCGACAATTTATTTTGTCTTTATCAAGGCTAAAAAACAAGAATGAATGAAAGTAGATACGAGTAGATTTTGCTTGGGTGGTCGATGTCAGATCCCTTTTTCAAGATATTTACGTCACTATTAATTACCTCCATTTCTAAAAATTTATTTTTGTAAAATTTTGTTCTTGATTTTTGTATCATGATAATTTATTATGTGATCTTGTTTGACTACATGATCAGAGAGTGCACAAGAGAGTTTATGGAGTCTACAGTCACTTTTATGACCAGTGAATCGTGTTTCCAATGTTTGACTCGTTTATCCAATGTAATTTTTGTCACACGTACCACAAGGTATACTATAAACTAAATTGTTTTTCATCGGTGCACATTCTCCGTCTTTTAATTTTGTATATATTTTATTTATTGGAATTATATTTTTTTTGTGATATTTTAATATTGAATTCACTTTTGAATACATTAATAATTTAAGGAGACACATTTTTAATGTATGGTATTGATCCGAAAGTAATTATTTACTGGAATTTGGTACATTAGTATCTGTATTGACAGTTTTATTAGAAATTGTATTGAATAATAATTTATCTAAAAGAGATTTTTTTTTTTATTGATTAATGAAATAGTAATTTTTTGTTTTATATGGATGGTGAGATAAATAAATGATATATTTTCTGGAATTGGTAGATTTGATATGCCAATCTAATATAATAGCCTACTCATACATTAAAAAACTATAAAATTACCAGAAATATTATGAACAGTAGAGTACCTAATCATCCTCCTTGCCTCTTGTTTCTGATTTCATATTGTTGCTATTACTGAGTTGAAGATTTATTATTGTATACTCCTATATTTTTAATTTCATCTGCTGAAATTGCCATAATATTTGCATTGACGTTTTACACTTTTTTGAATTTTCGAACGTGTTCATATTATCGAACACCATGAGGTTCCGCGGAAATCTCCCAGTCTTCGATAGAATTGCGTCAACCACAGGTTGTTAAACCTTTAGGCAAATATAAAGCGGTCCAAACTAATCATAAGATAAAAACGAGTTTTTTGCCAACGATTTTCGAGCATCTGTTCATTTCAACGATAAAAATTATGTTCATCAATATTTAACTTTTAAATACCTATAAAATTTTAAAATAATGCCTGTATTTGTTTATCAGGGTACTTGATAATACACGCCTATCAGTTATATTTGAGTTTGTTTTGTCTATAATAACGGAGAGCACTTAAATTATTATACAAAAAAACTGAAAGGAAAACTATTTGAAATACAATATTAATGTCGCATAAAAGTGATACATGGAATTATATCTCAATAAATTGTAATTTAACAATTATCTATTTTTTTTTAATTTTAATAATATTTTATAACATTCAATGAAACTTTGATTATACATTATGATTCCCTCATTAATTTGATTAGCTGATAAATATTCTTATAGAAAATAGGGCAAAGAACCCTGTAAGTGTCCTCTTTCTTCTGTTTCATGCATAAATGAAAAAAAATATTTTTGATCGTTATACACTTTTATAATTTTTGATTAATTTTCAGTTTTTTCATAGAGATACTTATACCAATTGAGTATTCATTAATTCAAAAAATAATCAATTTGATTTCATAAGCTTCGATCACCATGAAATGAGCTGGGAATTCTTTAACTTTCATTCTGTCGACACTCACCACAGTCATCCAAATTACGACGATGCAAGAGAAAATCTGTATATTATTTATGACATAACGAATGATTTTAATGTGGTTTGCAACGACTTGTATGTGATGTATGCAGAAATGGTCATAAATATAAAATCGACCACCCATTTCACTTCCAAGAAGGGGTACCACAACTTGGCCGTTGAAACTATAAAACAAAGATATTTTATAGCTCAAAGTCTATAAAAACTACCGACATTACTGAAGGTGGGTTCAGTACTCTATAAAATTTTGTTCATATTTCTATTGTGCTGAAATGTTAACGAATTGCTTGAAATTTTTCATGACTTCATTGCAGTTCGTTAGTCTGTATCAGAATTGGGAATGACCTTAAGATAACTGAATAGCAGTTTTACCGTCATTATTCATAAAACGAAAATGATATCTATTGTTCTTTGGTTTAGTAGCAACAAAAACTGTTTTTGCGAGATAATACCCGCATTCCTACTTCTGGAAGAATGCAATTAGAATCAATGGCGATAAAATTCAGTAGTAGCCCATGAAAAGGTGAAGTTACTCCAACTCACCAGTTGAATCAGTATAATTAGGGAAACTCATCCCATATATTACAGAGAAACCTTAGAATCAAGTAGGTACGTATTTCTAGATATTGGGGGTCCTCAAGACACGAATACGATAGTACCATACCAACACCAGCACCAACCAACAAAAAACTGACGCACCTGGTCCGCTCACGGCAATAATTCGAATCTACAATTATTCATCGTACATACATCAACAAAATTAACTAACTATAAGAGCACTTATTCTCAAAATCTACTTCATAACAAAAATAATGTGAAATAAAACAAAAGTTGCCCCCATCAACAACAACAAATGCTATTATGAATGAATTTACGATCCTTCAATGGACATACAGTGTGCCTCACTTCTCATGGAAACACGTATCTTCCGTAATTATTGGAATAGAATTCTGTAATTTTCACGATCGGTGAGTCTAAATTTTCTCAGGGGGTTGACCTGAGTGACATACACTTTGCGCCAGGAGCGATGGATATACCGATTTTTGCGAAAAATAATATTAGGGGGCAAGATAGGCTCAAAATTCTTAGGGATTCGTGATCAGGACATCAACTTTAGTACCAATCCATATTTTCGCTGAAAAATTTTCAGTTCTGAAAAATCCGAATTTGTCTCAACGCCCCCGTATCTTGAGTAATTATTGTAGTAGAATTCTATAATTTTCACGATAGTTAGACATACCGAGTATAAGTGTAAATTTCTGCTGGGGTTAATCTGAATGACATACACTGCTCGCCAGGGTCGATGGATTTATTGATTTTTGCAAAAAATAATAAAAGTGGGAGTGTGACGCACTTGAGATGACGACACCCCTGTATTTTAGTCATTTTTGAAAGCAGATGTTTGATTTTTGGTACAGACGTAGACCTTCATGGGCCGCACTTTTCGCAATCTCAGCCCGAGTGACAGCCTTAAACCCAGCCTACTGCGATCCCGCGAAAAGGGCAAATTCTCGATATTTTGCTTCGCGTTGGTGATACCGTAAAAAGTTTTTTGAAAAAGTTGCTTAAAAATTCAAATTTAGTTTTTTTTTGTAATTTTCATATTCAAGTCCGATTTTCAATCAATGGTTCTGAATAAGAAGCTACGAAAACAATAAATTCGTCATAATGTAGGAATAAGAAGGAAAAACCTTATATTCATTATGAAAAAATTCAGAATTTTGATTATTAGTTGTTACTAAAAAGCCACAGAGACGATAAAATCGGTCAAAATTAAATGACAATTAATGAAAAACTATTTATTGAACCGAATTCGAACAGGAATATTGGAAGTCAGTTTCAAATATTGTCTCTCTCAACTGGTCCGCCCACAATTCTGATACATTTTTCAATTCTTTTTCTATTATTATTGGCCACTCTCCTAAGTTCTGGAATACTTATTTCACGGCAGGCTTGCCTTATTCTCTCACAAAGTTCTTGTCGATTTCGTGGCATAGACTTGTGAACCTTATTCTTGACAGTTCCCCAGAAGTAAAAATCCATTGGTGTTATATCAGGAGAGCGAGGAGGCCATTGTTCATATGGACTATTTCTACCAATCCAACGTAATGGAAATATTCGTTTAACCACTCTCGAACCATCCAAGAATTATGAACGGAAGCTCCGTCTAGCTGAACGTACATCTCTTGTCGCACATTGAGGGGTAGATTTTCAATGATTTCCCATAATTCATTATAAAAAAAATTCAATATTCGTTAATGGTATTGTTGATGAAAAACGGTCCAATTATTCTGTCGCCTGAAATACCACACCATACATTAACTTTTTGAAAGTATTGGTCCTTACAGTTTATAATTCAGTGGGGATTTTCGGTAGACCAGTATCTGCAATTTTGAGCAGATACTATTCCATTGGTAGTGAACATAGCCTCATAAGTGAAAAAAAAAATTTCTTGGGAAATTTGTATCATTTAAAAAAATTCCTTGGGCCCAATAGCAGTAATCTAATCGTTTATATTCGTCACCTTCTTTCAATGTGTGCAAGAACTTTGGTTTGAAAGGTTTGATTTTATGACGAACGAGACATCTTCTGATTTTCTCTCTACTCAAATTTAATTGCTCAGACCTTTCACGCAAACTAATTTTGGGATTGGCACAAACTGAAGCTAAGATATTATCATCAACATGGTACCTTCGATTTCGATGTGGATTGTCAATAGCTGGAAGATTCTTTAATATACTTCCGGTTTGAGTAAAAAGTTTCTTCACGGAGGCTGCCGTTCCATGTCGAATACGATTTCGTTGCGGATGTCTTCTGTTGAATTCATGAGCAACTTGTCTGCTACTTCGAGCACCATCACCAAAAACTTTATTATTTCAATTTTTTCTCGTAAATTAGGACCGTCCAATGGGCATTTTGTTACTGTTTTTTACGCATTTACTTTCGAACTGGCATTTGGTATGGATAGTTCATTTGTTTCCATGATACTCTAGCCCAAATTGAAAACTGTTGAAACACAAAATTTTAAATTGAGAATGATGATTTTCCATCCAAAATTAGGCAAATGGTATTATTCGCAACCAATCATATTCAACAGAAAATTAAAAATGCCTCAAAATTGGAGACAGGCTAGTAAAGAGACTAAATTCGATTAATTTACATTTGATAAAATAATAATTTTAAATTTTAGTTATTTAATATGTTTATTTAATTGATTTTGACTATTTTATCATTTCTGTAGCTTCTTATTCAGAACCATTAATTGAAAATCGGACTTGAATATGAAAATTACAAAAAAATCAAAATTCGAATTTTGCGTTGTAATTTGGTATGTAGGGTCAAAATCGATTTCCGAACAACTTTTTCAAATACATTTTTTCGGTATCTCCAACGCGAAGCAAAATATCGAGAATTTGCCCTTTTCGCGGGATCGCAGTAGGCTGGGTTTAAGGCCCATACGTTCTGTACCAAAAATCAAATCTCTGCTTTCAAAAATGACTGAAATACAGGGGTGTCTTCATCTTAAGTGTGATACAGTGTAGATATAGGTATTTTAGAAATGCTACGTACAAGACTCATGTATCGTTATTATGTTAATATAGATATGTACTTTCAAGATCTATCTAGAATTCTGTTCTTGACCTCTTGGGTCAATTTCACTAAAAAAGCAATAAAACCGCGAGAATCCCGAAGGTTTTCAATCCCACATTAATTTTTTTTCGCTTTCCGTCAATCGATTATATCAATACCATTACCACCTTTATACAGTGGCGTCGAATATCTAAGCGAGGCGTGTGGAACACTTAAAAAATATATGTATATATACATTTTGTGCCAATAGTTTTTTTGTCATGGAGGGAACTCCATGAGAATATTTTCCATTGCCCAGAAAACGTTAATTTTTTTCAAGCAATATTTAAGTTAAAAACCCAATCACAAAAAAAAACTGATAAGGGAATTTTTGTCATATATTATCAACAATATTATCGATATAAAAGGAAAATAGCATATATGAAAGTGCTCTATATCTAAAATTTGGCATGGAACCTTTTTTTGGGCAGAAAGCTAGATGAGATGAAGGTTGATTAACTTTTTGAAATCAATATCTGAGGGGTTAAAACCGTCCCCTTTAATAATACCCCAATACCTCCCAAACAAAGGCGACCTAGTGAATCAGAAATATAGCTCAGGTGCATTCAGTTATAGTCTGAACTAGTGGTGAATTGGAGCCTCTTGAATTTTACACCAATACAACTGAGGGGGCAAACGAACTGAAGGTTCTGTAAATCTGACAAATGCCGAAAGGATTATTGAAAATCTGAATCTGCTTGAAATAAAATGAAAATTCAAAATGAGTCAGATTTTGACAATTATTTGACAAACCAGATCAAGCACGATTTCTTATAAGTATAAAAAAACGGATATAACAAGAGAATTCGGAGATGTTATAATAGTATATTAAGTATCTAGAACGACAAGGATGGTTTACTGGTTGATGACAATGTTTGGAGACTGAGCGCAGGTAGAAGGAAAAGGTACAATTGGAAAACGGCCTTCGAAAATAGCAAAATATTTAAAATTACAAAATGCTTGCAATTATACTGGACATTCATTTAGAGGGCATTTCTGCTACACTGACCAATAAAGAAGTAGACGTTTTGGGATTGAAACGGCACGGTGGATGGAAATCTTCAGCTGTAGCTGAAAGTTATGTTGAGAACACCCTGCAGACAAGGACGTACCCAGGAGGGGTTCAGAAGGTCTAGACCCCCCTGAAAATGTTATAAAAATTAGATACAACTTTAGTAGGATTTCACGGGTATCTGGACCAGGGAGTAAAACTATTTTTTTATTGTTAACGTTTCGGAATCGTTTATTCCTTTTTCAAAGCTGAAATAACAATAGTTACATGTAGTAGACGAAAAACGGAAGTTAATTTCTATGACCCACCTTTAAAATTAAGTTAATTCTGATTATGAATTCAACTTCAGACAATTGTTGCGAGGTGGTGATCGAGATTGCTTCCACATGGATAATATAGGCAAAGTAAAAAACTTATTGAAAAATAACAACTACCCCGCGAAATTAATCAACATAATCATCAATAAACGCTACAGAACAGATAGGAAGAGATTCTGCCCAAAGAAAGGTGTCACTTTTTCAAATTTCCAATTATTGATGGACTCTCATACAAAATCAAAAATTGTTTATCAACGGATTCTCACAAGTTCGCCTTTTACAATTTAAAAACAACAGGAACATTATTAACTCACTTAAAAGACAGAATACCGACGGAATCAGATTCATGTTTGATATATATGATTCCCTGTGAATGCCGAAAATGTTACACAGGACAAATTAAACAGTATTTAAAAACCAGAATGTACCAGCATAAATATGACTGTTACGTAAAGAATAGAAATGAAAAATAAAAAACAGCACTTGCCACTCACCATTTTGAAGCATCTTGGAATTTCGATTTCGATTCGGTAAAAATTCTAGAAAGAGAGACATCTTATCCAAAGAGATTGTTGGGAGGAATGATCCAAATTAACCTCCATGAAAATAGTGTAAACCAAAAAAGCGACACACAAAATTTGACCAAAATATATACACATATTCTAGAAAGGTACAAACGAAAGAACATATTTTCGAACTAGGTGTAGTCATGCCCTGTATATTGATGCACATGAGCTTATTCAGTATTCTCAACCCGTAAATGGAATTCAAACCAACTAATATTTGTAATTAAAACTTATTCATACTAATTGAATTTAGTATTGTCTAGGTGGATGTGGAAAAATAAAAAAAACTCGATAAACAAACAAAGTACAAATTGCCAATATTCTACGTGACCACCTTCGCGCTCCATACATAGAATTGTTCTGGAAAACATTTCGCAGCGAACATTTTCCAACATAGTTCTGTTGATCAGTGCTGCACAATTCCTTATACAAATTTCTAAATGTTCTACATTTCGAAATGGGTGTTGTTTACAAACATTGCTTTTCAGGTAATCCCATAAAAAGAAATCACACAGCGTTAGGTCTGGAGACCTATCAGGCCAAGGATTACCTGAATTTCGACCTATCCACTGCTCACCAAACTCATTGTTCAACCACTCCCGCACTTCATTCTTAGAATGAATAGGAGCACCATATTGTTGAAAGAATAAACGGATCCGCTCTTGTAATGGTAGGTTGTCGATAAATGTAGATATCTCGGTCCGTAAAAATTTGAATTTTGTCTAAAATGGGACCTACAATTCGCTCATTTGAAATTCCACACCATACATTCACTTTGAAACTATATTGGCCCTTGGCTTCAATAATAAAATTAGGATTATGATCTGATCACACCATTTGAGGTAGAAGTTGCCTCGTCAGAAACTAGCACAATTTTTGAGAAATCACGATTAACATTCCCGAAACCATGCACAAAAATAAAATCGAGCGTCATAATCCCTGTCTCGCAGTACTTGCACAAATTTTGGTTTGTATGGGTGAAAGTGATTTTGCTTTAAAATTCGTCTAACAGAGGTTTGAGATATTTCTGCATTTTCTGCCATATTTTTTTTCGAAACTCTTGGTGTCTCAGTAACTGTCAGTAAAACATTGTTTACATTATTTTCATTATTTACAACAGGCTTATCGTGAACACTTTTATATTTGTTTTCAACCAAACTAGTTTCCTTAAATTTTTGCAATATCTTTGCCACCTAGTAAAATGCAAATTTTGGAATGGATGCCTTCCATTGAAAATTTCAGCTACTTCTCTTGTGCTATGATAATTTTGTATTTTGGAGCCATTTCTATTGATAGATTGAAAAATATAAAAACTGATAGAGAACGACAACTCCAACAAAATTATTTTATCGTGACATTTGTTATTGTTACAACAAAAAAATATCTTTTTTCAAAGCCGCCTTATAAAATTCAAAAATATAGCTAAGTCATTGAAGTACAAATTTACTGACCAATATTAAATTTAGCAAGGATAAATAATGTATTATTAAGTTTTAATTACAAATATTAGTTGGTTTAAATTTTATTCACGAGTTGAGAATATTGAATAAGCTCATGTGCATCAATATACAGGGCATTACTACACCTAGTGACAAGACTAATTTCATGATTAATCTCCTGCAAAATGTCTATTCCACAAATATTTGATTAGTTTTGGTCCAAACTTATGAGATTTAGGTATTAAGCTGTTTCCAGATGAAACAAGAGTGTATAATGTTTCTCAATAGGGGTAGAGGAATAAAATGGTATTTTTGATGTTTTTTCCAATCTGGTTCAGATTTGGTACATGGAGTCCTCGTTGGATTCCAAACACATTTTCTCAATAAAATGTTTTCAATATCTTGTCAATTTGACCCATTTTTTGGCACCACAGACAACTTTTTAAAATTCCCGCCAAATCTGAGGTCACGTGATTTTTCAGTTGTCAGACATGAAGAAACGAATCGCCATTTGAGTTTTTCATTAATTTTTTTCCCATATGTAGCCAACTTTATGACGGACACTTTATGTAGTTTTTGAGTGACTTCGGAAGATTAACTTTTTCAATATCATTCTCCTGAACTGTGATCTCCGTCATCATCTTCTCATTAACCAATTTCGTACAAAGCTAGTCTACCTCTTGTGGGGTATTCAAGTTGGAAAAGGAAACATTCTCGATCGAGAATGTTTCCCTTTTCAACGATAATATGCAAGTTTAACAATTTTAACTTTAACACTCTTGGCCAGGTTTTTCCTAAAATACTCCACTGTGCGGCGTATGTCTGGTATTAAGTAATGTGAGAACATGCATTTGCTTTGCTTATTTCCACTCATATGTTCGTTTACGCGATACTTCAATCATTTGACCCCCCCCCAGGTCCTGACAAAAAATTCTGGGTACCGCGCATGTCTGCCATGTTTGTTATCCTCGTTAAATAGGATGTTAACATAATTACTCTATAGTATTTTTTTTTTTATGTTCTGGTTCCCACGAAAAGGGATATCCTGTAATGTTCAGAGAACATCGTGGGAACCAAGGGAAAGAAGGTAGGAGTTGGTGTTCTTCTTAAATTTCTGGAGGTTGTATGCCTCGGGGAACACCTCCCTAGGCAATGAGTTCCAAAGCCTCGCTGTTCGTTGGATGAACGAGTCTTTGGAAAGTGATGTTCTGCAGGTCTCCAAAGTGACCACGAAGGGGTGTGATGACTGAACTTGACGGGTTAGTCTCGAAGAGACTGCCAAATCAGGAACGATTGTTGATATTTCAGAAGAGCATCGCTTATGAAAATATCTATAAAATAGAGACAAATCGCCAACTTTTCTACGGTGTTCCAGACAAGTGAGCGAGTTTGTAAGCGGGGCATCACCGACGAGACGAATTGCCCTTTTTTGGACAGAATCCAATAGCCTCAGGATATGTTTAGGTGCCGCGCTCCAAATATGGGAACAGTATTCCAGGACAGGTCGGATCTGTGCCTTATAGATCATAAGCAGCTGAGTGGGGGTGAAATAGCTCTTGGCACGAAACAAAAAACCAAGTTTTTGGGATGCACTTTTGGCAATGGACCTCACGTGATTTTCCCAGGAAAGGTTATTGCTGATAGTAATACCAAGCATCGATATGGATGACTTCAGTGGTATGGTTACTCCTGACAAAGTTATGTTAGGCACAGTGAGATCGGCTTTTCTAGAGAAAAGACATGCTTGTGTTTTGTTTGCATTGAATTCTACCAAGTTATTAGATCCCCACTCGAGAATTGTTGCTAAGTCCATATTTATATTATTAACATTTCTTCCTCAATCATTTCTGGTTCCACGGGCTGATATAGGGGCCCTGGAAGAGAAAGCGGTATGGAGGGTACTATTATCTATAATGGAATATTATATTTTGTAATTTTACATAATTGAATTTTTTTATATATCCTTCAAAATGTATGAATTCCCTTACCATTCTCCGAACTACTTACCGACGAGTTTGGCTTAGCAATCAGTAAACCCAACCCACCATCATAGAGACAGATATGGTAAAAACGAAAATAGTCCGGTCGTACAAAAATAAATATTACTCTATGTAATATATTTCTTTTTGCGATTTTTTTTTGTTGGAATCTTTTTTATCGGAAATCCGAGTCGGAGTCCGAGAAAAAGCCCTTTTCTGCTCTAGCCTTCTACTATTGCCCACTAGATTGGGGTGGCTCGTGCCACGCTCATAAAGCTTTCTTACTGCAAAAAAGAGTTATTAGAGTCATGGCTGGAGTTCATCATCGCGAACACTGTCGCCCTCTTTTTGCTAATCTTCAAATTATGCCACTTCCTACTCTATTTCTATATTCATCCTTACTTGAAATTCATGAAAACAAAAACAAATACACTGTGCAATCAGAAATTCACTCTTACTCCACTCGCAATGCAAATTCTCTCACGACACCTAGATGCAGGCTCCTGATGTCACAAAAAAATTATCTGAATCTGCAACTTTATAACAAATTACCTTCAAAGATTAAGTGTCTCAACCTATATCAGTTTAAAAACAGAATCAAAGCTTTCTTACTAATAAAATGTTTCTATTCGATCAAGGAGTTTCTTGATCTGAGCATTACTGAACTCGAACTCTTGTGATAGACTCTTCCCCAGTCTGTCCTTATATCTTATATTTTACTTTATTCTTAGTGTAAATTTTACTTTATACATGTTTATATACACTTATATGTTATACATTGTACTATTTTGACGACCCACTAATTCTATGTTTTATTAGTTTGGAAATAAATATCTATCTATCTATCTATCTATTAATTTCTAGTGAAGAACACCTCAGGATTTTTTAAAGGACGCCTCTGCGCGAACGTTATCCTTGTGCGCTGCTCAAGAACAATGGATGTCTGTAATGGCGCAAAACACGGAAATACGCTGCTAATTTTTTCGAATATCACCAATGTTGTTGATCCTCGATTAATTGATGGTTGGATATGGACGGCATTTGTTTATTTTTGTTGCAAAGTGATTTTATTGGCCTTCACTCGTCGTCGTCTGATTTGAATAAACGTACTGTAATTAATCAACGAGTCATTAAAACATACTTCAACTTTTGTTATTCAAGTGAATGGAAATATACTACGATGTTCATTCAGCGATTCAAATAGTTCTTGAAAATGCCATTCTAGCCTCTTTCTCTATTTATAGCCTCTATGACCATAGTGATATAGGTATAAATGACAAATTGATTTTGGCAACCAACTTTCAATGATCACAATACAATAAGTTATAGTCTAAGAGCCAGTGGGAGATCGACCTTCACCGATCTGATAACTCGATGAGACATAAATTTTATCAAATATAATTTATAAACAAATATGCCTATGATAACTTGCCTATCGAAAAGTGTTCATTGCTATTTTTAATTGAATTAATTTTAATCAATTTTCTTTCATCACTTTCACTCTTTTGATAACCGAATGAGTTTCATCTCAACTGATAGTTTTAAACACTCAGAATATGCCTAGGTAGGCGTGCCTACTTATTTCTGTGCATGGCTACCTGGCAAGCAGATGTGAACAGGTAAGTCAATATAGGTAACTACACCGATCTGTTAACCAATCGAAATTGATATCATAGGTAAGATAATTTAATGACAAAACCAATCGTATAGGCTTGCCTGCAAAAAATCGTACATAAAATATTATTGCCAAGCTATAAAGTCTCAGAATTTAAGCTATTTGATAGGTGCGAGAGAGAAAGTAGAGCGTCCGAGGTCCGTGTGATAGAACAGGACACAACATAGCAGCTGCACGCTTCCTGACCGTTGAATGTATCCGAGTGCGCATGCTCGTGTACATGTGAGTGACAATGACAGCATTTATTTACACTCGATAGTAATTTTGAACTCTAATTTATCATAACTCCAATTTCGATCACAATTTTTGTATTATTTCACACTATATATACTTACAGCTATGAAATAATCAAAAATAAATAATTTAATATATTATTAAATAAAAAAAAAAAAACAAGTTTTTTTTTCATTTTAAAGCTAAATTATAAAATGTAAAAATGATAAAAAAATATATATTTTTTATTTATAATTAAATAAAGAATAATTTATTTATTATTTAAAATCAAATAAATGCCGTAAAGCGGGAAAGAATAAGTGTTACTTTTAAAATTTAAGAATAATAATAAAAAAAAAACATCAATATAGAAAAATAAAATTTAATACATTTATGTTGTTAAAAGCGTTTATTACAAAGCATATAAAAGAGTTCACAACTACTGTCTAGTGTAAATAATTGCTGTCACTGTCACTCACATGTACACGAGCATGCGCACTCGGATACATTCAACGGTCAGGTAGCGTGCAGCTGCTATGTTGTGTCCTGTTCTATCACACGGACCTCGGACGCTCTACTTTCTCTCTCGCACCTATCAAATAGCTAAAATTCTAAAACTTTATAGCTTGGCAATAATATTTTATGTACGATTTTTTGCAGGCAAGCCTATACGATTGGTTTTGTTATTAAATTATCTTACCTATGATATCAATTTCGATTGGTTAACAGATCGGTGTAGTTACCTATATTGACTTACCTGTTCACATCTGCTTGCCAGGTAGCCATGCACAGAAATAAGTACGATTGGTTTTGTAATTAAATTATCTTACCTATGATATCAATTTCGATTGGTTAACAGATCGGTGTAGTTACCTATATTGACTTACCTGTTCACATCTGCTTGCCAGGTAGCCATGCACAGAAATAAGTAGGCAAGCCTACCTAGGTATATTCGGTGTGTTAAAAACTATCAGTTGGGGTGAAACTCATTCGGTTATCAAAAGAGTGAAGGTGATGAAAGAAAATTGATTAAAATTAATTCA
Organism: Gonioctena quinquepunctata; assembly: GCA_018342105.1. Classification (NCBI taxonomy): domain Eukaryota; kingdom Metazoa; phylum Arthropoda; class Insecta; order Coleoptera; family Chrysomelidae; genus Gonioctena; species Gonioctena quinquepunctata. The sequence goes on along the minus strand of JAFIRS010000318.1, from coordinate 699,072 downwards.
ATTAAAAATAGCTATGAACACTTTTCGATAGGAAAGTTATCATGGGCATATTTGTTTATAAATTATATTTGATAAAAAATATGTCTCATCGAGTTATCAGATCGGTGAAGGTCGACCTCCCACGGTCTCCTCTACTATTATTGCAACGTCAGTTTTATAGTTCTTTTAATGAAGTTTATTTTATTTTGACATATACGCATGCGAATTGTGTTCGACTTTGAGAATATCCTGAATCTAAAATACAGGCATCCCTTACTTTATTCAATTAAAGGCAAATAACCTTTTATTAAAAGTTCCTTTATTTTGGCGGATTTTTTTTCTGTCATATATCTCTCGCCAGTTGAAAACCTAAAGTTTGTTAACCCTTTGTTGCCTGACTAATCAAAAATATAAGTTTTCCAATTTTTTTTGTGACCAAGTCTATTGAAATGATAAAATGAGTATATTAAAATTATTTTAGATTTTTTGAGGCATTTTTTCTAAAAAAATAGAGGTAGTACTTGAAGTACTGGCAGGCATTTGGAAGTTCCTTCAAATGGTAAAATATTTTTTTTATATAAATTAAAAAGGCTTCTCATGATTATAAAAAATATTGAAATTAATCAGAACTAGTTCTTTATTGAATGATAAGGTAGCATAGTTCGGAATACTTTACAAAAGTAGCACTACATATTGTTCATCATCGGGTAAATCCTCATAAGTGATTTCCTCAATAATCTTTAGTTCTGCATCTGTTTATTCTTTTGATACTTATCATGAATTATTTCTTTTGATGTCAACTCAAAGACCATAAATGAGCAAAAACAATTGAAAGATTAAAATAAACATACCACCATCCATTTCACCGAATTGTAGCCTGACAGTACTTCAGAGTATGGTACCAATAAAAAATTTTTAACAAAAAATTAAACCGACGAAAAAATCAACTGAAAAGCAAAAAATAAAATAAACCTTCTTAGTCTACATGATAATTGAGCTCCTAAACTAATGTAAGTGATTTTGAGTCGGCGCCAAACAAACAATTATCGAAGATCATTATCTATGAAAGAAGTCATCAAAACGCAGCCGTGCATCTCGCTGCCATCATTTTACGCTTCACCTAATTCAATTGCTAGTTTGTTTGGCGCCGACTCAAAATCAGTTACTTACATCAGTTTAGGAGCTCAATTATCATTTAGACTAAGAAGGTTTATTTTATTTTTTGCTTTTCAGTTGATTTTTTCGTCGGTTTAATTTTTTGTTAAAAAGTTTTTATTTTTCAATTTTTTGTGGCTAAAATCTACCAATTACTAGCTACTTGTTTTTTTATTACTTCCAAAATACTTACTTACCCACCTTACTTCAACTATTACCAGTTAAATAATATGATTATCTACTTTTACTATTTGTTGTAATATAAATTATTTTCGTTGTTCTGGTTAATTTATTTCATTACTTAGTATATCATTCCATCCTCTCATAAAATATACTGATTTTGACGGATGTGGAACAAGAATAATGTCAGTAGCGATCTGTCATTGTCAACTACGTATGTGTGTGTCAATGTTCACTAGTGAAAAATCAATTATCCCCTATTTGTCTACCCGTAAGGGTGGCTAATTCCTCCCGAAATTCAAATATAAAGTATACCCTATCTATTAAAAAAAGAATCATCCAAATCGAACAACCCAGTACAAAGTTATGCCTGATAGAATCGGTTAACGGACCAGAATTCAAAGGGTGAGTGATCAATATCCTTCATTTCGCTACCCTTAGGGGTGGATTTCATCTTTTAAATTCAAATGGGACCAAATTCGAAGTACACCCTATCCACTAAAAAAAGAATTATCGGAATCGGACGCCTCAGTAAAAAGTTATGCGTGATCATACATAAAAAAATATGATGAAAAAAAAAAATACGGGTCGAATAGAGAACCTCCTCCTTTTCGGTTTCGTCGGTTAAAAATAACCATAATACAATTGAGCTACTATTCACTCTATGGAATAATTCACCACATTCGTTTATGAACGTTTCCTCAAGTGAATAGTGAAACTACACTCATTAACAATTTCACCCAACCGATAAGTTATGAAATGAACAATGCATAGTGCTGTACTCTATCGGCAACTCAATCACAGTGACTATTCAAGTATAATCCGTCCTGCTGGGAGAAGCTTTAATGGTAACATGTAATTTATATGAATTAAAATAAATCCTGTGCTTCAGAGTACGTTCCGTCAACAAAGGGTTAAGCACTGCTCGTCTATATATTTTCAAAATCAAATGAAGCAGGTTCATTTGGCGGTGGTATATTTTCTAACCCAACAATATTGTGAAAAATTAATTCGTCAAAGTCTTCATCATTGGCCCCATCTGAAATTGCTATCTCTATTTGTTCCTCCATAATGACAGTGAAATGTAAAATAATTATCATTTGATCAACAGCAGCTTACGAATCAAGGTAACATAAAATATAAATTGGTTTCGTGCGCATTTGACAGATGGTCGACATTGGAGGTAAAACAACCTCATATTTCCGCTTTGTTTAGCTTGTTAAAGAACGTTTTTTTCTGTTTTTAACTTGTGTTTCGAGTGAAATATTGTGACCATGGACCTGACAATATATTATTCCAGTTTACATGATATTCACCGGGACCGGTATAAAGATAAAAAAAAACTTGCATTTCACAACTGCACAATATGAAGGCATGATCATCTACGAATTAAACAATAATATATGTAATCCAACTACTGAATTCTTTTTGAAATCGAGAAAAATGTTCAACTCTCCTACAAAAACAAATCGGAAAAGTGAAGTTGTTTTACCTCCAATGTCGAACATGTGTCAAATGTGCACGAAACCAATACAAACTTTGTAGGTAAGGTTATAGAGATCTGTTACTTAAAATAGTTCATTTTTGAAATCGCGTTAGAGGATACTTTAATAGCGGATCTTTTAATAAAGTTGCAATAACTCTCTCTAATATTGGCAGCTGAAATGAAAACATTTAACATTTGGCAATACCGTTGCATCATTTTAGATTTTTTTGGAATCGGTATAAGTAGTAAACAATTCTCATCAAGATTAATATATTCATGATAAATCCCAAAACCAGTAATTTGCAATATAAGTAATTCTATATAAATATGTGGCAATATTGGATATTAGAAAGTTGTATACCCAAAGAAACAACATTATACGAAACTCTATCCTACGTTTTTATTTTGCGTTATTTTGGAATAATATTTCACATAAATTTCAATTTAATGTATATATAGTTGAAACGTTTCCAGATTTCGAAGTAAGCAAAAAATCATTGGTGAGACCTGACATATACGTCTAAGCCCTTTACAATTTTTTGAGATATACTTAAGGAATGCCAATAAGACGTACTTCCTATCAAAAACAGATGGTTTAACAGAGGGGGACTCGGAATTATCCTGGAAATTGCCACATTTTGAATGTGTTGATCCTTCTGGTGTGTTGTGTTGCTTCTTCTAATATGATGAGTTTGTGATACAGTTTTAACGAAATTTGAAAATGGCTCATTGTGAAGTTTTGAACGAGCAAAGTGGGAAACTTGTGTTAAATGTTTTGTTAAAAGAGACTTCAACTGAAAACATTTCTGTTATTAATTGTGCATCTGACGTATTGAAATTAAGCCCTAGGACAATTTGTAGAATACGGCACGCAGGCCCACGTGAAACAACTGTAAGTATTTTTTTACCGTTACAACAAGTGCTTTATAAATATAATGGTTTTATTTTAATAATATAATAATAATATATTGAATCCATCCTGTATGAACAAATACATGTCGTGGACTGGAATTACTATAAAACATTTAGAAACTACACAAAGTCGGCTACTGAACGTGAAAGAAAAGCTTTTATGGAACACATAACTTTGAATTCCAATAGATCGAAAGATTTATGGTTCAAATTGAAAAAATTAAAAACACACATATCATCAAACCTCCCCGACCATTTATGCAATGCTACTGAAATAAACGACTTTTTTGTCTCATGTGACATGATCGACTCTGATCTCAACGTATTCTATAGAAGTAATATAAATGATTCCGTAACAACACCTTTAGAATTTTCTTTGATTACAGAAATTCAGCAACTGTTCTACATGACCCTAATCAAAAGTAAGTCTAAAGGAATTGATGACTTAGACAGTTTCCTTATGAATCTATGTTGTCCCTTATTGTTACCTGTTACTACACATTATTAATTTGTGTTTGGAAAAAAAAGTTTTTCCCAATATATGGAAACAATCGATTGTGATTCCGATACCAAAAGTTAAAGAACCGAAAACTCTAAAAGATTTACGTCCTATTAGCTTATTTCCTTTTCTTTCTAAAATCCTGGAGAAAGCTATCGCTCATCAGCTCCGAGATCACCTCTATAATAATAACATTTTACCAACGATGCAATCTGGTTTTAGATAGAATTACAGAGCTTCAGATAATAACGAGGTCACTGCTCTAATTTTAATTGATTACAGCAAGGCCTTCGATACCAGAAATCACCAACTCCTCCTCTCTATAATGCACTACAATGCTTTTTCACATAACTCTGTTAAATTCTCTGAATCATACCTCTCGAATGGATCCCAACTAGTAAGAATAGATAATGTAAAATCAGAATGTAAGACCTTATCTTTTGGCGTACCACAAGGTTCCATCCTCGGGCCCATACTTTATACAATTTATACAAAACAATTATCCATTGTCTTGAATAAACTAAAATACCACATGTATGCGGACGTTACGCAACTGTATTACTCAATCAAACACAACGAAATATCAGACAGTGTAAGTGATATAAACCATGAATTAAACCGTGTTGTCGACATTTCGAAAGAACACGCATTTCATATAAACATTGCTGAGTGCTCAGTAATAATATTCGGGCGATATGGAACCAGGTCCAGAGTTGGTGGTTTGGGTATAAAAATCGGCGATGCTGAACTGCTTGTCGTAAATCAAGTGAAAAACGTGGGAGTAACAATCGATGATGAGCTCAAATTCAAGAAACATCACTATTGATTCAGAAGGCATATGGAAAGATGAAAGTATTATATTCCCACAGACACGCCCTGGATACTATACATACCTCAGTGTTATATCACAAAATTATTATCGCCAAAACACCACCCACCCTACCTCTACAAAAAAATACAATACAGGACTGATGTACATCACATCAATATCAGACGTAAAAGGATTAATATTGCTAGACATTCCACGGAACAGTTCAAAAGATCCTTCACCTACAAAATAGCTGAACTATGTAACGACTTCCCGTTTTCCCTCCAGGCAAAATCCTTGGCCAGTTTCAGATATTGTCTCAAACAAAAGTTTCTGGATAATATATGTAATGTCAGAGTGCTATGCTATGCTATGACCATGATTGCTATGATATGACCATGATCGCTATGCTATGACCATACTGATACAACATGTCAAATTACTCTATATGTTTCCATAATTATTATAATTCAGCGTATTATTGTGTGTGTCCTGTTTTCATAGACACTTATGTATTCATTTTCTTATTTTTTTTCTTTCTCTTTGTGTAAGGTGCAAGAGTACGAATGGGGTCATCCAACTTGTATTCTATTGGCAGAAACATGTAAACTGTACTGTCGCATATCTATACTTCTGTCAATAAATGCATATATTATTATTATTATTATCATTATATAGGATACGTCAAAATACAAATACATATAAATTCAAAATACAGAAATATAAAAATAAAATTAAAAACAATTGATGAAAAAACGTTGTAGAAACTATGTTCTTGCAGATATCTTTTCCATTTTGATTTTAACAAAATTTTTATTTTGAATTTTTCTCAGACAAATAGGGAGATGGTTGAAAAATTTAACTCCTGTGTATAATGTTAATGTTTCAGGAATAACATAATGCATTTTAAAATATAGATAAAAATATAAGTTAAAAGTTATATTCCTTAAAATAATCTTTACAAGAATCTCTGATTCTCAAATTGAAAATTAGTCTGATGACTCTTTTCTGTAACACAAATATCCTTTTGGAATTGCTGTAACCCCAATTAAATTTTTTAAAATATTTTTCAGTTGAAGAATAGCGTAAAAGCCACTGCTTAACTTTTAAATTCAGCCCCAAATGTTGATATTACAAGATATATAAGAGTAGATCATTACATAATAAATATTTTTCAGAGAAGCTGCATTACTTTCTCTTTGATATTTTCCGTTATCCTTGATCTGCAATAAAATTGCATGCAGATGGATCTTTGTAAACTATAAGAGAATTCCTCTCACATTAGGTAGATAATTCTTTCGCTAGTAAATTCAATTTACTCTCTAGTTCTCCAGGGCTCTCAGCATCAGCCGCTGAAGTCGTGTCATCAGCTTATACACAGTTTGTGCTTATATGGAGAGATAGATCATTTATGAATAATAGAAAAATCAGTGGACTTGAGATGGATCCCTGAGGAACTCCCAGATCAATCGTATAAAATTTAGACCGATGCTCGTTAATTTATCCACGACAAAAAGTTTCCACGAAATCCCATCGAATAAAGTTTGCTTCCGAAGATGTTGGGGTCAATAATAATTATAAACATTAGGTCCTTGCAACGGGAAAAGCTTCAAAAACATGAGATTTTCCTGAAGGAGTTAAATCTGCAATACGTACAGTTATTTATACCATGAAAGAAAATAAACAGTTTGTAAAATGAGAAAATCTACCTCAAAAACTACTAAATAGGCATATTATAGAAGTTGAAGTGAAATAAATATATAAATTTTGTCTCACCAATGATTTATTGCCTACTTCGCCATCCGAAAACGCCTGCACTTTACCTCAATAGAATCAGCAGTGACTATTCGAGGGAAAGAATACCTGGAGAATATTACAGCAAATATTATAATGATGTACATACGATTCTAGGTTTCAACTTCATTTTAGAATCGATGAAAGAAAGGTCAATGTTGATATTGAATTATGAAATTCTTATACCAGTTATTCGAAAGTTGATTGGGGTAACTGAGACAATTGAAACCACTTTTCATCTGATGCCGACGTCTCAATTTTTATAAAGTCATCATCACGCACTACAATAGGAATTATAATTATAAAATTAATTCGGTGAGGTAAAATTTGACAGAAATTGAATGATATCAATGAATTCAAAACAAATATGCAACAACAAGAGGATTACTAACAAGAACAACCATTTACCTGAATGTTTAAGAGAAGTTAAATGTATTGAAAAATTCAGTAGCTCCTTGAGAAAATTCTTGACTGAGAAATGCTTCTATTCGCTGGAAGAATATTTCAATAGTTCTTATCAAAATGTGTACATTGAGCATAGGTGTTTATATGTGTGTGTGTGTGTTAATTACCGCTGACAATACTCTACTTTTAACTGTATATTATATATTCACTATTTATATACATTGTATACTGACTATTCCTATACATTTTATATGTCTTATTGGAAAATAAAATTATTTATTTATTTATTATTACAGTAGATTCTTTAGTAGATATAGCTGCAACGGTTCGGCGCCACTTTTTCACTTTTCTAAAAAAGTACCCAGAATCTGGGGAAATTTCCTCTGACCCCGATGGAAACTCCCATAAGAGCCTGTGTATTAGAGAGAGAGAGAGAGAGAGGTAGTTATTTTCCCCGATTTTTCCCCAGATCTGGGGAAAATTTTCAAAAAGTGCCAAGGTCCAACGTGGTCATTTGGCGACCACAAATCAGATTTTTGGGGAACACCCATTTTTTTACGTGCTTGAGGTCTATATTACCCTGGATTTTCCCTATATCCACTGTATTTAAGGGGTCAACCTGATGGATTTCTACCTTTTAATATAACTTTTTACCTTATTCCACATAGAGGATTGGACGTTTTTCCTAGATCTAGGGATTTTTTCACAGAGATTCACATAGTTTTTCCCTAGATTTTCTGATTTTTAAGTCTTAACCTGATGGATTTCTCATGGATGTTTGACTGTTTTCCCTAGATCTAGGGAAAAATTTCAATACACCCTAAGAAATCCATCAGGTGTATCATAAAAATTCAGAAAATCAAGGAAACAATTCCTAAATCTAGGGAAAAATCACTTGTCTCTCATGAGAAATCCATCAGGTTAACCCTAAAAATTCAGAAAATCTAGGGAAGAATCCCTAAATCTAGGGAAAAATCACTTGTCTCTCATGAGAAATCCATCAGGTTAACCCTGAAAATTCAGAAAATCTAGGGAAAAATCCCTAAATCTAGGGAAAAATCACTTATCCCATGAGAAATCCATCAGTTAACCCTAAAAATCCACCTGAAACGACTAATCTAAACAAACCTACGGAAAAATTCCTAAATCTGGGGAAAAAATCATTATCCATGAGAAATCCATCAGGTTAAGTCTTAAAATTCAGAAAATCTAGGGAAAAAACTATGTGAAATACGCGAATCTCTGTGAAAAAATCCTCAGATCTAGGGAAAAAGTCCAATCCTCTATGTGGAATAAGGTAAAAAGTTATATTGAAAGGTAGAAATCCATCAGGTTGACCCCTAAAATACAGTAGATATAGGGAAAATCCAGGGTAATATAGACCTCAAGCACGTAAAAAAATGGGTGTTCCCCAAGGATCTGATTTGTAGTCGCAAAATGACGTTGGACCTTGGCACTTTTTGACAATTTCCCCAGATCTGGGGAAAAATCGGGGAAAATCACTATCTCCCTCTCTCTCTAATACACAGGCTCTTATGGGAGTTTCCGTCGGGGTCAGAGGAAATTTCCCCAGATTATGGGTACTTTTTTAGAAGAGTGAAAAAGTGGCGCCGAACTGTTGCAGCTATATCTACTTTCTTTGTCGGCAGAGAACTTGATGAAAGCCTAAATTCAAGATGGGGAAAACTTATTTTGTAAGCGATCACGATTTATTTCAGATGTTGTGACCATAGCGTCCATGACTCGATAAAATTGTATTGTTTTATTTTACTTGACCGCCCCCCCCCTAAGGGTCAAGTAATTTACACGAGATTTCGTCGGAAATATCCGTTTTGAGGTCTACCGAGACGATTGACACCATTTCCAGAGTTGAGTCTGTCTGTCTGTAATCTTCCACGATAACTGCCGAACCGTTTGATCAATCGAGCTGAAATTCTGTATGAAGATACAGTTAAAAAATGACAGTAACTATATCGCACGGAACTTGACTTGCAATATGTTATTCGAAAGCCTTTGAAAAACTGTATCCAGATGAGTCGAAATTATTTCTCCAACTGAAATCTGTCAAAAATAAAAAAATATCAAATTTCAAATCCTTGCCATTCAATTATTCAAAATCTATTCGATGGATCAGAACTAAATTTGACAGGGAGCAACACAACAGAAAATCTTACTTGGTCAATTGACTCCCGAGGTCCCCGTCGGTCAAGTTCTGGGGTGTGATTCGTTGTCTACAATTTCTATTTTTCTGATTGAGTTATGTCCAAATGTTCTGAAATACTTCTTTAGATATGAAATGAAATGCATAAAGCATAATATATGTTTTCGTGTTTTTGGATATCATCCTATCTGTCCAATGTAACTTTTTCACTATCTGTACATTTATTGTATGTTTGTTTCTGTTCTTGATATATTTTATTTGGGTTGCTCAAAGTTTTAAAGGAGTTTCTTATTAATTTCGAGTAATAATTGTTTTTTAATAGATAAGTTGTCATTCCTTCGAGATTTTTTTTGGTTAAAAATGGATATGATAACTCTAGAGTTCTATATTTGGAATGATGTTATGTTTTTGTGTAACTGAGTGTAATTGAAATTCAAGAAGTAGATTGTTTTGTGATATTTTTATTCCCATCTATTTTTGTAATGTCAAAATATCATTTGTTGTTATATCCTTTAAAAAAAGGAGAAATAGTTAGATAATACATACATAAAACAAATGAAGCTTTCATATAGTCATCAAGTTCTTCGAATTCATCGAACCATTATTAAAAAAATATTAGTATTCAGTTATCTTTCTGGGTATATTTTTGGGGGTCATTGGGTTCTGAATAGTTTGTCGTCACTAAAATACTAGCTGAAAGTATGTAAATTTTCAACCTTCCGTTATTTATTTTGAGCGTTGATGCTTTTGATGGTGTACTAACGATGTTTATTGGAAGTTATCTTGCAGCATTTCTACTAGATTTTCCACAATGTTAAAACCCATCAATTCTTGTTGTCATGTGAGGAATAAGGTCTAGTGAATTAGCAATTTTTTTACGTAAATTAAATCGCTAATGGATGATGGTGGGTCCATGAATTATTAATATCAATATATCATCATAAACAAGAAGCACACTCCCATAATAATGTTTTGATGTTAAAAATAAGAGTCATAGTCTTTATACCCGTAGACGAAGTCAAATGCTGAAGGAATTTCTTCCCATTTTGAACATCTCAAAACTTTTTGAACATTACTTTTGGGACCTATCGATGATTGAATGCTCAGCAGATGTCGCACAAGAGTTTGGCAAAGTATGACCATGGATTGCATAAAATTTTACCAAAGTATTACCAAAACTCATAGTCATATTGGTGTGTGAGACCAATTTTTCATGTTCAAGGAAGTGAATGCCGGTGTTGAAAAGGGAAACATTCTGAATTGAATATTGAATAGAGAGGAAAGATTTTTCTGAGAATTGAAAAATCCACGGTAAAAATTAGGTTATTTTTTTGTGAACTACTTTCCCGTCTAAAGCCACGCTGGTTAGTGAACTACATCTGATAGATAGAACTCAAAAGAAAAAATCTGAAATTGACCATTTGCATTTTCATTCAGATAGTTATTTGATTTTCTGTTCTAGTCTTAATTTACAAACAAATGTAGGGTAGGGTAGTATTTTACTTCCTATACTCTACAATTACCTCCTATACTCTACTATTACCTCATCAATATCCATGAATGAATTATAAGTAGCAAAGCAAAACAAACTAGAAAATTCAACATAATGGATGAAAATCACCAATGAATGGAACTACGCTACCTCCCGAATTCTGATGTTTTTAAACGGGGCCAGTGGTATAAGCGTTGGTCTTGTACCCACTGTTTCCACCCAACGTGGGTTCGACTCCTACAGCCTGTGAAAATATTTTTAAGGCCAGAAGAGTGGTTTCCGATCCCTCTATAATAGGTAAGGTACGCGTGATCTTATTCTTACAAGTTTTCATTATAATAATAATAATAATTTGTTCATTTCACTCGTTAAAAACTACATGACAGCGGATAACTCCATCAGTACAGTAGCAAGGAAAACGTCTTGTGAAGTTGTCTACATACAAAATTTTTCTTATTTATAAATACTAATTAATTCAGACACAGTTACCTATATATATTGTAGGATTTGAATTAAAAAGTAAAAAAACATGTAAGGATGCTAGTCAAAAGGTAACAAAACACTTCAAATCCATAAAATAATAGCACACACACTTAACAGTTAAAATGAGATTTCACAGTAAAAATTGAAAATTCATGGCCAGGCTGAAATTGAAAAATTCTAGTAACCAGAGAGTGGCACAAAAGGGAGGAGAAAACACTTAACCTGAAAATTTCTCGAGGGTGTAGCAATTTTTTTTTATGGGAGCAGCTTTCAGTCTGGATTTGAAAATATTGACATTTGAAGAATTTTTTATCGATTCATCAAGCTTATTGTACAGTTTTGGGCCTAGTAACAGATGGCTTTTTTGGTATATGGTAGTGGCGTATCAATACATTTTTAGAGCGGGTCTGGTATTGATGATGGGTTGCAGCAAAATTCTGCCCGTTCTTGTACAGAGTTCATATATATACCCACAACAGATAGTATTCGTAGTTCTTTAAAAGTACTCTGCATGATTGCCTCCATCCGATGTGGGCCATGATTTAGCATATTTTTGTAACATAAAAACCCTCGCTGCAGATGCTCCTGTACCCCAGGTGAGTATTCCATACCGTAGATGGCAGTGTACTGTTCCATAGTACAGATTCAACAATACCTGTTTACTACAGTGGTTTGACATAAACCTCATTGCGTAGCAATTCCTACGGAGTTTTTCGCAAAGTGTTTCTATGTGAGGGGTCCAGGTGAGTTTGTAGTCTAGCGTGAGGCCTAGCATCTTTGTTGTTGAGCAAGATTCGATGTGCAACTCCTCGTTCTCATAAATGCTGAAGTTCTCATGAACATTATTCAGTGAGAACTTCATTAATGTTGTTTTCGATATATTCAGTGTCAAATGGTTTTTATTTGCCCATGTTACTACCCGCTCATATATATCCTGAGTTTTTACTGCAAGAGCTATAGCATTCTTGTCCTTTATGAGGAAATTGGCGTCATCCGCGTAAGCAACTACATGTATTCCCGTGAAACTATTTCAGAATTTCATCAGGTCATTGGCATATATGAGGAAAAATAAGGGGCCAAGTATTGAGCCTTGAGGAACGCTCTGCTCAATGGTTACTGACTGACTGACTGTTTTTCGAATCACTACTTTCTGGGTCCTGCCCTGTAGATATGACTTCATCAGTTTCAAGGCAGTACCTCTCACGCCATATCGTTCCATTTTTTGGAGTAGAAGCGTGTGATTTACGTTATCGAAAGCTCTGGAAAAGTCTATGAACAATCTACAGATGTTCAGTTTGCCATCGAGAGCAGCATTTATGACGTGTTCATGGAAGTCATACAGTGCAGTTTTAGTACTTTTGTTCTACGAGAAGCCATGCTGGTTTGGAGAAAGCAGTTCATTAGCAGAAAAAAAAGGATATCAACTGCTTCTTGATATTCAATCCGAAAATGTTTGAAAAGCTTGGAAGTAAACTTATTGCTCTGTAGTTCTCGTATAGATTAAAATCTCCTTTTTATAAAATTGGTGTAACGAGTGCAGCTTTTAATTTTTCAGGAAAAATTCCACATTCCAGCGATAGATTCATGATGTATGTCAATGATTCACATAGTTGAAAAACACATTTTTTCGAAATATTATTTGAGATTTCGTCATGACCACATGCCTTGGAATTCTTCAGAGTTCTTACAAGGTCTAGAACTTTTGAGGGTTAGTAAAATAACTGAGGAAGCGGTTAAAAACACTTCGAATAAAATAAATTTACTAATAATTATCGGAGAGAAAAAAACACTATTCGAAATTAGTAGAAAAACACGATCATCGTGGCAAAAATGAACTGAATATGAGATTTTTAACCTCTGTCCGTAACCTATTAATACGCTACTGGTAAATATATAATCTTAATTTCCTTCCTCACTGCGCGATATCTAAAAGCTTCATTATGCGTTCAGCAAAAGCATACTACAATGGACATCATCCAGCATTAGGTATTCACATCTAGAACATTGCTAAATAGTCCTTATACCAACATTTGTTATAGCTCTTGCTTCGGTTCGATAATTCAGTCTGTATATTGAAATTTTGTTGAATTATCTCCTCAACCAGCAGTGAAAGTTTGCATTCAAGGTCCATTCCATTGGGCAAAACTTATAGACTGGCTGAAGAGTTTCTGAACAATCTTCCTAGAATCCAAAGCTGCTTCTTTTTTCCTCCCGTAACTCGGGATGAATTATTAGATGCAATAAAAAGCTTAAAAAATTCTCCCTGTTACGATATCTAATAAATAGTATAATATTGAAAGAAATTGCAGATATTCTACTTGATCCCCTAACCAACCTTATCAATATGTGTTCCTTAACCGGAACTTTTCCTGATGTTTTCAAATTAATGGAAGTTATTCCGACTTACAAATGTGGTGACAAAGACAGCCCAGCAATTTGTCGACTCATTTCAATAATTAATTGAGAAAGTTGTTAAAAACAGACTTATAATGTACTTGGAAAAATATGAAATAGTCGACAACCTTGAAGCAGGTAAAGTAACTGCTATGACACTCTGCGATCTCAGCAAGGCCTTCGACTGTGTTGAGGAAAATAGAGCTGGAATGATAGATATATATTTCATTTGTAGCAAGTCTTAAAATTACAATGTATAAATTACATTAAAAATAAAATATGTATAAATAAAATAGATGTGATACAAGTACAGTTAAAATTACAATTAGACTTTGTAATGAAGTTATCACAGGTTGAAAGAATACAAGTCTTAGCGGGATGATCATATACACATGTTTGTGTAGTTCAGCCGGCAGTTCTTATATTCATCGGTGGAATAGAACGCGTTGTTATTGAAAAATGATTTAATTGGCTCAAATCTTTAATATGAGCAGGAAGTTCATTGAATAAGTTCAAGATCACTCTCGTTTCGAATGTCCATCGTCTCAATGGATTTAAAAAAAATTCAGTGGTGCGTGTAATTTCGCGTGGTGTGGTGGTGCGTGAAGTTTCGCGCCTCTGCAGCCCGCCAGAAAAAGCAATCAGTGGTTTCCATACGTTCTTGATCTCAACGCTTGGTTAACTAAAGGTGTTATTGGCTTCGATGTAGGCGGCATCTTTGAACAACCAATGCTCCTCTCTATGTAGAACACTTGCGTCGTCCCATAGAACTTGATGGTGCTCAGTCCAGGCGTGGTCCACGATTCCCGATTTTGACGTTTTTCCACGTTGAGTCCCTTTCTTGTGCTCATCCAATCTCACCGATAACGGCCTCTTTGTCTCTCCAATGTAGGAATCTCCGAACTCGCATGGAACTTCATAAATGCAATTCTTACGGATTTCATTTTTGTTGTCAGGTTTGGTCTTAGTGAGGAAACTCCATAAAGTACTGCCGGATTGGAAGCAGCTCTTGATGTTGAACTTGTTTCCCATCCTTCTAATCTTCTCGGAGACACCTCTGATGTACGGAAGGCAGATCACTGTGCTTTGTTGTAGCTTTTCAGATGTCTTCGTTCTCTGGAGTTGTTTCAATACTTCTAGGAGTTTCTTGGGATATCCATTCCGTTGAAGGTCCTCTCTGATGTGGTTTAATTCAGCATCTAGTGACTCCTCGTCGTTGCATATGTGCGTCGCTCTCTCTACCAATGTCCTCACGATCCCTCTCTTTGTCGAACTCGGATGGTTGGAGCTGTAACTGATGTACTGCCCCGTATGTTTCCTCTTTCTGTAGACAGAGGTGCGGATTCCATCGCCTATTCTCTCAACGTTCACATCGAGGAAGCGTAAGGCACTGCTGGTTTCCATTTATATCGTGAATTTGATCGAATCCCTGATTCTGTTAATTCTTGAGAATGAATCCTGGAGATGTTTATCTCCGTGATTCCATATAATGGAGGTTTCATCCATGTACCTCAACCACAGCTTTGGTTTGTATTCTGCCTCCCGTAAAGCCAATTCTTCGAACCACTCCATGTATATGTTGGCGATGATTGGAGAAAGATAAGATCCCATCGGGAGTCCGTCGACTTGAGAGAAGAATCGAAAATATGAGTTCTGTAGGCAGCACTGCAGTAATTCCAATATTGCTTGGGTAGGAAGGTCAGTCCTCTCGTGCAGCTGGTTATCCTCTTCGAGTTTCCTTTTGATGATACTATAGGGACATTGGTGTAAAGGCGCTTCAGAGGCGCGAAACTTCACTTCACCTTCAAATGAATAAGTTCAAGTCGAGCGAATTGTTGCTCAAGGTAGTGAGTTTGTAGCGTGGATTGATCAACTGAGTGTTATTCCTTATGTTGTAATTATGCGTATCAGAATGTGTTCGATAGGTTTCGATGTTTTTGTGGATTTGTAAAAGGCATTTAAAAATGTACGCCGAGTATAGTGACATAATTTTGAATTCAGTAAAATAGTTTCTACAAGATTCTTCATAACCCACACAAGCTTATATCTTTATGGCCTTTTTTTGTAATCAAATAACTTTGAAAGACTAGAGTTTTTCCATAGTCGTATACCATAAGTAATGTGTGAATGGAATAGGGCAAAGTAAGATATTTCTAATGCATCGACATTGGTCACTTTTTTCAGTTGTCTTAGGAGATAAAATTGATTGGCAAGTTTAGAGCAAAGTTCTTCTACACGACAGTTCCATTTTAAAGAGTGATCCAAGGTTATACCTAAAAGTTTAACTTTATCCCCTGAGTTTTTATGATATTTTGTTGAAATGGAAATCCTCTGAGATTTATTGGAGTTCTGCTTCAATTTGTTTGTTAAAAACCATCCATCCGCTCTATGCTCAGCCAATTCCATTGAATTTGACAATATGTCCTTATCAACATATGATTCATATATCATCATCTGCAAACAGCATGCATGATGGCGGTGACAAGTTTTGCGGTATGTAGTTAATATATAAAATAAATAGGAGAGGACCTAATACGGACCCTTGGGGTACTCCATGTTTGATAATTCGGAACTCAGATTGAGAATCCCGATATTGCACTGATTGAAATCTGTTGGAAAGGTAAGAAGTGAAAAATGTATAAGCTATCCCGCGTATTCCATAATATTCAAGCTTCTGAAGGAGTAATGTATGAGAAACACAGTCGAAGGCCTTGCTGAGATCGCAAAGTGTCATAGCAGTTACTTTACCTGCTTCAAGGCTCTCGACTATATCTCCCACCACCTCCTCAACGGTTCTACAACTTCTGAATCTGAACTGTCTGCTATTAAAATTTCATATTTTTCCAAGTACATTATTAGTCTGTTTTTAACAACTTCCTCAATTACTTTTTCAATAATCGGGATTATTGAAATGAGTCGATAAATTGCTGGGCTGTCTTTGTCATCACATTTGTAAATCGAAAAAACTTTCATTAATTTGAAAACATCAGGAAAAGTACTGGTTAAGAAACACATATTGATAAGGTTGGTTAGGGGATCAAGTAGAATATCTGCAATGGCTTTCAATATTATACTATTTAACCCATACACATCGTAACAGGGAGAATTTTTCGAGCTTTTTATTGCATCTAGTAATTCATCTCGAGTTATGGGAGGAAAAAAGAAGGAGTTTTGGCTACTAGGAAGATGGTTCAGAAACTCTTCAGCCAGGCTATCCGTTTTGTCCAATGGAATGGACTTCGAATACAAACTTTTACATGGCATGGTTAAGGAGATAATTCAACAAAATTTCAATACACAGACTGAATTATCGAACCAAAGCAAGGTTTCGTAGAGAGCTATAACAAATGTTGGTATAAGGAATATCAAGCAATGTTCTGGATGTGAATACCTAATGCCGGATGATGTAGTAGATGCTGTAGTATGCTTCTGCTGAACGCATAATGAATCTTTTAGATATCACGCAGTGAGGAAGATACAAGGAAAGTAAGATGATACCAGTAGCGTATTAATAGGTTACGGACAGAGGTTAAAAATCTCATATTTAGTTCATTTTTGCCACGATAATCGTGTTTTTCCACTAATTTCGAATAATGATTTTGTGTTTTTATCAGCTTTCTTAGTTATTCAACTAACCCTCAAAAGTTAATGAAAACTTGTACAAATTAAGATCACGCGTGCCTTACCTATTATAGTGGGATCCGAAACCTCTATTCTGGCATTGAAAATTTTTTCACAGGCTGTGGGAGTTGAACCAACGTCGGGTAGAAACAGTGGGTACAAGACCAACGCTTATATATACCACTTAGTTGCTGGCCCCGTTTGAAATAACAAATTGTTTTCCTTCTCTACTTTCCATGCCAGAGCTTTAAAGGTTACAATCCAACAATATTCTCCTACCTGGCCCCCAATTTCTTTTATTAATGATATATTACATATGATATTATCGAATAATTCACATCATACTTTGAAACCCATAAATTCAACCAAAATAAATTGTGGCAAAAATAGGGTTGGTCCACTCGTCTATTACCAGCATATATTTACATCATTTGAATATTTTGTCATGGGGATTGGCTTGAGGAGTCAAAACTCCATTGATTTTATGCATATTCTCACCGAAACTCGTGGATGTTGGGTTAGGATTGATGAAAAAAGTGTTAAAACATATCGTGAAAACACTGTGTACGTGTAATTATATTTCCAAAATCTGAATAAATGTATGAACTATGCCCTACTCATCATGACCCATTATGACCCTGCTATACTGATGAAAATAAGGAAATAGTAAATTTCAGTAACTAAAAAAGTGTTTCAAAGTTTATCTACATATGTTATATGGCTTTCACGATACGAGCTGTTGCTGGTGACTCCGAAGTAGACCCTGATTTAATAGAATATTTAAAAAATTATGAATTAAACGATTATACCTTCCAATTTATAAAGATTACAAATGAGGAATGTATGCATGCTTGAAAAACTGTAAATCGAAAGCATATGGCGTTGATGATATAAATTTAGAGATGATAGTTTTAATACTGCCTTACTGTATGGATGTAGCGAGGAATACTTTCAATAATTCATTGAAGCCGATCTGCCGATGATCTGCCATTATCCAAAATATTCATTCTATCTACTTCCAACTATTTGAAACCAGTGGAATCAGCAAAACTAATTGAGAAAATTGTTGCTTAAAAAAATGTATACAGGGTGATTCAAAAGTACTTTGGCAAACTTCAGAAGGTGATTCCTCACAATATTCTAATATGAATTGTCCGTATGAATATATGTCCGGAAACGCTTCGTTTCCAAGATACAGGGCGTTGAAGTTATATTTTTATTTTCGTTTTTTTTAAATAACTTTCGAAATACTTACCTTAATTAAACAAAAATTGGTATTGGGAGGTTTTCTCTGAGGTGTCGAATTCGAACCTGATGTTATTATTGCTCTTACTCGTAGGGGGCGCCACCTATACGTCTTTTTCTATTTTGAAGATACATAACTTTTTTGGGCGTACTTCTAGCACATTTTTCAGTGATAAAATCAATTTTTCTATCATATCTACGTAAAAAAGCTACCCGTGTTACAAGTCGCTATAAGCAACCGTTTTCTAGATATTTGGACTTGACAATTTCAAGTCGATTATTTGATAATCGATGCGTGTTGAAGTTATTACCATTATTTTGCATTTATCACAAGAATGCCCAGGAAATGAATTTGACGTTCAAGTAAGTAGTTTTAATTTTTTGTAGAGGTCGCCACCTATTCTATTTATTTTTACTCGTTGTAGTGTGTAACAGAAGTGGTAATCACATTCTTATAAATTTCTTACGAACATGTCAACGGTCATAGTTAAGGATCGTGTTTATGTTTCGAATTTACTATTAAGGGACCTACCGGTCAGCTTTGTATATGGTGGATTCAAGATGGTCAAAAGAACTGGTGTGGGGGTTACGGGTCTTAGATACAGATGCCAGGTTGAAAGGGAATCAAAGGCAATGATGAATCAGACAGCCTTGCCAAAGAAGGGGCAAGCATTCAATTTTCTAGGCCAGAACCCTTCTGTGGTCTCTCCATTGAGGAAGAGTTTCGACACTGTCCTCTGACGTACCATTTCAAAAAAATGGATAGATGAGACAGTAAATTGTGCATTTACTGCAAAAACTCCTGCTTTGTGACTGCCACGCGCTGTTTTGCAAAAGTCTCATGTTCGGCGAAGGGGTGTCACTGATACCCTAGGATATTAGGAACCTTGCTCCCAGGACACTAATTGACTTTGAAAGCAGTTTTTGAATGCAAAGACTTGAAAAATAAATGGTTATGTATAAAAGATCTCATGGGTCGAGGTGCTGAGAGGATTGAAAGCCCTATTCGCTGTGTGCAAGACTGGTAATGCCCTCTAGTGACTCGATAGCTGAAGTTTTCCTGTTTTATTTCCAATACTCACTATGTAACAATTTCAATTTTTTAACAAGTTCTATATAATCTACCACCACAAGTTTGTGCTTACTACTAGTTCTAGATGAATCGAGGTTTTTTCTGTCAAAGAAAAAAGTTAATAAATGATAAAAAATATGTGTAGTTCACCGCATTTGGAGATTATCCATGTGTAAAGTTATGATATTTAGAATATCATAAAGTAATGCCGTACTTTTAGGTACGGCAAGTAATGTGCTTGCTCGTTAGTTTATTAAAATCGCATGTTCATAAGGTCTTGAGAACATAAAAAAGTGCGGGAGCGAAGTAGTTACACTAAATAACATCAGATTCAACGTAAAACTATTTAATGAAATTCTCAAATAATATAATGATCAGAAAAAGAATGAGGTTCACAATTGTACCTGAATATTGGATCCCACTTTTTCGATATAAGAACGTTTGATTATTGTCAAAAATGTATCGAACACCCCGTAGAGGGAAACAATCAGCATGATTCTCAAGTGGGTCACCTTTGTTGTTATTCTGCAAAACACGAATTAGTGCCAAACAAAAACAAGAGGTTTTAAAAGTGACGACTGATGGTTTGATCGGGAAGTCGACGTTGGGTTTTTGCCGTGCTCAAAGCTAGATTGGGAAATGGGGGCAGCTAGAGAGTTGAAAGGTTAAAAAGCCCTATTGCCCTATTACCAATTTGAAGATTATGGTTTTTGGAATTAGTCCACATTTATTTCTGTAAGTAACAAATATATGGTCTATACATTTGTAATTCATAACTAGGTACTAGAAGGGATTCATTGTTTCATTTTTCATTTATAATTCATTTAATTGTTTCATTTTAATAAATATTTTTCTATACTTTTTTACAAAGTGTTTTCAATCATTAAAGGGTCAGAATCTACCTAGTTAGTCGTGAACAAACCCCAATTCACGACAATATGTAATACGAACACGTTCAACACTCTCTAACATGTATAATTGCTTATACAGTACAAGTAACGATGTTGACTCTTAGTACTTGAACTGCATTACATTTAACATTAGTTCACATGTAAGGCCGATTGCTTTTGTAACCGAAACCAGTTCGTGAAAATTAAAACACAAATCAATAATCCCCTGCGAGGTATTTTGTCCTGATAGATTGCCGTGTATGATAGACAACTCGGAAAGACATCAAAAGTATTTTTGTCCTCTGTTCATAAGGCTGATTGATCAATTTACAACACCGTTTAGGCGTTCCCGAACTTGCAGTTCAATTCGCTATTTGCTATTCTCATCACCGGCTAACACCGTCCCACGGAACTTGGTTAATACTTTTACTATCCACTTCTAGACGATCAAATATAAAAAGGAAAAATTCTCAAATATTTATCGAATGAAAACCTCACGTCCCTGAATCAGAGGTTGAAATATCGTGGTATAACACTTATCTCTTTGCTGCAGTTGCAAATGTATAAAATGTACACGTACTATCCAGCCTAATGCACACAGCGAATGGACCCCTACAATCTATAATGAAGAAGGTTATAAACTAAGTAAATTGAAAATTAATCAATATAAGTATTTCATATAAGCATATAAGCATATAATTTTCTAGAAAAATCGAATTTAAACGGTTTTCTTCACATAAAGGATTCAATATAAAATTGAACCAGAGAAAGGTAGATCTCAGGTGAAAAACAACTACTTTCCTGGCAAATACCACGCAGAACGTTGAATGATATTCACCTGAAAATCCATGCATACTTCCATATAATATCAATGGACATTGAATGCAAATGTTTCTTTCTGATAAGCTCGATTATGTTTAATTTATGTCGTGTTCACCTAACAATCCGCATACCGGTTTCAGGCTTCTTGGCCCTCATCAGTACGGAGTAGTCAACCAGCCAAAGGTCCAAAGAACTCTGGCTGAAGTGAGACACAACGTAAACAAACCATCATCGATCTTGTAACACCTATAGGTACGCCGGAAAAGATAAACTTTAACTGGCGGTACCTAGTGACAGAAAGAAACACTCGAAAATCTCCCACCTCGATAGGTTTCTAAATGAAAGATTCCTTCTCAGTAGGAGTGGCAAGCCCGTCTAGCATATAGTGAGAGATAAGTGCCATGTGAAGTGGAATGAATAGAAAAATCGAATTTAAACGGTTTTCTTCACATAAAGGATTCAATATAAAATTGAACCAGAGAAAGGTAGATCTCAGGTGAAAAACAACTACTTTCCTGGCAAATACCACGCAGAACGTTGAATGATATTCACCTGAAAATCCATGCATACTTCCATATAATATCAATGGACATTGAATGCAAATGTTTCTTTCTGATAAGCTCGATTATGTTTAATTTATGTCGTGTTCACCTAACAATCCGCATACCGGTTTCAGGCTTCTTGGCCCTCATGTTGGCCCTTTATGTGAAGAAAACCGTTTAAATTCGATTTTTCTATTCATTCCACTTCACATGGCACTTATCTCTCATATAATTTTCTGTTGAAATGTTGAATAGTTAAGGGGAAAATACTACCCTAGGAACTGTTATTGATTGTGAAACAGTTGTCATTGACTTGCTTTAAATATTTACATGGTGTACTATGACGAAGTGACTCTGAAATATAATCGAAGATCCAACGACTTTCCTATTAAGGAAAGTTCAATCTTGAATATACGAGAAGCCACTTTATCGTAGACCACCCCTAACAACCTTCTTTTTGAGGCACCCCTGGCGCAATCTAAAATTGACGAACCAAAAATCATAATGAATTCTCTCTCGTTGAAAAACTGTTTTTAATGATTGTTTGAATTAGTGTTGTCAGTTACATGGCTGTCTATATTCAGGTGACTTTAATTACTTACATTAGCTGATGTACTTCCATGTCCTGCAAAATTTTATCTGTGTGTTTGTAAACGAGAACATCCTTATTAGTATAAGTTTCAATTAGCAGAAGGTAGGCTGGAATATTAATTGGTAAATTGTAAATATTTTATACATGTTTTATCTTTATATGCACTATCTAACTGAATTTATATAAGTTTGTATGTCTTACTCAATATTTTTAATATTCTGTATTGTTCATTTACTTATTGTTATCTGTTAATTGTATGTCTGATTAGCTTTGTCGACAAGTATTATAGGTACTTATGACAATAAAGTATATTTTGATTTGATGATATAATCAAGATTTGCAGCTAAGTATTTTAATGTTCTATTATAGATATGACAGGAACCAGGTGTGTCTGTGAAAGTTTTGTGGAAATCTATCCTACTCACAATATTTTCCAGACATTAATAATGATAGTTAATCAAGTACAAATATCACAATACGACCAACTCAATCTAATGGCAAATACAAACAATCCTTGAAGGCGGTCCACTCACCTCGAACGATGCACTTGTGCTAAAAAGCCATGAAGTGATGAAAAAAACCAATTGGTGTGCCATCTCGTCCTGGAACAGAACAAAATCATATAATTAATGGCTTTATGATACAGGTATCAGTTTGTGTGATCGTGAGTCGGTCAATGCGAAAAGTTCAAGGCGGAAAAACAACTGTTTTCCTGGGTAATTATCAATGATATCATGTACTTTCATCGAATGAGAGAGGATAGCGATTGAAACATCTTTCTGTTTCCGGTATGAGTAGTATAAATAAGAACTTTTATGACTTCATCTCTGGATCAATTAATTTCCAACATAAATCGAGTTCAAGGCTACTAACAAGCAATCCTACCCCATTTATGATGAATGCAGCTAATTTTCTATCTTCAAATAGCCATAAGAAAGTGGGGCATCCTGTGTATTTCCGATTTCTCTATTACTCTTCTGAATTGCAATGTTCAATGTTTCAATGGAAATATTTCTGATGAAGACATGGTATGATATAGTTAGAGAAAAAGCATATAATTTGGTATATAATTTGATAGTACCTACATATTTCATAGTGATATATATTATAAGCAGATGTCGCTGACGTTTTAAATTTCTTATTCTCAACACTGTATAAGGAGGATTATAAATTGGTATCTATCTTTTGAATGAAGTGTTCATTTATTGTCACGTATGTCAAGAATACATGAAACAAACATCAGCTCTGAGTTTTCGAAGTATATAGACTAGGAGGAATCGGCGCATGAGTACCGAAAACTATTCCACCTCAATTTTTTTATGCGATCCCCTTCAAATTGCCCTACTGATGATATAAATGCATGTTGCCATGGGGCAACCCCGTGCCATATTGTTTAAACCGAAATTGTTTAAACAATTGCAAGGAATTGTTATTTTTCAACCGGACAAAATTTTTTTATACTCTTTATTAAAATACAAATAAAAAAGGTCCCATGACTTTTCACGATAAAGTTAATATTTTTAGAGATATGAATTTTTATAGGTTCAAAAAATCTCATATTTGGGTACTTTTGACCCATGAAAAATATATATAAAAAAAAAATCGAAATAATATTTTTTTTTTAATTCTTTATACAATAGTTAATAACATTCTTGATGGAGATTTGAAAAAAATTCATTGATTATACCTGTTTTTTAATTATCAATTTCGCGCGCTCACAAGTATGCATCGCTTACCTTTAAGTATCGCCGTCTCTCTCTGACTCATGCGCTGCATCGGCCTCTCTGTTTCCTGAATCATTATTTATCATTCATCTTAAAAACTATTAACTTTTTTAAGATTGTTAAAGAGAGCAATGTTATTAACAATTAAATTGTCTACAATTTGTTTTTGACAAATTTTTTTCTGAAATTCTAGAAATTAGTTGCATACTTCTATGTGGCTGTGATTCAGAAGACTGTAAGAATATAATATATAAAAATGATATTGATAATAAATAAATATCTTTTTTTAAATCCTGTTTTATTATTTCATACTTCTACATCTATAACCTTCGTTTGAAGAAGTTATTCAATGTAATTACTTTCTGTTTCAATGACAAAAAAATAATATAAACTGATAAAAAAGTAATTTTAATTACATGTTCCGATTCATGCTTAAATAACGTTTGTAAAATTGATGCCAGAAAAAAATTTGTCAAAAACAAATTGTAGACAATTTAATTGTTAATAACATTGCTCTCTTTAACAATCTTAAAAAAGTTAATAGTTTTCAAGATAAATGATAAATAATGATTCCGGAAACAGAGAGGCCGATGCAGCGCATGAGTCAGAGAGAGACGGCGATACTTAAAGGTAAGCGATGCATACTTGTGAGCGCGCGAAATTGATAATTAAAAAACAGGTATAATCAATGAAATTTTTTTAAATCTCTATTAAGAATGTTATCAATTATTGTATAAAGAATTAAAAAAAAATATTATTTCGATTTTTTTTTTATATATTTTTCATGGGTCAAAAGTACCCAAATATGAGATTTTTTGAACCTTTAAAAATTCGTATCTCTAAAAATATTAACTTTATCGTGAAAAGTCATTGGACCTTTTTTATTTGTATTTTGATAAAGAATATAAAAAAAAATTGTCCGGTTGAAAAATAACAATTCCTTGCAATTGTTTAAACAATTTCGGTTTAAACAATATGGCACGGGGTTGCCCCATGGCAACATGCATTTGTATCATCAGTAGGGCAATTTGAAGAGGATCGCATAAAAAAATTGAGGTGGAATAGTTTTCGGTACTCATGCGCCGATTCCTCCTAGTCTAATAAGCCAATGAAATAAAAAGATGGATTCTTCCCAAATGATTAATGCGATGCTGTTGCATGATATTCATCCTTATCTATTAATAGTCCTGGCATACACATTTTTGGAGGGATTAACTAGAAAGAATAAAAAACATAACATAGCTATTGTTCATCTATTTCTTGTCTATGTGCAACATTCAAAACCCACATCGGACAAATGGATAACGTTTTGACTGGACATATATGGCTTGTTTGTCAAAGATTCAATAGGGGAGTGCCGCACAAGTTGACAACTTAAAAAAAAAACCTTCAAAAGTTCTGCCTCTCCAATGACAATTGTTTGACTTTGGTTGTATAGAAAATCGCCAATTTCATATACCAATTCAATTTTACGAAGTAGAAAAACTCAAAGTCATCTCCACAATTTAATATCGCAATCGATTAGTTATGTGATGGTGGATAGGTAAAAAACCATCGATTAGTACATGTTTCGAAGCTCTATAGGTTCATCATCAGCGGAGTGTAAAATTATGGAGAAGAAAAATGATGGGTTAAAAATTATTATTAATTATAAAATCATACCACTCCACTTTGAGATACAATGGACTTCTACCACAGGCCAATTCAATTACTTTTGGTCATGAAGCGCATTAATTTCTAGTATCAAATATGTCATTCATAGAGATTTTCTGTCTAAATATGTGAACAGTTGGTAGCACGAACAATATTCTGGGAAAACTATTGACAGATGTCAGTCGATAATGCACGAAATCACAAATCAGGCACCAACACTCGGGATATAGAGACAAAATTCCCTATTAATATAACTAAAAAATATAAACACTTTGGGACTGAAAATAAATGATCCAACATATTCAGTTTGTGATTCTCTACACAACCCTGATGAAATTGTTACAATTGGAGAGGCAGAAGTTTTTGAAGGTTTTTTGAAGTTGGCAACTTGTGCGGCACTTCCCTATTGTGTTTATTAGATTTATCTCTAGAGATATACCTATGAGCTATGTGTTTCAAAGAAATATGAACTCTTATCCAGTAGCATTCGGATTAACACGAATATAAACCTCATATAAAAGCAGCATACAGGGCAAACATTATTCATGTTTTCCATTTAAAAAATAACAGTAGGTATAAAAAACGTGTGCGGTCGGGGGACCTCCGTCAGGAACGAACTATATATACCCATATATCCTTTTTATCAGCTACAGTAGAAGGTATTTTATTCGTGATAATACTATTCGTTATATTATATCAAATTGACGTGCTACATATTCAATGTAAACCATTAATGCAACTTCGGCATACAAAAAACATAAGAAACTATGTCCAAAAAAAGGATATAATCATCTAAGCACACGTTATATAGAAATATAAAGAAAAGCAGAAATATCTTCCACGTATTATAGTTTAACCATTTTCAATTGCAGAAGCTGTTTCTATAGGGAGCAAATCAAAAACTCACTTCGCTCACACGAGCGTATACATTATCGGAAATATTTTATCTCGGGTATAGACAGAAATCTACACAAGCAACAAGGAACGCAATGATATGATAATACCACATAAACAAGAGAGACGCACTACTGTGCGCCCCTTCTGCTACCCCACCCGACGCATTAACTGACCACGTGGCAATACACAGCGCACAGCTTGCCGAGCCGTGGTTGCGAAAACACAAGATCGTGACAATTATTACCTTTTGAAACATATTCACACAATCGCAGAGAAAGTACAATAGATTCGGCTATTGTTTGGCCCAAAATGGTGGTTTGTTCGGACATTTAATAAAATAATTCCGTACATAAAATATTTAATTTGGTTTATCTTTTCTTGTAAATATTTTTTTCCCTCCATTCAAGAAATACTTGTTTTTCTGTTAGAAATAAGTTTTTTGTCTTTATTGTCTTACAGAAATATCGTTTGCTTTTGTTTATGTTTAAGAATTTTCTTTTGTTTTCGGGGCCACCACGGCACCAAAGATATTTTGATCTACCTGTCGTCCGACAGATTAAATTGAATCAATGATTCAGTTTAATTTATTCAAATTATCTGAAGTGAAATTATCGTCAATAATTCTTCTTCATTGCACATTCTCCCGACTGCTGCTGGTATGATAATGACGTTCTGAGCTGACCGCCGAGACCGCCCTGATTCTCCTATCTCTGTGTCGTGACGTAAATCCCTTCTCTCAACATAAAGCAAGCTATTCTTTACGCTCTCATGAAACCACCGTACCCAAGATAAATACTTTCCGATACTGTATTATATCAAATTGACGTGCTACATATTCAATGTAAACCATTAATGCAACTTAAGAAATTATGTCAAAAAAAGGATATAATCATCTAAACACACGTTATATAGAAATATAAAAAAAAGGCAAAAATATCTTCCACGTATTATAGTTCAACCATTTTCAATTGCAGAAGCTGTTTCTATAGGGAGCAAATCAAAAACTCACTTCGCTCACACGAGCGTATATGCGAAGAAACGGAACGAAACATAATGTGTACTACTCGTAAACATTCTCTGTCGGCGAACGGTAGATCGTAAGAAGATCAAAAGAGCCGATAGTCAACGTGGGTTTGAGTGACAGCTGTTTGAGTGACCGCAAGCCAATGATAATGCTTGTAGGTGTGTCTATACGTTGAAACTAATAAATCACCAGTTTCAGGAAGGCTGAGTGAATGAAAGCCAGTAGCGTCTCTGGACTGGAATCGAAATAGGTTTTAAAATATTCTATAGTTGTGATGTGTTTTGTTGGAAAATATGGCTTTTTTTTCGACCACGAGAAAACGAAATTATGATGATCCGATTGCCTATTAATGCTTCCTCGTTTATGACGTATTTTTTTATTTTAACGTATTTTTTTAATATTCAAATATCTAAATGAAATTAGTTACCTCCGCCTCTGCTGCTCAAAGGATTGCGCCTCAAGACTGGGAAACTTTTTTATGCTGGACCAAGTGTAGTTGTCACAGATACTCGTATATAATAGAAAGAGATAGAGAGAGGGAAAGTCGCGAGGAGGGGGCATATCGCTTTTTTCTTACGTTACAATTTCTACCAGTCAACACCCACCGCAAGTCGCGTAAAGGAACTTCGTTCCAAAAACCCTTTCCAAGGTTGAATGTTATTTTAAATTTTCTTAAAGAGAATATATATCCGTATTTATATTATGAAGGGGTGAAATTTGTTTGTTTTTATGTAGGGGGTAATCTCTGGAACTACTGAACCGATTTCAAAAATGTCTTCAATATTAAAAAGCCAAACTATCCCTGAGTAATATAGGCTTTGATTCATTTTGATAAATGTAAGTTTTCAGTTCAAAATTTCAATTGTAAATTACGTCGTAAAAAAAAGCGCAGCTTTATCGGCTTGCGCTAACCAAATGGTTGGATTACGTGAAAACACTGCTAGACTTCTCACTGTTTTGAAGTTAGGATCATAAAAATTTGTATTTGAGGTCTTTTTACAAATAAAGAAATACATGTTTCTGTGTTTTTGGAAATCTAACCCCTATATGGGTATTTGGCGGTTGAAAGTTTATATGAAAAAAAATCCACGAGGCAAAGCTGCGAGCATAAGCTATATATATTTTCTTCAATTTCTCGGAATAAAGGTCTGATTCAGTCAATTCGTATAATTTTTTTAAAGACGTTTCGACATGGTATTTGTCATCATCAGGTTAAAAAAAATGAATTCCCGCGTTCGCATCGAACGAACGTTATTGTATAATAACGTTCGTATGATGCGAACGCAGAAATTCAAATGAAATAATTTTGTTTTAACCTGATGATGACAAATACCATGTCGAAACGTCGTTGAAAGAAATTATGCGAATTAACTGAATCAGACCTTCATTCCGAGAAATTGAAGAAAATATATATATATATATATATATATATATATATATATATATATATATATTTATGTGTGGTCAAGAAACTAAAGAAAATATATATATATATATATATATATATATATATATATATATATATTAAAATGGAATGGAGTATTTTCATTGTTTTATTTCATAATAAATATTCTCACTAAGATGCAATTTGAGTAACTATTAATTTTGTAAAAACGACAAAACACGTGAACTTCATTCCATCTTTTTACTCGGGAATGATTTCTTTCCATGTCCGATTTTTGCACCCCAATCGGTAAAAACGAACCCTTTTATAGAACAGGTTTTATCTCAAATTATATCGGCTGAAATTCGAATTTCAAGGGGTTAAAACTTTCCCCTGAAAGCTGAATAATTTTTATCAATGATCCTGTTAATAAAAAAAGAAACTCAAGAATTTGCACGGAAAATATAAAAGTCGAGAGAATTTTTTAATTGCCGTACAAAAAAACTATCCTCGCTCCAAATTGATGCTCATTAAAGAAATTGAATTAATCATGGAGACCAATTAGTTATTCGTTACCATTACATATCAATGATCAAATTATGAAATCGTATTCACATGTATAACCTTGCCGACATTGAACCATCATCTATATCCGAAAATTATGGGTATAGGTTACTTAATTGATTTTTTGATCATTCAGGAAAACTATATGTTTGGTTTGGCATATGGTTGGAATATTAAAATGATCTTTGCTAATCGGACTATTTAAATCGAATAGAAAAGCTTTCTTATTGGAACACCTATGGAAAAATGTCTTTCGTAGGTTATTGCAATAGCACGATGGTTGAAGGGTGATTTCCAGTTCAATCTTGCTGCATATGATGTTAAAAAGCATTTAATTTCACACACATCAGTTAAAGGTAGTTCAACGATATAAGAAGTGGTCACAAACTTGGAAATGGGAAATGTCAAAAAATGTATTTTGCCCTTCAGTATTTGGAATATGACGTTTTTGATAACCAAAAAATAAAGGGTGATATCTATTCAACCCATTTTTCCCAACTGTTCATGTATTCCCCTTTATAATATGAAATAATTGGATAATCAATCTTAGTGTTCAGATCATTAACAACTTGATATTTTTGAGTGAATGGGTAATGTTTCTTTCCTTAATTCAACAGTCAGTCCGTGTTTAGAACATTTATAGTCTTGAATATTAAACACATCTCATTCCTTTCATCACTTAGTACTTGAGTCGAATCACTTGAAATGTATAGAGTGGAAGAAAAGACAGAAAAAATGCACCCCTAGATTAAATATAGAGTAAACAGATATTTAATTTCAGCAAGACGGTTGTTCTTACAACTTAGGACCAGTAACCGAATTTCTTGCTGAGCTCTACAGGAACAATGAAATTGCCTACAAGATCACCTGATCTAGCACCCCATAATTTTTTTGCTGGGAGTTATTGAAGGTACATTTGTTTATATATGAATTCGAACCCAATTTGGATGAATTTCGAGAAAGGATATAATATATTTGGCTAGTGTTTATCACAGAAAGGTGGATTTCCTGAACCATACATTCATACATTTTTATTTCTTCCATTTTTCACGAGTCGTTAAGATCATAAATTCAACTGTTGCTAGATTGAAGTGACTTTAGAAAACACCCTATATGTATAACTGTTTCCAATTACTAGAAATAGAACCGTTATTGGAATTGAATATTGCATAATAACTTCATTAAAATTTATAATTAATATTATCCTGACCTTAACAAAATCGAATTATCCATTCGAATATTGTAATAAAAAAAAACTACATAGTACGTCCATTCCGGAAGGCAGATTTCATCAGGTATTGCTGACAAATGGATGAACACGTTCTTACTAGACATGTATGCATACAGGACAAACGAATACTATGAAGTTTTTTTTTGGGGCACCGTTGGCTGGTCAGGTTGACCAGAGTCTTATCGATATCTCAGCGGACCACATCGGGCGCGTTTAGTACTTGAATGGGTGAAAGGAAGGTGCGCGTTAAAATGCCCTAACAACTGTAGCGTAGTAGCATATTCGCAGCTGCAGGCGTCTTATCAATGAGCACGAGATAAGACGATAAATATGCCGTCCTTCGGAGGGGACGTTAAGATGGCGGTCCCGAGTTAAAGAACCCTACCTCTGAAACAACAGAGGATTCGGCAAAATTTCCGGTTGTGCTCAACGGCGTCGGTGTTTAGCCCTGGTCGCAGGAAGAAGGCCGACGTTAAATAAAGCAATGAAAAAAAAGTTTTTTTTCAATTAGTTTAGATTTTTTATCCTTTCAACAGCCGCCATTTCGATATATCGCTGCCTTCTGATTCAGCTCATTTTCGGATTCAACTTAAATATAAATTAATTTTATTTTATTCTGGATTCAATTCACAAAGTTCTAACCTCACTTAAGTGACTACACCTGAGGATAAAATATTTATAATCGATGAAAGAAAATGGTATTTCGTGCATAAAATAATTTATTAAAATCGTAGCAAAGCGCTTTCGACCGTTAGGTCATCATCATTGCGTACCTGAAAGTAAGTAATATTGATAGAGAATAAGTTACTGAAAAGTTTTATTGAGAAAGAAAATTGACATATTTTAAATGTGAGGTTACTTACTCGTCAAGTGTACAAGAAGCCAAAAAGACCATGAAATATCTCATGATCAATGAAAGTTGTATAGGTTTACGTGACACACATGTTAAAATACATATTCTAGGACAGGATGAAAATTGAGATTATAATTTTTCCTTATCTTTTAAAAAGCCATTGTTTTGGTGTGATAGCTGGACCCAAGTGACAAGATTGACAATTGACAAGTGAACGATGAAATAGATTGACAATTGAGAAGTGAAAGATGAAGTAGATTGGCATGGAACACCAAACCATGGAGATATCAGAATCAAGAAAGGAATATCCCTGTCATACGAAAACACACTAGAAGATTATCAATCTAATGAGGACTGTCATCTGTCAAATATATGTTCTAGTATTCCAAGGAAGACCAGACAAGACTCTTCAATTCTCACATTTGAGTCATCATAATTAAATATTAGTTCAAGGGAGAAGTCTAATTAGACCTGTCCTGATCAAAACAAACAATTGAATAATTCTGGTAGTGTCCATAGACAATGAATTTAAATTTTTCTTAATAAAAATAAAAATCTGTCCACCATGGCTCAGTTGAACTGCAACTGGGGAATAAGATGTGTGATACAAGTCTAATGGGAACTAGACCCAACTTCACAACTCCCACAGCTGGAGTAAAACAGAGTATAAAAAATAATAATCCAGACACATGACTTGTGTTCTCAGTATGGAGAAAACTGGAAAGGAGGCTGGCAAATTGCAGAGAGATACAAGTAAAATAATCATAGAGAATGGAAATTGAAAATTATTAGCATGATTAACAAGAAACTAATATGTGAATTAGAGTAAAAAAGCTAAGGAAGTTAAATATGATTTAATTTAGACGTCTATGAAGTGGAATATAGGATCTATTTAAATTGACTTGTGTGTTGAGACAAGGGTTATTGTTGAGTATTTCTTTACTAATGTGTAAATCTTCTAGAAAATATAATCTATTATAATTTTTGGAACTGACTTAATGTAAGATTTGTGAATTTCTATTTGGACTAAAATTATGATTGTTAAATCTTAAGTGATGACCGAAGGCAGAAACTTTATTACTTTTTAAATGTTCCATAATACGAACTTTCAAAGGTCTACAAGTTCTACCAATGTAGGCTGCATCGCAGTCTTCACAATTTAACTTATATATACCACTTTTGGAAAGTTTGTCAATTTTGTCTTTTGTATTGACCAAAAATCTACTCAAGCTATTGTTGGTTTTGAAAGAAATTTTAATGTTGTCAAAGTTACTTTTAATGCAACTAGCTACTTTGTTAGAAATGTTGTCGTTTAAAAAAAGGAATTGAAACAAATTCGTCGATTGAATTTAATTTTGAATAAGATAAGTTCTGTTCATTTTTATTTTTAATTTTTTGAATCAAAGTGTTAATAATGCTAGGATTATAATCATTGTTGGAAGCTATTTGTTTCAAAATATTCAATTTTTTTTTATACTAAACAGTAGAAAGAGGTACATTTGAGAGTCTGTGGATGTAACAATAGAGGCAGCCATTTTATGCTGATGGGGATGATTCGAAAAACTAGGTATCACATGATCAGTTTGTGTAGGTTTTCTGTAGATATTGAAATCTTCGGAGTGAATATTTTTATGCATTGTAAAATCTAAAAAATTTATTTTATTATTTGATTCTATTCCTAAGGTGAATTTTATGTTAGGGTGTATTTGATTAATTTTAGTCAATAAATTTTGAGCAGTCTCAATATTACCATTTACAAACACTAAAAAGTCATCAACATATCTGTATCAATGTAAAATTTCAGGATTAATATCCGTGACAATGAATTTATTTTCTAAATTGTTCATGAAAATGTCTGCTTAAAAAGGGGATAATATTTATAGGCTATCAATATGGATACCACTCCATAAGACACCATGTTAACAAAGTGAAGTCACGAAAATCAATCTATCCTTTTTCATGCGGGCGCTTGAAAACTACTGCTCATGCGCAACTTTTGAATTACGACTCATTACATAAATATTTGAGGTTAGATTCTTTATTTGACATTTCACCAGAATACCAAATGCCACGTGAAAATAAATGTCACAATTTTGTGGTTATGTACCATAATAAGAATGTGCACCCTTTCAGTGCGTGTTTCACAATACCTCGCGGAAGTTGGTGATACAAAAATGAACTGGCCAGCATGTTTGCCTGATCTCAACCCCATGGATTATGTGTGGGACTTGCTTGGTAGGCGAGTCAGAGATCGCCAAGTAGATCCGGGCAAGAATGGCAAAATATTCATCAAGATGCTATCGTAACCTTATTGACAGTATGGATTGACGTATGCAGACAGTTTTAAGAGCTAGAGGTGGTAATAAAAAGGAACTGAATTTGTTGTAAAAAGTACGTTTCTTTAGGTTAGTTATATTACAGTTGAATTGGCAAAGCCACCTCCTCAAAAAATAACATTTCTCAAAGTAAACTGTTGGTGACAAGTTCATTTCGCTCTTAAAAATGAACCAGTGCGTCTAAAGACATTAACAAAAAAATGTAGGAATGGAATGGTTCTCAACAAAAATTGGTATCTTGAAAGAATTTGGCTACGAAATTATTCCACAGAGTGTTTTAAAATTAGGGTTGTAGAACAACCTTTTAATTAACCCTGTATAATGACTAATATTCCAACATTTAACAAAAGACTGGATAAGTAGGTAAGTTGGAATTAGTCATTTCATTATCTACAGTTTGCTGAAAAATTTATGAAAATTTAACTAAAAAACAAAATTATGAGTCCTCAAATTTGATCAAATATCAATTTGTTGCGTTTTTTTTGCATGTGAGTGTATATCGAATCATTACTTTCACCGAGGTTTCTAAACATATCAGTTCAGAATAAGAAGATAATGCTCATTTCAATTATTGTTCGAGCGATAAATAGTGTTACTTCCAGATATCTCACTCTATAACAAAAAACAGAAATGTTCCAAATCAACTATTTTTCTCAATTATTTGAGTGAGTTACAATTGTTTACAATTTTCCACTGACACCCGAATGGAAAACAATCATTGTCGGAGACTACAGCGATAGCTCGTGAGAGAATTTAATGCTAGACTAGAACAGAACCTCAAAATTACACAAACATATTCTCAAGATTATTTACTATATTTTCATAGTGTTTCGTACTGTATACATGTATAAAAATATAAAAAGTAGTAGGAGAGTAGAGATGTTCGTTGTTGATGTTTCTGAGGTTCAGATTATTTTTAGAATTTTTTATTATTCAATGAATTCATCATTCGTAAAAATATGCATATATTTCTACCGAACGGTTGTTGAATCATCACATATGATATATCATTGTATTCAGCATGAAAAATTCATATAAAAAATCAATTTGTCTTCCTTTTGAAAAAATTATATTAAAGATGACTCCAACAACACCAAATGACTGACTGACATTTCATTTGACTTTCTTCAAACCAGCAATGCTATTATTTAGTTACTAATCATCTAAAAAGTAATACATTTGGATAAGTGAACCTTACTATGTTTTAGTAAAACAGCAATTTTTATTATTTTCAAAAATTAATATATCCGAAACTAGACATAGAAACTAATTTAATTTTTCACGTGTAACTTCTAGTGACTTGTACCACAATATCCCAAAAAAAATTCCAAATCGGCTGAGAGCCATTTTCTCATGGATTTGGTGCGGGGTTCTGTATCTTTCAGTCACCGATCATTCCACATCTGATTTCATGAACACCCTGTTCATATTTCCAAACAAATTACTTTTATTCTCCACATTTTTCCCTAAGTGCACGGATGTTTTACGAAACACTTTTCCCAATACTTCCTTTATCTTCCAGTTATATTCGATATATATAATCAATTAAACTTGGTATGTGTGCTTAACACGTTCGATATTTCACCGATTGTGGGTAATTAAAAAAATTATATTCCTCTTGGTAAATCGAACAATTACTCGCGAGCACGTGTAAATGAAAATCGGTGTAATTTTCACGATTAGCAAACAATAATAATCCCATGATTAGGTGTAATTTTTATTTACGAGTTTTCATATATCTACGATTGATGAAACTGATTACAAACATGAAATTTTCGCGTTTAGAGCTTTATGAAATATAGTAATAAATAATTCGGATGTTCTATCGTGTGTGAAGCGTTATTTCAGATTTTGTTTCTGGTTGAATGCCTGTTTGCGGGTGCTGTTATTACACTATCATTGCATAATGGTTTTCTAATAATATTTACAGTTTTTATTAGGGAGCTTCGGCAGATAATTCTTTTATAATGCATAACTAAATTTCCCTTCGTTTGGCCATAGTGAAAGTAATGATTTGCTATTAACGAAATCGGCAACGATAGATCAAAATACCACATTTCTACAATCTCCGAATATTCAAATGAATCACTGAAAAAACAGAATGGAAATATCATTATGCAACGCAATCAGCTTTGCAACATGACACAAGACAGAGAAAGGAACGAGTACATAGAGCGTTTTCGATCGAGTGTATTAGGAGGCGAAATAAATGATCTATAGTCGGATCAACAAGTTCGAAATGGTGTTAAGTATTGGTAAAGCTCCTAAAAATATGAGCGATAGCTCATTGGATTCGGAATGACGTGCAGAAAAATGCATTTCGATGATTTTAAACACATAAAACATTGCAATTGTTATTAACAAATTAAAAGAGGGAAATAAAAAGGCATTTCGTTTTTCGCTAATAATTCAAAACAATTGATAATTAGAATTTTGAAAAAAAGATTCGTGAAGAGGAGAAAATTCAACTCTCGGAACTCTATCTCTATTATTTATAATTTTAATTTAACGCCGAAAATTGTGCACCGCCGCTGAAAACAGTATACCACATGAAATAATTTTTTGTAGTTTTAAATATCAATTTAAACATTTGAAAAAATTATTCTGTCATCTAAACACTTAAAAGAATAAAGTTCCGTTGAAAAGAAATTCTTATTTAATTTTTCAAAAAGTTGTACAATCTAACAAGTTTTTTCGACCCCTTTTCACAAATGGCAAAAAGTTTAAATAATTGACTTATGAATTTTTTGGTTCTTGGATCACGTAACAAAAGTTTATAAAAGTTTTTAATTTTGTTTATTATAATTGTTTAAAGTAAAAAATTAATTAAACATTCAAAAAATTATGTTAAAAAAAATTAAACAAATGTTATATTATTGCCGTTTTCGCATCTAACAATGGCTTCAAGTAACGCTGGGTAAAACTTTTTTACGTCATTTGTTAATAAATTAATTATAAACAATTAGAATTTACTATATGAAAAAAAAAATTTTTTTTCCAATTTTTAAATTTAAAAAAAAAAATTTTTTTTTAATATTTTTAATTATTTTTTTAACAATATTATAAAAAAATATAGTAACAAAAAACAAATGTTTATCAATAATTTCATTGTTTATTGATTTAACAATTTATTATAAACAAATTCTGACTAACATAATATTTTTTCTAAAAGTAATTGAAACTACAGAAACAGTCATATGTAACAAACTTCGGTATGGTGTAATATTGAAAAGTGTTAAAAAAAATTTAAAAAAAAATGAATTTTCAGCATTTTGTTACACATGGCTGTTTCTGTAATTTTAAATACTTTTAGAAAAAAATAATAATGTAAGTCAGAATTTGTTTATAACAAATTGTTAAATCAATAAACAATGAAATAATTTGATAAAAAAAAATACCCTATTAAGGAATGCCAATTATGATTTTTAACGGAAAAATTATTCCTTAAAATTTTTAAAAAGGAAATATATAAAAAAAGATTATTAACAATAAAAAAATGTTTTAGGGATTTTTATTTTTTTTTAAATCATTATTTTGTCATTACAACAAAATGGTAAAAACATTTTTTCTTAATATCAAAACTTGTCTATTTCTTCATCAATAATTTATTAACAAATGACTTGAAAAAAATAACCCAGCATTACTTAATGCCATTGTTAGATGCGAAAACGAAAATAACATAATATTTGTTTAAAAAAAAATTCTACACATAATTTTTTGGATATTTCATTAATTTTTTACTTTAAACAATTATAATAAACAAAATTAAACACTTTTATTATCTTTTATCACATGTAATTTCAATGACTTTTAGAAAAAAATATAATGTTGTCCAGAATTTGTTTATAACAAATTTTTAAATCAATAAACAATGATAATTATTGATAAAAAAAAATGTTTGTTACCCTATTGAGAAATGCCAATTATGATTTCAAAAGAAAAAATAATTTCTGTACTAATTATTCACACAATGTAAATATAAAAAATTTATTATAAACAATAAAAATATTTACTAAATTTTTTATTTGTTTAAAAAATAATTAACCTAATATTTCATTAATTTTCAACTTTAAACAATTATAATAAACTAAATAAACAACTTTTATAAACTTTTATCACGTGATCTTCTCAAGTAACTATATATATATATATATAAAAGGAAGGCTCCAAGAATAAAAAAATTAAAAGTCAATTATTTAAACTTTTATGTCGCCAGTTGTGAAAACGGAGGTCGAAAAAAAAACTTGTTAATTAACAATTGTATAACTTTTTGAAAAATCAACATAAGAATTTCTTTCCAACGGAACATTATTCTTTCAACTATTTAGATGACAGCATAATTTTTTCGAATGTTTAAATTGATATTGAATACTATTCCGAAAGTCACGACTTTTTTATTCGAAATTTCCTCCACTTTGAGAATGTTTTTCTTTAAATTTCTTAATTATCAATAGTGTTTGAATTATTAGCGAAAAACTAAATGCCCTCTTTTCTCTATTAATTTGTTAATAACAATTGCAATTCTTTATGTGCTTCACTAGTGCGGGAAAAACTCACTTTCCCGCACTAGTGCGGGAAAATAAAGATATGTCAATTTTGACATTATTATATACATTTCATTGATTTCACCTGTAGTTATTACTATTCTTACTAATTTAGGTTTTAATATTCAATATAACTTAGACCTTTTACTTGCTTCTCTATTTTCTATTTATTGGAATAAAAAAAAATTGGGATACTTTTATATAACTATGTTTTTCAATCAATCCACATAACAATGAAACTAAGCTGTGTCAGGTGGTTCAGTATGGTACCCAAATATTTTCTATGATAACCAAGGTATATCATTAAGACGTCAAAGTCCAATCGACGTCAAAGGGACAGATATCGCTACCTATTCACGCCTACCTAGTTTCAGACATTCCTCGGCAAGGGATAACCAACATAAAACGTCTTGGAGGCTGGAAGTCAACTGCTGAAGGTTACTTTGAGGACTCCGAAGAACAGAAGAAAACCATCTCAAATAA
Source organism: Gonioctena quinquepunctata (assembly GCA_018342105.1). Lineage (NCBI taxonomy): Eukaryota > Metazoa > Arthropoda > Insecta > Coleoptera > Chrysomelidae > Gonioctena > Gonioctena quinquepunctata. The sequence continues at coordinate 659,847 of JAFIRS010000318.1, read as the reverse complement.
AATTATTTCATGTACTAACACCTTGCAACCGATGCCGTCTCCGTCGTCGTCATCTTCATGCACTTTGCAATCTACTGGTGTTACTCTGCACAGCCAGTTACCACCACCGCTGGACCGGCTATTCTTACTTATTTGCAGAATGCAACAAGTTGTGTTTTTAATATTGGTATTCATAATAATTAGTAGATTTTCATTTAAAGTTTTGTATGTTGAAATAAAATATATATATTTTTGATATGCTTTTTAAATTTGTATGCGGTCGTAGAAAAAATAATGTTTCCAACTCATGCGTAAAGTGTCTTTCCCGCACTGCAGTCACGTGCGAAAAAGTATCACTTACCGCACTTGTTAGGAAAATAACTATTTCTACACGTCATATTGAATCCAATGAGCCATCGCTCATATTTTTAGGCGCTTTATCAATAATTAACACCTTTTTGAACTTGTTGATCAGACTACTAGTCCCTGAAAAAGAACTACTTGATCGTTTAATCTCAAACTTACTGATTAAAAATATGGATAGCCTTTTGGTTTTGGTTTCGAAAATGTGATGACAGTAATTTATGTTCCATTCTTCGACTGGATCATTGTTGATGATGCAGAATTATGATATGTTCACACATTTATCACATGAAACCTTAAGGAAACGATGCGCATAACTCTAATCGCACTCACTACTGTTCAAATATATATTATTGTCAGAAATCTTAGCTATATTTTGTTATCGCTAAAATACAATTTTAGTTTAGAAAAAACATAGAAAGGACAAAAAATCCTATTATACACAGGGAGTCTCATTTAAAAAAAGTAACTACTAAGTCGCTGCGCTTTTTTGAGACACCCTGTATAAATAAAACTTGGATCATTGAAGAGTTCGATTAAATCCCTACAACATTTGTATTCAAATCTTTTTTGTAATATGTAAAATAAAGAAGTTACGGGGGAGGGGACTTTTGGTCCTCATTGTATAATCAAGCGTCTTTTGTTTATCTATGTCTAAAAGAAATGAACTCTTTTATATCCACGACATTTTTTCATTTATCTCGTAGAATGAACATGAATAAGAATAAATTCAACTTTTCCTACTGTCAAGATTTTCAGCTTTCTTTTCATTTCATCCCGATAAAATATTTTCCACTAAATGGCTATAAAAACGGGTGAAATGTATAAATACATAGTTACGGCATGTTGAGACCACAATGCATCAAAGGATGCTGTGCCAGGTATAGAGCATATAGTGTCTCACCCAGTAGACAATAGTGTAAATTTTATTTCTTAATTTCGATTCGCGATAAAAACAAATTTGTCAGCAAGTTTTATTGATGCCACCTGGCTATCCAAGGTTAATATGAATTATATGTTAAAGCAGTCTAATTTGTTACGAGTTGAAAAAACTGCGGGGGCGGTAAAAGGAGAGATAGGTACTTTTCGAATTAATCCATAGATTTATTGCCGAATTATTTTGCGTTTTACTTTTCTGCGAAAAGGTCAGTCAATGACAATGAGAATTGAACAATTCCTTATGAGGAAGTGTTTTTGAATAATTTCTGATTCCATTAGGCAAATATACCGGGGGTTCTTTGGACAAGCACTAGTTTCCTGTGTTTCGAGCGTATGAGATTCAACCTGGTACCCCTACCTCATCACACGCTTTACCGGGAACTATCTCAACTCTGAAATTTCACATGACTCTCTGAATATTTTTCCATTTTTAGATTTTTGGAGATACGATTGTATAGTTTTTAGGAGAAAATCGAGCACACTTAGTTTTTTTGGATTAGAACAAGTTTCTATCTAGAGTGCGATGATTGATAAGTAAAAAGTATGATAGACATTTATTTGCTCAGTTGGAAACCTACGCTGGTTAAAAAATTCCAAATTCCAAAAGGTATTTAAAAGTCAATCTTTTAAATACAAAGAAGCCCGCACGAAAACATGGAAAAATGGCTCTCGGTCGAATTGGCTGGGTCATTAGATTAAAGTGTGAGTTTTTTATGTTTAGTTTCTGAGATATAAGCGGCCAAAGTTCGTAAAAACGTCGTATTGGGGTAGGATAGACAAAGAAAATAACTGCTTTTTTAGTCGAAATAAGACAAAGTAAGGATGAAATGTATTGATCGGAACTCATAAACATGTTCAATTATAATCTTATTGATGATAGTACATTAGGGTGTACCTATACGGGGCATAGGCAAAAAAAATCGTTTTTCCGGATTATTTTTTTTCAGCACTATTTCAAAACCAACAAGTTATATTTTGTTGAGATATCATAGTTTCAGTCTATTGTAGGCGAAAAAACGTGTTTTGTTCATTGATGACTCTCTCTTTTTGAAATATATATATATTTTTTTATACCCCTATACTGAAAACAATTGACAGATCGTTTTTGATTACGAAAAAAGGAATTAATTGCTACTGCCCATTGAATAAAAAATAGGGTAACATTCTGATGAACTCAATTGTTCAATATTACCTTTCATTTAGATAAAGGGTGCGTTACATTTTTTTTAGGTCATTTACAATGTTTTTATTGGAATCTAGAAAACTGTTCCGTTAATTTGAACCATATTTTACTCACAATATTTATTTTTACTCACAATATTTTGAAAATGTTGACTATCATATACGATAGTTTTATCAACTTTGTATGTTGCGTTTCTACGATATGCATTTTTGAAGTTTACGGTATTACGATATATGGGATAACATATCGATTTAAAAAAAATTATGGAACCTTTCGACACATTCAATTCTAATATAAAACTTTTCGAAAATAATTATTCGATACTATGAACAACACAAACCACACTCAACAACAATTTGGAAGTCGACAGTATAGACTAAAAAAAAACCAATTATAAATAACGACTTCTAACATAATAAAAACTTTTTAACAAAAAATTAAACCGACAAAAAATCAACTGAAAAGCAAAAAATAAAATAAACCTTCTTAGTCTAAATGATAATTGAGCTCCTAAACTAATGTAAGTAACTGATTTTGAGTCGGCGCCAAACAAACAATTACCGAAGATCATTATCTATGAAAGAAGTCATCAAAACGCAGCCGTGCATCTCGCTGCCATCATTTTACGCTTCACCTAATTCAATTGCTAGTTTGTTTGGCGCCGACTCAAAATCAGTTACTTACATTAGTTTAGGAGCTCAATTATCATTTAGACTAAGAAGGTTTATTTAATTTTTTGCTTTTCAGTTGATTTTTTCGCCGGTTTAATTTTTTGTTAAAAAGTTTTTATTTTTCATTTTTTTGTGGCTAAAATCTACCAATTACTACTAACTTGTTTTTTGATTACTTCCAAAATACTTACTTACCCACCTTACTTCAACTATTACCAGTTAAATAATATGATTATCTACTTTTACTATTTGTTGTAATATAAATTATTTTCGTTGTTCTGGTTAGTTTATTTCATTACTTTGTATATCATTCCATCCTCTCATAAAATAAACTGATTTTGACGGATGTGGAACAAGAATAATGTCAGTAGCGATCTGTCATTGTCAACTACGTATGTGTGTGCCAATGTTCACTAGTGAAAAATCAATTATCCCCTATTTTTCCACCCGTAAGGGTGGCTAATTCCCCTCGAAATCCAAATATAAAGTATACCCTATCTATTAAAAAAAGAATCATCCAAATCGAAGAACCCAGTACAAAGTTATGCCTCATAGAATCGGTTAACGGACCAGAATTCAGAGGGTGAGTGATCAATATCCTTCATTTCGCTACCCTTAGGGGTGGATTTCATCTTTTAAATTCAAATGGGACCAAATTCGAAGTACACCCTATCCACTGAAAAAAGATTATCGGATTCGGACGCCTCAGTAAAAAGTTATGCGTGATCATACATAAAAAAATATGATGGAAAAAAAAATATACGGGTCGAATAGAGAACCTCCTCCTTTTTGGTTTCGTCGGTTAAAAAGCAATTAATATTATGGAAATTATAATATAACAAATCGAAAAGAACCTGATGAAGCTATTGTATAGCGAAACACGCGTCGTGCTTTAGTGAACCCTTAAGTAGTGAAAATCTTGAAGTGTATTGTGGTAGTGAACTCTAAATCGAAATTGAAACTAATTAGTTATCAACAACACAAACAAAATTAACATAATTGAACTCTCAAAAAACAAACAATAAACAAAACCTAAATTCAAATGATATTATTAATATTGTTATTTATTGGTCTATTTGCGCAATCTAAAAATTGTTCAATAGTTCATGGCTAGGGTACTTCAATGTTTCTTGATGACGATCATATCATAGGTACCAAAGTACGCTGCAAAAATATGGGAACAGCATCCCACTGTTCTTGCTCCACTTTTGCAGGTACAGTAGTAGCCTAGAAAACGTTCATTTGCAGGTGCATCAGGGATAATACTAATGGATATCCACTATCCACAGTTGATACCTTATAGCATTCCTAAATCTGGACGCTATGCGGCAGCGTAATAGTCCAGGTTCAGGATTACGCATATCAATTTCAAATAGAAACAATAAAGTACCCTAGCCATAAACTATTGTGAAATGTTTTAGATTGCGCAAAAAGACCAATCAATAACAATATATAATTTTATTTGAATTTGGGTTTTGGTTATTGTTTGTTTTTCGAGATTTCCATTATGTAAATTGATTATGTTGTTTATAACTAATAGTTTCAATTTCGATTTGTTATATTATAATTTAATTTTTTTATGTGAGAAGTCGTTATTTATAATTCGTTTTTTTTATTCCATTCTGTTGAGTTCCAAATTGTTGTTGAGTGTGGTTTTTGTTGTTTATAGTATCAAATAATTGATTTCGAAGTTTTATAATAGAATTGAATGTGTCGAAAGGTTCCATAAAATTTTGTTAAATCGATAGGTTACCCCATATATTGTAATACCGTGAACTTCAAAAATACATATCTTAGTTGATAAAACTATCGTATATGATAGTCAACATTTTCAAAATATTGTGAGTAAAATATGGTCCAAATTAACGGAACAGTTTTCTAGATATTCAATAAAAACATTGTAAAGACCTAAAAAAATATAACGCACCCTTTATCTAAATGAACGGTAATATTGAACAATTGAGTTCATCAGAATGTTACCCTATCTTTTATTCAATGGGCACTAGCAATTAATTCCTTTTTTTGTAATCAAAACCGATCTGTCAATTGTTTTCAGTATAGGGGTATACTCGAAAATTAAAAAATATATATATTTCAAACAGAGAGATTCATCAAGAAACAAAACACATTTTGTCGCCTATAATAGACTGGAACTATGAAATCTTAAGAAAATATAACTTGTTGATTCTGAAATAGTGCTGGAAACAAAAACCGGAAAAACTATTTTTTTGATTATGCCCCGTATACACCCTAATGTACTATCATCAATAAGATTATAATTGAACATGTTTATGAGTTCCGATCAATACATTTTCATCCGTACTTTGTCTTATTTCGACTGAAAAAACGTTTTTTTCTTGTCAATCCTACCCCAATACGACATTTTCACGATCATTGGCCGCTTATATCTTAGAAACGAAACATACAAAATCATTTGAACTCACACTTATTCCTAAAGACCCATCCTACTATAACATAATAAAATTTCAGTCAATTTGACCGAGAGCCAATTTTCTATATGTTTTCGTGCGGGGTTCCTTTCGCAACATATCTATATTGATGAATTTTGGTCGGATAATAATTAAAAAAATTATAACGTTGGTTTAAAACAAAATGAATTCAGATACGAATCAACAATTCTCAAAATTTGTTTAAATACATTAAAAAAAATCTTAATTTTGTAAATGTCAGTCTGCTCCATAGAAAAAGATGTTTATTTCTATAACAGAAATTGGCAAGGTATATCGGCAAGCTACCTTGTCATCTTCAAATACTCACAAAACGGAACATATTGGCACTAACATCAATAAACAATGAAGTTGGAATGTCTGCTAGAACTATAACCTGAAAATCAACTTCCTTCATTGAAGGTGATTTTGCTTAACACAATATCAACAGTTCTCTTTATTAAATATTTCGTCCTTGGTGTATCTTGACTCGTAAGCAAACAATGTCGAGGAAACACAATTCGGGTTTTAGGTATTGTTCTGAAGTAACGATTCGCAATGAAGTAATGCTTTTCGAGAATAAGAAATTACTGAGAAACATGCTGATTATATTGGTCACAATTACTTTCCTGCCTCTATAGAATGGAATGATGTGCTCAATTCTGACTTCTTAAATGGACGCAGTGTTTTTTTTCATTCATCTATACCGGTGTAGCTAACAATCAAAACATGGAGGGTACATTCATAGAGTACTAAGTTTTCCATGAGTATGTGGTGAATCACCTTGTATATTTCCTAGCCGGAATGTGTTTTATTATTATTGACACTAGGTATTGGATGAGCTGTCACATCTACTTTAACTTGTCAGAGTTTCGTCTATGAAATATACTTTTAGAATACCAATTATAGTAGTATTATACAAGTAGATAAATTGGACGGAATCCGCACCAACATTTGTGGCACGAATCATCACCCAATTGTATACCGCGGAACTCATTCTTTATTTGTTTCGACCATGACACTCTTGACAATGAAGGTTGAAGGATGTCTGTTTTTATTATATCTATTTTGTCACACCTTGTATTATGAAAACCGAACATTTCTAACGGTTAAGTAATTGCAATTTTTTACCTAATAGGAAATTGTATTACAATCATATTCGTAATTTGCAGTGCATGCGAGAAATACACAGGCAAGTCTGTGCAGGCATGGATCCAGGCTGATATATGGGGGCCATGGTCAACCCAATCATAAAAATTATCGATAATAATGGCTGTGACACGAATAATTTATTTTGCACATTGGGCAGAAATATATATGACAATCTAGCTTATTTTTTCAGACGCACTTATTAGGAATCGATTTGTAGGAAAATAAATAAAAATATAATCCAGTGTCAAGTTAATTTTTATGCCTTGTAGGAAAGACAGTTGAACTAAAAAAGTATAATTCACTTCTTGTGATTTTATTCTGTTACTTTCGACAACTTATTCAGTCTGCGCCGATCACATTCAGTATTTCAACCATGTTGTTAGAGAGAGAGAGAGAGAGAAATATACTTTATTGTCAAAAAAAAAACATGTTCTTATTGACAAAGTTAAAAAAAAATTAATTGGAAAAATAAAAATCAATAACAGTAACTACACATTAATGAAGTAGTATGTCAGATGCGCTTAAAAACATTACACAAGAGTATAAAACATTTTTAAATAAATATACACCTAAGATACAAACATATAAACATATAAAAACACACATATATAGAGCTAGCTGTACAATTACACGAAACTGCATACTCTACCAATTCTCTGAATAGTACTCTTCCAAATTATAGTAAGCTCCCTCAAGTAATACATCTTCAACAGACTTCTGATTTTTTTTAAAAGAGTCAAAATATTTTTATGCCTTCATATATAATTGATTTCCTGGTCAAAGTCGAGGAGGGTATAGGCAGAGGTAGATTTATATTATTTGTCCTACGTGTTTTATGATGTATCTGATGACTTATCACGGTTTTCTAAAACTAAGCACACGCTTTCTAATATAAATAAAGCAGATAGAGTGAGTATTCTCTCAGAGACAAATAGCGGTTTGCGCGAATGTTTGGGAGATACCCTACAGATGTATCTTAACGCTCGCTTCTGTATTAAACCTCATTTCCTATGGGAGACTAATTATCATATCTTTACAAGCTTTCAATTAACCTGCTTCATTCGTATGTCATTCTGCCATTCTTTCCGGTTCAAAATTTGTAATGCATTTTTGGAAAACTTGCCGACATCCGATTGAGCTGAAATTTGGCAGGTGTTCATAATCGGTGACAATGGCGGCTTCAAGATGGTGGACGAATTTTGAAATTATGGTACGATTCAAAATTGGTATGTGGGGGCATTCGGGTACTGAGATTGTGAATTTTTTGTAAAATTGGAAAATTCAAGATGGCGGCTCCAAAATGGCGGCTCCAAAATGGTGTAGGAGTTTTGTGATTATGGCCCGATTCTATTCAAAATTTGTATGTGGGGGTTTTCGAAGTCGGAGGTTATGATTTTTTGTAAAAATTTATGAAATTAAAATGGCGGCTCATAGAATTTTTGTTAGAGAAAAAACAAAATGGCGCTTCAAGATAGCGGATTTAGGTTTATATTGCGAATCGATTCAAAATTGGTATGTGGGTGTTTTCAGGGTCGATGGTTATGAATTTTTCTTCAATCGAAATGGCGGCCCCAAGATGTCCGATGATCTCTGTGATTATGGTCCGATTCTATTCATAATGGGTATGTGGGGGTTTTCGGGGTAGGAGATTATGAATTTCTTATCAAAATTCACAAATTTAAGATGATGGTCTAGATGTAAAATCCTTTGTTTTTTTTTTAATTATACGAGTGATTCGAGTCAGAGGCTTAATTGATAACAAATATTCGACTATGTTGAGTCTGAATGAATGTGTTCCACAGGGCAGCGCGATTGGGTTTCTTCCATTCATTTTTTTATAATAAATAATTCAAAGATGAAATTAAGTACTCGAAATCATCTCCACGAAATTTATTTAAAAAACGACATGTTTCGGAGCTTTAAAGCTCCATCTTCAGCTGATACTTAATGAATCTAAAAAGGATGGATAAGCTTAACTATAGATTCAACAATTTACATTAGAGGATGGATGTTTGGTTGTGAATACTTACATCACGGAGGAATAAAAACATAAACATGGTAATATATTACGGTCAGCAAAGCATTATAGCTTTGACAAATCCTGACCGGTAATTGGGATAAAACAATACCACTCCATATAGAAGGGGCATGGTAACGTTTGCATAACATAGTTGGCATTTTGAATGAGCTCGAAATTTTCAAAATGCCAACTGTCATGCAAACGATTACCATGCTCCTCCTATATGGAGTGGTATTGTTTTATCCCAATTACCGGTCAGGATTTGTCAAAGCTATAATGCTTTGCTGACCTTAATATATTACCATGTTTATGTTGTTATTCCTCCATGATGTGAGTATTCACAACCAAACATCCATCCTCTGATGTACATTGTTGAATCTATAGTTAAGCTTATCTCTCCCCTTTTAGATTCATTAAGTATCAGCTGAAGATAGAGTTCTAAAGCTTTTTTCTCAAATCAATTTCGTGGAGATGATTTCGAGTACTTAATTTCATCATACATCCACTCCACTTCGAGCAGAATGGACTTCTACCTTCGTTTAAATAATTCAAAGTATTTCAGGACATACCCGTTCCGTGAGCGAAATGATTTTGAGCAGCATAATGATCACTCAGTAACCCACTTTTAATGAGCTTTTATTTAACTTCACATTTGTATGTAGGAATGTATGTATACAGTGCTTTTCAAAAGTCCGCTCCCCCCTCTTATTTTTGGAACGATTATACATAAACAAGTGAAATTTGGAAACTGAATATTAAAGGTTGTAAACTTCCCTACTAGTGATGATAGATGACGAAATCGTCAAAGATGACGTCACAAGGCCATTGTGACCAATAATTTTAAATGGAATCCTACGGCAAGCGACACCTCTTTTAAAAGGTATCGAAAAAATCTATTCAATGATACTAATTTTGTTTGAGTTTATGACAGTTTTGGCAACTCGCTTTCAAAAAACGCAAAGCTGTGATGAACTAAATCAGTTGATACTAAAATTCCAAGTTCAAGCTCCGCCTCTGGATAGTTGTCAAATAAGCTGACGTTTTTGTAAGTCTCCCTAATTCGACGTTTTTGTAATTGTATAAGTTTTTGTACATTTAATAATTTGTGTATTGTTGATCGAACGTAACTGTTTTAGCAGCTTTTGGTACTTTCAATATTTTTGTACATTTTAATAATTTGTTAAACTGTTGTGAGCCGAACGTTTAAGTGCTTCAAGAAGCGAAATGGTACGTGCTTTAGGTGATAAAGTAGCAGCGATCCTAATTCTTGGTGAAACTGGACAAAATATTCATGCAGCAGAACGCATTTTTAATGAGAGGTTTCCCGATCGCCCCGTTTCGAGGACTTATTTAAGGGAGCTTCTTCGTAAGTTTGAAACAACGGGTAGTATTAATGATGCGAAACGATCTGGCAGACCACAAATTTCTGATGAGAAAAAAATTGATATACTGGCAGAAGTAATAGTTAATCCTACTTCTTCAACAACTCACGTTGCATCTACCTGTGAAGTCAGTCGAAGTACAGTACACAGGGTGTTGAAAAAAAAACAAATTTCATCCATACAAATTAAAAATGGTTCATCAACTCTCAGACGACGACCCAGACTGAAGACTAGAATTTTGTGAAAATATGGAAAAAAATTAACCAACAGCCAGACTATGTCAAAACAATTTGTTTCAGTGACGAAAGTACTTTCTATCTAAATGGAAATGTAAATACACGGAATGTGAGGTATTGGAGTGACGCAAATCCTCACCTGTTTCGTGAAACACATACCCAATTTCCCCAGAAGGTGAATGTTTGGGCAGGTATCCTGGGAAACCACATCGTTGGGCCTCTTTTTTTTAACTAATTTAACTGGTGAGGTTTATCTGGAGCTGTTGCAAAAGGCAATGGAACCGTTAATCCATGAAATTTTGGAAGATAATCCAGATAAATTCGGCAATTTGGAAATAACATTCCAACAGGATGGTGCTCCTCCACACTATTACGGTGCAGTAAGATGGTGTTTGGATGAGGAGTATCGTGGTAGATGGATTGGACGACGAGATTCAACGGAATGGCCAGCTCGATCACCGGACCTCACATCTTTCGATTTTTTTTTGTGGGGCTACCTTAAATCGAAGGTTTACGCCACTGAACCTGACAATATTGACGTAATAAAACAACATATTTTTGCAGAATGTGAGGCTGTTTCCGCAGACACATTTGCAAAAGTACGAGTAGAGTTTAAAAATAGGATATTTCACTGTTAGGAAGTAAATGGAGGTCACTTCGAGCAATTTTTTCAAGTAGATTCTGATTCTTAAATCTGTAATTATTATCATACTGAATGGAATTTCAATTTTAATGTTTACTAATGAGCCATTAAAGCTGCCATAAACACAAACAAAATTAGTATCATTGAATAGGTTTTTTCGATACCTTTTAAAAGAGGTGTCGCTTGCCGTAGGGTTCCATTCAAAATTATTGGTCACATGGCCTTGTGACGTCATCTTTGACGATTTCGTCATCTATCATCACTAGTAGGGAAGTTTACAAACTTTAATATTCAGTTTCCAAATTTCACTTGTTTATGTATAATCGTTCCAAAAATAAGAGGGGTGGAGGGGACTTTTGAGAAGCACTGTATATATATATATATATATATTATTTATTTACTTTGAAAAATCATGAGAAACAAATACCCATAGGAGAATGAGAGTACCATAACGGTAAAATAGTCGTATTTGAAGAATCGGGAAGAAATATTATATTTCATTGAGTCAGAAAAATCACGAGAAAGAAAATGTCTGTATGTGTCTGTCTCTCCATCAATCCCACGCCATATTATTATTCATTGTTGACGTTTGAACGATTAAATGCATCACTAATAGATTCAATTTCAATATATAGGTAATTATAATAAATGAAGTAGTAATCCGACGAATGAAAAACTTTTCCAAACATAAACCACTTCACAATATCAGATTGCAATAAGAGTGTTGCATTCTCTAATGATGCAGTTTTTTCGTTCAATTCAGGAGGGTGGAGAAAATCTCATATGGACACCTGCATGTTAGGTCGTCATTGAATAGTCCCATTTTATTAAGGTGCTCTTTTACTGGCACATGTCCAGTCATTAGTCCCGTAATCATTTTCAGTTGTTTCCTGTTTACACTTAACAGGTCTGCTGTTTTTTCCGGTACGGGCCTTTGGTGTACCTATTCCCTCCCGTGTCTGTTTCCTGGGATGTCATTCCAGTGTTGTTTGTGTTTTCCAGGATTCAGTCCGCTACAGACTCTCGTGCCGTACGCTTTGGTACCCCGAAGGTCTGCCCTGGACCTGGTTGGTTTTCCGATCCTCTTTTAGCGAGTTCGTCGGCTTTTCCATTCCCTGCAAAACCCTGGTGTCCTGGGAACCAAATCAGCTTGACGCGGTTTTGTTCTGCCAGTGTTTTCAGTTCCTTTTTGCAGGTTCATACCGGTTGGAACGCGAGACAATATTTCTACATGACTTCTATATTTAAATGGTCAAAAATATCCCTACATACCTCGATACCACACTATAATTCACTGCTTCGAAATTACTTTCCCAGAGGAAAGGAATATGCTCCAATTCTTCAGTTATTTGAACATGAACAAATTTTATTTCTTCACGTAATGGCTGTGGAGTTCAAAAAAGACACCAGGTGTCCCGATCAAAGATACAGAGACAAGGGGCGAGAATGGCTCGTCGCATCCTTAGAAACCAAGTTGCCAAATGCTTTGCGTTCTTCTTCTCTCAAACTCTAATGACTGTTCGCCGTTGGATGGCGATGAGATTTGCAATAGTGATTCTCAGATTGGAATTGATAAGATACTTTAAGTTATCCTGTGTCTCTGAGCATATCAATAAGAAATGTAACAGATTTATCATTACAACTTCCTGGCTAATCAGAGCTTTCAGTGCCGCCTGGCTGTCTGAGAGAATGGGTATCTGTTCTTCTACTATTGCTCCCCTGTTGTTTTGCTCCACACATTGAAGGATTGCTCAGATCTCTGCTTGAAACACAGAGGTGTGATTACCCAGTGAGTAACTAAACTCGGTCCTTGGGTTTCTAGAAAACACTCCTGCTTCCGCACCATTCTCCATCTCAGAACCGTCTGTATTCCCGTCTGTGTTGAGTTCTGTGTGATTCCATACAGTCATGTCTGGTATAGATGACTTGTCAAAAGATAATCACTTCGCGATGTGATCTGATATCATGTCTAGCACGTCTCTAATCACGATGCTTACGATACTCATATGTCCTGTCCCAACGTTTATGTTGCCAAGTCTCAGTCTCTCCCTGTATCACCAAGTGAAGGGGAGGCAATCCCAGCAGTGTCTCCATCGCTGCAGTGGGCGTTGATTCATTGCCCCTGTAATGCCTTCACCGGCAAGTCTTTGCACCTTGCCCAGTTCAGTTTTGGCACTCCTTTGCTATGACTTTGTCCACCACACCAGGGAGGCATACGTCCTGTTTTACCACCCTGTTGTACAGCCAGTGTACCATGTGTGGTTTTAACCCCCATTTCTTCCCAAAAGAGCGTCTTGACTCAATTAATGTGGTCTCCGGTTTTCTGGTCACTTTTGTCAGATGTTGGTTCCAGGATAGTTTCGAGTCCAGTAACACCCCGAGATATTTGACCTCTCCCTTGCTCTGTATGGTTTCTCCTCGTAGTTTTATGGGTCCTAGCCCCTCTAGTTTAATCATTTCTGTTTTAGGGGTATGCATTTTTCTCTAGATTATCGAGAAATGTCTGGATTTTTCCTATCAGATTATCGCCAGGATTTGCTTGGATAGAACAGAAAACTCAGTGGTTTAAAATATGGATTCAACCGAAGATTTCGAAAATAAAAAAGGTATATAATAATGCGGAGAAAGTACGAAGTTTAGTCGGTGTTATTGAATACGTTGCCCCTTCCGAAAATAATCTAGATACGCTCCTGACTGGGATTACGCAATGGTAAACACCAAGAATTCAAATAACTCTGTCGACAATTACTATGTTGTCACTATTCTCTCGGGTAGGTAGATCCATTTTTTCCAAGAGTTACAGTTATGCCTTTAATCGTTTCATTCGTTACAGATAAACAATGCAAATATGGCTGCACGATCTCTTTTATGATACTCATTTCGGTCTCGTGTACGTTAACAATTCCCTTTCATTTGTGAGCGTTGTTACGAAGGAACGAACAAACGGATTTCGGCATTCTGTCTGATCATCATTCAAATGGCGTTTACAAACTATCTCGACGCTTTCTCGTCGTTACAGAGAAATCTTTCAGATCGTTGAAAACCGCAGTATTTAGCAGACCAGAAGTTGCAAATCCCTCTGAAGGTAATCTTGAATTACCATTATTGTTAAAAATTGATGGCATTGAGGCAGAGCTGGCTACGAAAATTAAAAATGATAACGTGCAACGAACACTCTCAAGCACCTAGCGCTGCAGCCAGAAGTCGCTCCCGGAAGGCAAGCGTGGGCAGGCGTTCGATTGCGTTAATTTTTAATCAAAATAAAGTCGTTTAGTGCAGCTCTGAAATGTTGTGTAGTTATAGCTTTCAACTGTAGAAATTGCGTAACATTATTGTCAGAAGTCTATGTTGGGGATTATTAAACGTTACCAGAAGTCGGTAGAGTTGTGAAAAAAATTTTTTTCTACAACCCTTTACGAAAAGACGCCATTTTGTAATAGAATACCTTCAGCGTAAACGTGATTTCCGTCGCAAGTGAGAGAAATTCTCATAACTTTAACTTTCGTTTCTTAGTGACGAAAGTTAAATTTATATTTTCAATTCTTTCCCGCCCTCGTATATAATGTTTTGATGACTTTAAATAATTAATAAACAAAGACAGGAATCATTTCTATAATTAGAATGCATTTTTTTTACTTTTGTTTGATTAAAAAGCAAAATAGAATCTTAAAAATACCGTGAGATTTAAAAACAATTTATATATAGTTGCCTGGTTTCATTAGTTTGGCGTTCCTCGTTAAATGTTTAGACTTGTCAGTTTGCACTGAAAGCATTGTTAGTTTTTTCAAGTTATCATGATTTCTGATTCGGAAAGTGATTTAGATTTTCCAAATACACCACCAGAAATAGCAAATCAAGCTGAGGAAACCTCTTTGGATTTATTACCAGTAAAATCAAAAAAAATAATTGAAGAAATATATGCAAAATTCATGGATTGGAGAGTTGATAATCACGTAAATTCATTTTCGGAAACTGTGCTGCTTGCGTATTTTGGATGGTTGTCAAAAAAATTTAAGTCGTCGACGCTATGGTCTATGTATTCGATCTTGAGAACCACTTTATCGATTAAAAATAATATCGATATCAGTAAATAACCCAAGTTACGTTCTTTTTTCAAACGAAAATCTGATGGTTTTAAAAGTCAAAAGTCAATTTTTTTTCTTTCGATTAGATACACACTTTTTTAAAGAATGCACCCGACTCCAAATATTTAATGACTAAGGTAAGTTAATTACTTTATTATTGCGACAAACTCTTAATGGTATTAATATTAACGTTTGTAGGTAGCCTTAGTTTTTGGAATTTCGGGGGCTTGTCGTTGCCATGAATTAAAAAATTTAACAGTAAAAGATGTAAAAGATACCAGCAGTATACTCTTAGTTACAATACGTAATACAAAAACAAAAGTACCACGTTCCTGCCACATTTCTGGGTTCTTCTACGTGATTTCAAAAATATATATGAACCTCCGTCCACTAGATATGGACAAAATAAATTCAAGATTCTTTATTAACTACCAGAACGGAAAGTGTACTAGACAGGTTGTGGGAATAAATAAATTCAGTAAATTTCCTATGCAAATAGCTCAATATTTAAACTTGTCTGATCCCCAAAAATATACTGGGCATTGTTTGCGTAGAACTTCCGCAACGCTATTAGTGGATGCAGGAGGTGATTTACTTCAATTGAAAAAGCATGGAGGCTGGAAATCTAGTAACGTTGCGCAAGGATATGTTGATCAATCAGTTAGCAGCGAAAATCAAATACAAACCAAAATTTTACAATCCATGCAAAATACAACGCTATCCGATTACGGCGCATCTTCATCTGGAGCGACATCAGTTAACAACATAACAGATGTGGCATCGTCTACCTCAATACATAAAAATATTGATTGTAATACTCCTTTAATTTTGAATAATTGCTCGAATGTAACAATTAACCAATATTTAAATCATAAGTAATGTTTAAAGAAATTCTGTTATTTTCAATTTAAAATAAAATATTTGTTCATCGTTCTTCCTTAGCATATTAGTATAATATAAAAAGTATAGTGTTTCACTCGTCGAAAACATTTTTTGAAGCTCGTGAACATTACCAGCCTTGGCTGGTAAACTGGTCTCTCGCTTCAAAAAATATTACTTTCGTCACTCATAAAACAATATACTATTAAATTTTAATGTCAAGGTGCAATTCTGGCGATTTTGTTTTTATATTATTTATGGCTTGAAAAAGCTGGATGTCAATTGCCAGAAGGCAAAATGATGGCTAAGAATATAAAAAATGTTAATATCGCCAGAAGTTGGTGGAACGGAAAGCAATTCTTTAAAATTTAAATATTTACGTGCAGTTCTGGCAATTTGTTTTTTCATCATTTATACTGTTGAAAAAAATGCACAAGTAACCCCTTCAACTCACTTACTCACTTCACACCTATATGTGCAATTCGATAACTATGTTATCACCATCTGTAGGTTAACTACAATAAATACATTTTAACATTTCCTTAGAATGTATACCTAGTGATTCTGATTGGGTTATTTTATACTAATTACTGGTCCTCAAGTCCCTAATGGAATCCTGATGTTATAAGAGGATCAAAGTATACGAAGTGGAATACCCATTAATAGCCCATTATCCTCATTAAGTAAATTTTTATTATGATTTTTATGGTTAACTATACTCTCCAGGCAGTCTAATTTTCTAGTGTCGTTGACCTATTTGATCATTTTCAAATTATGAATATTAAATTTGTGACCAGATTCCATCATATGGCCCGCCATACTTATTCTCCCTTGTAGGTATCATGGGCCAAATGTTCGTTGAACCTTTTTTGAAATTGAACGTTTTGTCTGACCGTAATAGACTTTGTTTTGGCAACTAATTCCATACATTCCCGACTTATCTAACATGTAAGTTTTGTCTTTCGGGTTTCCTAATAACGTTTGCAAGTCATTTATATTGCTGGTTGGAGATTTACATCCCGGAATATAGTATTGAGACCTATCGTGAGGTTTGGATGGAGAGGGACTCTCACGAATCTTTTGTTTTCCGTCGTTTTTCTCAGGGTCGTGGTGCCATAATGTCTGGGGTATATCCATCGATTACTGCTATTTCCTTGATATTTTTTATTTCATTTTGAAAACGATTATCATTCAATAAGAAGTTTACGGCTCTGTGAATTAGATAAATAATAGTTTAAAAAAACTAAAATACACGCTTTCATAGAAAACCAGACTGAAAAAATTGAAAATAAGAAAAAATTTTATTTTATTTGAAAAAAAAGCGTGGGGTGCATGGTATTGTCTCGGCCAACAATTACCTGTGATCTGAGACATTTCTTACTTTACTGCCCTAGGTGTGTAATGTACTATATAATTATTGATACCATGCATCCCACGCCTTTTTTTAAATAAAATAAATTTTTTTCTTATTTTCTATTTTTTCAGTCTGGTTTTCTATAAAAGCGTGTTTTCAAGTTTTTTAAACTATTATTTATTTCCTACTTTTTAGTGTGGTTTATTTATAAAAGCGTGTTTTTTTATTTTTTTTTTAACTATTATTATTATTTTTTTGCAAATTAAAAAATTGATAAATCTTTTCAAATCAGGTAATCATAATCTCCGACCCCAAAAATCCCCACATACCAATTTTGAATAGAATCAGACCATAATCACAAAACTCGGCCGCCATTTTGAAGCCGCCATCTTGAAATTTTTCAATTTTCACAAGATAATCATAATCTCCGACCCCAAAAACCCCACATACCAATTTTGAATAGAATCAGACCATAATCACAAAACTCGGCCGCCATTTTGAAGCCGCCATCTTAATTTTTCAATTTCAAAAGAATCATAATATTCGACCCCAAAAACCCCCACATACCAATTTTGAATAGAATCAGACCATAATCACAAAACTCGGCCGCCATTTTGAAGCCGCCATCTTGAATTTTTCAATTTTCACAAGAGAATCATAATATTCGACCCCAAAAACCCCCACATACCAATTTTGAATAGAATCAGACCATAATTACAAAACTCGTCCACCACTTTGGAGCCGCCATCTTGAATTTTTCAATTTCAAACCCTCAGATTCCAATTTTTAAGCGAATCGGACCATAATCACAAAACTCGTACGCCATATTGGAGCCGCCATTTTGTTTTTTTTTTCAGACAAAAATTTCTTAATGCATTGTCACCAGAATTATGTACACCTGCCAAATTTCTAATCATTTGGACGTCTGGAAGTGGGTCAAAATCGCGCCCAAACAAACATACAAGTGAAGCTAATATGAAGCGTGTAAAAAATAGAAACTAGCCATTGTGTGTTGAATGTGGTGTTTTGAGTCGGCTGGAATGAACCTGATGTCTATTTCCAAACGCTCTTTATTCCTGATGACTAGAGTGTCAAGGAAAGATAATCGTCCATCAACTTCCATTTCTACAGTGTAGTTAATTCGTTCGAACACTGAGTTTATGGATGTTAGGAAGACGTCTATGTTTTGATTTTTCGTGTTAAAAATACGAAACACATCATCCACATACCAGAGCCAAATTTTTTGAAGGTATGGAAAGTTTTAGTTTTCCTTGGAAATTTAATTTAATTTTAATTTAATTGTGAATTCATGTGAGTTAATTTTATTTAATAATAATTTTTGCAATAAATAGCAGTAGATCTGAATTTTTTTTTTTTTTTTTATGTTCTGGTTTCCACGAAAAGGGATATCCTGTAATGTTCAGAGAACATCGTGGGAAAGAAGGTAGGAGTTGGTGTTCTTCTTAAATTTCTGGAGGTTGTATGCCTCGGGGAACACCTCCCTAGGCAATGAGTTCCAAAGCCTCGCTGTTCGTTGGATGAACGAGTCTTTGGAAAGTGATGTTCTGCAGGTCTCCAAAGTGACCACGAAGGGGTGTGATTCTTTAATATTCAGATGTAGTAGTAATGAGAAACAAAATTCAGGCCAGCAGTTGCGGTTCTACAAATAATGTAATTGATTAATTAGTATTAATTAATTTATAATGACTCCAGAGTATCACCAATATTCCCAAAATCCCCTATACGTGGGGAAACATCCGTCTTCTTCTATGAGCAAAACGGCATCCAATCGCACCTTCAGTTTTTCATTCTCAACCATTTATTTGATTATAAATGTACTATTTTTTATTTCATCAATATATAATTATGTTTAAATTATGAGATTTCGATGAAATTAATAAGTTTATATTACGAACTAGGACCCTATTATTATAAGGCCCGGTATTTTCACCTCCGGTTATACTAGGAATAAATTAACCAAAGGTTAGAATGTGCTTTTGCTATCAATAAACGTTAAACAAAAGCATAATCTAACCGTTGGTTAATTTATTCCTAGTATACCCGGAGGTGAAAATATCGGGCCTAAATGTATTTTAGAAACCATCAATATTAATTATGTTATTGAAAATTGAAGAATTTGAGGGTATTTGTCTATTCAGAGAAACTAGTTCTGAAATTGATAATCCACGATTTAATTCACTTTTTTTTAATAAATTCACAATCTTGTAATTGGGATATTTTATAAGAATTAGAACATTCAATAATTTTTATAAAATATAAATCATAAATCTTTTGATAAAATAAAAATTATTTACTTATAAAAAAGTTTTTTTTAATTATAAGTAGTTAAAAATAAAGAATTTCATTATATATATATATATATATATATAAATCGTGGAACCATATGGGATTTTTTTTTATTAATAGTTTCTCAGAAAATTGTATTCTTCATAAAAGTTAGTGCATTCAATTAGACTAAATACGCGCATAGACGTTATCATCAGCGACGTGCGGCTAAGCGGGAATCGGCAGATATTCTAAATTCACTATAGAGTAAAGTGTCATTACTATGTAAAATATCGAAAAATGTTATTAAAAGAAGTTGTTTGCAATTAGAAGATATTTCCAGCTAATGAGTTGACTTCTCCATGAGGCCAACTCATTAAGCAATTATTGAAATTAGTAATTGGTAGATTTAAACTGGATAACTGGGAATATCTTCTGATTGCAAACATTATAGCGGACACTACACGGCTTACTATAAGTACCCTTATGTAGGCACATGGCACGAGTACAATGACTCCAGAATATCACTGATATCTCCAAAATCCCTTATAAGTGGAGAAGCATTCGCCCTCTATGATCAAGAGGACACCAAATCACACCTTTAGTTTACCTTCATTATTTTTATCATTACTGTTACTTTTTATTATAGTTAATTAATATTGAGAAATTATTTTCAAAATCAGAAAAAAGTATACCCTGTGTATCAGGGTTTATTGAAATAAATTGAGAATTTCAATCAATCCGGAGTTAAAAGATCTAAAACTTTTTTTTTATTGTATAATGATTTTACAAATAATACTTGATACTGAAAGATTTGCTTTGTAATATTTTGTAGTTAGGGTTATTTTATTTGTTTGTGTTTCAGTTGGGATTGCTTTTTGAACTTTACTTGGACGTAAAGTTTGAGGGAATATCCAAATTCGTAAGTGTGCTTATAAAATGAGATTTTTATGTTTAATCCAACCTTTTTCTGATGCTTTTATTTTCTTATCCTTGAAGATCTAATTTTGATTCATATTATTTTATTTGTGAACCCTTCATTACTAAAGTTCAATTTATCTTTATTTTTTATGTATTTCTAGGTTGAGAGTACTTATACACCTACACTATCATGTTAGTGAGTTGATCTTCTAATTCAAATTATTCTTTATTGGGCAGTTGACGTTCTATAGCTCAAACTTTTTCTCATGAGGTAAGTTAAGCTTCAATTTCATTATCTTTTTTATTTATAATTTTAAGATTAAGAATAATCGAGTTTATAAAATTTCAAGAATATATTTGATTGTTATTCTTTTTTTTTAGTTGATTATATCTAAATTAGCTAAACCAATCGTACCCCTTTCAATTTTGCTGAGGGTGAATCAGAATTAGTTTCAGGGTTTAATATGGAAATAGAAGAAGGGGATCTGCAACATTTTTTTAGCTGAATATGAAAATATTTTATTCATAAGCTACTGTTTTTTTTTTCAATTTGGGTTCGAAGTACTTTGACCGGGTTTCGATATGATAAATTGATACATTGAACATGAAAAAGTTATTTACCTGTTACTGTAAATTATTTAATTATTTTATTTTAGTTTAAAATTAAGTATTATTTATTTATTTCATTTTAAAAAATTTAATTAAAAAACTTAATTCTCTATTTCATATTTTCAAAATATATACTTAGCATAAAAAAGTAATTTACAAGTTTCTGTGAATTATTTAATATTTTATTTTAGTTTAAAATTGAGTATTATTATTTATTTTATTTCATACAAGTTGATAGAAAATTTTATTTTCTATTTCAGTTTTCAATTTATAGTAAAATATAATTCAATGTTGCACTATAATTTGAATTCCTTAAATATAACCCCCCATTCAAGCATTTTATATTTTTTCTATTTTCGTCTGCGCCACCATGAGTTAGGATTCAGTTGAACAGATGAAATGTATAGACCCCATAAGTTGCATATCTACTGCTACTGATTCATTCATAATATACCAGTTAAAATTGAAAACATATTTTTTTTTATTGCGTCATACTGCATAATGAAAAAACTAATGAAAGGCTGATGGCTTCTAACTCGTTGCGTAGGTGGATTTAACGATAATAATGTCCGCAAAACTTCAGTATGCACAGAATTGTTACGTGAATTGAAAGGCTGATTTCGCATGGCCATTCATAACTGTATATGGTTCCTTCTTCGAACATGGCAACCATTGTCCCATGACACTCGTAGATAACGTCATAATTGGCTTATGTACCATTTTGGTCCACAAAATTTTAGTGGACGAAACCATGTCATAACCTGGAAATCAAAAGATCTTCCCTGGATTCGACTTCCGGCTGTCGTGGGAGACAGACGTCGACAACGTGGTCAGGAAGTCAGGCTAATGTTAGTTATTGTACAGCCGTTCCAAGTGCATCGCAAAGTTATTTTTATTGTTTACAAAGTTTTGGGCATTCGTGGTATCATTTCGAGTGAGACAATCCCGTTTGCCCAGGGACGGGGGGCCGAAGTTGTGGCTATTACCTCCGATTACTGGCATATTATCTTGTGATAGATAGGTCATAAAAAACAAGTAAGCAAGCCAGATCTTCCCTTTGAACAATGATTATCAACCCATAATCCACGCATATTTCCATCGAGTTGGTATATTTTTTGATAAAAGGAAAAATACTCTCTACAAAAAATACAGATCCATTAGTTAATCGATGTGATCTATAGCCATATATATTTACAGAACATTCTATACAGTTTGGCACCTAAATCTCATCCCCTAACTCTCGTTTGACCCTATAGTACTATGAATCTGACTGTTCAGTTTTCTTCAGGAAAATCGAATTGCAAGGAAGACTAGTATTCCGAAAGGATAATATTGGAATGGGGATATGATAACCTGGTAGAACTCAATGCAATCGAAAACCAAGCACTTTGAGGAAAATCCATTTATCCATTCCCAATATAACGATCTGGAGAAAACAAGCAGCCAGAAAACTACCCCATTCAAACGAAATAACTTCTGAGACCATACCAGTTATAAAACATTTCTAGAACATAACTTTTACGGCAAGAGGTCCTCTGTATCTGAATCCCCCGTTCCACCTCTAGCAGTTTCCCTCAGGAACCCAATTCCTGAATTTGCAGGAAAATATTCTCGAGAGAAAATGACGTCATTTTCTCTCAATACAGGATTTTGCTATTCTTGACACTTATTTGAGATGATCCCTTCCAAAATTGTAGGAATATTTTTACTAGGAGAATTGTAATTCATTGGTGGGATTGATTAGCTGAACACGATTCTTGGTGTTGTTTTTTGAGATTTGATTGTTTTCGTTTGTTATTTTTGACAAAATGGGGAAAATGGAAAATCCAAGAAATATCTTCATTATCGATAATATGGCCACCGCGGGAGAGCAACATTTGCAAGAACGTAGTCGTCTTGTATATCAGAATCCATTTGGATGAATGTATTAGTAACTTTGCCTTTCTTCATCATTTTCAATAATATATATCAAAATAATTTTTTGTTTCTCGCTCACAAAAGTGAGCGAATAATTAACAAACATATATATTAGGTGCAAAACCTATTTCATCTCATATTTGTATACAATGTTATTGTAGCTTTTTGTAGCTACTCATATTTAGCAATTACTATGAGTCTTAATCAAGTAGTTTTGGCTTCGAAGCGAATTTATTGTGTCAAAAAGGCTGTTTTAAGTGTCTATGGTTGAAAACAAACATTTTTTTAAAACAATTAGAGTTTTGGAAGAAAGTTAAAACTTTTAAAGGAAATATCATTGTTATAAGAAAACACTCGCAATAAAGATATTTTTAATGAAAAATGCTCCTTCCCACTGATGGAACCAATGATAAACTTTGGGGCGAAATATGCTAAATTGCCGCTATTTTTGACCCACCCTGTATAATAGGCCGGTTCTTTTGCCTTAACGACCGACTGACTGAAATGCCATCTGACTTCCTTCAAACCAGCAATGCTATTATTTCGTTACTAATCATCTAAAAAGTAATACTTTTGGATAAGTAAAACAGCCATTTTTATGATTTTTAAAAATTTATATCTCCGAAACTAGACATCGAAACCAATTTAATCTTGCACATGTAACTTTCTAGTGACTTGTACCACAATATCCCGAAAACATTTGAAAATTGGCTTAGAGCTATTTTCCCATGTATTTGGTGCGGGGTTCTTTCCATAAATAATTGTCAAGTATCACTTACTCGTCAGGTTAAAAAAAGGGGAGTCCATAAAACTTCGACAAGTCAAAGAAGTAAAATAAGTTAAAATGTATAAATATATAAAACATTCAGACGTTATATTCATTAAATGTAGATTACCGTCAAGCATCTGTAAATATTATATAAATAGCTTTCTGCTTTCTTAGCAACACTTTAACGGACTATTTTTGTTAATTCAGAAAACTTATAATAAACATATTAAAAACGTTTCAGAAGACGCAATGAACTATAGATTAATTGATATTTCGTACTGACAGCACACGTTTTCTTCGAAATATTCTTTTGGAATGCTTATTTCTTGAAAAATGTACACTAATATTTGACAAATGTGTCATTGATAAACAATCGCTTGCACAACTTCCTCACACTACCATATGGATGGTGATGGAAAATTTATGAACGGCGAGAAAATGTGTGGCATTTCTGTTCAGTTTATTTGGAAAGCTAATACAAAAAAATGCTGTATGCAACACATACGCAAGTGGCTTTAGCGGACATCGTCTTTATATTCCGATCCATACATAAACTACTATTTCCATCTTCGAGAAAATATCTTCCAATTATGCATTGAGAACGTTTCCGTTCTTTTCTTGTGACCTTTGCCTTACATTTTCCCCTTAATTATTTTTTTTAATAGACAAACTGGGAACTCAAATCATTGCTTAGTTGTAAGGATATGAAAATAATATCTCGTTCGCATCAAAAAACAATTTGGCGAACACACTAACCTAACGGGACAAACTAGTATTTTGCCATTTCTACATTGAAGAAGATTATTATCCCAAAAAATCTAACGAAAAACCATAGCTTCTCAACAATTTTTTTTCCATATTTCATAATTTTGTCCTTCATATTATCCTTAATGAATCATATTCAACGAAGTTAGTATTATTTCTTTTCCAACTTCCGTTTACTCCTCAATGCTTGGATGACTTCCTAATTATTATGAATTTCTATGTTAACCTCTCACCTACACTACAGGTGGATTGCTCCAATGTTTATTAACGAAATAGAAATCCGAATTGCGAAACTAATTGCCTGAACAAACCTTCGCACATAATTATTCGCATTTCCGAAATCACAATTTGCGAAATAACCCTAAACCAAAAATTACGGTGGTAAATTCTCATGGTGTGTTGACATACGGGGTGTGGAGCAAAGTGTATTGGGTACAACGAGGCTTCGGAAAGAATGACGAAACTGGGTAACCGAAATAAACTCAATGTGATGCGAACCTTGAACTTTACCGCAGAGAGAAAATAAGATGATGGTCAGTGCTACCATTTGGCAAGCCAAACATTTTGGCATATCATTCTCAAGTAAAAGTTGCCAAACTTTTTGGACAATGCGGTAAATTCTAGACAGAAATGACGAAAGAAAAAGGCTGCGGGATAAATTTCCGGGGTTATGACTTAATAGGCAGACGTTGGCTAGGAAGTTAAAAACATGAGAGCTTTGCATATGTGACCATTATTTTCAGGAAAACAAGTATTGGCACCTCATTGAAAGTATGAACAAATAAAATTATTTATAGAATGAATTCCTATTTAATGGAAAATAAGTGTCATCGTATGACGACTACTTCCCCGGCTAATACCCGATGAACATTGGATAGGCTTCCACCAACTAGTAGGGTGCAGTTTTGCTTGAATCAGATTTTTGAGTTTGTTTTTCTCTAACCGGGATGATGCTTCATTGAAATCGCATTGGCGAGTGGTTGTGTTCAAATCAAGGAGTCAGCATACGAATTTCAAATTGGCGACGTTTCGAAACTTTATTGTTTCATCTTCAGGACTATCGAGTATAAAAAACAAGACATTTAAAGTAATACTTTCGAAAAATGTATAAGTAGGTATATAAAACGAAATTAAAAAGATTGATTTAAATGGCAATTAATCATGGGAGAAAGGTTTCGGAGATAAAATATAGATACACAAAAAAATGTTACTTACATTTAGGCTGTTTTCACTTGTTCAGAAAATCAGAAAAGAATAAAATCGACATAATACATGAATACATTTACAGGTTTATGAAATACGACCACAATAAACATAAAGATGGACAAACTAAACTGTTGCCAATCGTTACTCGTGTTTGATATCTACCCAGATTTTTCATTTTCCTCTTAAAGAAACCAACAAAGGAACAAAAATGAAAAGTAAAAATAAACCACCTGCTCCAGACTCCAATTTACAATTAATGTTTGATCTTTCCTATCAGGTTCAAATATGAAGTGGTGAGGTTATCGATGTCCGATCTTTTATTCACGTATTCTCAAGTTTTTGTTATTTCTGTCATTTCGTTAATGAGTATTTTTGTCCAAAATTGTTTGTTGTAACTAAATCGAAATCACAAGTATGGAGGGGTGACTTGGAGTGTTCTGCAAGACTTGTAGGTTTTTTTATGGATTGTGTATGTTTCTGCAATCTCTTTTGTGTTCGGTCATTCTGGTATTTAAGTAACTTCCTGTCTGCCCTATGTATGCTTTCTCACAATCAGCACATGGTATTTTGTATACAATATTGGATTCTTGGTCACTTGGTGTTTTGGTTTTTAATCTTGTGTAGAAATGATTTTTGACTGTTTTTCACATTTCTTATTGATTTTTAAGTTTTCGTCTTCTAAGATGTTGCATAGTTGGAGTGTCAAACCTTCCACATACGGTAGCTTTGCATATTTGAAGTTTGTTGGTGGTTTATTTTCCTTTTTTGTGTATTTTCAGATTTTTATAATTTTGTTAGCAAAGATTTGGGGTAACCGTTCTTGAGTAACATCATTTCAATTAATTTGAGGTTTTTGTTTTTGAACATTTCGTGTGCTAAGAGTGTGACCCTGTGTTTTAGATTGTTGATGGTATTCATTTATATTTTGTGTCATCGGGTGTGAAGAGTGGTAGTTGATGTTTCTTTATATTTGTATGTTGGTTTGTGATACCAATCAGTTATCATTTTATTATTTGATTTTATCAGCATAATATCCAAAAAATCAGTTCTTTAATTTGTTCCTACTTCTATCGTAAATTGCATTCTGGGATGGTAATTATTAATAATTGTAATTATTCTGTTGATACTTTCTCTTTGTAATATCGTCACCTATCTTTTGGAAAAAATTATATTGAAATAACATTCACTTGAACATTTATCTGACATCACAGTATCAGAGCAAATAGGGGATGAGCAATTTTCCATTCTAAGACCAGAAATCTTCGATAATGAATTGCCATTTTGAGCATTTTTTTAAATTTTGTTTGGTCTATATATTGTTTGAGAATTGTATTTTGAAAGTCTTGTTTTTTGTACTCCACAGTCCTGAAGATGTAACAAAAAAGTTTCGAAACGTTGACAATGAATGGCAAATATATTGATCATTCGATTGAACTTTAAACATTTAACAGTTGACATCGAATGATCATCCATTAGATGTAATCCAATGTTCCTCAAAGTACTTGTCAGGAAATTCGTTGTTTATTATGAACTAGCTGGCCCGACAGACGTTGTCCTCTCCAAATTTCTATATTCCCTACATTTTTTTCCTGAAAACTCTCGTCCGCGTAGAAAGGCTTTTTTCCTGTTGTTTCATCCTCTGACTCTGCCTGCTTCCCGTTTCCCTTTATCCCGTCACCGAGTTATCCCGTTTTCCCGTTATCACATTTTTCAGTTATCCCGTTTTACTGTTATCCCGTTATCCCGTGTTTCCGTTATCCCGTTTTCACCTTGTCCCGTTTTCCCATTAACCCATTTTTCCGTTATCCCGTTATTCCTTTTTCCCGTTTTCCTGTTTCTCCATTATTACGTTTTCCGTTATCCCGTTACTCCGTTTTTCCGTTTTCGAAAAAAAAATGCCAAATCGGTCCAACCGTCCTCAACTTATGAGCTTACCAACACAAACAGACATTCATTTTTATTTTATAATATATATTCTGAAAATTTTTCCAGGACAAAGAAATTTCTAAAAATCCTTTCTTTAAATACCATATTCGGAGTATGACGAACATTCAAAAAAACAAATAGCCAAATCGGTACAGACGTTTTTCATAAAATAAAAAACAAATTTTACCCCGACCGGCATTCGTTCCTGTGACCTTCTGCTTGGTAGGCGACAGTGTAACCGCTGAGCTATTTCTTCTTTGGTGATAGAAGACTCGATAGTCTTTTTCTCCACCAAATTTCTTATATACTCGAATTTTTCAATTTCCGGGCCAATTTCCTAATTTTTTTTTAGGTATCAGCCATCCTCGGGCTATTACGAACATTTGAAAAAAAATTAGGTACTACCATTCAAAAACTGATTTTTTTCGCCTCAGAATCAATTGAGAGTTTAACAAGCTATAGTTTATCGAGGTATCACATGGAAAGTGAATCATTCCGGAAGTTGATGTTGAAGTGTTTATATCTCACATTGAATTCATTGAAAAATTCTACTCTTCCATTCTGAATAATTTGAGCTTATAATCGATCTACAAGATTATTTCAAAAATGTTTCCCAGATATTTGAAAATACCTGTTCAAGGATAAACCTCTTAGGTAATATATTTCCGTCAATTAGAAAGACCCATTGAAATTTTATTCTAATTAAGTATTTAGTCTTTTAATTTTTTGGAATAATTCGTTGCGTATCAATTGATTGATCTGATGGATAAATATAATAATTGATTATTCCAAAAGATAGGAAATGGTCAAGCATCAAAAGTTCAATTTATCAATTCGGTAATTATCGGTAATTATTGCACTATTTACGTAATCTAACCGTACCGAAAAATTGATTATTTCCATTAAATTCGTTATTTTGTCACTATTTCTACGTTCCTAATGAAAATGTTTACTCATTTAATATTCTCGTTGATTTTTCACGAAGAAGAAATATATCGATGGATCTTGGAAAGGTATTTAATAATCCTGCAAAACTTTTTTATAGAAAATGAGATGTTCCAGAAATTGGAGGTAAGTATTAATGATAGATATAAAACTAAATACATATCTCTTTTCAGTATACAATAATATCAATTATATCTACCCCAATAGTAGACAGCTTCTCAAAAGTTCTATCGCATAGACAGACAGAAAAATGCAAATGAAATATCTGAAGGTAGAGGAGTTAGAGTTGTTGGTTGAGACTTGTCCTAACTTCCACGTCCTCTTAAAATAAGTGGATTTTCATAGAGACTCGGTGATAGGAGCTTGGAAATAGTACTAAATGCCCAAATTTCATTCCATTCTGGTACTATTTATTGCGGAAGTCTCGATTTCGGTATATCCTTACCGATCAAAACGAAATTTGCAGATAAACTGGAGCCTACATTTTTCCACCGATTACAAATAAATTCAACGAGAATTCAATTTGGAATTATATATCAGTTATGTTCGAAGATAAACCCAATCGGCCAAGTAGTTTGAAAATGGCGGCTGTTGAAACATACTAAAATTCATATTATTATACTGATATCAGCAAACTATATATAATTTGATAGTGCTTTCCAAGCCCTATAGCTTTCACTTGGATATTTTGTCTCTGAAATGTACACAAAAACAGAAAATCGTAGTTGAAAACTGTTGAAATATTTTAATAAATGCAATAAGCACATATGAGGTTCCTTCGTTTGATTTATTCGACAACCTTTTATCTTTCAAGTTTTGTATTTCATAGTTATTTTTTTCTTTGAGATATTTCAAGGAAAATCTAATGTTATTTTTTTATCAACCATTCTGATATAATCCATGTCCCATATCAGATTTGTTCTTCATTCTACGTTATTTCAGAATTAAATGAAGAAAATACAAGAATTCGTTCTTTCAGATTGAATCCTATATTACTGAATTTCCGTGCACAGTGACTGTATCTATGAAAAAAATATTATGAGATGAAGTAGTTTGTCCGTGGAGGCATCTCTCGAAAATCACTAGAAATATTTCTGTACGAATTTTACTATGTTTGGAACAGTTTCTGAGAATAACTCTGGTATATTTCATAATAGATGTATGCCTTGCTTCCAAGTTTCCGAGAGTACTGAACTGGGAAAGTGATTCTTTTATTCCCGCAATTTGTTACAATTATGGAAAATATCGTATGCTTTTTTTTTTCGAATATAATTCTTCACTCGCAAAAAAAGTTTTCTGAATATTCCATAGACACCACTATATGTTCCATAAAAGGTGGACAGACAAAAAAAAATGTTTTCGCAAATCTTTTATAGAATTTGAATTGAAAGTTTTGCCTGAATCAAAATATCCCTAACCCTAATAAAAAGAATCAAATTTTTATTTTGGTGTCACAAAATTAGGAGTAACAAATTGATCGAGAAGATGTTTTATCAGGAAAATACGCATTTTACTATCAAACTTGAACTATATCTTTAATCACTTTGCATACAACATTGAACTATGTGGCGTTTCTTACATCGAAGATTATATTATTCATTTATGACATATCATCTCAATTTGGACTAATTGGTTGTTTTGGCCCCCCTATATTGAACCACTCTCTATGCGGAATCTAAATTTGAATGTGTTTTAATTCGATTCCCAGTAGTTTATTCAGGTTTTACTTCATATTCGAATTCAATTGAAAAGGGAAAAACCGTTTGGTATACTTTCGTACTTTCATCTCCTTGACACAAATCCCAAGTCAAAAGGGTCTAAAGGTCTGAAAAGAGACATCTCTCGTGTCAAAATCAGTAAAAATTTATCTTTTTTTTTTCTGCGACATAATCTACAGACTCTCTTTTACCAATTTTTTTATGATGTCACGCATCAAAACGAACGTCTTTACAAAAACTTATCCTTTTTCATGAGGTAAACATAACCCTCGACATAACCTAATCTTTCACAATTCGGTCACAACCGTTAAATCACCGCCAATGTTTTGAATTCAAGTTCAACAACTACAAATTATTTTGCTAATAAATGCATTTTTTTAAATTGGCGGTGATTTCTTAGTTATTACCAACATACCAAAAAAAAATACTTAAATTCAACGTTAAGATGTGGAAGGTTGGGCTGTTTGTAACTGTTGAGGAAGGATTATTTTTTCAATGCCAAAATGTGCTCAGAATGGTATTATATTATGAAGAGAAGGGAATTTTGAGTGATTTTAAAGCGACTATATTTCTCATTATTTTTGAGCCAATCAAATGGCCGAAATTTCAAACAGAGAACCAATCAGATCAGTTTTATAGTGATAAAACGTCTTCTCGCTATATTATACTGATAAAACCACTAGTAGATTCGATATTGTTTCGCCATAAAACCACACTATGACCTGTCATTATATGTCAACGCATTTAATTCATATATTATATATGATTCACTTCCTATAAGGAAAATTGATTAAATAAGGGATTTTTAGCTCACTACATACAGTGATTTCATATTGGAATTCAAATATATAACTTTTTCAGCCTGTTAAATGAGCGAAGTAGTTAGTAAATCATATAATTCCCATATTCTGACACAATTCATAAATCAAATTTCGATTCCTAGCAGTGGATCTTTTTTTTTTGTCAAAATCAGTTCCAGCTACAATAATATTTCATTTCATATTAAAAAAATATATATATTTTAAGTTCTCGAATAAGTTCGAAAGCAGTGAATAATCAGGATGAATGAATCTGTAAAACGATTCGATTCTTTCGATTTTGGAGAAGAAGTGTTGTAAATTCAATATAACATGAATTCTGGTAGTCTTATTCAATTTTCGAATTTTCGAGAAATACTCTCAGCAAATATCATTCGTGCTAGAGCATTTCATCGCAAAATTTTTCAAAATTTTCCTCAAGCATTTTGCCTATAGGAAATTTAACTCGTGCAATTTGCGGCTTTATTATCAATGATTGAACCACTCAAGCTTCGATATCGTTTAATCAGATAATAAGACTGCAAATCACACCCAGTAAAATTTCCAAGCAGAATGCTTTCACGAAAATTTCTAAAATTTTTGAGCGATAAAACCCCAACATTTATGATATTACTCTCGATATAATCCCTAGCACTTATCATATTGAAGAAAGTGTTTTTTGAACTGTTATGACTCCCACTATAATTGACATACGATCTTCATGATACATGTTATGTTAAATATTAAAAAAGCACAAAAAAGCTTATATCTTCGTCTTCAAATCCTGATAGCTGGTGAACTAGTTTTTTTGGTATATCGACAATAGACACCTTTGCTGAGTAAATCAAAATCGATAGCAAACCGAAGAATCAGGAAATTTAAATATGAACCATGGGATCCTTTCTTGAATTGGAGAAGTATTGGGAACGCATCGACAGAATATCATAAAATATTAAAGAGCTAAATAATAACCATTTCCGAAGAAACGAAAGAATGGAAAAAGGTAGATTGGTTAGCCAAATCTCAAAGTTTTTAATGGATAATTTAACCGGAGTTTTTGAACATTGTCAGTACAAATTCAGTACAAATTGAATCAAATTGACACCTGATGAAATAATGATCACGTTTTTAACATTTTGAATTTGCCACAGATAACTCGAAAAACTATCGTTACCTTGTGTTCCAAACGAAAACATAATTGCTATTACATTCAACAAAATACGACAAAACCCGTGTTTAATTCCCTTTCACTCGACAAGTTCACTTTCGAATCAGTTTCATAAGAGCATGAAATGCATGAATTGTGAGAATCTTTGAATTTCCTGATCAATTAAGTTGCAGTGTGTCTCTAAAGTAAAAAAGAGCATTACCTGACGATAGTGTTCCAGAAAAATATCGTTTGGTGGGAGAAAATATCACAGATCACAGCACTCGAGAAAAATCGGCTAGATTCAACGCACTTGAGTTTATTTTGGAGTCATTTCGGAAAGTTTTATTCACAATACGATATCGAGACGATGTCGCGCAGGATTATGTCTGTGAGTTAACAAACTCGAAGGAATTAGGTAACAATCGAAAGAAACTATTAGAAAGTGTCGTGAATTGATTGGAATCGAGACGAGATTCAAGCTGCTGGCCTTAGATACGAGCAGCAGAATCGCGCACTTATCACTGACACCTCTCAAAAATGTCCCGAAATTTAAATGAGTCAACAATTGACGGTAGTGTCTGGATTAACACTGTTCGCCAACTTTGGTATTTGTTTTAACATTGTTAGGAGCCGTGCGTGCGCAACTATGACTTGGTATCGATATAGAGAGGGAAAGTGAAGTGAAAGGAAGTAAGGACACGCGGTGCGCCTACCGCAAGAATTGTTCTTTGGTGCTTTACTTGGATCGGTCGTTCTCGTAACATGTTACAGAACAGTTGTATTCACCATTGGGAATTGATTTGGCTACATCAATAGTTCATCTGGCGAGTAGAGATGACAATAATTGTTCAAGATGAGAGCACAGATTCTTGGTGATTTGGAATAATGTTCACGTATAATAATAATAATAAATTTATCGACAATATGAAAATTCTAGAAGACTCACTGTGACCAATAAATATGGGATTCTCACAGGAGGACAAATCGGTGCGTGGGATGGATTATATGGGTGTAGTATATCGATTCTTAGTTGGATGAGGATTGGGTTTATCATCCACCCCTGATAAAACATAATAGGACTTGCGCTTTGATCGAACTTGCCGACCATAGGCGGATATTCATTATTCAAATGTAAGTTTGCCTATTTTTGTTTGAAAATAAATTTCAGTAAACTATCTGGAACTGGAGATTATTGAAGGATTTAGAAGGGATTTTCACTAATAAATTTTTTTGGTAGGTCTGTTGGGTGCTAATAAGAAACGGTCCCAAAGTTATTGATAAATATATTTTATGCACGACCGGGCGTAAAGCAGCACTTTAGCGCCCGGATTTGCGGGCGTAAAGTAGCACTTTAGCGCCCGCGGACTACTTTATCGCCCGGCGGGCGATAAAATCGTTGAACAGGCGCTAAAGTGAATTCAATCTCATATCGATAGAAATCTATATTCCGATGGATCATATAATCAAACCCAAAACATTAACAATAATATAACGAAAACATTGAACATAAATTAATTTAAAAAATGAATTATAACTTTATATTGACAATACAATTAGAACAGTTATTTATGTAAATATTTGGATTTGTTATTTTCTGTTGTTGCAGATAGTTACTGATTTCAACTGATTCCTCATTACTAGAAGTCTGAAGAGAATGCATGTTAATATCTGATGTTTCAGAGTAGTGAGCAATATTTTCAGATTGTCTGCAATAGCTAGTGGAAGGCTCATCATTTCCTACAATTTTCTTAGCAATCTTCAGCTTATTTGCAACTGAATTTTCAATATAACCTTCCGCAACAGGCGAGTAGTTTGCGTCAACACATGTTCACCTCCTACGAGAGATGAAGATGGGTTGCGGAAACTTAGGTGGCTACCTCCAAGTGGTATCGCTGGATAACGGGGTTGACAAGGAAAATCCAGTGGGAATGACCAGAAATGGTCAAAACCTGCGGATCTCTAAGTCAATCTCAAACCAAATGCCACCACAACATGGCTTAATCCAAGGCGTCAAGCGACCCGTGCCGAGGGATGGATGATACCTGAGCCAGTCAGGTATAAAAAAACGGAGCCTCTGGGATACATGGCGACCTCCCAGAGTAATCTGCCTTACACCTGCGCAGGGGGCACCGCAGGTGTGGACGACCCTTTCCCCTACACAAACAACCCTGGGGAACTTCCAGTTGAAGAAGACCCAACACGGGGGAGGCTCACACTCGGCACCAGAAACCGTAAACCCAACTGAGGAGGGATCAGCAGATGGTCGAACACCTACTGAGAAACTCCCGGAAACAGAGTGGATTCCAAAGCCATTTGGTAAAATGGAAACCAAAAAGATTCTTCAGCTCATCAAAACCCAGGACATGGGGATAGATACTGAAGAATGGCTTGTCATCAAGAGACAAGAGGAGGCCTCGGGTCTAACTCTTGTCTTTCAATCTTCGACTGTGACGCCCTAAGTGGTGGGCGACACAGAATCTTTGGAAAGATCGGCCCGGAAACGGGCATGAGTCCGAAGAACCTTATCAACGGGCTTCTAGACCTAGTTAGGGGCACAAACCTGTTTGAATGAGGAACCACTGACGACAGAGTGATACAATAGACCCCAGCTGGTCGCAGTGTCAAGGGAAGCTAAGTGCCAACCCTGTCTCTGGCTCGTCAGCCTTAAACCAACCAACCAACCAACCAACAGTCGTCGACTTCCACCCAGCATGTCTTTTAATGTTGATTATATCCTCGCCTGCATCTGCTAACATTGTTGCTGAGGAACGTCTGAAGCAGTGACCAGTATATTCTGTCTCGTACACTTACCATTTTTATAATATATAAAAAAAACCGCTTCTGATCATTCTGAAGAATATTTTCTGTGAATATCCAAATCACTTGACGATTTCTGTTCTTTATCGATTACAGTGAATACTCGATCTATCTTCGTTTTGGTTTGTCGTATAGTTATGAGTAAGAATGTCTTGAAATCTTGAATGTCGTCCACTGTGATATTTGCCAATTCTTCGCGGCGACATGCTCCACAAATACCAAAAATCAGTGCTACCTACAATCAATTCTCAGATTAACATACTGAACATTGAGAAAACATGAAATTAGAACTTACTTTCATCATAAGATACAAATCGTCTGGTGCTTCCCTAAAAAATAACTCGATTTCTTCTCTGCTTAGAATTCTCGATTTCTTTGGTTTACAACCATCAAATTTTCGTTTAAAAAAAAGCTATCAATCTTGCTTATCTACTGATATCTATATTATCATGTACATTTAAAGTAGCTTTCAGCATGGAATAATATGACCACATGGTAAAGGGCTTAAAATATTTAGATTTTTCCAGAAAATAGGCAAGAAATACAGTCTCTGTGTAGTTCTTATTTTTTACATTTTTCTCGTTGCACCACCTCACGAATTCTTCATACACCTGGTCGTATATTTTTTTGGATTTACTTGGCAATAAACTCAATTTTGCATCTTCAGCTGCTTTACTTATTTCTGGTGGAGTACAATTCACACTTTCTTCGTCGCTTGAATCCATTTCAAAATCAGTAATAAATTATCTATGATCACAAAAATTGACAGCAAATGTGGCTACTAGCCTTATAATATATAATCTTATTTCGAAAAATTTACTGAGTTGCCATTCCATCACTTCTTGATTTATTCTGTTTCCGATATGATATGAATATACATCCTCACGGCAGCCTTGATGTATTTTTATCATGTTCTAGATATAAAGAGGTATCTATCTACATGACATCAAATATACCGGTCGTGCATAAAATTTTGTATGTATTTCGGGCGTAATGTGCTTTTATGGACCTAGGCGTGTTAATAGCCCTCGCTATCGCTCGGGCTATTACTTACACGCTGCGGTCCATACAAGCCTATTTTACGCCCTTGATACATAAATAACTATTTTTTGTATCGAATCAACGGGGCTTGTGGCTCAGTGTCACGAGCGTCGGTCTTGTGTCAACTGTTTCCACCTGGCGCGGGTTCGATTCCCGCAGCTGGTGAAAAATTTTTTCAAGGTCCCAAGAGTGGTTTCGGATCCCACTATAAAAGGTAAGGTCCCCGTGATCTTAACTCGTACAAGTTTTCATTAACTTCTGAGGGTTGGTCAAACAACTAAGAAAGCGGTTAAAAACAATTTTACAAAATTTTACAAAAAACAATTTTCCAATTTTTTTTTACAAAAATATTGTTAACGTCTTTTGATGTCACCCTGGGATTGGGAGGTATATTCAGGATAGTCGGATAATTTCTTTAGACCAAGGTGGGCACTACTCTACTGGCCTCATCAACTTTTTTAAATTTTCGATCTTTTAGTTTTCTTTCCAGAGAACATTTTTACAAGCTTTTATTCAGTTTCACTTGTTAGTTCGTTCGTTCGTTATGGTCAAATCTTGCAAGTGATTTCTGACAGAATTTGGCAGGTGTTCGTAATTCCGGTGATAATGCATTATGGAATTTTTGTTAGAGAAAAAAACAAAATGGTGGCTCCAAGATGGCGGACGAGATTTGTAATTATGGTCAGATTCGAATTTAAAGTTGGACTGTGGGGGTTTTCGAGTTTGGAGATTATGATTTTTTTGTCAAAATTCATAAATTCAAGGTGGCAGCCCAAGATGGAGGACAAGTTTTGTGATTATGGTGCGATTCGATCAAAATTTGTATGCGGCGGTTTTCGCGGTTGGAGATTTCGGATTTTTTGTCGAAATTTATGAATTCAAGATGGCGGCCACAAGATGGAGGACGAGTTGTTTGATTATGGTCATATTTTATTCAAAATTGGTATGTGGGAGTTTTCAGGTTCGGAGATCAGGAATTTTCAGTCAGAATCTATAAATTCAAGATGGCGACTTCAGGATGGCGGACGAGTTTTGTGATTATGGTCAGATTCTATTCAAAATTGGTGTGTGGGAGTTTTTGGGGTCGACATTTACGATTCCTCTCAGCTCAAATATTACAGGGAAGAGACCTTGTAATAACGATGCCCTATTAGAAATGAACAGATTGAGGCGAACTAACTGAAAAGCAAAAAATAAAATAACTAATAAAAAAACCTTTTTAAACACAAGCTTTCATTTAAGCTGGGTACTGAAACGTATAATAGTTATTCATGTAATAAGGATCATAAAGACGATCATTATGGTACAAGTCGTGAATGTTATTGGGCGAGGCATAACCGAGTACGATAACACGACGTGTGCCATAATGATTGTTTATGATTCGTATTACATACAAAATTTTATCTGATGGCATTTATATTATTACATTTTCGAAAAATTAAAAACTGCATTTTTGACATGTTACGATGATAACTATTTTTAAAGGAGTAAGTATATGTGTAGTTTCAAATATTAGTAGGTTAGTGAGCTGTGCTTTGCCATTTCCTTGACAACGTCAGGTTGTAACGGCAATATTTATTTATCTGCTGTCAAACACAATTGTCACGTAGAATTGAATATAATTTCAATAATAATGAGTGATTCTGAAACTGGTAGTTTACCTTCTGATTTGATAGAAATGACGCGAAATATCGTGGACTCCCTTTTGCCGGAAAAATCACGGAGTGTATATGAAATAGCGTTTAATCGGTACGAAGAATGGTGTTCTACTAAGAAAATCAAGAATATCACTCATGAGAAAGTATTGTTGGCTTACTTTGAATGCTTATTATCTAAGGAAAGAAAACCATCTTCTCTCTAGTCGTATTAGATTTTTCATATAGAATTTCATTAAGGTGCTTAATACCATAATGAGCTTCCTTTATGTCATCAAAATTGAGTGACATAACGTTGTCATTATGACATGGCATCAGATGAAATAAGTTTAAGTCAACGCTGACAATGATTTAATTCTCGATCTACGACATATCCTTGTTTTTACAAGCTTTTATTAACTTGCTTCGTTCTTGTCAGTCTATATTTCCGGTTCAAAATTTGTAATCCATTTTTGGAGCACTTGTCGACATCTGATTGAGCTGAAATTTGGCAGGTGTTCATAATTCCGGTGACAATGGATTATAATTTTTTTGTAGGGAAAAAAAAAAATGGCGGTCCAAGATGGCGGACAAGTTTTGTGATTATGGTCCGATTCGAATCAAAATTGGTATGTGGGGTTTTCAGGGTCGAAGATTATGAATTTTTTATCAAAATTCACGAATTCAAGATGGCGGACGAGTTTTGCAATTATAGCCCGATTTGATTCAAAATTGGTATGTCGGGGTTTTTGGGGTCGGAGATTATGAATTTAGTGAAGATTACTGATTTTTAGTTGAAATTCATGAATTGAAGATGGTCTCCAAGATGGCGGATGGGTTATTCTTTAGATGTTCTCCTCATTGAAGGACTAGATAGCTCAGAACTTACAAGAAAAAAAGCCTCGTGAAAACGATGTTTTAACAAAAATGAATAGATCAAGGCGTACTTAAGTACTCAAAAGCACAAAATAAAATAATTAATAAAAAACCTTTTTAAAGACAAGCTTCCATTCAAATGCACTAAAAAGTCAAAAAAATGCTTTGGATGTGCGACGTAGGTTATTCCGTGAGATTCAAGAGCTTGTCGCTTTTGTATTCGATCTGAAAACTTTGCGCGACAAGCTTTTGAATCTATAACTAACGGAATAACCTACGACACACATCCAAATAAAATCTTTTTTACTTTTTAGTGCATTTGAATAAAAGCTTGTCTTTAAAAAGGTTTTTATTAATTATTTTTTCCAAGATTCCTTTTGTGTTGATGAACAATTAGATTTTGTCTGCCCAAATCTGTTCGAATATTTGTATAATTGTCTTTTAAATGAAATTTGGAATTCGAGGAAACTCTTCCAGATGTGGAATTAATTTATTTTGTTTCTTATTGAAGTTTTCTACTGAAGCAAATGTCTTACATTGGGAATTTTTCACAATTCCAACGTATTCTTCCAAATCCAAAGCCATACCGCAGTTTCACATTCAAGAATGAATCATGAAACAGTTGCTGATTGCTACTGATGTCCACTGAAATGGTTTCTTAGCCGTGAAACCGAAGTATGGCTTCGTATTCAGAAGATCTCTCCGTTGAGAGAAAACCCCTTTTCTATGAATTGTGTAATATTTGCTTGAGTTGAAAAACTAAATGTGATCATGTTGAAAAGGGAAACATTCTCAATTGAATATTGATAGAAGCGTGAAATAGATTTTCGTCGACAAAAATGTATTGAAGACTTAGTGAATCCGATATCTCTCCTGCGTCAATGTTACGAATGATTTCTGGTGAGTACTCTTTTGGAAAACATTCTTCTTTGCCTCATTCATCTTTATGAGTTCTTAATCAAGACTGGAATAGAAAATCAAATAACTATCTGAATGAAAATGCAAATTTTTAATTTTAGATTTTTTCTTTTGAGTTGGGGCGTTCTCAGAATATCTATCAGATGTAGTTCAATGTCCAGCGTGGCTTTAGCCGGGGAAGTAGTTGTTTTCTGTTAGACATTCACAAAAAATAACTTCATTTTAATCGTGGATTTTTCAATTCACAGAAAAATCTTTCTATCAATATTCAATTGAGAATGTTTCCCTTTTCAACATGAATACCCCACAAGAGGTTATCTTGACGATGGAAGATAGTGACTAAAGTTTATCTTTCAGTCGCAGATTATTCTACATCTAATTTTATGAACATCCTGTTTATATTTTCAACAAATTAAATGTGATCCTTTTGCAACCCAACGCATTTGTGATTTCCACATCTAAGAAACCTTTTTTTGAATTGAAATTTCATTTGTCACATAAAATCGAATAATAGAAATATTTTTTCTCAAATCAATGAGAATTGATTGGACTACTTTTTTTTGTTTCAAATATGAGAACATAAAATTTTTCTTTCGGCACTAATTGTTACGCATGTTCATGTGTATCACTGATTTGGAATAAGTTCGGATTTATCAAAAAATGGCTTTGATAAACACTCCGCAGTCACTTTTTCGTGTAAAGAAAACTGGGTTTTCCCACTTCGCCAATGTACCATTTTTACTTTTTCGTCTTAATTGTCATTTTTGAACATTAAAAAGAGTTTTCCGAACTTTTGTTACATTTTAGAAAATGTACGAGATATTCGCAAAATAATTATACCTTTCGTTTTTATCGTAAAATTGGAGTTATGAATCTGGTTTCGTTCAATTCTGTATCCACGGCATACTTGATGAGCGATATACCCCAATTTCCTCATGATTTTTCGACAAATAATCAGTGTCTTAGGATTGTAATCCATCCGATTTTCGTTTCGAAACCAACAAAAGATGTTGTTACTTGCAAAAATTGACTTTTTTCACAATCAGTGGTTTTGGAAATATCAAACCGCCATAGGTACCCAACTAGGCAGAAAACACTGTCATATATTTTTTTCTCATCATTCATGTGCATCAGATTGGTTGAAGTGGCTCCAACGAACTCTGGATGGAAAAATAAAAATGCTTCTGAAGAATCAAATGTACCAATTGTTACGTCCCATTTTAGGTGGGAGTCTATAAATATAACAAGATATTTTATTTTGTTCATTGGTCAGATGCTCAGGCTCAGATCATCATATTTTATTGAAATTGAACCAAAGCTTAGTAGTTTCTTGGCATTGGAAGTGAACTCATATAGAAAGTTTGAGTTGAATTTATACTCAGTAATCCACTTTCAAACCATTGAATAATGGCTTCGAAATTTTAGACAACCTTTCCTTTCAGGGATTTCCATGATTCTGCTCTGAAGATAACTACTGTATCGTCTGCGAAATTTATTGAGTCTCCTTCCACATCTAACGAGAAGAGGTCGTTCAGGTAAATATTGAGGAGGGCCGGTCCCAAGACGGTTCCCTGTGGTACTCCGTATTCCACTATCTCTAAGTCACTATAGGTATCCTAGATTTTCACACATTGTCCTTCGTTTAGATAGCTGTGCAATAGTTGGTAAGATGATAGATAAATTGATATACTTTATTGTCCAAGAATTTCTCATTGACAAAGTAAGATAGAAAATATAGTCATAAATAAAAGGATTGATAGAACATATAGGTATTGAAATTGATTGAATATAAAACAGATAGATACGAATATATAGACAAAACAAAAAATAATTAATAAATGAATAATAATAATAACCTTGCATACTATAACAGCAATTGCATCACAATATATACAAAATTTCGTCAGGCAAATAACATACTCTATAACTTCATGGAAATGCACTCTCTGTTTTGTCCAGGTCAATATGGTTTTAGAAAAAAGATGTCCACAACAAAAGCTCTTCTCCAAGTAGTGTCGGACATTGTCGAGGGCCTTGAGGAAGGTAAACACTCACAACTTGAGTTGTGTGATCTTTCCAAGGCCTTCGACTGTGTCTCACATGATATACTATTGGAAAAACTACACTGCTATGGCATCAGGGGCATAGCTCTCAAATTTTTCGAATCTTACCTCAGTGAACGATCTCAATGTGTCAGACTATAAATGGTGTTCTATCAAATAGTAAGGCAGTAAATCACGGTGTTCCTCAAGGCTCGGTTCTGGGCCCCCTTCTGTTTTCAATCTATATAAATGATTTATATTTCTCCATTCTTCCAACGAGAAGCGTTCTTTTTGCAGATGATACATTTATTTGTCAGAGTACTAATGTTGGCAATCTGTCCACGTTATCTAATAATATAATGGATTTAGCCAAAACCTGGTTTACTAGCAATAAACTTACACTCAATTTGGAAAAGAATCAATCCATTCTTATATCGTCCAAATCACATCTCACTCGAGGTAGCTGTGTGAAATTACTTGGCATGCAACTTGACGATAGACTCAACTGGGGCCCTCATATCGCAGCATTAGCGAAGAAACTGTCTAGTATTACCTTTCTGATTCGACGTTTGAAAAATATCGTCAGTATTAACGTACTCAAATCATGTTATTTTGGTTTGTTCCATAGTCATCTGTCCTATGGTATTCTTCTATGGGGTGAATCGTGCCACTCTCTTAAGGCATTCATTCTTCAAAAGAGAGTGATCAGAGTAATGGCGGGAGCTCACAATCGTGAACATTGCCGTCCTCTCTTCATCAGATATCAAATAATGCCACTTCCTACTCTATTTATTTACTCATGTCTACTTGAAATTAATGAAACCAAACATAAATACTCGACTCAATCCGATGTCCATGGTTACACCACTCGCCATGCTGATCGAATTTCTACTCCTCGGTTCAGGCTTCAAATGTCACAAAATAACTCTCTGAACCTTCATTTGTACAACAGATTTCCTTCTAGGATAAGGAGTCTAGGTTTCTTTCAATTCAAGGTGCAAATCAAGACTTCTCTATTGAAACATTGTCTTTATAGTGTCAATGAGTATTTTGATTTAAATAAAAATTAATTTGAATGTATATGATGGACACTCCTCACCTGAATGTTTTCATCCAGATAATTTATGTTATATTTATGTTCTTTACTCTGTGTATTTACATTTTTATATATATATATATATATATATATATCCCTTCTGTTCTGTTCTGTTCTGTTCTGTTCTGTTCTGTTCTGACGTTCTACTATTACTGTAGAGAAATAAATACTTCTACTTCTACTTCTTTGTATTCACATATACATGTATATGCACCGTCGTACATGTTAAAAGTAGTATTGAAACAGATAAAACACGAAACAGAGAGAAAAACAAAACAAAACAAAAGTGTTTACATGATAATTGTTTTGGCATCACTTTACGGTAGCATCACGTGATATTTCTGCAGGCTATAAAAAGCCTTTTCAAGAAGCATATTTTAAACTGATCTTCTGAATAGTTTATGATCTGATATATTTTCAATTAACTGTGGCAAGTGATTGGATATTCTTTACTCTTCATACATATTAGAGTGTTTTGTTAAATTCAGTTTAGGTATTGGCTGG
Organism: Gonioctena quinquepunctata; assembly: GCA_018342105.1. NCBI lineage: Eukaryota > Metazoa > Arthropoda > Insecta > Coleoptera > Chrysomelidae > Gonioctena > Gonioctena quinquepunctata. The sequence continues at coordinate 616,577 of JAFIRS010000318.1, read as the reverse complement.
TGAATATTGCAGCACTCTCTGGTATTGTAAGGTCTATTTCCAGAAGAATCAGTAACATATTTTTTGTGAATCAGGCATACCACTTCCAGAATAAAGATGCTTATTACAGTTAAAATTCTTTGTTGAACAAAAAGTTGTCTACAGCTATCCCTGTAGTTAGCCCCACACAAGTATCTAAAGTATCTAAGAGATCTCTTCTGCAGTACAAATACCTGATTTAGGAATGTTTGATTACAAAATCCCAAGAACGCAATGCCATATCTTAGATGGGACTCTACAAGGGCAAAGTTAGTGAATCTGGCTGTAGATATGTCAAGTTCATTGGCAACAATTCTAACAGCAAAAGATCCGGAAGCTAACTTCTTACACATGTTCATCGAATTTCAGCTTGTTATCAATGTGCAGGCCAAGAAACCTAGTACAAAGTGTCTCTTCAATATTAATACCATCGAGTAGTAAGTTATCATAGCTGAATTTGAAGTTAACAATTTTGGTTTCATCCACATTGAAACAGAGCAAGTTTGAATCACACCATTGCTTAACTTTCGATGAATCTGAAGAAACCACTTGTTTCAAGATTTCAATGTTTTCCCCATGTCATAATAATGTGGTATCATCACTGACAGAAACCTCACAGTCAAGACACGGTTAAGAACACTCCGCTGTTACGTATGGAGCATTCTTTTGTACGGATGTGAGACATGGGCGCTTAAAGCTGACATCATGAATAAAATAGAAGCGTTTGAGATGTGGTGCTATCGGAGAATCCTCAAGATCCCTTGGACTGCACATATCAGTAATGAAGAGGTACTCAGACAGCTAAATAAGGACTGAGAACTCCTGAACACCATAAAAACAAGAAAGTTCAGTTATTTCGGACATATAATGCGAGGTACCAAATATCACATCCCTCGCCTGATTATTCAAGGAAAGGTTGAGGGCAGAAGATGAATAGGTCGCGAAAAGCTATCGTGGCTACGGAATATTAGAAACTGGACCGGACTGGGAGTAGAACAACTCCGAGTAGCGACAGATAGAGACCAATTCAACCAAATTGTCATGGAGATGGCCCACGCTTGAAGACAGGCACGGCACCGAAAGAAGAAGAGATCAACGGAAATTGTGAAGATCCTTCAATATTTATTGTAGCGAGATCGTTTATGTACACTAAAAACAAGATCGGCCCCAAAACAGATCCCTGAGGTACTCCGCAATATAGTGTGATCAGAACACACATCGTTCGTTTTCACTATTTGCGATCTATTCTCGAGGTATGACCTAAACCAATCGAGACATGTTCCTCTGTATAGTGATGCATTTTCTGAAGCAGTATTTCATGGTTAACACAATCGAAAGCTTTCGAAAAATCGCAAAACACTGCTGCAATTGCTTCACCTTCATTCAAGCTCATGTATACCTTTTCCAAAAAAGAGAAAATTGCGTCATTTGTATTTTTGGAATTCTGGAACCCAAATTGATATTCGTTTAATATTTTTCCATTTGATAAAAATAGTAACAATCTTTTCTTAACTAATTTTTCTATGATTTTAGAAATTGTGGATAACAACGAGATTGGTCTGAAGTTTGATGGGAGGGTAGTGTTACCACTTTTATAAAGAGGTTTAACAAGTGCAGACTTTAAGCCTGAGGGAAATACTCCAGTTTCAAAAGATTTATTTATTACATCTGCTAGCGCGGATAGCGCTTTGAATGGTAGGTTTTGTAATAGTCTCCTAGTTAATCCATCCAATCCGAAGGATTTATCGTGTTTTATCTCGTGAACATTTGTAGGCATTATTCTAACATAGGTTTGGCAGGAAGTATTGTCGAGATAGCTCAAAGGATCCAGTTGAGATGTTAGATTGGCTGTCAAATTTTTTGCAATAGAGCAGTAGTAGTCATTCAATGTATTCGGGTTTATGTTAATAATCTAAATCCGATACTCTCAAGTACTTCTAGTAACTGGTTGTGACCGACTAACACTAACGGAACCTACCACTGCAATGTGTCCGCACTCTTCGATTGGCAAAGCAGCTGTGAGTCGACATATGCGTAACTGAACAAACTCACCGCCAAAGAAGATTCAAGGAAACATGCTGGTGATTCGGCATTTGAGAAAACACATTGTTCATCTCCTAAATTTTCAGATATTTCACGTAGTAACACGTCCGAAATGAAAGTGGAAATTAATATTCTGAAACCAAGTATACCAAAATCAATTCCAGATCAAAAGCTTTTTCAAATCAACGAATAAGCATAAGGAGGGTGATTTTCATCAATATTTTGACTAATTTGATCACAGTGAGGAGTGTTATTGCATCTACTGTTGATTTGCCTAGTTGGAATCCGAATTGATTTTTTAATAGTACTTTATTTTTATATAACTAATTATTGATACGGGATTTTAAAATGATTTCGAACATTTTTGAAAAGCTTGTTATGGCAGATATCGAGCGATAGTTTTCTACTTTTAGTTGAATTTCCTGATTTCAGTATTGGAGAATTCTGAATAGGGTTGGGTAGTTTTTTATAATTAGGTTTTTGTTATTGCATTCGTTAGGTTTCTACCAAGTTTGGTAAAATATCTGACGAATTCATTGGCAATATGTTTGGAATCATGAATTTTATTATCATTATCAGTTTGAATCTCTTTGATATCATTTATCGCTTTCCATAATTTCGATGATTCTCCTCTACTATTTTCTATTATTTTCAATCTATTTCAATACTGTTTATATATTTTTTGGTTCTTTCCGTTGCTTATTTGTTATTTGATATAAATAGTTATTTCATGAATTGACTTGAGTATATCATCAGTTATCCATGGGTTCCTCTTCATATCTCGTCGCTTAATTTTCACAGTATTCATATGTCAATGTACTTCTTTTTGCTGTTTGTTTGTTTTTGAGACAGCAACTTCGTTATCTCTTGACCAAATCTAAAATTACACATATCGACATTAACTGTGTTTTTTGTTGCTCATTCATTCCCCTGTCAGATTTTTTTATTACTTTCGACATTATAAAAAAGTTTTTTAGTCAAGTGGCTCAGCCACATTGTTATTCTGATGTGACATCAAAAATCGCTTATATTTTAGCGCTTTTTTGTTGCAGTTTTATTAGTTTATGCGAATTCATCAAATTAAAATAATTATTTCCAATTTATTGTGGTTTCTTCTCAATGTTGACTTCACGATCTCTTTCGTTTTTAATAACTGAAGAAGCAACAGGTCTGGAAGGTTAAGAAAACGGCTAGAGAGAAAATGATAATTTTTTTAAGTTGAAAATATTTTTGCCGAAAATTTCAGTTTTTTACTGAATTCGGTTATTGAAAAAAAACCCTCAGGGGCCGCCGAATACGAATACATTGTCAAAGAAGAGTTTTGTTTTGGAAAATTTCCGATTTTTTTGTGAATTATAAAGGTTTCTTGTATATTTATTGCTATATTTTATATTGATGTCATCAGAGGTGTTTATTGGATTATGCTAGTATGAAGTATAAAGTGGATTTATTGAAAAAAAAAATATAATGAAATTAAAAAATTGTGAGTATCAATGTTTTTCCCAGTATAATTAGGATTAGCCAGTTTCTGTTGAAATGTGAAAGGAATGAATTTTGGGTACGGTAATACATTTTTTATCAATCAAACATTTTTCGAGTAGAAATACAGAGAATCCTGAGAGTAACAACTCCAGATTGCATATCATTTAAAATAATTCAAAACAAAAAACAAATTGATTAAAATTTTGAGAGTTTTCGTTGTTTATCATTTCCACAGCCACGTTCTGGACGGCATCCAGTTTTGCAAGAGCAGAAAAGATATTGTACGGTGCAGCAGAGTAAGTCATGAGACTTGGCAAGAAAACATTGTATTTCTATGTATTCGTTGTTTCTGAACTCTCTTGGTCCATGCAAATGCAACAACCATTTTTTGTAGAGTGCATGAGAGAGTCTTGTTGCTGTTTCTGCAACATACAGAAAAAGGTTTTTTAACATATATGATCTTAGATATGAAGATGAGATTCAATTTGTGAGATATAAATATATTTCTGATAATATAAAAATTAACCTAATACATATTGACTCGCAAAAAACCCTAGAAAAGGCTAATCAAATATTACTGACGAGGTGACAGAACAAACTACCACTGTGGTATCAGTAAAACAATAAAACAATTTTAGTAGTGTATTTACTCTGGATACAGGATACGTGTTTCATGAAACCTCTGCATCGATACATGTATCGCAACCTGTATCTAAGTGTATGGCCCCTCTAATGAAATATGATTCATGGATTATAAAAACATATTTATCTTTACATTATGAGCGAGCGTGATACTTTTTTTTAATAAAATAGAACTACAATATACTGCAATCCGCCATTGATTGGTGTTCAAATCAATGTGAATTACGTCACTTCTATGAAAACCTCATTTTTTTTTGTTTGAACTTCGACAATCTCTGCACTGTTCATCTGCGTGTGTATTAAGGTTATGTTATTGAAAGGTTGTTCGTATTACGAAGTGACATCGTGGTATTTTTTCCAGAAGTTAGTGATCTCGCCTATTATTCTTTTTCTCTGTAGCAACAGAAAATCATCTAACTGAAAGGTGTACAATGCCAGAACTGTGTCACAAATTTGAAGCAATTGAGTTCGCAAGTGAATTCTTTGGAGAATATCACGTACTTTTAGGTAATCTGCTTATCGATTTCCTAGTGAAATCAGTAATGTTCCAGGAGAGATAAATTGATATATAACAATTCCATTGAATAACATCGGTTGTTGTTGAATTACGGTATTGTGAAAGATAATTCAAATGTCGCAGAACGCATATCGAAAGGTGTCTTAAATTGAAGTTCACCAATTTTACAGACCCATAATTGATTAAAGATATTACAAAAATATTCGATAAATATAATCACTTTATTATTCGTCGTCAATTATTACCTCGAAACCGTCAATCGATTTTGGTTTTAATGATATAAATTGATTATAAGTAGGCCGTGCATGAGAGAAGTATGATTACTACTATTACATCAATTCACTTTGCACAACAGCGGATGTGGTGACAGTGGTAGAAGAATTCAAGAATAAACGGCGAATTTGAGTATTACCAGTAGTGGACTGGCTCTTGGTGCACACGAGATATGAAACAGAACCTTCAGGATTTGCCAACAACAACAATTAAAAACATATTCATTTACACTAGCTTGCATATCAAACTAAAGCATAGTTTTTCCTACTACTCATCTCTTTAAACATTGAAAATCTATATATATATATATATATATATATATATATATTTTATGTTATGAAGGAACAGTAATATAGTTTAAAAGGAAAAAAGAAATAATTTCATAAAAAACCCACAAAAATAATAATTACCTAATAGTTAGTAGTTCATGAGATATTGTTTTTACTTTTTTTTGAGATTCTATTTCCTTTATGAAGCCTCTGTATAATATTGATAGGTTAAAATATGCAAATACTCTAATGCAATCATTTTCACACATTGTCAAAATGATTACAACCTATAATTGTTCAAAATACAACAAAAAAGTCTAGATTCACAAAATCATTCTGAATTAAATGTGATCAACAAAATTATAAGCTTGAAAATCAGTATATGAAATTGTATCTACTAAAAATAGCCAATGGGAGAACAACAAACTTCTTGATGACAATAGCCAATCAGGGAACAGTATGGTCAGATGTAAGATTTGAAATTGTGGAAAAATAAGAACTGTGAAATGTCAAAGACAATTATCATTGAAGATTGTATTTAGTATATAAGAAATGTAGAATATAAAAGTTCATAAGTTTTTTCAAATAACCCCAAATGAGTGATAATGTGACAAGAAAGTGCGCGAGTTTGAAAATTCAAATGAAATGGACAAAACAGAATTGGTATCCAGGGAATGAAATAACAAGCTAGGGCAGATTGAAAAATTTTGAAAACAACGCCACGTACAAAATTTTAGGAGAGATTCCTTTCAAGATTTTCACGAATACAAGGTAGTTTGTCTATAATAAACTAACCAATTCAACCTCAAGAGCATTTCGACAAAAATAAATAGGTGAAAACAAGATTACCTTTTATGTACTCCACATAAAACTGTTTCCAAGCTGATTTCTGGAATTTGGATGGTTTCCTTTTGTATTGGAGAGCCCTGAGGGCAGTAGATTGAAAAAGGATTTCAGATTCTTGGCGTATTGTAACAGCGACAGTTCCAGCTTCAGGTATAAACTTTTCTAGTGCACATCACAAACTGAATAACCTTACAACATAACTCGTATCGAATCTGAAGAACTCTATTTTATTTTGATATTGAACTATAAAAGAATTCTTCCAACCTCAAAGAAAAAGTGAGGTTGTGTATACTGAATACATCACTATTCTTCATTATTGTCTAAGAAAATTGTCAATTGATTATATCGTAGGCCAGGTAAATATAAGTTTTCCTGAATAAAGGAAATAATTGTTTTTCGATACTTTCTGGTTTATTTTCCACAATGATCTACAATCTTACTTATAAACACTGAATCGAAATTGACATCAAGACAGGGCAGTGGCTCTATTGCCAGGACCGGCTATCTGAGACGAAAGGCGTACCAACTGAGTTTAGTCGTGGTAAGAAAGGGTAATAACAATTGGCAGCAACGTGACGAGAAAACAGTGACGTTAGCTAGCAATTATTATTAAATTACAGTAAATTATACAGGGTGAAAATAATTATCTATCACATATCATAACAATTAGTAGCCCAAAGCGGGTCAAAATTATCAACAATTATTTTTACAATTCATCATTACATAACAATTGGCGCCCAACGCGGTGCAAAAATATATTTGTAAGCATAATAATAATAAAAAAAAAAGTTAACAAAATTCATTTTATAAAAATCAACACTACATAACAATATATATACAGACATACAGATGGAGAAATTGTGTCCTTGTAAATGGAAGGTTGATGTGAATGTCGGATGAGGACAAATAATGAACTTTCTAGTTTTTGGTCAACGTTTCGTTTATTCAACGTTTAAACTTCATCAGGGCCTAAAAGGACAACTATTTAGAAGAATGTAAGAGAATTGTTAAAAAAAAGGTTGAAGAAGGGCAAGTTATAGGTAATCAATATAAAAACAAGGAATGAATATCAATTTAAAAAGTTAAAATATTAAAACATCATTAAAAGGATAAAACATGTACATACCCCAACTAGAATCATGTGTGAAAAACAATACCAACATATATTTGGATGCAAACATGAAAATAAAAACGCATGGTTTCCAAAGTGGTTTTTCGTGACTTGGAAGGAGACATTCACAACAAAGTCTTATGATGAATAAACACTATGATTAGTTGTCAATTGATCGTTTGAACGGTTCACAGCAGCTACCTAGTGTTTGGGGTTATATGTACATATATAATTACATGTCCTGACTAATTCACTCACTGATTGACTGATATAAGATCAACGCCCAGGCCAAACCGTTGGACGGCATATTATTTTGATATTCCATTCCTAAAGGGGTGAAAAGGGGGGTGAAAGTGAAAGTACAATTCGTTTTGCAATTAAAAATTAGTATTTGGACCCTTTCAGGGTTTTAGAAAATTCAACCCTAATGGGGTAAAATGGGGGTTGAAAGTCTGTATAGTTAGTTTTAAAGTTAGGATCATGAAAATTGGTATTTGGGGGTCTTTGTTACAAATAAAAAATACATATTTCGTTATTTTTGGAAATTCAACCCTTGAAGGGGTGAAATGGGGGTTAAATTGGGATTGGAAGTTGTATAGGAATCCGTTAGTTTTCAGTTTGTCATAAAAATGGTATTTGAGTCTTGTTACAAATAGAAGAAATAGTATTCAGTGTTTTTAGAAATTCAACAAAAATTGGCATTTCAGGTCTTTGTTACAAATGAGGAGATACTAAAGAAGTGAGTGAATTTGAAATAGTCATCATTGAAATATAAATTTCAATTGTGCCTGGGTTCGGGGATCGGATACTCACCCAAGCTGAAGTTGCTGCCCTATTTCAAGTGCAACATCCTGAATTACCACCATTAAGTCGGAGTACTGTGAGTTAAATTGAGGCACACTTTAGAATGCATGGACATGTAAGGAATATTCTTCGAGAAAGACCACAACGTGTGAACGAGGACACAAAACTGGATGTTCTTCTTAGATATGAAGAAAATCCAGTAACTTGAGCCATTCAAATAAGCAGGAAATATGATTTGTGCCACAAAACTCTTTTGACTATTCTAAAATCGGCAGGGAAAAGACCTTTAAAAATGAAGCCGCTATAGGAGTTGCTAGAAGAAGTGGAGTTTTGTGAGACGATAATGAACGTAATTGATGGTGGGCATATTCAATTGGAGTGGTTATTGTTTTCAGATGAAGCCACTTTTACCTTGAATGGAGAGGTAACTATTTTTTAAATCCTTATAAAATGCGCAGGTTTTGTGTACATAACCTTGGTATACTCAGTGGGTAATTTTGTGTCCCTTTATTCGTAGATAAATCGCCAAAATTGTCGGTATTATGCAGAAAAGAGTATTATGCAGAAAGTGTAGGATGGAATAATTGGAGATAAAATTATTGGTCCAATATTTTTTTATCACAATTTAACTGGTGATATATATCTGCAATTTTTGCAAAATACTTTGGTGCCAGAACTTATTCAAACGTTTCAGAATGAAAATCAAAATCTCGATCCATTACATTTTTTCTGTTCATGTACGCCAATGTTCATGTACGCCAATATTTGGATAAGAGGTGGATTGGTAGAAGTAATGCAATTGAATGGCCAGCAAGATCTCCTGATCTAACTCCTTTAGATTTTTATTAATAGGGCTACTTGAAAACTGAAGTGTATATCATGAAACCTCGTAAAGAATGAAAAAATAGAATATGAGAAGAAATTCGACTTATTACACCAGAAACTTTAAGGGGACTTCAAGGTGGATTTTATCATCGTGTGGCTCTTTGCCAAGAGGTAAATGATGCTCATTTCCAACAGTTGTTAAAATAGCAATTAAAAACGTAATGAAGTTTAAAATATGTTTTATTTAAATTAAAACACAAAACTGTCTTATTATTATTTTGGTTTTTCTTTAATAAACGGGTATATTCTTTAGGTAGGTCGAAAGTTGCATGCGTTTTTAATTAAGATAATGCTCTCAATTACATTTTTAGTCACATTTTATGGTCTATCTATTTTTTAGTTTTTTATTTTTATAAAGTTTTTTTTTAATCATGATATTAAAATAAAAAAGATTACCCAGGCAATTTTTTTTAAAGAGCATTAAAAAAAATAAGTGGCATTAGATTTCACCAATTAAAAGTTTTTTTTATATATTACTGGAAAGCCTAAAAAAATCTCAATTGACATGTTTTTGCGTTTTATCCACATATTTTATCCTGAGGCTCCAGCGAATTAGTTCCAGTTAAAGTCCCCACCCTGTATGTATGTATATTATATATTCCTGAAATATTTTCCACGACCAAAGAATTACGCATATCAATCGCTCGAATGGTCTTCAAGCACTTCTAATTTTTCCCGATTTTTTCTAAAAAAACCTTTATTTTCCTAAAAACTTTCCATTCAAACTGTCACAAACAACAAAAAATGTTTTATGTTTGATTTGAGTATTGAAATAAAATAAAAACAGATTTTTCTGTGGACAATTTTTGGGCAACTTTCTCTAAGTTTCCGTATCAACCATCCTCATTTAAAAAAATCAGCCAAATGGTCCAGCCGTTCTCACATTTTGCGCTAACAAAGAATCGGGATTCATTTTTATTAAATAGATTTGAAGAAAAATTTAGAATATTAATGAATTCACCATATTTACCATATTTATAATTTTTGGTAGAAATCAATTATATCTCAAAGTGGAGTGCAGGTGATGAAGAGGGAAATAATCTCAAAATCGTCTCCACAACATTTATTCACTCTAAATAATCAGACATGTTTCGGTACCAGACGGAACCATCTTCAGCTAATGTTAAAACATTCTAAAAAGAGAATATATCGATAGAAAACCAATGATACAAAATATTTTTATGTACTTACATGGGGAGGAAAAATTAAAAACTACAGTTAAGTAATACATCAAAAGGTTATAAAAGGTAAAGTGAATCAATTGTTCCATCTGAGACCAATGTAGGGCCGTTGCAGAGCAAATCAAAACTATCTGACGGTAAATAATCCATCAGGTTATGTCTACCACTTAGATTGGTAGGACAACTGTACCTCCATAGGAACGAGGCCGAACATAATATGTCACAGTACATGGAGCAAAGAACCATTATAACCAATATTAAAGATAGAATTATAGCAAACCATCAAATTTAGCACGATGTGCAAACATTTCATGACATTAGATGCGAAATAATGAATGAAGTTGTCAACTGTCATGAGTGCATGGAACATAGACTAAAAGACTGCAGAGTAAGGGTTAGGACACAAAAAGTGGAATTGTAACTTCCATGATGATGCGAGTGTAAGATCAGAGCAAATCGAATAGCCACACGTTGAAGTTTGTGAAGAAAATTGTGAAGGCTATAGAAAATTTAGTGAATTAAACAATTTTAAACAATCAAAATTGATCTGTTCATTCAGAGAGTTAACAGAGGCATCTTTCAAAGTGTGATTTATTTCAAAGATTTCGAGTGAATTCAAAAGAGTTTCCTTGGAGCAAATGTGTAAAACTTTAAGGTCTTGGTTAATATCAAAGTGGTGTTTATAATTTAGGATATGATTGGCGAATGAACTTTTTGTGTTGTAGGATTCAAGATCCGTGTTTATAAATTCCTTAATGATTTTGGTATGTTCCAAAACCCTTATATGGATCCTACGGCCACTTTGACCGATGTATTGAGAATTGCAATTAGGATGAGAACAAGAGATTTTGTATACCCCTGATTTATATAAGAGTGGCGTTTTTTGTCTTCAGTGTTGACCAATTTACCACCTATATTGTCAGTGGTCTAGAAAGAGATACAAATATTCTCTTTGTAGCGGCAAAGAATATTTTGTATGTCACACTTACTTTTTTTTACCAAGGAAAGGAATAGATACAAAGTTTAATTTAGGATGTTGTAGAGGTTATAGACTACTTATGTAAGTGTTTTTTATAAATTCTATGAATTATGTGGGCAGGAAACCCATTGTTGTTGGCAATTTGTTTTATTGTGTTTAGTTCTCGATTGAAATTGTCTGCGTTTAATGGAATATTAAATTATCTATGAAAAAGAGAGTGAAAAGCGGCAAACTTGTGTTGATTAGGGTATAATGATGAAGAGGGGATTATAGAATCAGTATATGTGGGTTTGCGGTAGATGGAAAAATTAAATTTGTTGTTGTCCATATTAATTGAGGGATCCAAAAAAGGTAGTGAGTTATTGTTAGCGATTTCCATGGTGATTAATGGCTGGATGCAAGGAGTTTAGGAAGAATAATAAAGATTCTACCTCTTGCATAGATCCACTAAATAGAACAATACAATCGTCGACGACATATCTGTGCCAGAAAGAAATTTTGTGGAAGTGGTTGAATTCAAGTAGTTTTTGTTCAAGATTATGGAGAAAGATTTCTGCTAGAAGGGGGGAGAGATTGCTACCCATAGCTAGGCCGGAAGTTTGGGAGTAACATGAGTTATTAAACTGAAAAAAATTGTTTTAGGACAGTATCTAATAGGGAGCAAATATTAAGACAATGAAAAGTGGGGATTTGTGCTTCAAACAACAATTTTCCTACTAGAAGAATACAATCCTCTGGAGGGACACTAGGGAATGAATTCACAACATCGAAGGATAACAATACAGATTTAGGTGGAATATCAAAGTTCTTCAACCTATTAGTAAGATCAAAAGAGTTTCTTAAAGACATTGGGTTATTGAAATCAGTTAGATCTTTAATTATCTGGTTAAGCAAGCCGCCAGTTTCGATGCTGGGGAATTGCAGTATGCCACTACTGGTCTGATAGGGGTGCCATCTTTGTGTATTTTGGGATTATTTCCCTCTTCATATTTATAATGTTTCAGACACTAAATTTCAGTTCAAAATCAGAATTGACCGATTAACACCCCTCTACTTGTGACCTGAATGCTTCGCATTTCACCTGACAATATTATATCAGAAACCAATTATTGGGCGAGGTCGAAATTTAGTTGCAAATTTCAAATTTATTTTCATGGTTCAATTTTTGCCCAGTTTTCTACCTCTTCGCCTTTCCGTGCGGCCATACTTATTGTTAATTGTTAAAGGGTGTTCCACTGTCTATATATAATTGTTTTTTTAATTACATATATTAATAAGTCATTATATAGTATTATTAGTATCAATGTTGGTATAGATTGTTGAATCAAGCAGTGATCTGTATTCATCATATGTTTTATTTTGACTCGTATCTGTGATACTTATGTTATTTTGTTAATTGACATTTAATTAATTTGAATAAAAAACTCCAGAGTTTCTCATTATTACTCTTCAAGATTTCATCAATTTACAAAAGGTTATGGGCCCAGCTCTACGCTGAAAAGAATAGAAATAAAGTTGAAGATATTCGTGAAAGAAGAAATTCAAGAGAAAAAGTTAATTATTCCAGTCAAGAATGGATAAATTTCCCAGATTCGAAAGGTTACATGGTAAATTAAATTATCACTCCAGCGTAGTCCATCCAATCGAAGTCTCAGAAGAGAATTTTCCGCAAAATGTGAAGATGGCGATACAGGCATTTTTGGCCAAAGCTTTCATACTTTTCAATGTCGATAGCGACGCTGTGAGCCAAATAACGTGTTATACTGATGCATATAACATGTGGAAAGCTCTCAATGATATTTACGACAAAAGATGTGAATATTCTCTACATGTTCTGGTTAAATCTTTAGTCGGAATCAAATGTGAATCCAAGCTCAACATTCCTGAGCATATTTCCAAGTATAATGAACTCTGGGCAAGGTTAGTCGAAAGAACAGCAGATAGATCTCAGGATAAAAGGAAATGATACGCTGGAAGCTGCTCTACGTCCGTTAGCTATGTCTGCCAAAGCAAAAGGATCATTATTTCTCACTACTCTACCCGATGAACTGGACAACATAGTTGATAATTTGAAGACGAAAACAAACCTGACTTATGATGATGTGTGTTCACGTTTGATGGAATTATCCGTAACATCTACTTCAGTTGAGGAGAGTGAAGCTTTTGTTGTCAGTCAGAATAAACAAAGACAGAAGAAAGTCTTTATGGAATGTTCTTTTTGTAAGGAGCACAAAAAATGGTACAAAGGTCACTCTATCAAGAATTGTCGAAATAAACCGAAGAAATTCGATATTGCCCATTTGGTTTGTGACTCCGATTTTTTTTTTTTTTTATATGTTCCGGTTCCCACGAAAAGGGATATCCTGTAATGTTCAGAGAACATCGTGGGAACCAAGGGAAAGAAGGTAGGAGTTGGTGTTCTTCTTAAATTTCTGGAGATTGTATGCCTCGGGGAACACCTCCCTAGGCAATGAGTTCCAAAGCCTCGCAGTTCGTTGGATGAATGAGTCTTTGGAAAGTGATGTTCTGCAGGTCTCCAAAGTGACCACGAAGGGGTGTGAAGACTGAACTTGACGGGTTAATCTCGAAGAGACTGCCAAAGGAGGAACAATTGTTGATATTTCAGAAGAGCATCGCCCATGAAAATATCTATAAAATAGAGACAAATCGCCAACTTTTCTACGGTGTTCCAGACAAGTGAGCGAGTTTGTAAGCGAGGCATCACCGACGAGACGAATTGCCCTTTTTTGGACAGAATCCAATAGCTTCAGGATATGTTTAGGTGCCGCACTTCAAATATGGGAACAGTATTCCAGGACAGGTCGGATCTGTGCCTTATAGATCATAAGCAGCTGACTGGAGGTGAAATAGCTCTTGGCACGAAACAAAAAACCAAGTTCTTGGGATGCACTTTTGGCAATGGACCTCACGTGATTTTCCCAGGAAAGGTTATTGCTGATAGTAATACCAAGCATCGATATGGATGACTTCAGTGGTATGGTTACTCCTGACAAAGTTATGTTAGGCACAGTGAGATCGGCTTTTCTAGAGAAAAGACATGCTTGTGTTTTGTTTGCATTGAATTCTACCAAGTTATTGGATCCCCATTCGAGAATTGTTGCTAAGTCCATATTTATATTGTTAACATTTCTTCCTCGTTCATTTCTGGTTTCACGGGCTGATATAGGGGCCCTGGAAGAGAAAGCGGTATGGAGGGTACTATCATCGGCAAAGCTGTGTACGGACATGAAGTTGCTTTCAACAGGTCGTTGATGTGAAGTAAAAATAGTGTTGGTGCTAGAATGGATCCTTGCGGAACACCAGCATTTATGAGTAGAGTGTCAGATGAAACTCCATCGACCACTACATGGAGAGACCTGTTTGAGAGAAAACTAGCAAGCAGAGAACACAGCTGAGGGGGCAAGCCATAAGATGGAAGCTTGGCGAGGAGTCCCTGGTGCCAAACTCGATCGAATGCCTTGGAGATATCTAATGCCACAGCTAAAGTTTCTCCATACTTTTCAATGGATAGCTGCCATATATGTGAGACGTATGCGAGCAGGTCACCAGTTGATCTCTGATGGCGGAAGCCATATTGTCTATCATTGATAATTCCTGAGTCTTCCAGATATTTCATGAGCTCGATGTTGATGGCTTTTTCCATGACCTTTGAAATAATAGATAGCAGTGCGATAGGTCTGTAATTGCTAGGTAGGGTCTTTTGCCTTTTTAGGGACTGGCTGTACTCTTGCAATTTTCCAATTGGACGGAAATACTCCCAAATTGTAAGAGTGGTTGAACAACTTGCAAAGAACAGGTGTTAGTTCGGGGCACATTTCTTGAGAACAATCGGCGGGATTCCGTCAGATCCACAGGCTTTGTTGGTGTTGAGACCCAGCAAAATCTTTCTGATAGTACGTTGGCGAAAGGTGATCTCGGCATGTGACTGTCAATAGGTGTAATGTTCGGGGTTGTTTTCCCGAAGAATCCAGAGTGGAATTTCCAGCAAATAGGTGCGCAAAGATATTGGCTTTTCCTGGGCAGTCGTTGCTAGTGTTCCATCTTCTTTGGTTAGGGAGGAAAAGAGCTGGAAGTGAAGTTTCTTCCCACAGCTTTGGCGAAAGACCAAAATGAACGGGATCCGTTGGGACGTTCAACAAGTTTTGATCTTATTTTGGCATTATGAGCATCTTTTGAACATTCTATTGTCTCTTTGCATATGCCTCTAGCCTCAACATATGCTGCTCTGGTTTCAGGTCCCGGATTTTTTTGCCATCGATGGTATGCTGCCTGTTTGGAAGCCACAGCTCTAGAGCAGTTTCTGTTAAACCAGGTCTTATCGGATGATGTTCTTCTTTCGGTATTCGGTATGTAAGTTTGCATCCCCAACATGATGATTTCAGAAATTGTCTCAGCACATCGTGTTGGATCTACTGAAGAGAAACAAACTCTCTTCCATGGAAACGCTGAGAAAAACATACGAAGAC
This sequence comes from Gonioctena quinquepunctata, assembly GCA_018342105.1. Classification (NCBI taxonomy): domain Eukaryota; kingdom Metazoa; phylum Arthropoda; class Insecta; order Coleoptera; family Chrysomelidae; genus Gonioctena; species Gonioctena quinquepunctata. Next base: position 601,040 of record JAFIRS010000318.1, on the reverse strand, counting down.
CTTCCCAGTCGGCCGAATTGTAATGCCACATGAGACGGGGTGGTATTGTGCTGCTCGATGGTAAATGGAAAGAGCATGTTGTGGAGATGAGGATGTGATCAGAGTTTCCAAGTGGGGCACAAACTTCTATTCTATACGGGTCAGGATTGGTGGTGAGGAAAAGATCTAGTGTATTGGCAGACTGGTTGTTGACATCAGGGATGCGGGTTGGTAGCTCGACCAGTTGTTCTAGACCATGAGTGATGGCGAAGGCCTCAGCTAGACGACCTGCATCATCTGTTTTGTTAGAGAATTTGAGCCAGGCAGCGTTATGTACAACAAAGTCCCCCATGATTATGGTTTCAGCTGTTGGATGGTTCTCCTGAATGTAGTCCAGTTTGAGTGATAAAAACTCAAAGAGGTTGTTATATGAAGGTTCATTAGGTGATAGGTAAAGGCAGCAGAGGAACTTAGTCACTTTGGTATCAGATAGCTTAAACCACATCACATCAAAGTCTTTCGGTTCCAAAATCTCTTCACGCTGGCATGAAAGGTTAGCCTTAGCGTAAAGGCAGACTCCACCTTTGAACCTGAATCGAGAATGGAGATCGTAACCAGGACAAAACATATGGACCTTGTTGGTGGACGAGTTTACTTGTGTTTCTGTTAGAGCCAGAATATCCGGTTTTTTCGTCTGTAGGTGATGGTGGACGTCATTGATGAAGAAGATATAGCATGATGAAGAAGATATAGCATATCTTGCAGCACTTGCAAATCATGACAGTTCTAAATGGATCTTTGATACCGGTGCAACATCACACATGTCTGGTAATAAGGATAGCTTTCTGAATCTCCGTCCGTACAATGGTTTCATCAGACTTGGAAATGATAAGAGAATAAATGTCACTCATATTGGAGAGGTGAAATTGAAAGCGCTTTTACCGACAAATGAAGTGAAAGATGTTACTGTTCATGATGTTTTGTACTCTCCTAAATTAAAATGTTCTCTTCTATCAAGGGAAAGAATCAAAACTAATGGAATTTCTATGGAAGGCAACAAAAAAGATATTACTTAATGGAAGAATGGAAAAATAGTTGGATGGGTTGTTTCTGACAAGAAGGAGCAGATATTTCAACAAGTAAATATTGAATCCAGTTCTGATGTCATAAATGTCAGTGTTGCTTCGTGGCATCGTCGATTGGGACATTTACCAGTTAGTGAATTCAATCAACGAAGGTTGTGGCTGATCCCCAAGAGATCGCACAAAACTTGACTGTTATGCCTGTGAAGAATCAAAGTCAACCAGAAAGATTTCTAAAGAAGCCGGTAATACTTGTGACGATATCTTGCAAAAAGTTCATTCTGATGTTGTTGGTCCATTTTCTACGCCATCAATTCGGGGAAGTTATTACTATGTATCCTTTATTGATGAATACTCCAGATATACTGAAGTTGCATTCGTAACTCATAAAAATGAAGTGGAGCAAAAGGTGAAGGATTATGTGATTAGAATGGAACGACAAACTGGGAAGAAAGTACTAGCTTTCAAGAGCGATAATGGTGGAGAATATAAATCAAAGTCTCTGGAAGATTTTTTCCGGACGAATGGAATAAAAGTTGAGAATTCTATACCAAGAGTTCATGAAACAAATGGTTTAGCTGAACGACTGAATAGAACTATCAACACCATGGCTAGAACCAGTTTGATTGACTCACAATTATCACAATCACTGTGGGCAGAGGCAGTAGCTCATGCAGTTTATGTTAAGAATCGACTACTTCATTCATTCCACGAGAAAACTCCATTCGAAATGTTTTTTGGTCAAAAGCCGTTTATATCTCATCTGAGAAGTTTTGGACATGGAGCTTATATCCATATCAACAAAGAAGATAGGAAATCTGGTAGTAAGCTGTGTTCAAGAGCAACAGAAGGTGTGATGGTTGGATATTGCGAAAAAGATGGTTGGTACCGATTTTGGACAGGTAGAAAAATTGTCATCTCACGGGACTATAAATTCAAACAAGAAGGTGAAGTGAAATTCATCCCTTCAAGAAATCACAAAATGACGTGTTCAAAAAGTCATTAGACACACCGTTTACATCAAGCCAAAGTGACGAAGGAATCGAGTTCAATTCAGCCCCATCACAATCGGATGTATCTGTCACAGATATTGATGAAGTGTCAGATTCCTATTCATCAGTTAGAAAAAGTTTTCGTCATCATTTTCCTCCAAAGTATCTTGAAGATTACTGCAAACTAGCATTGGATGAACCAACATCATACTCTGACGCAGTTTCGTGTCCTGAATCAATAGAATGGATCGAAGCCATAGGTGAAGAATTACGATCAATGGACAAAAATAATGTTTGGGATATTGTCGAGAAACCACCAGAAGCTCGCTTGGTTGGCTGTCGGTGGATTTTCAAAAAGAAACTTTCGGAAAATGGATCATTTATAAGATACAAAGCAAGGTTAGTTGCTCAGGGTTTCAGTCAGATATCAGGGCTTGATTACGATGAAACATTTTCACCTGTGGTTCGCTACGATACAATCAGAATCCTCTTAGCGCACTGCATTCAATGGAATATGATAGCAAGACAATTTGATATCAAAACTGCATTTCTGAATGGTGATATTGACTTTGATGTATATATGAAGATACCTGAGGGGTTGAAGACTGAACCAGGGAGAGTGTGTCACTTGAAGAGAAGTATCTATGGTCTCAAACAATCTCCGAGGCAGTGGAATCAAAAGTTGATTTCTGTACTGAAGGAAATAAATTTGAAACAATCTTCAATAGATCCTTGCATGTTTGTATCAGAAGACGGAGGACAAGTGGTTGCCATATATGTCGACGATTTATTAGTTCTTGGATCTGAAATGAAGAGAGTCCAGGAAGTTGAGGATGTACTCAAAGAAAATTTCGAAGTTACGTGTTTTGGTACACCCAGACTTCTCCTTTCAATCCAAATTTCATGGTTCGAAAATCGAGTCACTTTATGTCAAGAACTGTACATTTTGAAAATACTTGACAAATACAAAATGTCAGAATGTAAACCGTCACCAACTCCAATGGATTGCGGAGCAAAACCACAAGCGGCAAGAGCAGAAGATGAAAAAACTGATAAAACAGAGTATCAGTCTAAAATTGGTAGTCTGTTGTATTTAGCAGCGGGTACAAGACCAGATATAATGTTTGCTGTCAATGCCCTATCACAATTTAGTTCGAACCCTACAAAAGTTCATTTGAATATGGTGAATCATATATTCAGATATTTGAGAGGATCAACAAGGAAGACGTTGGTATACATGAAGACAGATGAAGTGAACATTTTTATGTATACAGATGCTTCATATGCAAGTACCATTGATGACAGGAAATCTCAGAGTGGTTTCATAGGATTTTATGGCAAAGCTGCGGTTACTTGGACTTCGAAAAAACAGAAAAGTGTTGCCGTTTCATCTACAGAAGCGGAATATATGGCTTTATCTCTCGCCTGCAGGCAGGTGATGTGGATGTCATACTTGGTGAAGGATTTGAAAATAAAAATATGCCCTTTGTTGTTATGTGATAATCAGGCAGCAATTCATATTTCATCGAATTGTGTCATGCATCAACGGAGCAAGCATATTGATGTACATTTCCATTATGTGAGGGAGAGAATACTAGGACAAGATGTGAATATTGAGTATATTTCCACAGAAGAAAATATAGCCGATATGTTAACCAAACCTTTGGGAAAAAAAAAATTCAATCACTTGCTGATATTTCTTTCTTGTTGATTTATGTAAAAAAAATTGAATGCAGACCCTGAGGGAGAGTGTTGAATCAAGCAGTGATCTGTATTCATCATATGTTTTATTTTGACTTGTATCTGTGATACTTATGTTATTTTGTTAATTGACATTTAATTAATTTGAATAAAAAACTTCAGAGTTTCTCATTATTATCTCATTATCTCATTATTATCCTCAAGATTTCATCAATTTACAAAATAGATCATCCATTATCGATTGCAGAAGCATAAAAAAACAAGTTTTCCAGTCTTGAGGCGGTATCCTTTGAGTAGCAGAGGCGGAGATAACTAATTTTATTTAGATATTTAAATATTTTAAAAATACGTTAAAATAAAAAAATATGCCATAAACGAGAAAGTATGGATTAATAGGGAATCGGATCATCATAATTTCATTTTCCCATGGTCGAAAAAAGCCACGTTTTCCAACAAAACACATCACAACTATAGGATGTTTAGAAACCTATTTCGATCCCAGTCCAGAGACGCTACTGGCTTTCATTCACTCAGACCTCCTGAAACTGGTGATTTATCAGTCTCAACGTTTAGACACACCTACAAGCATTATCATTGGCTTGCGGTCACTCAAACAACGGTGACTCAAACCCACGTTGACTATCGACTCTTTTGATCTTCTTTTGAACTTCCGTTCGCAGACGGAGGATGTTTACGAGCAGTTCACATTATTTTTCGTTCCGTTTCTTCGCATATACGCTCGTGTTAGCGAAGTGAGTTTTTGATTTGCTCCCTATAGAAACAGCTTCTGCAATTGAAAATGGTTGACCTATATAATGTTCTAACAGATGAAGGAAGGAATCGTGGAATTTCACTCTTTCATTTTGGGGCTAAAAACAGAAAAAAAAATATATTCCAGAATGTATCCTTATTTGTGTCTGAAACTATAGAACTTCGTCAAATTTAAATTTCCAGCGATTTTTAGGTAATGTATAATCAGTGTGAGTAATTATATAGCAAAAAGATAGTGCGGCTTGGGGGCTAAAACCTGGAAATTAGTATGGCAGATGTCGCTGACGGTTACATTAACAAAAATATCAAATTCTCTAAAAAAAGTCGATTATACAATATCGAGAGGAAAAATCACACTACCAGTGTACACTCTGCACCAACAACTGAACAGAACGGAATATCCATAACTCGAAATTCAATTAAAAAGGCAATTGCGACGTAAAAGTCGTGCTCCCGACATTAAAGTCCGACCCCGAGATTGAAATTGAGATTCCTTGTTGAATAACCATCAATAGCTTTTTTTCAAACAACATTTAATATTGATCAGACATTCGTTTTTTTCACAGTGATTTTGTATCTTCTCCCCTTTCCTAAATTCATGATCATTCATTTTTTATTTCTCTCTTCCGTACACCCTCACCTATGTTGACAGTCTGCGTTTAGCTGAACGAAAACTGTTTTTTTTTTCATTTTAAAAATGATGTTTTTCCTACAAATACGTATTTTCATTATATTTCGATTATCGTGTTCATACATCAGTATTCAACATACATGGAGATCAAATCATTTAATGGAATGAATAAAAATCAACTCATCTTAAGACCGGCTCTATGAGAATTATCCAATGTCCCGATGGCCGATCCGCCCCTGGTTATTGCATTTCGATTATCGTGCTCATACATCAGTATTGTACCATACGTGAAGATTCAAATTATATAACGAAAAGAAGAAAAACCAACTCTTTATGGTGATTTATGTTAGCTTCGTGAGAACTGGTAAAGTAATTCTGTTCCATAACAGGAATAAATGCTAATCTCTTATGCTCTTTTGATATTGATAAAAAACCTGATTAGTTTCAAAGTATCATGTGAATTACAGTGGAGAATGTTCTGAACTTATATAAGTAACTAATGTCAACAACGAAGCTACCGGATCAAAATCAAAATAAAATTTTTGTTCTGAGGTTATGTAGCTAGGAACAATAATTCAGGATGTTACTGGGTGCCATAAATGAGTTCAAATACGTCGTGAATATGTTTCAAACAGGATCGCTAAAAAGTCGTAACAGGATGGAGTTCCCGTACATTGTAGAACTCTCTTTTCTACATCTTCGTTTCTTTCTATCCCATGTATCAACTTACACGTAGAAAGTAGAATTCTCTCGTTCACAGAGTTCCACCCCAGGGACCCAATTCTTGAATTTTCAGGGAAATATTTGCTAGAGAAAATGACGTCACATCGTCTCAATTCTGGATAATTTCTCATGTCTGAGAGCTGGCTGCAGAAAATATGGCCGATCGAGTAATACCATGAAATGTTTTCACAAGCTTTCATTTAAATTCATATATGTATGGATGGATTATTTTCGAGCTCGTCAGAGGACGAAAACCAATCAAAAGAAATATCGAAAGAAGGAAAACTGAACAAACCCACGACGAAATAGAAATCGATGAAGACTGCCAGGAGAAATCAGAACAAAATGAAATGGCTAAAAAAGTTGAAAACCCCAAAGAAATTGTTCCAAATCCAGACTTGGAGTATTTGGAACAACTCACTCATAACAAATCGGCACCCCCGCCAGTGATCCTGGAAGGAAAACCAATTATCCAAGAAAATGTATATATAGCACTAAAGAAATTCTGTTAGAAGAATGTACATATAAAATATACTCAAGACAACACTCTGATCCACACAGAGTGCTTGGAGGATTTCGACAATGTTAGGAAACACATCAAAAACGAGAACGTGGGCTTTTTCTCGTATACGCACAGAGCGAAAAAGCAGCACGCGTTCGTATTGAAAGGGATGGACAGTGGACCCACCACGCTGGAAATAAAGAGCTGGCTCATGAAGGAACATGCCCTAGAAGCTATCAGAGGGACCCCTATATCTTGTTATTACAAGCGGTGAGATGACCATATCAATTCTAAAAAGGAGATATAAAACTCTATACAACATAATGATAGATTGAGAGGTAAGGAAAACCGACACAACCTTCACCCAGTGCAAGGTACCAGGGGTCACACTGAACTTAATTGTAGTTTAACATTGAAATGTGCAGAAGAGCATTTCACCACAACCTGCCAAAAAAAGTCCGGATGTTCCGGCGAAATGCGCCAACTGTTCAAAGGATCAACCGGCTATTTAAAAAAGCTTGCACTCATAGAGACTAAAGCCCCTAGCCAGTCAAAAGGGCCAGGGATAACAACTTATGGACAATCAAGAACCAATTACATTCCGAGAACGCTAAACCACCCCACGGTAGGTCAGGGTGGCAGCGCAACCCCATGGAAGTGACAAATGAGAAACCCCGAGGAGCCGAAAGAAGCGGAAACCCGTCCTAGAATGGTCAAGGGAGGAGGCCCTTACCGCTCATATTTTAGCTCAATCAATATATGACATTCACGAAGATATCGTGAAATTACTGCAATACACTTCAATACTCAACCACAATTCAAAAACACGCAAATCCTCACCCTCACAACCCCTAAACACAAAACTACCCTCAAAAACAACATACAAAATACCACAAAATTAATTTAACTCAAAAAACCAGCAAATCAATCTTACTCAAATCACACTTTCACATCCTTCACCAGGTTTTTGGCATTTCTTTTCCTGGGAAACTACCCATAATTAATCTACACAAAAATCACCTTGGTTAAGTAGCTTGATTAATGGTTTTTCAGAATTAAAAAAAAAACTGATATCTACCTTTCCGACTGACCGCGCCAACGTTTTTTTTTCATATTTGGAATGATTTTCATTGATTTCAATATGTTCACCCTTTCACACGATATAATTTGCTGAATTCTGGAAAAACTCACTTTTCAAGGAAAAACCCGAAATATACGAATCACCTACTGTAAGATATGCTAATAGACCTAGTGAATTAGTGATGCGACATCTGTCAAATACATTATCCAAATCGAGAGTCGTATGGGTTTTATAGCTCTACATGGGAACTTTGCATCAAGTCACAGAAGTTCAAGGGCAGCCTCAAGATAAAAATCTAGATGATAAAAAACGATATTATATAACTGGAAATTATTGATTTCGAAGTATTTGATTCTAATTTGGGGCCCACTGGGAACGTACAATCTATATGCAAAGAACTAGTATAAAAACAGTTTCGAAAATGGGATATTCGAACCCCAAGCAAAGATTCTGCTATTTCTGAGAGAAAATATTAATAAAATCGTACATCAACAAAGAGAAGGGAATTCGAATCACCTTCACTGGCCCATCTTTTGAAAATAGATATCAATTTCTGGTCGGATAAATCGATAGATCATTCCAATATTATCTGAACTGTCTAATAAGATTCCAGGCTGATGAGTGAGCGATTCCATCGATCATATTGTCGTGTTAGACAAGAGTGAGTTCAAGTTGTATTTCATCATCATCATCAGTAACCAGAATATTCTGGTCGACTGCTCATATAATCCAGGAAAACTCTCGATCATTCTGTTGGAAAGCCCGCCGTGACGTCAAGAAATCTCGCATTGGTTAGACACCGTATTCGTTTTATATTATACTAATATACAGTGCTTCTCAAAAGTCCCCTCCCCCCCCACACCTCTTATTTTTGGAACGATTATACATAAACAAGTGAAATTTGGAAACTGAATATTAAAGGTTGTAAACTCCCCTACTAGTGACGATAGATGACGAAATCGTCAAAGATGACGTCACAAGGCCATTGTGACCAATAATTTTAAATGGAACCCTACGGCAAGCGACACCTCTTTTGAAAGGTATCGAAAAAACCTATTCAATGATACTAATTTTGTTTGTGTTTATGGCAGTTTTGATGGCTCATTAGTAAACATTAAAGTTCAAATTCCATTCAGTATGATATTAATTACAGATTTAAGAATCAGTATCTACTCAAAGAAATTGTTCGAAGTGACCTCCATTTACTTCCTGACAGTGAAATATCCTATTTTTAAACTCTTCTCGTACTTTTGCAAATGTGTCTGCAGAAACAGCCTCACATTTTGCAACAATACGTTGTTTTAAAACGTCAATATTGTCAGGTTCAGTGGTGTAAATCTTCGATTTGAGGTACCCCACAGAAAAAAATCCAAAGGTGTGAGGTCCGGTGATCGAGCTGGCCATTCCGTTGAACCTCGTCGTCCAATCCATCTACCACGATACTCATCATCCAAATACCGTCTTACTGCACCGTAATAGTGAGGAGGAGCACCATCCTGTTGGAATGTTATTTCCAAATTGCCGAATCTGGATTATCTTCCAAAATTTCAAGGATTAACGGTTCTATTGCAATTTGCAACAGCTCCAGATGAACCCCACCAGTTAAATTAGTATATAAAAAAGAGGGCCAACGATGTGGTTTCCCAGGATACCTGCCCAAACATTCACCTTCTGGGGAAATTGGGTATGTGTTTCACGGAACAGGTGAGGATTTTCGTCACTCCAATACCTCACATTCTGTGTATTTACATTTCCATTTAGATAGAAAGTACTTTCGTCAGTAAAACAAATTGTTTTGACATAGTCTGGCTGTTGGTTAATTTTAGTTTCCATATTTTCACAAAATTCTAGTCTTCGTTCTGGGTAGTCGTCTGAGAGTTGGTGAACCATTTTAAATTTGTATGGATGAAATTTTTTTTTTTCAACACCCCGTGTACTGTACTTCGACTGACTTCACAGGTGGATGCAACGTGAGTTGTTGAAGAAGTAGGATTTACTATTACTTCTGCCAGTATATCAATTTCTTTCTCATCAGAAATTTGTGGTCTGCCAGATCGTTTCGCATCATTAATACTACCCGTTGTTTCAAACTTACGAAGAAGCTCCCTTAAATAAGTCCTCGAAACGGGGCGATCGGGAAACCTCTCATTAAAAATGCGTTCTGCTGCATGAATATTTTGTCCAGTTTCACCAAGAATTAGGATCGCTACTACTTTATCATCTAAAGCACGTACCATTTCGCTTCTTGGAGCACTTAAACGTTCGGCTCACAACAGTTTAACAAATTATTAAAATGTACAAAAATATTAAAAGTACCAAAAGCTGCAAAAACAGTTAAACGTTCGATCAACAATACACAAATTATTAAATGTACAAAAACTTGGACAATTACAAAAACGTCGAATTAGGGAGACTAACAAAAACGTCAGCTCATTTGACAACTATCCAGAGGCTGCTCTCTATGTAGAACACTTGCGTCGTCCCATAGAACTCGATGGTGCTCAGTCCAGGCGTGGTCAGCGATTCCCGATTTTGATGTTTCTCCACGTTGAGTCCATTTCTTGTGCTCATCCAATCTTACCGATAACGGTCTCTTCGTCTCTCCAATGTAGGAATCTCCGCATTCACATGGAACTTCATAAATGCAATTCCTACTGATTTCATTTTTGTTGTCAGGTTTGGTCTTGGTCAGGAAACTCCGTAAAGTACTGCCGGATTGGAATCAGCTCTTGATGTTGAACTTGTTTCCGATCCTTCTGATCTTCTCGGAGATACCTCTGATGTACGGAAGGCAGATCACTGTGCTTTGTTGTTGCTCTTCAGATGTCTTCGTTCTCCGAAGTTGTTTCAATACTTCTTCTAGGAGTTTCTTGGGATATCCATTCCGGTGGAGGTCCTCTCTGATGTGGTTTAATTCGGCATCTAGTGACTCCACGTCGTTGCATATGTGCGTCGCTCTCTCCACCAATGTTCTCACGATCCCTCTCTTCGTCGAACTCGGATGGTTGGAGCTGTAACTGAGGTACTGCCCCGTATGTGTCTTCTTTCTGTAGGCGGAGGTGCGAATTTCATGCCTATTCTCTCAACGTTCACATCGAGGAAGGGTAAGGCAGTGTTGGTTTCCATCTCCATCGTGAACTTGATCGAATCCCTGATTCTGTTAATTCCTGAGAAGAAGTCCTGGAGATGTTCGTCTCCATGATTCCATACAATAAAGGTGTCATCCACGTACCTCAACCACAGCTTTGGTTTGTATTCTGCCTCCCGTATAGCCAATTCCTCGAACCACTCCATGTATATGTTGGCGATGATTGGAGAAAGGGAAGATCCCATCGGGAGTCCGTCGACTTGAGAGAAGAATCGGTCCTTTTTCTGGAAATATGAGTTCTGTAGGCAGCACTGCAGTAATTTCCAATATTGCGTGGGTAGGAAGGTCAGTCCTCTCGTGCAGCTGGTCATCCTCTTCGAGAATTTCCTCTTGATGATACTGAGAGATTCCTCTATAGGGACATTGGTGTAAAGGCTCTCCACGTCGAAGCTGATGGAACGATCTTCTGGTCCAAGTTCAACATCTGTGATGATGTCAACGAAGTGCTTGGAATTCTTGACGTATGAACTGCTATTTCCTTGTAAGGGTTGTAGTATCGGTAGGAGGTATTTCGATAACTTGTAGGTTGGTGAGTTCCGTGAGCTGGTGATCGGTCTCAGTGGCATATCTGGTTTGTGGATTTTCGGAAGCCCGTAGAGATGCGGTGGTTTGCTGTAGTGTGGCGTTAGATGTGATCGTTCGTTGTCTGGAATGAAGTGTTTGAATTTCCTCAGAGTGTTGTAGATCTTCCTTTCTATAGTGGGTGTCGGATCCTTTTTTTTCCTTTGCATATCTGGTTTGTGGATTTTCGGAAGCCCGTAATGCGGTGGTGTGCTGTAGTGCTTCAAGAGTTTATAGTTCCTGTGTGGAGTCGTTACCTATTGGGTCGTTGCTCACGAGGGACATAAACTCTTGAAGAGGATCACATAGAAAATCTGTGCTCTGGACAAACACTTCATTCCGAACAACGATCTCTAACACAACTCACGACCACATCTCCTTTCCCAATCACAAACCAGGCACCACTGAGACCGACCAGCTCGGACCAACAATATCATCTACGATACTACAACCCTACAATAGAGTTCCCGTCAAATTCAAGCACTCGTTGACACCATCACAGATGTTGAACGGACGAAACTTTCATCGCTTCGACGTGAAGCCAATGTCCATAAATCTCAGTACATCATCGAAGATGACCACACGAAGAGGACTTCCACGCAATTGAATTACTGCGGTGCTGACAGCCATTTCGAAAGGGCGATTCTTCTCGAGTGCGGACTCCATGATTCTCATGCTGCCACTCGAGTGATTCGAAATGCTAACGGAGGCAAATACAAACAGCTGGTTAGGACGTGGATGTACTGCCTAGCTGAATCTGGAGAACCTGGACTTCTTCTCGGAACAATCGAGGATTACATTCCGATGGAAGATGAAACCAGTGCTACCTCCCGATTGGTGAAGAATGAATGAACGCACTCCGTCTACGAAGAGCCATACGAATACCTCGAACGCATCAGTTCGGGCGGAAAATTGGAACAACGACTTGCGGGAATAGATGCCGAGTGCCCCAGAGACTCCCACCGGGTGTATCCAGAAACTACTGAAAGTATTGAACTCCGGACGAACATCTGGAACAAACAGTGATCGCCTTCCATCACAGACCCAAGATCGAAGGATCGAACGCCAAATCAAGCGCTATCGGCGTACGGAGACTGAAATGCAACAAAAATGAATCGTAGAATGCATTTATGCAATCGGTCCTGGTGAAAAGACCGTTATCGGCTAAGATCGGATGGCACAAATCGGAATCATGAAACTGCCATCGAGTTCTATACCTTCATAAACAACATATTCAAACGAAAGTTCAAAGGGCCGCCTACATCGAAGCCAATAACGCCTTTAGTCAACCAAGCGTTGAGATCAGAACGTATGAAACCCTGATTGCTCTTTCTGGCGGGCTGCAGGGCGCGAAACTTCACGCACCACCACACCGCGCGAAATTCACGCACCGCTGCATGGCGGCACGCATCATTGCGTCGACAGTCGTATAAATTGGTAAGTAGCACCTAAACTTGTCAGTATTCACCTGAAGACGATTGCAGATACAAGCATTCGAAACGTCGTGAAAACCTTCTAAATACATTAAGACGATGGACGTCCGAAACGATAGTAATCAAGAAAACAACTACTTCCCCGGTTAAAGCCACGCTGGACATTGAACTACATGGTCTAGATATTCTGAAAAGACCCTAACTAAAAAGAAGAGAGTACTCACCAGAAATCATTCGTAGCATTTTATTATTATTATTCAATATTCAATTGAGAATGTTTCCCTTTTCATCCTGTTCATATTTTCAAATAAATCAATATTTCCAGTAATTTCATAATTTTGCCTGCAGCAAATCAACAATCGTCGAAGAGTATAATTTTTGTCATTTTGCTCCCGAATTCATATTTTGTCATTATTTACACCATTTTACCTCTCAATATAACTTTCTCATTCATTTTGAACAGTCGGAAAACGTTATTATTGTGTCATAACTTTCAATTTGGATAGAAACGACTCAATTATGCGGATTAGATTCGAACGTTTCCAAAATCCTCATTATTCGAAATAATGGATCAATTTCATTTTTTTCAATATGCTATAAAAATTAGATAGGGAAATTAAATTATTAGATTCCATTGGTTCAACCATGATAATTGATATTTTGATCTGAACGACGGGAAATCATAAGTTTGATTCATTTGGTGAATGCAGAGGGCTATTTAAATTGTTTTTGTGAAATGCAGGTCGGTATTTGCGAAAAGAAAGGTGTTGGTAATCCTGGAAAAAGGGAAAGTATATGTGACATATTTTACAAAAAATAATATATTATGTTTTCATACAGTGACCGGCAGAAAGTACGCATCAAATGGGAAATTCTTTTATTAATAAATTTGGACAAATATCGATAAGTGCAATCGCTTCTGCATCAAAAAGACCAAAAGACGTTGTACACTGCCGTTATATTTTCGTGTTTGGCGGGAAATTTAAAAATTATGTCTCAAAACGCAAAAAAATATCGAAAAATGTTAAACGGAAAAGTTGTTCGAAACGACATTTAATAGCTATGTACAAATTTTGAAAAAAATCTGAGATAAAAAATTTTTTTACCATAAAAAAAACCAATATGGAAAAAGAAAGTAAAGCCAACAGAAATATTTTGTAAAGATTAGTAAGCTATTTCTATTTCAATCAGCTGCTTCATAAGAGGTCACTGAAATATCTTCAGGACATTATAATCCCGATACTGTTTATTATTAATAAAGGACCATGTACCTACACAATTTTAATTTAAATTTTTTATTAGAACAACAAATTGATTGAATTTTTGACATAACACGAACCTACAATTTTTTTATTTCCAAACACTTTATAATAAAAATAGATGCTGAAATAATTATAATCCAAACAATTTAATACATGAAAGATAAGTGCCATGTGAAGTGGAATGAATAGAAAAATCGAATTAAACGGTTTTCTTCACATAAAGGATTCAATATAAAATTGAACCCGAAAATGGTAGATCTCAGGTGAAAAACAACTACTTTCCTGGCTAATACCACGCAGAACGTTGAATGATATTCACCTGAAAATCCACGAATACTTCCATATAATATCAATGGACATTGAATGCAAATGTTTCTTTCGAGGTGGGAGATTTTCGGAGTGTTTCTTTCTGTCACTAGGTACCGCCAGTTGAAGTTTATCTTTTCCGGCGTACCTATAGGTGTTACAAGCTCGATGATGGTTTGTTTACGTTGTGTCTCACTTCAGCCAGAGTTCTTTGGCCTTTGGTTTATCTTTTCCGGCGTACCTATAGGTGTTACAAGCTCGATGATGGTTTGTTTTGTTGTTAGGTGAACACGACATAAATTGAACATAATCGAGCTTATCAGAAAGAAACATTTGCATTCAATGTCCATTGATATTATATGGAAGTATGCATGGATTTTCAGGTGAATATCATTCAACGTTCTGCGTGGTATTAGCCAGGAAAGTAGTTGTTTTTCACCTGAGATCTACCATTTCCTGGTTCAATTTTATATTGAATCCTTTATGTGAAGAAAACTGTTTAATTCGATTTTTCAATTTAATACATACTACTCGTAACTTTGTAATTGTCCATTACTCGACATGTCCACCCTGACGTTCAATACATGCAGTTGTTCGGGATTTCATTTCTCTGGACACATTTCGCAGCATTTGTGGTGTAATGATATTTATACATTGTCGTATTACTTCTTCTAAATGGTCGATATTATGAAATGTCCGATGTTTACAATCCTTACTTTTAAGGTACCCCCATGTATGAGGAAAGTGTTCGTTAAGCCACGCTCTGACTTCAAGGATATTATGTTTTGATATTTTACTAGTTAAATATTTGAAATTTGCATCAAAAGATAAACTATTGTCCAACATAAAACCTAAGTACTTAATATCTGTTACGAATAGATTTTTTTCATTATCGATTTCTAATGGATAATAATTTATATTTTTATTCCGTAGTCAAAATCACTAGCTTTTGCATTGGATACATTTTCTTTCAATTTATTGACGTTCAAGTACTTTTCTCTAAACACTTGTTCATTTTAGTTGAAGCTACATGTAAACTTTTATGAAATATAGACAACAGTGTATCGTCAGTAGATACTGTAACGAACCTAGGCCGGACCTGTCGCCTCACACGTTGCCATCGACAGCGATGAGATCATCCCCGGAGATATTCGAGAACCATCCAGTCGCTCTTCCGCGGAAAACAACGGTCAATATTGGAAACAATTGGAACATGCCGTCGCCAACTGCCGGAATTCGAAACATCGAGAATGCTGTATCGGAGATAAATAGACAGCCCTCAAGAGGGAGTAGACAGTCTGAACGAGCCCATACAATCGAGCTATACAGTGGCGTAGTAATATAAATTAAGTTGTAGAATAAGTGTTAAATAAATTATTAGAACCAAGTTAAGTTTATTTACGTTACAATTGGTGTCGGAAGTGAGATTTTGAAAATAAACAAGTGACCGTGGAGTGGATAGTCAGAAAAATAAATTGATAGACCTTTTTGTACGCCCAAAATAGACAGTGGCCCGGTTTTCGCGAAGTGGACAGTTGTGCGTGGGAATATAAACTGATACGCTGTTCGCGTGAAACAGAAAATAGACAGTGGCCCGGTTTTCGCGAATGGACAATTGTGCGTGGGAATATAAACTGATACACTGTTCGCGTGAAACAGAAAATAGACAGTGGCCCGGTTTTCGCGAAGTGGACAATTGTGCGTGGGAATATAAACTGATACACTCTTCGCGTGAAACAGACAATAGACTGGTGGCCCGTGGAAAAGAATTCGCGAAGTGAATTTTTAACAAACTGATAAACTTTTCGTGTAAAACTGACTGATACCTCGTCAAAGACAAAATGTGTTCAAGAAAAGTGCGCCTTGCGGATTTGAAGGTAGCGGAATTGAAACAGGAATTGGAGGAAAGGGAACTGGAAACAACAGGTAAAAAGCAAGTACTCCAGGAAAGACTTGCAGAAGGACTTATACAAGAAGGTGAGGACCCCGAAACATTTTTATTCGAAGTTCCCGGAGGTGATTTAAGTTTGGTAATGAATAAACTGGAAGAAAATGCAAGAAGCCTGGAAGAGAAGTTCCTGGAAAACACAGAAGGCCTAAAAAAAGAATTGTGTGGTGTGGCTAAATTTCTAGAAGAAAGAATGGGAACCGTTGAGACAGAGATAGATAAAATTAGGGAGCAAATGAACACGGAGGTAGATAAAATAAAGGAAACGATCAGTAAGCTGGAAAAACGAATTAATAGTGCGCCCTCCACAGAGATGGTTAACGAAAATGCAATGCTGGACTTGAGTTTGAACTTGGATAAAGTTCAAGAGGGTATAAAAGATGTCAAGGTCATTTCTGAAATAGGGAAGCTTTCCATGAAGCCGCCTCAATTCGACGGAAAAACTCCATGGGAAAATTACCGCCGACAGTTTGAAGCAGCGGCCAAAGCAAATGGATGGAATGCAGGGGAAAGAGCTGTAGCACTAACACTTGCATTACGTGGAGAAGCGACGAATATTCTACAAACTCTTACCGCCCAAGAACAGGAGGACTATGATCAGCTGATTAAACATCTAGAATTACGATATGGCCAGGCCCATTTGGAACACGTATACCACTCCCAGCTGAAAAATCGCTGTCAGAAATCGGGCGAATCCTTACAAGAATTTGAAACTGACATTGCACGCTTGGTTCGTCTCGCATATCCAGCCATACCGGAAAATGTAATGGAGCGATTAGCGGTTCAGGCATTCTTGGATGGACTCCGTGACCAAAAAACCAGACAAGCGTTGATATTAGCTCGTCCACACATCTCGTAGACCACTGGCACGAGCTTTGGAATTCGAAGCAGCAAAACAATGCTGCAAAACCCAAAGTAAAGTTCAAACGATTGAGGAAGACTCACCGGAGCCTGCTAACTTGGAAGCTGCCATAAGAAAAGTGATGAAGGAAGTGTTGCCTGAGAAAAGACAGATAAGATGCCGGAATTGTGGCAAAATTGGACATGTGCGTAGCAAATGTCCAACATTCATCGACTCCGATGCAGGAAAACTAAAAAAGGTCGACGAGAAGGGCAATCGTCGGCATGTGTCCGGCAAGCCTCGGTTAACAACGGATATGTCGCTATCCTTCAACGACAGAACAAAGGTGTCTTCGTAGACGGTCTCATCAATAACGAGCCTTGCACCATGCTGCTAGATACAGGTGCGACTAGGACAATTCTCAGGCCTTCCTTTGCCAGAACACCGGAACGGATTGAACCGACAACTTGGAAGCTACGCACAGCAACAGGGAAGCCAGCTACTGTATATGGCGAGCTACCGATTGAAATAATTTTGGGCAGCACTAAAGTGAAACATCAGGCACTTGTAGCGGACATCGAAGACGATGCAATCATCGGAATGGACATCATGAATTCCAGAGGGTTTGAATTGGATTTCAAAGACGGCGTCCTACGTGTCAACGGAGAAGAGCTGGTGCTTCATGGGAGAAGTGAGGGTTGATCCGTGTGTTGTTGGCTGAAGGTGTAAGCGTACCTGAGAGGGCTGAAACCATTCTGGCGGCTCGCCTGGACGGGAGTACGAGCAGTGGAAACGTGGTGATGTTCGAGCCCAAACTTCATGATGAGAAAATTGGACGAGGATTGCACTAGGGAAGACCTTGTTGCGTGCTGACAAATTTGTGCCCGTAAGGGTCATGAATGTCAATTATTTTCCAGTAACCTTGAAGAAAGGAACAATATTGGGGCACTGCTCGCCAGTTTCACTCAGTGATCCGGAGTGTACGATGTTCGATTAGCCAACCCAACAACTTGCGCACAGAACTAGAAAAATTGAGTTGCCATCTCTTCCAAAGATATAAAACCAGCTAACAGCCCAAACTAAGAGATTTAGTTAAGAAGTACCAAGACATCTTCGATACCGGACAAGGAAAAGGAGGTCGAACTAATGTGGTCCAGCACAAGATTGATACTGGGGTGCCCGACCGATCCGGCAATCAGCAAGAAGATTCCTCTTGCCAGAAGGAAGAGGCTGACAAAATAGTCAGCGATATGGGAAAAGAAGGAGTTATCGAACCATCTGACAGTCCCTGGTCCTCTCCAGTCGTACTGGTGAAGAAAAAGGATGGATCGACACGCTTTTGTGTAGACTATCGCCAACTTAATAATGTCACGAAGAAGGACAGTTACCCTCTCCCGAGAATAGATGACACCCTAGACACGTTGGCTGGTTCCACGATTTTCTCGACCCTTGATCTGAAGAGTGGATACTGGCAAGTAGAACTGGCTCAGGAAGATCGAGAAAAGACTGCTTTTACCATCGGCTCAGGATTGTGGCAGTTCACCGTTATGCCATTCGGGCTCTGTAATGCTCCCGCCACATTCGAAAGATTGATGGAAACAGTACTGAAGGGACTCTCATGGAACACGTGTCTAGTGTATCTCGCCGACATAATTGTGGTCGGCAGATCGTTTGAGTACCACGTGAAAAACTTGGAGGAAGTATTCCTGCGACTGAGGAACTCCAGTTGAAAGCTGAGCCCTAATAAATGCCATCTGTTCCATAAAGAAGTACGATACCTCGGCCACGTTGTCTCTGGGATCGGAGTAGCAGTGGACGACCAGAAGATCAAAGCTGTTAAGGATTGGCCCATCCCAAAAGACATTCACCAACTTCGAAGTTTCCTTGGTTTATGCACATACTATCGCCGATATGTGCTGGGATTCGCCAACATCGCTAAACCACTGACCAAGCTCACGGAAGGCCAAACAAAGTTCCAGTGGGAAGAATGTCAAGACTCATTCAGGAAGCTGAAAGGAGCTTTGATCAACGCACCTATACTGAGCTATCCCCTACCCAAAGGGAAATTCATTTTGGATACGGACGCCAGCAACGTGGGACTTGGAGCTGTCCTATCTCAGATCCAGGAGGGACAGGAGAAGGTCATTGGTTATTTCAGCAAGACGCTTAGCAAACCAGAGCGCAATTACTGTGTCACCAGGCGAGAGCTGTTAGCCGTTGTAAAGGGAGTGGAACACTTCTACAAGTACGTGTATGGAAGAAGATTCCTGTTGAGAACTGACCATGCAGCTCTCAAATGGCTCTTACAGTTCAAAAATCCTGAGGGTCAAGTAGCACGTTGGATCGAGAGACTCCAAGAATTCGATTTCGAGATCGAACATCGAGCCGGAACTAGCCATAAGAATGCAGATGCCTTGTCGCGAAGACCATGTCCAGATGATTGCTCACATTGCCGACGAGCAGAAAGAAAGAAGCAACACTTTGTAGAACCGCGGCAATGGATGACAACTGGAATGACAGCAAGATCCAGAAAGACCAAGAGAGACCCCGACCTTGGCTTAGTCGTCAGCTGGAAGAAGGGCAATCGAAGACCATCATGGCAGGAAGTCGCAGGTTACTCGCCGGCTGTTAAGTCCTATTGGGCACAATGGAACTCTCTTATTCTGGACAATGGGATCCTGAAACATGTGCTGGAGGCCGATATTGGTGGGGAAGACAGACGCCAAATAATTGTACCCAGGAACAGAAGAGAGGAAGTGCTGCGGGAAATCCATGATGGAGTCGCCGGAGGACATCTGGGAGTGACGAAGACCCTGCAGAAAGTGAGGCAACGGTTTTACTGGGCCAGTTGTCAAGCTGACGTCCAGGACTGGTGCAGGAAGTGCGCTGTATGCGCTGCTAGCAATGGACCTCGAATACGACCCAAGGCCCCGATGCGTCAGTACAACGTAGGCAGCCCGTTCGAGAGAATCGCCATTGACATCGCCGGCCGTTTCCCGTATCCGACCACGGGAATAAATACATCCTTGTGGCAATGGACTACTTCAGTAAGTGGGCGGAAGCCTATGCCCTGCCCAACCAGGAAGCCATCACCGTCGCCGACGTCTTGGTGAAAGAGTGGATATGTCGATTCGGTATTCCAATGGAGCTGCACTCGGATCAAGGCAGAAATTTCGAATCCAACCTTTTCCAAGAAATATGTCTACTGCTGAACATCCGCAAGACAAGAACCACGGCCCTACATCCGCAGTCCGATGGAATGGTGGAACGGATGAACAGGACGATCAACCGCCACTTGTCCAAGGTTGTCTCTGACCATCAAAGAGACTGGGACCAGTATCTTCATTTGTTCCTGATGGCCTATCGATCCGCAGTACACGAGTCAACCGGTCAAACTCCTGCTAGTATTATAATGGGCCGAGAACTGCGACTGCCTTGTGACCTGAAGTTTGGGATACCGCCAGGACAAGACACTGCGGGAGAGGACTACGTCAGCAAACTTCGGCAGAGAATGGACGACATCCACGAACGAGTCCGGTTGAACATCCAGAGTGCCAGCGATAAAATGAAGAAGACCTATGACATCAAGGCCGACGCTGGAGGATTTAAGGTTGATGACCTGGTTTGGCTGTACAACCCCAAACGTCGTCGTGGACTATCACCAAAGTTGCGGAACTCGTGGGAAGGCCCGTATAAAATCGTGAAAAGGATAAACGACCTTGTGTACCGAATCCATAAGCCACCCGAGGAAACCAAGGGTCGTCCATTTCAACAGGTTGGCCCCTTTCGCTGGAAACCATGACCAAGTTCGCACCCTCAAGCCACCGGAGGATGATATGACGTTCGAGAAGTTTATGTCCTTGTATTCAAACGGGCAGAAAGTTCTACATGGGGTTACTAGAGAGGAGTCACGAGACCTTTTCGAGGTGCCTGCTGACTACGCACTAGCGCACTGTGTGGCAGAAGATCTTCGAATGTCCAGGGGCATCGCCGTAGTGTTAAGAGGCATTCCCAAGATAAACCGTCCTATGAAGATGTCTGGAAGAGTCTCACCAAACTAAGAGATACTATGGTGGACCAGAATCTGGCGGATCTAGCAATTCCAAAACTATCCTGTGGTATTGATGGGTTGGACTGGAGAGTCATAAGAAGTATGCTGGAGGCGATATTCAGATCCAGCGGCGTCAGGATTTTGGTTTGCTGTAACCCTCTTCCACGACCGATCATGAAGACCGTGGAGTGTTACTTCCATCGAACTTCACGGTGCAGATATGGGGAGTCATGCAGATATCGTCACACTCCAAGGATGAAATTTCGGGACGAAATGTCTTTAAGAAGGGGGCAATGTAACGAACCTAGGCCGGACCTGTCGCCTCACACGTTGCCATCGACAGCGATGAGATCATCCCCGGAGATATTCGAGAACCATCCAGTCGCTCTTCCGCGGAAAACAACGGTCAATATTGGAAACAATTGGAACATGCCGTCGCCAACTGCCGGAATTCGAAACATCGAGAATGCTGTATCGGAGATAAATAGACAGCCCTCAAGAGGGAGTAGACAGTCTGAACGAGCCCATACAATCGAGCTATACAGTGGCGTAGTAATATAAATTAAGTTGTAGAATAAGTGTGAAATAAATTATTAGAACCAAGTTAAGTTTATTTACGTTACAATACGTTCATAAAATCGCAGTGAATGTATATTCAAAATGGTAGAGGACCTAAAGCACCACCTTGAGGTACATCAAATTTTGTGTCAATAGGATGTGGATGAACATTATCCAGTTTAGTGATTTGTCCTCGGCCATTTGACCAGTCCTTAAACCATCTTAGTACAGTTTCATTGATAGCGACAGATTCGTTTTTTTTATAAGAAAATTTCACACCAACATTTTTTAACCAATAACAAGCTTTTGTTTCAGCTCGTTCCCATATAGCAACCACAAAACTTTGCGGAAATTTTTCCTCCTGGGTACCCTGGGCGTGATTACCGCGAAAATTTCATAAATTTATTTTCAACCAATTAGAAGGCTCCTTTTTGTTTACGTTGCTTATAGCAACGGAAGATTATCGCGATAATTTTGTTAGTTCCTATTAACTTAATGGAATTAATAAGTGATAATTTTTCTGTCAAAAATGAAGCGCCTTGTATCTATTGACAAAAGTCACTCAGAATAAAATCAAAATACATTTTGTTGCTAACTTATGATTTTTATTGATACTAACCAATTTGCTTCACATATCGAACACGGAGGCTAAAAGAGACACATCAAAAATTTTGAAAAGATTTAAAATATTATGACCTGCATCTTTTTCAATGGGCGAAAAACTTGGTGATTCTATCATTAAAAATTGTCTGTGTTTCAACAAATATATGTAATATTTTGACACTCGTTTATTCCGTTGGGCTTTGGACATATTGTGGCTTTCTAAAATTAGTTTTAATTCCATATCAACTTTGTAAAATAATTCCTTATCTTCAAGAATATTTTCGTCAATAAACTGGTCCAATAAAAATGGTAATAATTTCAAGTCTCTGTGGTTTTGGCTTACGTCACTTATCTTCTGGCACAAAGTACATAATTTATAACTTTTACAGTTCATTGTGGATATTTGTTTTGAAGTTGTTTATTGAAATTTTACATTGATTTGACAATAATTAATAATATTGAATGCCAAATCACCGAGACAATAACTGCCAAATGTCAAACGTTAAAAAATGTTACTCAGAGCCAACTATTTACTCGTTTATATTATATGAATAATATCAAAATAAAAACGTATTCTCAATTTCTCCTCATTCGTACAATCAATAATATTTTTTAATGTCCGTCACATTTTAGTAACAAGAAAGTGTTACTAAACGTCAAAGTAAAAGTCTCTTGTGAAAACACAATGTTATATTTTTCTAAAATCATCGGAAATAAATTTTTTATAGCTTTAGTTGAAACTATGTAGACATAATTTCAGATGTTATGATTGAAAACGAATTAATGTTTTTAATGTTCCTGAAATTTTAGTAATAAACCTTAATTACTGACAAGTAAAATCAACTTCTATTGTAAAAATACAGTGCGTCATATTAAACTAAACTCATCAGAAATATGTTATTTAAAGTTTTATTTGAATTTAAAACTATAAAGACATTGGATTTCAGATAACAAATTTGTTATTTAATGTTTCTCACATTTTAGTAATAAAAACGAGTTACTAACGGCTAAAATGAACTTCATTTCTAGAACTCTAATTAGTTACAATTAACTTAAGCCGCCGGAAATATGTTTTTGTAGCATTTTAGCAAAAAAATTACAATAATAAAAAATTATATATTATGTCCAACAATGTATATTTCAGAAATAAAGCAGGAAAAAAAAGCTAAAACATTCATAATAGATTAACTTTTTATTGCCTATTGAAGTGATTTAACGTAAAACTTTAAAATTATAATATAAGCGTTCGTTCGTTCGTTGAGGACCTGATCGGTCGGCAAAAAGTGACGCATTTTAACGGAAATAAATTCTATTTCAAAAGTGAAAATTATATCAAAGTGATCGTCAAATTGTGCTCAATGGAACTGTAGAATATAAAGCATTGAATGTTTCACACAATCGCATAATAACCGTGAATTGATAGAGAGCTCGAATAAAACACACTGTGCCAAAAGTGTGAACAGGAACAAAAAGTTATCGAGTACCGTTTTTACTCAGCGGCAATCAGGATCACAGGTGTATTGGAACTCATCTCCATATACGAGGGCGGTTCATTTATTCCTCCAACGGTAGGAAATATCACTACTCCAAAATAAACGATAGAATATGGCCCTCGAACAAGTAACAGTATCGGCAAAATATAAATGTTGTTCAAAGGATATCCCACACTACACATGCATAAATTGCTTTGGATTCTTTCACAGAGGCTGCCTGAAAAGTATGAGAATTAAAGCCGAAATGTTGAAAAACAACCAAATAATTTGTTGTAGGAAGGAAGACGACCAAGAACGAGAAACAAGTTTACTAGAAAAAACTATCAACGAACTCACTGAGGAAACTGAATTGAAAGACAATACACAAACTCCAGGATAAAAAGGCAGATGAAAACAGGGAAACAAATGACATAAGCACCCAGACTCATACACTGATGCACTCCAAAGGAACAGTGACAGAGATGGACCTCGAGGAAATTGTGGAAAATAATTGTACAAGTAATAAAAATAATAACAGAACACAAGTAAATTATCCTCACTTTGGCTCCTCAGAAAAACATAAAACAGATATGGGACAACAAACAACTCTGAAAAAAAATAGAAACAATCCAAACCAACAAATAGATAGTAATCCTCCACCAAAATTGAGAAGAAACAAACTAACAATTATATCAAACAAACATGGCAGAGATATGGCACGTATAATGAGGCAGCAAACAGATGATTATGTAATACACTCGATAATAAAGCCAAACGCAAACAACTATGAACTATACCATACAGCAGTGCGGGAAAATTAAAGGCAAACTACACAAGTCCAAAAAAAAACATAAAAGGCCATACTATGATATTAAAGATATAAATAATATTATATATAAAAACAATATAATGGCTGCCAAAATCCTGCACCAACAAAACCAAGAAAACATTGCACTATGTGAGTGCAATAATATTCTCAGGCGTAGCAACTACTATTTGGACAGATATAACTTGAGACCAAGTGGAAAATGGTTTCTATGTAAAACTATTCTGACCCTAGCTAGCGACATGTTGAAACTCACTCAAAAAATTGTTTCTACAGAACCAAAAAGTTTATGTGAAGGATTAGAAGCACAGGTAAACCTCGAAAGAAAAATGAAAAAAAGGAATGACCACCCCCTAGACAGGTCACAAAAAACAATTGATTCCACAAATGACAGCCAAAAAATGATACAGATAGAGACATACCACTGAAAATCAGAACAAATCGAAAACTACCCCACCTCTATACCCCAGTCTATCTCATCTCGACGAAAAGTTAATCTCTACAGATGCATCTTTTTATACCCAAGACTATCACAAGTACAGATTCAAGACTGAACTCGGGAGCGACGAAAGTGACTAGATTCCTACACATCAACGTAGAATGTCTTTCCACGAAGCTGCCAATATTAGAGGCAACACTTAAAGAACTCAATTATCCTGATATACTGTGTGTATGTGAACATTGGATGAATAAAGTGCAAAATGAAGTAACATGTATAGACGGATATGAAAATGTAAGTACCTTTTGTAGAAAAGCTCATATACACGGTGGAGTTGCAATATATGCAAATAATAAAATAAGTGGAAATTGCAAAGAAATTAATGTTAGAAAGTTTTGCATAGAACTCGATTTCGAGATTGTTGCTGTGTCTATTGATGAACACTTATGTGTTGCTTGCATATACAGATCTCCGGATGGATCTACTGATAATTTTTTTCTAAATCTATCCACATCATTAATGGAAATTATTGAGAGGAGCAAATATCAAGTAATAATGGGAGACCTAAATATAGACAAACTAACGCAAGATAAAAAGTCCACCCACGCAATAGACAGAAGAAATGGTTTCAATTCTCGTACTGCAATTGACTATGTTGTTACAAACGAGGGAGTTAAGGAGGAATGTGAAGTTTTTGAGCCCCACATAAGCGATCACAAAGCACAAATATTGAAAATTGTACTTCCCTATACAAGCAAAATAGATGAAGTAAAGAATGAAAAAGTCATCAGAACTTTCTCAGAACAAAACATGTTGAGTTTTCAACATTACTTTAATAAAGACAATTCACTATATCTGTGCTCAAGTGACAATATAAATGATTACTATAGAGTATTTATGGAACATTTCGAATGGGCTCTAGATGTAAGCTGCCCAAAACAAAAAACCACTTCAAAAAACAAAAATAAAAATACGAGTAAAGAGATTCAAAAGGAAATTGATGATCTCAAGTTTCTTTATTACATATCAAATAATTCAGAAGATCCAGTCTTGATAGATTCCTATAAAAAACACAAGAAGAACATTAATAAAAGAATAAATGATTTGAAAAGGTAGATAACATTAACAGAATAGATACTGCATCGAACAAAAGCAAAGAACTGTGGAGAATAGTAAATGACAGGCTAGGGAAGAAAACATCAAAACATAATATCAATCTGATGCATAACAATAATATAATAAGTGATGTTACCGAAATCAGTAATTTATTTGTGAATTATTTCACAACATCTGTGCATGAAAAACTAGATACATACTTCGGAAATAACAAATCCCTGGCATGCACAATACCAAAACAAAACATTAAACATACAATTTTTCTGGGAACCTTTTACAAGCACAGAGGTAATCCAAATAATAAACAATTTGAAAACAAAACTCAATGGGCATGGACGAAATCTCTATCAAACTATTGAAGTTTTGCAAAAAGGCACTATCAGAATCCATAGCCTTTCTTTTGAACAAATCTATAGAGTTAGCACAGTTTCCGGATGATCTAAAGCTTGGTAAAGTGATCCCAGTATATAAAAAAATAATCCACAAACAGCCGAAAACTATAGACCCATAGTACTACTCAGTCATCTTTCCAAACTAACTGAAAAAGGTATTGCATATAGGTTATACAATTTTCTCGAAAAATACAATATTCTATCCCTTCCAATTGGATATCGAACAGCAAAATCAACTAACTACCACCATAGAATTTACTCAGACTATCTATAAACATCTAGATACGGGAAGGAAAGTAGCTGGTGTTTTTTGACCTAACTGCAGCCTTTGACTGCGTAAATCATCAGTATCTTCTTAACAAACTATCAACACTAGGGATCAGGGGAACCTACTGAAGTGGATAGAATCATATATATCCAACAGAAAATTAGTGTGTCTATAGAAGAGGTATTGTCAACCGAAAAATGTGTCGATATTGGTGTGCCTCAAGGCTCTGTCTTGGGCCACTTCTATTCTTAATTTTGTGAACGACCTTCCAGATTATATTACAGAAGGGCAGATTTTTATGTACGCTGATGACACTTCTGTGATAATCGAGGCATCAACCATAAGAGAATTAGATCTAAAAATGGAAAAAATCACAAAACAGTTTGAATCCTGGTGTCAACAAAATTCACTCATGGTAAATAAATCAAAATCGGTATGTGTTTATTTTTCCAATATGAACAGCGACATAACCCCCACAATAAACAGTATAGAATTCAAAGGCAGCACAAAATTTCTAGGAACTGTCATAGACAGCAAACTACACTTCACACTGGAAATAGACAATATATGTTCCAAACTTGCAAAAGCAACCTTCGCGATCTTGAACCTGAAGAAGGAAATAGATATGAAAAATCTAATAACAGCTTACTACTCCTTAGCATACTCGGTAATGAGTTACAACATAGTCGTTTGGGGCCAATCAACGGATGTTTCTAGAGTCTTCACTATGCAAAAAGAATAATAAGAATAATTTTCAACATGGGCTACAGAGATTCATGCAGAACAGTCCTGAAAAAAAACAAAATACTGTCCCTAACAAGCATCTACCTATTCAAAATATCATGTTATATGTACACAAATGAAAATAACTTCCTTAAGAATAGCAACGTGCATAATTATAAAACTAGAAATGCTGAAAAGCTACATCTCACTAAATGCAACCTCAGTAAATTTAAAAAATCACCAAACTATGCAGGTCCAGAAGTTTTCAATAAACTCCCGGAAAATATAAAGAGTTTAAAATCATATCAAGCATTCAGAAAAGCATTAAAAGAATACTTAGTAGAAAAATGTTTTTATAATCTTGCAGAATTCATGCAATAAATTAGCTACTAAGGGTACTGTCATTTCCAACCTAGGATTAGATAACAAATAACAAATGATTGGCAGTTAATCAAGATACTTCACACCACTTATTCGATCCAAGTGTATATCCATAGCTTTAACTCTCTATCTTAACAAGTATATATGCAATATTATATGAAAAAGCAAACATACTCATTTATACATGAACGTGTCAGTTTGTATTAACTGTATTTGACGAAACCTACTTTGAGTGTTCTTGGTAAATAAAGATTTATTATTATTATTATTATTATTATTATTATTATAACTAATTTTTTGTATTAATATTAAACACGCAGTTGTTGTAGACAACTCTGGAAGAAGTGTCGGAAATACTGGCATTATTCGATTGCTCTACAAAGGCAGACGTTGTAGCTTCAATTGCGTGAATTTGCCTCATAGACTCAATAATCTTTTTGTGGTGAGAACTATTCATTTGTAGGTAAGGCTTAATAGATTGACTACTGGAATGGCCTGTTATTTTAATGAGTTGTTGTTCTTCAACTCCAAACTGTGCTAGGCTAGTGACTGCTGTGGATCTGGCTTCTGGCTGAATGATTTGTCACTTTTATTCTTTTAGTATCGATCCCAATCTTTGCTGCTGACTGTTTGAACCAAGTACAGATTGTGTTTTTGCCTACTGGGGAATTTTTGTACCATTTGTTGGACACCTTCCATTTTAAATTTGGTGTTAAAAAGAGACGGTCTGTTGTTATTAAACACATACTACGTTTTTCCATCAATTTCTTAAATAATCTTACCGGCACATTTCAGGATTAGCAACATTCTTTAAAAAGAACTTGCTATCTGCAAGTTTTTGCTATCTGCAAGTTTTTGAAAAAAACAGGGTTATATTCAATCCTGCCAGTAGAGTATCTTCTATCCATTTCATCAATTAAGTATTGAATGCAGCAGTTTACTCCTTCACCGCCTCTCCATGCGAGCTCATGAGCAACAAAAAGTTTTTTTTGAAGACCGTCAGGTGTATCTTCATCCCATAAATGCACCATTTTACTATAATCAGCAGTCGATAATGCTGAAGAACTTTTCTTTCGTTTGGAAACATCCATCTGCAATTTACGACGTTTTGCATCTCTTGCCGCTCTAGCTTCCAAAAACTCTATATCTTTGAATGGATCAAACTCAATTTTATATGTGGTTAAATAATATTCTTGAAGCTGTTTCGCTGTGGAATTCCACATTAGTTTAATAACGTTTCCTTTGTAATCTTCAGAATTTTGTTTTTTCATGTTGAAAGCCCAATCTTTTAATATTGTTGCTAAATTTGCTATGGATATGGACACACTAACTTTTGATCTTTTTGTATTATTAGGTACTAACTGCTCAATTTCTTTAGCAATCGAACTTGCTGATTCATTACCAAAACGAATCAATGTTTACAGAATATTATTGTAACAATAAATATCACGGGTACGACTAAAAAACTGATTGTTAAAGTGAGTTTATACAGCACGTAAAATAAAATAAGAAATAAAATAAAGTAAAATAAGAAATAAGAATTTTCTGAGTGTTTATAGAGCTGAGTAAATTAATGTAAAAAGTAAGAAGCTGTCAATCAAAATTTAGGATTTTATGTTAAGGATACCTCAATTTCAATGATGTATACTTGTAAAATTGGTCCCTGTTATTGTTGATAAAAAATAAGCTACTGTTGACAAAACTAACAATATTATGAAATGTTCGTCATCTAAAGACATTATTGACAAAAAAAGAAATTTTAAAAAATTCAATGAACAACATTATTTTCTAGTTATGAAAACAAAAACATATACTAGGACTGAATAGCTATTATATCATGTCCATCTATCATCAACTTTCGTCAATTTGTCTTAATTATTCAGTATGTACATGTGCCTAACAGCTAGTCAAAGTGAAATAAAATAAAAGATAAAAGTTAACCATCTTTTATTTTACTTTTTATTTTATATTACTTCTTATTTCATTTTATTTCTGTATAAACTTGTTATGGATGTTGTGTAGTTTTAACTTTTTGAATTACTTTATTTTATTTCTTATTTTATTTTACTTGCTGTATAAACTCACTATTACTTGCTGGTCTGTCTAACCTGTCACTTCGAAATGACTTGACATTTGAATTAAAATTAAGTGTCAAATTTTACTCATAAAAAATTTGACATCTACGCAGAATAGGTCGTAGAGTTCATCTTCTCATCATATTAAAAGCAACTCCAATTTATGAAATTTTCTCACCGAATCTCCCACGCACCAGAATTAATTCCCAATAATTTTTTTCTCGGTTTCACTCATGTTTTTGTTGATAGAAAAATTCCCTCGTCTTTGACTCGGGATAATTTTCTATCAACAAAAACATTCGTGACCTTGAAAAAAATTATCGGTAATAATTCTGCTGCTAGGGAGATTATAAGTGATAATTTTTCTGTCAAATGCACAGCCGTCTATCTTTACAAAGGAAAAATGCTATCAATACATTTTTTCTGTCTTTCTTCACTTAGTGTAATAGAAAAGTATAGAAAAGACGATTTTATTTGTTTAAAATATATTTCCATTTTAAATAACTTGCGTTACATTATTTAAATGTTGTAGCAACTCTGCTAGTACTTCTTCTTTCTTCAATGGTGAATAACAGGGACTGTGTTAGATGTCTATGTTTTATAACATATATATAATACTTAGGCAAAATTTTGTTAAATTTAGCCTTTGAGATAAGAATATATGATCCATCAATTTCAAGTAACCCTTCACTGATTTTTCTGGTCAACATGTCTTGCGATGATTGAACACCGGGTTCTTGAAGCAAGTAAGATAAATGTCTCAAATTTCGATGACACTTCCTCGAATCATCCATTTCGTCGCACAAAATACACAGATTATATTTTTTAAAGTTTTCCATTCTGTTTCGAGTGTTCTGAATAATATTAATTAATGGATATGTCATAAGATTCCCCGTAAAAATAACATTTAAAAAAATAAGGTTAATGTGATAATTCCATATTTTAAACAAAAATTTTCATTATTCAACGACGAATACCTGAAACAAAAATTGTGAAAATAAAGCTTCCATCCACTTTAGTAACACAGATTTGTTGATAACTAATAGCATACATTATTTTTAACGAACCAAGATTCGGTTCATGCAACTAAAATCCCAGGAAGGTCTTTCTTGGATATAGAAACCCAATATGAAACAAACAATGTTTCTATCAGGAATATTTTGCCAAAAATATATTTTTAGCAAACTTTAGTAGTAGAACTTGAATTAAAATAAACTCTATAAGGTTCTGTTGACTTATTTTTATTTATTTCATGAAACTAAAATTCAAGGAAGGCGTTTCATTTGTGCCATAAATATCTAACGAATACTTTGCAAAATATAGTCACCTGATAAGCAAAAATGATAAAAATACCGCCTTACGTTCACTGTAATAATACAGATTGGTTGATAGCTAATAGAATACATTATTTTAGACGAACAAATGTTTATTTTATACTACTGAAATCCTAGGAACATATTCTTTGGGTATATATGGAGACTCAATATAATTATTATAAATAAAAAAAATAGCCCTATCATCACGAATATTTGTAAAAAATATATTTTCGGTATATTTCAGTAGCGAAACTCAAATTGTAATGGACTGCTGAAGGTTCTATTAATTTGTCCTCAATTATTTCATGTAAGTAAAATTCAAGGAACACGTTTCATTTGTGCCATAAATATCTAACGAATTCTTCGTAAAATATAGATGTCTATATACCTTACAAAACAAAACGAATAAAGAAACAACATAAACAGGTATTGAAAGTATTTATTGAACTATATTAAAATCAAAGTTAAATGCCTCATATTATAAAAAATAATTAATTAATTATCAATATTGTTTTCATTATTTTGATAATTATTATTAATGTTAAACACACAGTTATTATAAACAATTCCTGGTTGGTTTTCTAAACCTGATGAGACACTGCGACTAGTACTGGGAATGTCTCTCATAGCTTATATAACGCTTTTATGATGATCAATGTCCATTTGTAAGTAAGACTTAACCGACTGGCTATTGTTATGTCCTGTAATCTTTATCAATTGCTGTTCGCTGATCCCCCCTTTTGCTAAGCTGGAGACTGCAGTTGCCCTCACTGAATGGTTAGTAATCTTCACTTTCTTGGTATCAATGCCAGCCTCAGTGGCAGCAGATTTTAACCTCATAGAAATTGTATTTTTCCCGCCAGGCCAATTTTTGTACCACCCCTTTGACTGAGGATGCTTCCAGTTTGGATTTGCAGTTAAAAATAATCTGTCAGTTGTGACAGTATCACCTCTTTTTCGGATTAGTTTTTGATAAAGACGAACAGGACATACCTCAGGTTTGGAAGAATTAGTAACCAACCATTTGCTGTCTGCCAATTTGTTGGATCCTCCTTGGGTAGTCTTTGAGAACACTGGATGCTATTCTATGCGGCCTGTAAATCCTCCTTTGCTATCTTTTTCCTCCACAGAGTATTTTACACTAGCTGAACATCCTTCGTCACCTCGCCAGGCCAGTTTTCGGGAAGAAACGTGGAAAAACTTGCGTTGAAGACCGTCTGGCGTGTCCTCGTCCCACATGTCAAGAATTCTATTATAATCTTCATTAGATAATGCTGCAGAACTTGATTTTCTCTCAGAGGGATCCGTTTGTAGTTGTCGAGGCTTAGCATCACGTGCAGATCGAGCTTCTACAAATTCAATATCGGAAAATGGATCAAATTTAATCTGAAATTTGGTGAACATCATTTCTTGCAATTGTTTGGTGGTACGATTCCCCATCAATTTCACGACGCTTTCCTTATAATCCGCTCCATTTCTTCCTTTCATACTAAATGCATAATCTTGCAATATATGAGCCAACTGTCCAATAGATGAATTTTCTATTTTGTGAGATTTTTCGTTACAAAATTCTATGAACTGTTTCTATACACTTGCCTTATTCCTTTTAGTATTATATGGTGTTAAATTCTGAACTTCTTGTCTTATAATAATATAATAATAATAATGACGTTTATTCGTGATTAAATCGATACAATTCATGCGGTAGTGATACATTTTTCGCAATATAATCTGAATAAACATGACAATACCCACAGAAGTATTATACATACTTGTATGTGGGAATCTAATATAAACAATTTTAAGATAATATAAATATGACATAGATAAACATTACATTATTGCCATAATAATCAATAAATATAGTAAGAACAATTTTTACTAGAGTAAGAATTAAAAATCCTGTGGGATAAAATAGATAAATATGTAATTGGTTGGAAATAATTATGTAGAAAAACAATTATGTAATAAGAGTTAGATGTTTATGAGTTCAAAAAAAATTTTTTTGGGGGGTTATATTAAATTTCCTTTTTAGTAGTTTTAGGTTCATCCTTCAATCAATTTATGAAAGGAAGAAATGGAGCGGATTATAAGGAAAGCGTCGTGAAATTGATGTGGAATCGTACCGCCAAACAATTGCAAGAAATGATGTTCACCAAATTTCAGATTAAATTTGATCCATTTTCCGATATTAAATTTGTAGAAGCTCGATCTGCACGTGATGCTAAGCGTCGACAACTACAAACGGATACTTCTGAGAGAAAATCAAGTTCTGCAGCATTATCTAATGAAGATTATAATAGAATTCTTGACATGTTGGATGACGACACGCCAGAAGGTCTTCAACGCGAGTTTTTCCACGTTTCTTCCCGAAAACTGACCTGGCGAGGTGGGGAAGGATGTTCAGCTAGTGTAAAATACTTTGTGGAGGAAAAAGATAGCGAAGGAGGATTAATGGGCAGCATGGAATAGAATCCAGTGTTCTCAAAGACTACCCAAGGAGGTTCCAAGACATTGGCAGACAGCAAATGGTTGGTTACTAATTCTTTCAAACCTGAGGTATGTCCTGTTCGTCTTTATCAAAAACTAATCCAAAAAAGAGGTGATACTGTCACAACTGACAGATTATTTTTAACTGCAAATCCAAACTGGAAGCATCCTCAGTCAAAGGGGTGGTACAAAAATTGGCCTGTCGGGAAAAATACAATTTCTATGCGGTTAAAATCTGCTGCCACTGAGGCTGGCATTGATACCAGAAAAGTGAAGATTACTAACCATTTAGTGAGGACAACTGCAGTCTCCAGCTTAGCAAAAGCAAAAGATCAGCGAACAGCAATTGATAAAGATTACAGGACATAACAATAGCCAGTCGATTACGTCTTACTTACAAATGGACATTGATCATCATAAAAGCGTTATATAAGCTATGAGAGACATTCCCAGTACTAGTCACAGTGTCTCATCAGGTTTAGAAAACCAACCAGGAATTGTTTATAATAACTGTGTGTTTAACATTAATAATAATTATCAAAATAATGAAAACAATATTGATACTTAATTAATTTTTTTTTATAATATGAGGCATTTAACTTTGATTTTAGTATAGTTCGAAAAATATTTTCAATACCTGTTTATGTTGTTTCTTTTTTCGTTTTGTTATATTTTAAAAGAATTCGTTAGATATTTATGGCACAAATGAAACGTGTTCCTTGAATTTTACTTTCATGAAATATTAAAAAATTAAAACCTTCAGCAGTCCATTTAAATTTAAGTTTTGCTACTAAAATTTACCGAAAATATATTTTTTGCAAATATTCTTGATGATAGGGCTATTTTTTTAAAATTTATAATAATTATATTGAGTCTCCATATATACCCAAAGAATATGTTCCTAGTATTTTAGTAGTATAAAATAAACATTTGTTCGTCTAAAATAATGTATTCTATTAGCTATCAACCAATCTGTATTATTACAGTGAACGAAAGGCTGTATTTTTATCATTTTTGTTTGTCAGGTGACTATATTTTGCAAAGTATTCGTTAGATAATTATGGCACAAATGAAACGCCTTCCTTGAATTTTAGTTACATGAAATAATTAAAAATAAATTAACAGAACCTTAAAGAGTTTATTTTAATTTAAGTTCTACTACTAAAGTTTGCTAAAAATATATTTTTGGCAAAATATTCCTGATAGAAACATTTTTCGTTTCAGGTTGTAATTATATTGGGTTCCTATATCCAAGAAAGACCTTCCTGGGATTTTAGTTGCATGAAACGAATCTTGGTTCGTTAAAAATAATGTATGCTATTAGCTATCAACAAATCTGTGTTACTAAAGTGGATGGTAGCTTTATTTTCACAATTGTTTTTCAGGTATTCGTTAAAAATAATGAACATTTTTGTTTAAAATAAATAGGAGACTATGGAATTATCACATTAACCTTATTTTTTTTAATGTAATTTTGACGGGGAATCTTATGGCATATCCATCAATTAATATTATTTAAAACACTCGAAACAGAATGGAAAACTTTAAAAAATATAATCTGTGTATTTTGTGCGACGAAATGGATGATTTGAG
Source organism: Gonioctena quinquepunctata (assembly GCA_018342105.1). Lineage (NCBI taxonomy): Eukaryota > Metazoa > Arthropoda > Insecta > Coleoptera > Chrysomelidae > Gonioctena > Gonioctena quinquepunctata. The sequence goes on along the minus strand of JAFIRS010000318.1, from coordinate 565,776 downwards.
GAAGTGTCATCGAAATTTGAGACATTTATCTTACTTGCTTCAAGAACCGCAAGACATGTTGATCAGAAAAATCAGTGAAGTGTTACTTGAAATTGATGGATCATATATTCATATTTCAAAGGCTAAATTTAACAAAATTGTGTCTAAGTATTATATATATGTTATTAAACATAGACATTTAGTCTAAAAGCGTATAGAGGGCTGTGCATTTGACAGAAAAATTATCGCTGTAATCACGCCCAGGGTACCCAGGAGGAAAAAACTTCCGCAAAGTTTTGTGGTCGCTGAAACGAGCTGAAACGAAAAGTACTTGAACGTCAATAAATTGAAAGAAAATGTTTCCAATGCAAAAGCTATGATTTTGACTACGGAATACAAATATGAATTATTGTCCATTAAAAATCGATAATGAAAAAAATTAATTCGCAACAGATATTAAGTACTAAGGTTTTGTGTTGGACAACAGTTTTTCTTTTGATGGAAATTTCAAATATTTAACAAAAAAAATATCAAAGAACCTTCATTCTTTTAACGCGTAATTCTACACATTTGTCAATTGTTGCCAAGATCACTGTCACGATTATACAGCCACGTTTTGTTTATTGCAGTAGATTGCTCTATGGTTTTGATCGGAACAAAATTATGACTTTACAAAAAATACAAAATCGAGGCATGAAAGTGATTCTAAAATGCAATCGTTACACCAGCGTAGTGTTTATGCTTGATGCATTAGAGTGGTTATCAATACGAGATAGGTTTTATAGGTCTTCAAAACTATCAACAATATGTTATCATAAGTCCAAACTTAATAATTATATGAAAACATAATATATTATTATACAGTGACCGTCAGAAAGTACGCATCATATGGGAAATTCATTTATTAATACATTTTGACAAATATCGATACGTGCAATCGATTCTGCATCAAAAGAAACTTCAAAATACGTTGTAGAGTGCCGTTCAAATTTTCGTGTTTGGAGGGAAATTTTAAAAATATAATATCTTAAAACACACTTATTTGCAAAAATATCGAAAAATATTATTCGTAAAAGTTGTTAAGAACGACATTTTATAGCTATGTATGCATTTTGAAAAAATCTGAGATAAAAAAATTAAATTAAATTTTTTGCCATCCAAAAAATAAATTTGGAGAAATACAATTCTGACAAAGAAACTCATTAGTAAAGCTAACAGTACTATTTTGAATAATATATTGTAAATATTCGCGAGCTATTTCTATTTTATTCGGAGAAAATTTGAAATTTGTCAATTTGCCATGTATTCAGCTGCTTCATAAGAGGTCACTGAAATATCTCCAGGACATTATATTCCCAATACTGTATATTATTTATGAAGGTATTTCTATCTACACAATTTTAATTTGTTGTTTTTTTCGAACAATAAATAAATTGATTTTTGGCAAATTGTTGGAATCATACATACCTACAATATTATCATTGTTGATGAGTGCATCCACAGATTTCCTCATGATCGAAGAGGCGATGAAACAATTCACTGATAATATGTTATTGAGAGTTGTCAAACGATTTAGTTGTCATAGTGGTGAATAATATAGTGTAGATAAAAACAATTATGTAATAAGAGTTAGATGTTCTATGAGATCAAGTAGATAAATGTGAATGTGAGCATATAATACTATATTCTTTTGGGGTTAGGTTAGGTTAGTTAAATCTCCCTTTTTTTATGGTCAGTTTTAGGTTCATCCTTCAACCAATTTATGAATGTCAGTTTTTTTATTTTTCTTTACAAATGCTAATAGTTGTTTTTTGAAGCGTTTTAGTGAAGTTTCGTCTTTGATTTCTTTTGGTAGGTAATTGAATAATTTCGGTGCTAGATACCAGTAGCTTCTCTGTCCTATGGATTTAGAGGTCACTGGTATGTAATGTTGGTGCCTTGTTCTCGTCGCGTATGGATGGTTTGGGGTGTCATGTTCAGTTTTGTTTTTGTATATTAGACATCCTATTTGGACGCTGTATAATTGTCTGATATCTAATATTTGTGTTTCTGTGTATAGTAAATCGCTTGAATATCTTGCAGGTTTGTTGAGTAGTATTCGAAGAAATCGTCTTTGAGAGACTTCAAGTGCATGCAGGTGTGTTTTTGATACTCCTCCCCAGCCAATAATGCCATAATTCAAGTGTGATTCGACCAAACTATGGTATAGAATTTTTTTGTATTTGTAATCCAAAAATCTTCCAACCTGCTTGAATCGATATAAAATACATCGTAGTTTTTTTGTTAAGTACTCTATATGATGGTCCCATCTGAGATTATTATCTATATATATGCCTAGATATTTAATTTTTTTCGTTGGTTTGATTACAAGGTCTTGTTGAATATTCAGAGTGTATTCTGGCAAGAATGTCGAGAGACTGCTGAATGGTAAGTATACAGTTTTGTCAAAATTAATAGTAAGTAATCTACTGTCAAACCAGTCTTTGAGTTTTCCTAGATCTTTTTCAATATTTAGTTTGAGGTTGTACCAGTCGTCATTTTTATAGTATCTTACTGTGTCGTCCGCGAAACTGATGATTTTTCCGATTGTTTCTTGTATGAATAAGTCATTCAAATATATCACGAATAACACCGGCCCCAGTAATGTTCCTTGAGGTACACCACATGTTATTGTCATTTCTGTACCAACCTGATTTTCAATTCTTACTCTTTGTTTTCTGTTTGTTAGGAAACTTTTCAATAGTTTGTGTGCCACACCTCTCACACCCATATCTTCTAGGGTATCTAAAAGTATGGAGTGGTCGACCGTATCGAACGCTTCTTTCAGATCTATGAAAACACCTATGGAGGGATTCATAGATTCATAGATGATTTTCGTAAGGGAGTGAATTGCATCCGTAGTAGATTTATTATCTCTAAACCCGTACTGAGGATGTTGATAGTAGATTATGTTTTGTTAGGAATATGTTTAATCTCGTTTTCAGGATTTTTTCGAAGACTTTACTTATCGATGGTAGAACGGAGATAGGCCTATAATTTGGGACATTATCAGTTTCTCCACATTTGAATATTGGAGTTACTATCGAGTTTTTCAGAATTGAGGGAAATATTCCTGTTTGTATTTGTTTATAATGCCATTAAGGGTTTGCTAATAACCTCAATAATAACCTTAATAATTTTGGCTTTGATTCCATCATGCCCAGGAGATTTATTATTTTTCAAGTGATTTATGGTGTTCTTTATCTCACTAATATTTGTTGGTGTGAGAAAAATTGTATTTTTGTTAATGTTTTTTTAGGTTTGTAGTTAGGATTTTTTTATTTGTTGTAGGTTTCCTCCTACATTGGCAAAGAAGTTGTTGAACATGTCAGCAATTATTTTTTTATCATTGATGGTTTCTCCTTTTTCGTTTTTAATGTTATTTATCTGTTTTTTTGTTTCGATTTTTAGAATTTCATTAACAGTTTTCCATAATTTTGTGCTCGTATTATGTTCATTTTCCATCAACTTTTTATAATATTTATCTTTTGCATCTTTTATTTTTTTTTTCAGTATTTTTTTTTGTTGTTAGGTAGATTTTTTGCTTTCTCTTATTTGGATCTTGTTTCCATTCGCGATATAATTGGTTTTTTTGGTTGATATGTTTTATTAATGACTTCGTCATCCAGGTTTTTCTGCTGCGATCACTATTATTTATTTTTATGTATCTTGTTGATTTACTAATACAGGTATTCATTATGTTACTGAATTTTTCGGTTGCAGATTCGAGATTACACATTGGGTACAATTCATCCTCCCAATTTAGGTAGCTAATGGATTCAAGCAGTGATATTTTGTCTAGTCTTTTGAAGAATTTTTTTGAATTTTTATTTATTCCTTGTATTTTTTTATTATTAAGTACGATTTGTAGTGGCGTTATGTAGTGGTCTGTGATTGTGATGGAGATAGTAATGGGCAATATATTGTTATAATTTTTATGTTTCATTTTAATAAATATATGGTCTAGACATGATTCCGTTCCATTTCTTGCTCTTGTAGTAGTATTTATGGTTGAGTGGAACCCATATTCACTCATTATGTCGAGATAGGTTCTCGAGTCTTCAGTTTCTTTCAATAAATCAATGTTTATATTTCCAGCAAATAAACTGCAGTGAGGGTTATCATTTTCTTTGTTTAGTATATCTTGGAGTTGGTCTAAAACGTCATAAATTTTACTTGCTGGAGATAGAATGTATAGATGCAGATGGTCTGTTCGTCTACAATAATTTTAATTTTCAGTAACACACTTCCGTTTAGTTCGATATGATTATGGGAATGGTATATAACTTCCACACTTTCTTTCGCGAAAATGCCACAAAACTGAAGCCAAAAATGTGAAATTGCACTGAGTCAATGACACATAATTTACCTATTGACAGGCACAGAGCCTACTTGGTAATTTTAGTTTTCTACTGGATTTTCTGAAGGAATTTTGTATATTACTTTGGTGTGAAATTTTCTTACCGAATCTCCCACGTTCTTGAATTTCTACCTGGAAATATCTCCTCGAGCATGATTTTTTTTTAAATTCATGCTCTCGGATATATTTCCGATAGTATTTTGAAGCACTATGGAGATTACTAGTGATAATATCTGATAAGTCATTTCAAATAGCCTCCCACCAAAATGAAATTTTGAAATATGATTCATGGTATATTAAATACAATCTGAAATATTCATCCCACTTTTCAAAATAAACCATTTATATTCAATCAATTATTTCACATTACAAACGTCACTACCCAAAGTACACAATGAGCTCCAAACCTCTCACAATAGCGTGTAAAAAATTATAATATGGAGGTGAGACCATTAGTGTTCCGAAAAAAAAAAGTTCACATTCAATCCGACTGCCAACATTGTTTACTCTAAACACAATAATCATTGTTTGATTCCTTCAGAAATCTACCACCAAGTGTTTTGGTTAGCATCAGTTTTTTTCTAATCGGCCGATGTCAAAAATGTTTACCCAAATCACAACTGACATCAATTATCGTATCAATCACTGCCAAATTATTTTCCGTTTACTGCTCCAGTCTGAACCAATAAATCAATAACATATAATTATTCCACACCAGTGTCAGATCAGGATATCCCAATAAAAAAAAGAATTGTGCCAGACGCGCGAATACCATTACTCATCGAAAAATCAGTCGTTTTATTGATCACCTTCAGATATAATAAAAGATGATTTTCATGACAAATGTTTTTGTCTGAATATTGATTACAATTTATTAATCAACACTTAGTTTTCAATTACTGTACAAGGTAATCGGAATGTTACCCCGGATTGAAAAGATTCAGTAACAAATCAGTTGAATAGTTCCGGTTGAATTTTTATAACTTGTGCATATGCTTAACCTTATCCGATGATGAGAATATATCTTTACAGGGTGTACTCAAAGGCGAGACATATTTTTCGAAAGTGCGTAGAACTCATCAAAATAAGTGATTTGACCAAAAAATATCTTCAATGAAGTTGTATAATAAGATAAATAATTAATAATATTTCCACTTTCACATTATACATTTGGCTAAATCTTATCAGTGGTTAGAGATCATCTTCCTTAATCTGCTATTGAAATCGTCAACTGACGATGATGTTAGAGTGACAGGTAACGGATTTCGACGGCCATTGATAAGTATGTTTGATCTTCGATTAATTTCTAACATGAACATTAAATTATGGAAGGAAAGGATTCGCGAGTGTGTGCCGATTCCTATGTCCTCAAATGGCTCAGTTGGTTAGAGCGTATGGCTAGAGATCATAAGGTCGTGGGTTCGACTCCCACTTGAGGATGCTTTTTTTCTTTAATTTTATAATTTGTCCACTATGCCACAAAGTTCCCTTCTTTCATGTATTTCTTTCGGACACAATACTTCCACTTTCACATGGATAGAACATTTTGCGGAAAATATGATTTAACAATGAACTAGAACGAAATGTGCTGGAGCCAGTGGATCAGCACAAAATATAACAAACATACGCGATTAATAATCAAGTATTCAACTAGATCACTATGGTTCATTTTCCCTTTCTACTGTTTTGCCTCTACGCTAGCGATTACAACCCACGTTGCAGCTTTCAGTCTCAGTCGCAATCACATTATTCAAAGTTCCGAATGTAAGGTGAAGCCCATAACGATTGAAAAGTTACTCGATATCACTAGAGGCAAAACAGTGGATTACTCTCGTTTCAGACGTCCATCGTCATAATGGATTTTAAAAGGTTTTCGAATGCTTGTATCTACAATCGTCTTCAGGTGAATGAAGTTTACAATGTATATGTCTGTCGGTGCAATGATGCGTGTAATTCCGCCATGTGCTGTAATGCGTATAATTTCACGCGGTGTGGTGTGCGTGAAGTTTTGCTCCTGTGCAGTCCGCCAGAAAGAGCAATTAGTGGTTTCCATACGATCTAAAGGCGTTATTGGCTTCGATGTAGGCGGCCTCTTTGAACTCTAGTTTGAACCAATGCTCCTCTCTATGTGGATCACTTGCGTCGTCCCATAGCATCCGATGGTGCTCAGTCCAGGAGTGGTCAACAATTCCCGATTTCGACGTTTCTCCATGAGTCCATTTCTTGTGCTCATCCAATCTTACCGATAATCTTTGTCTCTCCAATGTAGGAATCTCCGCATTCTCATGGAACTTCATGAATGCAATACTTACTGATTTATTTTCGTTGTCAGGTTTGGTCTTGGTGAGGAAACTCCGTAAAGTACTGCCGGATTGGAAGCAGCTCTTGATGTTGAACTTGTTTCCGATTTTTCTGATCTTCTCTTCTGGTGTGCTTTGTTGTTGCTCTTCAGATTTCTTCGTTCTCTGGAGTTGTTTCAATTCTTCTCCTAGGAGTTTATTGGGGTATCCACTCCGGAGAAGGTCCTCTCTGATGAGGTTTAATTCGGCATCTAGTGACTCCTCGTCATTGCATATGTGCATCGCTCTCTCTACCAATGTTCTAACGATCCCTCTCTTTGTCGAACTAGGATGGTTGGAGCTGTAGTTGAGATACTGCCACGCTGGACATTGAACTACATCTGATAGATATTCTGAAAAGGCCCTAAGTCAAAAGAAAAAATCTGAAATTGAAAATTTGCATTTTCATTCAGATAGTTATTTGATTTTCTATTCCAGTCTTAATTAAGAACTCATAAAGATGAATGGGGCAAAGAAGAATGTTTTCCAAAAGAGAGTACTCACCAGAAATCATTCGTAACATTGACGCAGGAGAGACATCGCATTCACTAGGTCTTCAATACATTTTTGTCGACGAAAATCTATTTCACGCTTCCACGATCATCAGGAAGACCGGAAGAAATGGGAAACACATTTTCAAGAAGCAATCTCTCTTTGCAAAGATGGAAAAACTTAGAATCATTTCTTTTGGAGAGACACTTTGAAATTAGTGTTTTCTGACATTAAAACCTGTCATGGGGTATTATAGATTGATTTGTTGAAAATATAAACAGGATGTTCATAAAATCAGATGTGGAATCATCTGCGACTGAAAGTTGAACTTTAGTCAAGATAACCTCTTGTGGGGTATTCATGTTGAAAAGGAAAACATTCTCAATTGAATATTGATAGAAAGATTTTTCTGTGAATTGAAAAATCCACGATTAAAATGAAGTTATTTTTTGTGAATGTCTAACAGAAAACAACTACTTCCCCGGCCTAAGCCACGCTAGACATTGAACTACATCTGATAGATATTCTTCCGGTCTTCCTGATGATCGTGGAAGCGTGAAATAGATTTTCGTCGACAAAAATGTATTGAAGACCTAGTGAATGCGATGTCTCTCCTGCGTCAATGTTACAAATGATTTCTGGTGAGTACTCTCTTTTGGAAAACATTCTCCTTTGCCTCATTCATCTTTATGAGTTCTTAATTAAGACTGGAATAGAAAATCAAACAACTATCTGAATAAAAATGCAAATTTTCTATTTCAGATTTTTTCTTTCGAGTAAGAGCCTTTTCAGAATATCTCCCAGATGTAGTTCAATGTCCAGCGTGGCTTTAGCCGGGGAAGTAGTTGTTTTCTGTTTGACATTCACAAAAAATAACTTCATTTTAATCGTGGATTTTTCAATTCACAGAAAAATATTTCTATCAATATTCAATTGAGAATGTTTCCCTTTTCAACGAGAGTAGTCAAGTTACCACATCGTCTACAACCTTCAAACAAGCAAAACCGGCGCGATATGGCGGTAGCGGTAGCGATACCGCAGCGTTACTCAGTTTCGCTGCAGTATATAAGGATGCGCACATCTGCGCGACGGTCTCCTCGCGGAATATCATTCTGACAGCGTTTTATTTTGACAACGCTGCGTGAGCGGTTCCTACCGCAAATCGCCACATTGTTTTGTGTTGTTGTGTTTGGGTTAGCATTCGTGAGATGTAGAAATGTCTTTGACAGAGAAGCTAATTCAACATGTAAAACAAAATACAAATTTGTACGATTTAGGTCATGATGATTATAAAAATGTATGTATGTCATATGCGAAAATCAATAATAAATAGGTACTTTGGTACCTAGTTGATTGATTAGTGGATTAAAGAATAAATAAATGTATAAATAAATAAAGTAGTACTTAATTTTCTTTCAGTAAGATCTTCTCAATGCTTACCGTAATGCCACCGCCAATCGTTCTTCGCAGGAAATAGCTTCTCGATAATTCGTATTTTTTTTTCTATATTATGTTTATAGACCAGGGTCGATAATTTTTGAAACGAAAAAAAATATAGTAGAATGAAACTCATTGGAGAAGGAAAAGAATATAACAAAAATGAAAGGAAAAATAATTTACGGTCGATCTGAGGTCGGGAAGTGGAAGGGGTGGGTTTTTAAGGGTAAAAAACGGTTTATCTTGATTTCCGGCAAAACTAGCCCCTATGGAGAGAAATTGAACTGCAAAGTTGTAGGTAATAAAAAGATCTACAACTTTGGTCTCCACACTTTTTTCACATAATCTCAAAATTTATGTGAAAAATTCAAATAACCAAGTTTTTGGTTTTTTATTTTTACCTTTTACAAAAAAACTTACTTTTTTATGTCCCAAACACACTGTAATTTTTTTTATTTAAAATATTTATTTTTCCACCTTATTTTGACTTAATATCGAAAAAGCACCCTAATTTTCAATCAGAATTTCTCCCGTCAAAATATCAGGTTTTTTAAAATTTTTAATTTTAATATTTCGTTTTTTTCAAAAATAATAGTAGTGAAGCCCAGACCCTCCTAGCCCCTTCCCCACTTCTCTATGAAATACCTTTTGATGGGCTAAAATTTTCCGTAGGTCACACAGGAATATAAGTTATCTCAAAATAGCAATAAACAGGCATCTACGCATATAATTTGAATGAGATTCTACAACTTTCTCAAAATATTGTAGATGTCTTATTAAATTCGGATTCGAGTTTTTTTCGTTCCTTTGCATTTTCTGTCATAGTAATGTACTTTTTTTATACCATCAGAAAGTAGAGATTTCAACGAACAAAAAGCTCACCAACTTTTTTAAAAAAGCTGATATTTTGACGGGAGAATTTTCGATTGAAAATTAGGGTGCTTTTTCGATATTAAGTCAAAATAAGGTGAAAAAATAAATATTTCAAATCAAAAAAATTACAGTGTGTTTGGAACATAAAAAAAGAGCTTTTCACCAAATTTCATGAAAAAAATTGTTGTAGAAGATAAAAATAAAAAACCAAAAACTTGGTTATTTCAACTTTTCACATAAATTTTGGGGTTATGTGAAAAAAGTATGGTTACAAAAGTTGTAGATCTTTTCATTACCTACAACTTTGCGGTTCACCTTTTCTCCTTAGGAAATCGAGATAAACCGTTTTTTACCCTTAAAAACCCACCCCCTTCCACATCCCGACCTCAGATCGCCCGTAAATTATTTTTCCCTTAATTTTTGTTATATTCTCTTCCTTCTCCAATGGGTTCCATCCTGCTATTATTTTTTTTCACTTTTTACCATTTTCAAAGGCTTCAGCACTGGTCTATTAATCACTCTTAAAATTTCGTCAAAACAGTTAGGTGTCATTCGAAAATATATTTAAAACCGTTTTGTGATCTTGGCGTAGTTCCGACATGAAAGTATGATATTCTCCATATTTTTCTTAATTAATATTATGAGTACATTTTCTTTTTTCCCTTGGAGAAAAAACGAAATGAGGACATAAGATACATTACTTGATAAATAATACCTCATTCGTCTCTCATCCTCGGCCAAAGCCAACAATAGCAACATAACATCATCATCAGAAGACATTTTTAAGAAAAACTGGTACGTGACACTTTATCGCACCACTACCGAACTATTCGTATCGCATTGGTGTGAAGAAAAAAAACGTTTCCGCAATAAATGCGATTTTAACGCCAAAGATAACGCTACCGTCATAATGCGCCGGTCTGGGGGATCCTTAATAGTTGAAAGAACATTTGTTTAAGTAAGAAAAGCTTTCAACTTTTGACCTCGCTGCATCAACTTTTTTGTTTTTCTCAGCGTTTCCATGGAAGAGAGTTTGTTTCTCTTCAGTAGATCCAACACGATGTGCTGAGACAATTTCTGAAATCATCATGTTGGGGATGCAAACTTACATACCGAATACCGAAAGAAGAACATCATCCGATAAGACCTGGTTTAACAGAAACTGCTCTAGAGCTGTGGCTTCCAAACAGGCAGCATACCATCGATGGCTAAAAAATCCGGGCCCTGAGACCAGAGCAGCATATGTCGAGGCTAGAGGCATATGTAAAGAACAATAGAAAGCTCAAAAGATGCCCACAAAGCCAAAATAAGATCAAAACTTGCTGAATGTCCTAACGGATCTCGTTCATTTTGGTCTTTCGCCAAAGCTGTGGGAAGAAATTTCACTTCCAGCTCATTTCCTCCCCTAACCAAAGAAGATGGAACACTAGCAACGACTGCCCAGGAAAAAGCCAATATCTTTGCGCACCTATTTGCTGGAAATTCCACTCTGGATTCATCGGGAAAACAACCCCCGAACATTACACCTATTGACAGTCACATGCCCGAGATCACCTTTCGCCAACGTACTATCAGAAAGATTTTGCTGGGTCTCAACACCAACAAAGCCTGTGGATCTGACGGAATCCCGCCGATTGTTCTCAAGAAATGTGCCCCGAACTAACACCTGTTCTTTGCAAGTTGTTCAACCACTCTTACAATTTGGGGGTATTTCCGTCCAATTGGAAAATTGCAAGAGTACAGCCAGTCCCTAAAAAAGGCAAAAAGGCCCTACCTAGCAACTACAGACCTATCGCACTGCTATCTATTATTTCAAAGGTCATGGAAAAAGCCATCAACATCGAGCTCATGAAATATCTGGAAGACTCAGGAATTGTCAACGATAGGCAATATGGCTTCCGCCATCAGAGATCAACTGGTGACCTGCTCGCTTACGTCTCACATATATGGCAGCTATCTATTGAAAAGCATGGAGAAACTTTAGCTGTGGCATTAGATATCTCCAAGGCGTTCGATCGAGTTTGGCACCAGGGACTCCTCGCCAAGCTTCCGTCTTATGGCTTGCCCCTCAGCTGTGTTCTCTGCTTGCTAGTTTTCTCTCAAACAGGTCTCTCCATGTAGTGGTCGATGGAGTTTCATCTGACACTCTACTCATAAATGCTGGTGTTCCGCAAGGATCCATTCTCGCACCAACACTATTTCTACTTCACATCAACGACCTGTTGAAAGCAACTTCATGTCCAGTACACAGCTTTGCCGATGATAGTACCCTCCATACCGCTTTCTCTTCCAGGGCCCCTATATCAGCCCGTGAAACCAGAAATGAACGAGGAAGAAATGTTAATAATATAAATATGGACTTGGCAACATTCTCGAATGGGGATCTAATAACTTGGTAGAATTCAATGCAAACAAAACACAAGCATGTCTTTTCTCTAGAAAAGCCGATCTCACTGTGCCTAACATAACTTTGTCAGGAGTAACCATACCACTGAAGCCATCCATATCGATGCTTGGTATTACTATCAGCAATAACCTTTCCTGGGAAAATCACGTGAGGTCCATTGCCAAAAGTGCATCCCAAAACTTGGTTTTCTGTTTCGTGCCAAGAGCTATTTCACCCCAGTCAGCTGCTTATGATCTATAAGGCACAGATCCGACCTGTCCTGGAATACTGTTCCCATATTTGGAGTGCGGCACCTAAACATATCCTGAGGCTATTGGATTCTGTCCAAAAAAGGGCAATTCGTCTCGTCGGTGATGCCTCGCTTACAAACTCGCTCACTTGTCTGGAACACCGTAGAAAAGTTGGCGATTTGTCTCTATTTTATAGATATTTTCATGGGCGATGCTCTTCTGAAATATCAACAATCGTTCCTGCTTTGGCAGTCTCTTCGAGATTAACCCGTCAAGTTCAGTCATCACACCCCTTCGTGGTCACTTTGGAAACCTACAGAACATCACTTTCCAAAGACTCGTTCATCCAACGAACAGCGAGGCTTTGGAACTCATTGCCTAGGGAGGTGTACCCCGAGGCATACAACCTTCAGAAATTTAAGAAGAACACCAACTCCTACCTTCTTTCCCTAGGTTCCCACGATGTTCTCTGAACATTACAGGATATCCCTTTTCGTGGGAATCAGAACATATAAAAAAAAAAAAAACTAGTTGTTGCTGAACATTTTTTTTCGGTCGCCACAATTCCTATAGGGACTTCTTGGGAAAGTCCAAGTTGCACATTGTTAAATATCCTTTTTGAATTTTTTATTTTATTACCAATGATTCCTTCCACGTATCCTTCAGCTATGCTTGTGGATCGCCATCTCCCATGCCGTTTGAGAATCTGAATATCAGCGCCACAAAAAAAGTTGCAGACGTCCTTCTCGAACAATGATCGGTGTAACTTTAAATATTCCGCAATGTTTTGGGGAATTTTTGCAAAAGTATGAATGCCAATTGGCTGTACTGTACATTTGCAATGACAATAAAACAGAACAAATCGATTATGACTTACCTTTTTGGGTCTTAATAATAAGTGCTTGTGGTAAATTTCATATCCATTGCAGTTTGAGCTCACGGTAAACACGCGTTTTTCTCTGTTTTGGTATCGTGTAATGTTACAATCAACATTGTTCCGGAATCTTTTATATCTTCAGTTGTTAAACTCCATAATTCTGCCCCAAAACTAATGCCACTTTCTTAACTTTGTGACGTTTTCCATTGTCAAAACTTTTGATTTTGTATAGGTTCATACTTGTCATTTCGACGTTTCACGAAAGCGATTACCTTTTCATATTGTGAAATATGTATTTTCGTTGATTTGTATCCTGCTTTTTTATTGCTTTATTTAACGTCGGCCTATGAACTCGGGTCCGCTACCTTAACGTCCCCTCCGAACGACAGCATATCTAACGTCTATTCTCGTGCTCATTGATAAGATGCCTGCAGCTGTAAATATGGTACTACGCTACAGTGGTTAGGGCATTTTAACTCGCACCTTCCTTGACAGGTGGTCACCCATCCAAGTACTAAACGCGCCCGATGTTGCTTGGCTCAGATATCTATAAGACATCGTGCTTTTGATCATAGAGTATGTAGCCCATAAACTAGAAGCTTCAAGGACTTATACAAATAACAAAATTAGTATTTATGTACAACACTTTAACCATATAATATAGCCTTCCTTTTCGTAAAAATAAGCCAGTATTAAGTTTTAATCAATTATTTTAAATCTCTTGGTGTATCTCCACTTGCAGAACATATAAAAAAAAATTCTCGTACCGTTTCTTAGATTTCACTGTAGTCTAGTCGACAAGTGAGTTTCCTGCGAAAAATAGTCTCCAAAAAATATGAGCAATAGCTCATTCTATTTGGGATGCAATTCTGAGAAGAAAGTTTTTTTTTGGTTTTTCTTGCTGACGAAATTGTTATTATTAAAAAACAACTGAAAATGGGTGCAGTTTTTCGGAAACAACTCAAAAACTATGAGCGATAGCTCTTAAAGAGAAGGAAATTTCGAATAAAAAAGTTTCGCCTCATGAAACTCTATCTCCATTATTTATAATTTTAATTTGACCCTACACTACATAAAATATTATTTTGTATAGTATTGAATATCAATTTGAAAATTTGAATAAATTATGTGATGTTTTCAATACTTGAAGGAACAAGGTCCTGTTGGAAAAAAAAATCAAGTTCATTTTTCATCAAGTTAGGCATTTGTTAATTAGTCCTTATTTTTCGGAACTCGGTTTTTATAAAAAACGGCATAAATCTTTGAATAATAGCTCTTAAAAATGTTCGCTTCCTACAGTGCGAGTTTCTAACTTGGAATAAATTCAGTAACTCAAAGACAGTTGTTTTGTTGCCCGAACAGGTCGATTTTTATTTTGAATTGCGCTCGTTTTTATGTAATAAAATGTTATACAGCTTGTCTCAAATTTGAGATATGACGTCAACGACTATTTTTTTAAATGGCATTTCTAATTTTTTTATGTCTATTCTTGAAGGGTATAGTAAGTTACACATGCGTACCAAATATCAAATTTTTATTCCTTGTCGTTTGACAGATATTTAACAAACATCAACTAATTCGAAAATGAGATTCACCTGATCTATCTGATCACACAAAACAACACAACACACACAACAAAACAAAGAATCATCGTCAGAGTGCCCTCAATGAAGATGTCGAAATGAATGTAATCCTCTCTGTTGAAGAAAATCATCATGTTCCCACTAGGCAGATAGCTAGGGAACTCGAAATTGGCCAGTCTTCAGTCATGAAAATTCTGAAAACCCATAAATGTAATCCTTATAAAATGACAATCCTCCAGGAACTCACCGAAGATTATCCGAATAGAAGAATCCATTTCTGCGAAGAAATAAACGATCACTAGTTAGAAATGTTGTAAACATAGAAAACGTCCTGTTTTCTGACGAATCAACGTTTACGTTAAATGGTGAGGTAAATCGTCAAAATTGTCGTTATTGGGCAGACAACAACCCACACTGGATGAGGGAAGGCCACACTCAATATACAGCAAAAGTTCATGTTTGGGCGGGGATTGTTGGTAATCGAATAATAGTACCAATTTTCTTCCAAAGGAATCTCAATGGAGATAGATATTTAGAATTCATGCGGGAAAAACTAGTTCCGACTTTGGCTACTCTGTTTCCTGCCGGTGAAGCCGATGTCCCGAATAGAAACATCTGGTGTCAACAAGACGGTGCGCCTCCCCATTTTAAAAGACCTGTCCGTGCGTAACTGGATGATGTATTTGCAGGCAGATGGATTGGTAGAAGAGGAGCTGTCGAATGGCCTCCCAGGTCTCCGGATTCAACACCTATGGACTTTTCCTTATGGGGGTACTTGAAAAGCAAGGTTTTCAACACCAAACCGGAAAACATTGAGCAGTTACAAGAACGAATACGACAGGAGTGTAGACTCCCAAGTAATTAGAAATGTTCAAAACGAGTTTAAATTCCGTTTAGGATATTGTCAGTTAGTTAATGGACAACATTTTGAGCATTCATTGAATGAAGCATTCATTGAGTTGATATCAGATAGATTAGGTGAATCTCATTTTCGAATTAGTTGATGTTTGTTAAATATCTGTCAAACGACAAGGAACAAAAATTTGATATTTGGTACGCATGTGTAACTTACTGTACCCTTCAAGAATAATGATTGATTGATTTGTTGAAATTATAAACAGGATGTTCATAAAATCAGATGGACGTCATATCTTCCATAATTTGGGATCAACGCTGTATAACATTTTCTTACTAAAACTCGAGATGCAATGATTGATATTTAAAAATAGTCGATGACGTCATATCTCAAATTTGGGACACGCTGTATAACATTTTCTTACATAAAAACGAGCGCAATTCAAAATAAAAATCGACCTGTCCGGGCATATTTCTAACAAAACAACTATCTTTGAGTTACTGAATTTATTCCAAGTTAGAAACTCGCACTGTATATACCAAATCTATTAGACAATTCATAACTTCTAGAATATTAGGTGTATCAAAATGAGATTTGGTATAGGTGAATGCTATGTGAAGAGGAGAGCTTTCGCGTATTTTTCACTTTCCGGTCACTTCCGGTTTTGAATTTGTAAATGGAACAGCTTGTAGATTGTAACATTTTTGGATTTCTGAGACAATTCTGGATCAAAATGTGACATTTTTGAAAGTGTTTATGCTAACTTAGTTTTTTTAGAGTCACTTTTGATATTGCATCTATAGGTGGCCATGCTCGAACGTAAACTAATCTGCGGACCTTAGGTGATATCAGAAAATTACAATCGCAAAGATTTAGTGACTGTATGATAGATAGAAATAAGACAGTTGGCAAAATTACATTTTCTTGTCTAACTATTATTTTTCAAATGGCGACCATTTTTTGACAAGCACTTTCCGAAAAAATGATTTTTTGACGAATCTAACGATACTAATTTATTTGCGATTGGATTAAAAATAAGAACATAAATTAAATATTACTCTAAGTAAACTAGATAATAATTTATTTACTTTTGTCAATGTGCCATGGATAGGCATGATGCATAATATTTTCTTTGGGAAACAAAACATTCACTTAGGTAATGACAGTGACATGGGCTTCATGAGCAGACAGTAAAAGTTTCTTAATTTTCGTTAAATTTCAGTTTAATTTTTTTTTAAAATAATGTATACACAAAGTGAAAAAGTGGATATGTTATTAATAATTGGAGAATGTCATAGAAATTCAAGGAATGCTGCTGAGTTGTATGCTCAGAGATATCCCAATCGGCAACATCCAGCCCATCAGTATTTTCCGTATGTTGAGAATCGTTTTAGGCAAGAAGGAAATCAAGAGGCGGAACAGAGGTTTATCATAAATGAAGAGGCTGAGATTGAGGTTCTTGCTATGGTTGAGGTTGATAAAACGGTTTCTTTGAGATAAATTAGTCAAGAAATGCAGATAAGTCTCGAATCACCAAGAAAAATACTGAAAAAGCACGTATTCCAAATCGAATGAGCTATTGCTCATATTTTTTGGAGACTTGGAACTATTTTTCGCAGGAAACACTTATCGACTATAGTCTACTGGAAGTAAACTGGAAGAAGCTTCCCGGGCTGCATTTAAGATATCTTCCAAGTCGTTCTCATCGGCCATTTCGATAATTATTTTAAAATTTGCTCTCAAAGATGAGTTTATTCGAATGCTGCCAACCGTTGTCAAATACAAAAAACATCCTGTTCAGATTGTTAAGTTACCGAGAAGTCAGACTACTCGGTTTTTTCTAGATTTTTTCGCTAACTTTTATTATTAACAGATTTCAAAATGAAATGCAATATGAGTAATTATTTACAAAATGCGAAAAAATTGTATACGCACCTTGTCAGGAAAGTGATTTTACTTGACTGGTATGCTATTCAAACTTATCATACTCGTAAAGTAAAATTCCACTTTTCTGAACTTGATACGTAATATACTATTATAAATTACCAAGACAAACACAGCAGATAAAAAGTGGGATTCCATCCAAACATTGGTACACCATGTAAAATATTTTTCATTCGAAAAGTTTTTCACCTGATAGACATTCCTATTTATCGATTCAACTCAACTCAACTCACCCAAGACCCAGGCCTCTCAAATATTTGAATAACCTTCAAATTGATCAAATTTATATTTTGTCTGCCCATGTGAACGACGAATATAACGGGAGTGCCGAATTCATTAAATGAAATTTATGAATATGAATATGTGACTAAGCTTTTATTGCTTGAAAATGAGTAATGTCGACGAAATTACCTAACTGTCGACTAGCACGGTGAAAGAAACTGAATTTAGATAATCTCTTAGCGTGTTCCCTAATTTGAAACAAAAACATTCGAGAAACTTTTGCCGCTGTAATTGAGATGGCACTTTGTTGCTTGGTGAATGGTTTCTGCTAGTTGAACAATTGATTACATTAGTTGATGGCTGTGGATAGAAAATACGAATCGAAAGTGTTATTAATGGAATATTTTTGGATGCTTATTTTGATTTGATATCCTCACCTTCTCTTGCCAGTGGCGCCGTCCGACATCCCAGAGCTTTGTTTAAGGGGCAGTGGCGTGAAGACATATTCTCACCAAACGGGCAGTAACAAAACTTAAGGTTTCCGAAATAAATAACTTTGGCAAGTTTGATGATATGGTTCAGTATACGTGTAAAGGTATTTTTCTAATTTGGACATTTTCAAAACTCGTTGACTTCATCAAATGTTCTTCTTTTCATCACCAGTTGCGAAAAGAAAAATTTTTCTGGTGATGAGAAGTCAATTTCACCACCAGTTGCAAAAAATACAGGAATAGAATTTGTTATAATTTTGAGGCTCTTTAATACATAATATGTATGGTAAAAACTAATTATGAATATTGATAACATAATTTGAACAATTAGTGATATTGACCCTAGCTGACAACGTAGTTTTCTATGTAGCTTTAATTTCCGTTTTTTTCCAAGGATGAGAACACGCTTTTAACGCACTAAAGTGTAAAAATTAAATTTTAATATTCAATGACTATGCCAGAAAGCCATTTCTTGTGCACTTCGATAATGCCTTGCCTATATCAGCGGCCCTCAAACAAACGTATGGTCTCATGGGAACTCCGTATATATCCTCCTTGTTTCTATGAATTTGTCTTGAATTTTGATCATTCTTACTTAAGTACTTCATGAAATCATCAGTTTGAGCACCTGGTGTGTCAAAGTTACATATTTTGCAGAACTTTATGAAAAAATCTAAATTGTACTAAACTATACTCTTATCATTCTACAAATAGGAAAGATAAAGACTTCAATTATTCAAATTATTCAACTTACAGAAAAATGCATGAAATGCACGGTGAAAAATGAAATTGAAAGTATTTGGAGGGTGATGATTATAAAGCGGTTTTCGAGGTATGAGATTTTGAATTTTTTGTCAAAATTTCTGAATTTAAGATGGTGGCTCCAAGATGGAGGACGAGTTTTCTGATTATGGTCATATTTTATTAGAGGGTTTTCAGGTTGAGTTTGAATTTTTTGTCAAAATTTAATTAAGATGGCGCTTCAGGATGGCGGAGAGTTTTGTGATTAATGTCAATTCTATTCAAAATTGGTGTGTGGGGTTTTGGTCGGAATTGATTTTTTGTCAAAACTTCAGGGAAGAGACCTTGTAATAACGATGCTCTATTAGAAATAAACAGATTAAGGCGAATTAACTGAAAAGCAAAAAATAAAATAAGTAATAAAAAAACTTTTTAAAGGCCAGCTTTTATTTAAGCCGTATACTGAAACGTATAAAATAAGTTTAAATCATCGCTGACAATAATGTAATTATTTTATGTTGAATTATTTGGTTTTAAAAAGCTTGTCGCACGAATTGTAATAAAATTAATACTTTGACAAGTTTTTACTTATCAACCAATAATTGTCCAATGAAATTAATTGGTACCTACTTTTATGAACTCACGCGACAAAGTTTTTAAAAACAAATAATTCAACAAAAAATAATCAAATCATTGTCAGCGATGACTTAATAGTTATTTATGCAACAAGTGCAATAAACACTTTTTGCACGAGTTGCACACAATATTTTTTCTACGTTCATGCAAAAACCAAAGAATGTTTTTCTCAGATGGCACTGAGTGCAGGAAAATAAAAAGCGTACTAAAAATTGCGTCGATTTGACGTTTATGTTTGTCATGATCCCAAATGACAGATGTAGAATGATAGATGAATGCAATAAACATTTTATTACACAGTGCAATGAAAAACCACTTTTTCAACCAAATATAGTTCAATAAAGTTATGTTTTTTGCGTGATCGTAGAAAAACATATTTTATACGTTTTAGTACACGGCTTAAATAAAAGCTTATCTTTAAAAAGTTTTTCTAATAGTTATTTTATTATCGATATTAGTGATGGAAGTTAGTAACATGATAAAGCTACTGGTATAAAATAGTTTAATCAAAGTTACACATTTTTTAATATATCAGAAATTTCGTTGATTTATTATAACTATCGAAACTAAAAGTTGCAAAAGAACATTCAAATTTGAGACACATGCGTAAAATTGGAAAAGAAACAATTTTTCTCTTTATTCTTTTTTGAAAATTTCAACAAATAAGCTTATTTTAGGGGTATATTTTGAAAAAAATCACTTTTGACAGATAGTCACTCCATGCGAGTAGGCCATTTCTCATCTTATTTAAAGCAAATCATAAATTTCAAAAGTTTTTCCCATATGATGCTAACGTTTTGAAGGTCACTGTAGGCT
The DNA here is from genome assembly GCA_018342105.1 of Gonioctena quinquepunctata. Classification (NCBI taxonomy): domain Eukaryota; kingdom Metazoa; phylum Arthropoda; class Insecta; order Coleoptera; family Chrysomelidae; genus Gonioctena; species Gonioctena quinquepunctata. Next base: position 545,454 of record JAFIRS010000318.1, on the reverse strand, counting down.
TGGTGGAATTCAAAAAAGTACAGCTCATTATAAGAACCTTGATCAGAATAATTGGGAAAATGTGTACCTACCTTTTGTTTTTGTCACTAATGAACTGAAAAAAAGCTGCTGACTCATCAAGGATTCTCAAACGTGAGTGAAGATGTTTTCGATTTATTGTTTTCATCTGTGAGATTTTACAAGAGACCCATTCACATAAAAAATATTTTCGAGCTGTCAATAAGAACACAAAATCCCAGCATTATAATTCATTATGTCAAGTGCCCGGGAAGGACGACTTTAATTGCACCGAGAAGATATTTAATATGGATATACGTCAGCAAATGGTGTTTTCTGTACAGGTTGTTTATAACATTTTTATACTCATTTGGTGACTCAAAAGTTCTGTTGCAAAACATGTCCATAAAAAAAGTCGAGTATGGGTATCTAAATTGTACTTAATAATGCTTCCGAGAGCTGTAATATATCTTATTCCTCAACAAAACACAAATTTTTTCATTTCCTAATAACCAGAAAACTTAAATAAATGTTGAGTGTGACACAGAATTGAACCAATGCTGAAATTTACTGTTGGGTTGCAGGAACATCGGAAGAAAAGTCTACCCCGAAGGAACCATGAAATGTTATTACCAATTTCATATATCTTCGAGAGGAAGCTAAGTAGCTAAAAATATCATGCATAGAGCATTTCAAGAAGTGGAATCCTGTACTTCCGTCAGACGCATCGTTATGTACACCCTGGAAACGCTATATATTGTGAAAATTTCTCAAAAAATTCCACATTATCTTAAAACCGATTTTTGAACTAGTTTTGTTAATTTTGCCACTATGTATTCTTTTTAAACATTCAAAACGGTAAATGCGCCACCCAAAGGGTTGGCATCAATACATCTTCCTGAATGAAAAAAGATATTTCTGCTTTTAAAAAAATTCCAAAACCAGAAAAATATTCAAATCCTTTGTAAGCAAGCCAAAATATCCAGAAGCCAGAACTCCATGGGTGTCTTCATTCCAAAAGTTAAGAGATCGGTTTGCACTAACTGGTAGCGTGTCTCATACCAAAATAGTTTTTTGTATGCCAAGCCGCGAAATACCTTTTAAGCGTACCGAAAGGAAGTTATCGCCGAGGCCGCTTGCGGATGAGGCAGGATAAACTTGAGATCGTTAAAAAGTTTCGCGGCCGTGGCATATACACTATTTTCCGTGCAATCGTCAAAATTATTGAACTACATAATTACAAATGGATATATTATTGCTTTAAAATCTACAGTAGTTCAATTCAATTAACAAAGTCACAGTGTTGTTATGGAAATGCAAATATGTCTGATACTGAGTGTTATTTTAGAATCTTGCTTGCTAAAAATATTGTAAACTTGGCGGTTTCCGTTTTAATACCTGAAAAATCTAAACGGCAGTATGAAAAATGTTATAGCAAGTTTTTAGATTGGTGTGACAAACAGAATATCGTATTTTAATAAAAGTCAAATTAGGAAGTGGAAGTTTGGTTTGGCGGCCGTTGCTAGGGGTAACGGCCGCGAAATTAAATTTTGTGGACTGTGTTGAGAACGCGAAATACTCACTTCGCGTGCGATTGCACGAAATGGTTATTTGTATGCCAAGGCCGCGAAATATATTTTTAGCGTACTGAAAGAAAAAAATTCGCGTCGGCGCTTTCCCTTTTAATACCTGAAAAACAATATGAGTATGTATTTGTTGTTAATTTAAAGATTAATGCTATATTTAATAACAAATAATCCTTATTGAATGAATGTGGTTTTTTGTGGAGGAACAACGTTTCTTGACATGTTTTTGGGTAACCTTCCACAGTCTGAAAATGAAAATATAATCAGGAAAATCTATACAGTTGAAAAAGCAAAAAAGACTCTGCGAGCAAAAATCCAAATTATAAAACAATTAAAGGAGATTTAGAAGATTTTGAGAACGGGGGCAGATATAGTCCCCGAAACGTCAAGCAAAAACTATATAGAGAAGTATCTTTTGAATTTTTTTAAAAATTTTCTGGTAGGCAAATTCAGAAAACGGCAAGTTATTGACAAATTGAATCATTTTTCCATAGGAAATATAATTTGGTGAACGCAATAACTTATCGGGGTGAACTAATCAGTTTGCCCTTTCTACACTTGTATAGATTTTCCTGATTATATTTTCATTTTCAGACTGTGGAAGGTTACCCAAAAAACATGTCAAGAAATAATCCTTGTCATTGTCGTATTTTAGAAATGTCAAATTTGGAAGTGACGTTTGGTTTGTCGGCCGTTGCTATGGGTAACGGTCGCGAAATTAAATTTGGCGGACTTTGTTGAGAACGCGAAATACTCACTTCGCGTGTAATTTGCACAAAATACGAAATATTGAGAGACAATTCGTATCCTCATAGCCTACTCAATAAATTATTATTCAATACAATTTCTAATGAAACTGTCAATACAGATACAAATGTACCAAATTCCAGTAATATAATGACTTTCGGATCAATACCATACATAAAAAATTTGTCTCCTAAAATTATTAATGTTTTCAAAAGTGAATTCAATATTAAAATATCACAGAAAAATATCCTTCCAATAAATAAAATATATACAAAATTGAAAGACGGAGAATGTGCACCGATGAAAAATAATTCAGTTTATAGTATACCTTGTAGTACTTGTGATAAAAATTACATTGGACAAACGAGTCAAACATTGAAATCACGAATCACTGGTCATAAAAGTGACTGTAGACTCCAAAAACTTTCTTGTGCACTCTCTGATCATGTAGTGAACCAAGATCACATAATGAATTATCATGACACAAAAATTATATATCAAGAACAAAACTTGACAAAAAGACTTTTTTTAGAAATGGTGGCAATTAATAGTGACGTAAATAACATGAATAAGAGATCTGACATCGACCAACTGAGCAAAATCTACTCGTATTTACTTTCAAAATGAACTTTTATTTTAATAAATATGCATACAGAATCCCCTGTACATCCTAACACAGAAACATCAACTACTCACAAAATTGCAATTGTCTGACAGTGTGACAATTTTTTAAAGTCATAATGTCGATATATTTTATACATTTATATTCGTTAATTTAACTCATTTTACATGTTACATTTTACATTTTACATGTTACATTTTACATTTTACATGTAATGTAATTTTTCATATTTGATATTCTTTCAACCATTCTTGTTTTTTAGCCTTGATAAAGACAAAATAAATTGTCGAAAGCTTGGAAAAGTAAAGAAGAGTTTTTCTTTATATAAGACCAGACTGAATACCCGCAATTTTAAAATATATATATATATATATATATATATATATATATATATATATATATATTAATGGCAATTGAGCTCCTAAACTAATGTGAGTAACTAATTTTGAGACGGCGCCAAACAAACCATTATCGAAGATCGTTATATTACTTTGAAGAAGTAATCAAAACGCAGCCGTGCATCTCGCTGTCATCATTTTACGCTTTACCTAATTCAATTGCTAGTTTGTTTGGTGCCGACTCAAAATTATTTACTCACATTAGTTTAGGAGCGCAATTATCATTAAGACTAAGAAGGTTTATTTTATTTTTTGTTTTTCAGTTGATTTTGTCGTCGGTTTAATATTTTATTAAACATTTTTTATTTTTAAATTTTTTATGACTGAAATCTACGAATTACTACCTACTTTATTTTTGATTACTCCCAAAATACTTACTTACCTAGCTTACTTCAACTATTAACTGTTAAATAACATGATTAACTACTTATTGTTACATAATATAAATAATTATTGAAAGTTCTGGTTAGTTGATTTCATCACTTTATAATTCCGTCCTTTCATAGAATGTAATTATTGTGACGGATGTAGGAGGGTCTGTCAATGTCAACTACATATGTGTGCCAATGTTCACAAGTGAAAAATCAATCATTCCCTATTTCTCAACCCATAGGGGAGGATTATTGCATTTCAAATTGGAATATGAGCAACTAATAAAAAAAGAATAATCCAAATCAGAAAAACCACTACAAAGTTATGCCTGATAGAATCGGTTAACGGACCAAAATTCAGATGGTGAACAATCAATATCCTCCATTTTGCTACCCTTAGGGATGGATTTTTCTGATCAAATTCAAATGGGACCAACTTCGAAGTACATCCTATCTAATGAAAAAACAATCATCGGAATCGAACTGCTCTGTGAAAAGTTATGTGTGATCATACATAAAAAAAATATATGCGTCGACTAGAGAACCTTCTCCTTTTTGATTTCGTCGGTTAAATTATTGGAAATCACATAATTGGACCTTAATTTCCTGACAATGTGCTGAATGGTGGACGGTTTTTACATTTTCTTCGCGAACATCTTCCAAGAATGTTAGGAAAAGTGGATTTGAAGACCAGAAGGACCATGTGGTTGCAATTCGATGGTGCTGCAGTACAAAACCATAGGATAGTGCGATAATTTTCAGATCAATCCTATCCTAACCGTTGGATAGGTAGAGGAGGTACTATTCCTTGGCACGCTCGATCTCCAGACCTTACTCCTATAGATTTCTGTCTTGGGGGATACGTGAATGAGAGGGGTTTCAGAGATTATACAACAACTGCAAATTTTTACATTGTTTCCTGTTAATAATCCTTTCCTGTAGAGATTACTACAATTGTTTCCTTTGTGATGTACTCCTATTTCTATCACAATTTCATTTTGTCCAAACACATTCTTTTCAGAATTCAATGGATGTGTCAAATTTTCAGCCAGTGGCCTACTCGATTAATTTTTTATTTCGAAAAATTTATCAACGTTTCTTATTTTGCAACAAATCTCGCAAATTTTACAAAGTATACCCCACAAGCTGTATTTCGGCAGAAAGCTCTTAAAAAATGCCATGCAATGATAAAATAAAATCTGGGGTGTTTTGAAAAAGTGGAGTTATTGCCATGTGCAATTTATCATTTCCAAAAATCATAGTTGGCGACGGAACATTGACTCTCAGTTAGCCTGCATCTCAAAAGGAATCGACTGAAAAAAAGTTGGTCGAGTTATTTTGAATGGTTATTGAGTTATGAATTTTTCTGTGAGTCTATGCACCACGCTATTTTGATACATAAATTGACATAAGTCAAAAACTATTGCAGATAAGTCTAAAAAATCCGGGCGCTCCACACAGGGGCCAAATGCATGAATTCTTGGCATAAATAATTTTTTGATAAGAAAATTAATTAAAAACACAGATACGTATATTTTTTGGGTAATCCAACATATTTATTAACTTTTTACGTAACAATATATATTAAATGTCCATTATACTTACCCATGTGGGTCGAAGATCATTTTTAGGTTTTTGTTCTATCATCCATATAAGAGTGTGAGAAACATATTGTACCTGTATATTCCATACAATGCAGGAAAAAATTATTCATGTAAATATTTTTCAAACATTAATTGAAAAAACCAACAGAAAAAATATTTTTTTTTCTTCCTTCAATCATTGTGAAGAATCATCCATGTAAAATGTAATTATATTAGAATGATCAAAATGCAGTAGTGCAATTTTTTTTTCTTCAATGAAAAAATTAATCTGAATTTTTTTAACTTTCGGTCTAGGATTCTGAAATAATTGTTTATCAAATATATTAACTTGAGTCTTTTATTTTCAATTGTCCTTAAATAAACAGTACTGAGCACAAACAAATATAACTGGACATATACTTCATTGAATTAAAATATAACAAATTATCAGGTACTATATGTTCCCTTTTTTTCAACTATTCGCCATCTCCATCCTCTACTGGGATATCTCTGAAAAAAAATATATAACATAAATGATTTTTTCCATACCTTAACAAAACTGTTAAATATTCGGTTTATTGTGAATTGTTCTCCACAAACTTTTAACAAGCATGAATTATATATTACATTACTTTCAACATGAATAGAGTTAGCTTGAGAGCTTGATTGAATATATTCACCATTTTAATTTTATTATCTCAATTCAGTTAGTAATTAAATTTTGAAATGCTATTCGCTTCAATCATCAAGAAGATAAGTTCTGTAATAAATTACAAAATTCACCTACTCTTGCCTTTTTAGCCCATCTTTTGATTTGGCCAGATAGGCACCGACCACAATTTCAATATCTTTTAATCTTGTTTCTTTATGGCATTATATTGCCTCTGAAAATAATTCTAATTGATTAACTCATTCATGCAGTTGTTTAAAAAAAAATCATTTTCACGTTTTAATTATTCAAGGGGACTCATAACTAAGCGGTCAATCTAAACCTAGGATTTCTCCCGACAAATCAAAAAAGAAACAATGACATACCCAAAACGCAAGCACAAATTCTCAAACTTTTAAAAACATTCTTTTGTTTATGACCGACAAGACTATATTGGGATGAATGAACTGATTGAAATTGTAAATGATATGAATATTTACTTACGTGATGTATTAAAAGTAGAAGGGCACGGTTCAATTAATTATAAACTATAACTTTTTATGGAACTCCAAACAAAAACAACTAGCACACGCAACACGCAGACGCAGGAACGAAAACTATTGAGCTATGTTTAGCAGACAGAAATGGCTGACGCTGACCGTTCAGAGATTTTGATTGGTTCTCACGAGGTGCCTTGATATTGACAACCAATCACATTCGATTAATATATGTAATGCATTTTATTCAGATGAAAAATATTTTATCCCCATCGAAAATAAATTTTCATGCCCAAGTGGTGACGTACATGGATTTTTTTTTTCATTTCAAGTACTTTTTTATGTATATATATATTGTTATGATGGTTGATTGCGGTTCGATTTTTATTTTATTTTAAATTTATTTATTTACTTGCCACACCCATACATCATAACAAAATATATAATTTTTGTTGTTTTACTAATATTTTTGTTTTTTACTGATTTTTTTTTACTATTTTCAAAATATTTAAACTAGTTCCTTTTTGAATTTAATTTATATATATATATATATATATATATATATATTTGACAAATGAATACCCATTTAAATATTAAATATCTCCGGCTATGCATTTTACCTTCTTTCCATCCACTCTTTTACCTTATTTTACCTCAGCTAACTCAATCGGTACGCCTATGGAATCTCAGAAGTCGGTTCTACTGTGGAGCCCTCTAGTAGTTCTTGATGTCAAATTCAGAAAATGGCTACTGTCATTGAAATTAAAGCAGAAATTCATTCAAAATAATAATTTCCTACATTCAGGAAAAAACTTACTTCTACTTGTTCTGCGATAAATAACCTAATTAGTGCTTCATAGCAAATATATACAGAAAATGTGCAGTTATGTGATACTAAAAGTGAAATTTAACCTAGTTTTATAGGTTATGTGGTCAATATAGTAATTCATGAAAAGTTCTATCAAAGGTTCTTTAAAAGTTTTAATTTAATTGCACTGCAGTAACTTTTTATGGTTCAAAAAAAATACCTGTGACTTCTTGTAACGAGAATGTTTAGTGTTTCGGATTTTTCCCGTTCTTGGAAACTGCAGCCCCTTTTGTCGACTGTGACTTCGCCTCGTACTGGTAAATCTCCAATGAAAAAAGGTAAGATTAACTCTGCATCTGGGATCTTTTATCTGCTATTGTTATTTATAGTATTTCCATAATGTCTTGTCAAATAACTGTTTTTCTGGTACATATTGATTAATTTTTTAAAATTTCAATTTTCTACATTAAGTTCTTCCAAAATTATTTTTATGTTCTTCTCACGCTTAGCTTGTTGATTTCTCTCCCTCGATACTAACATCCTTTGTTTCCATCTCGAATTTTCGATTTTCACGCACCTTTTGTTGCACTTTCTATTATTTTCACCTTGTTGACAGTTTTTATTTACGAAACACTTCTAACTACCTTACATACTATTTACAAGACATGTAAAAATAATTCTTTTGACGTTTCTGCTTTTCCTATTTTCTAAATTCCTAATTTTGCATCAAGATCTTTCCTGGCATCTCATTGGCTATTGTGTGCAGATCCAATTTCATATACAGAATGTTCGAAGTTTTAACAGCTTTACTCAAAATATATTAGTAAAATTTGGTTTCTATATTTTTTTAAATTATGCCAATTGCTTGTGATGTTGAAAACATGTTTATTTCAAACATAGGAATCGATTAATATTATATAAGGTTTCAGAAAACGGTAGAATCTTCAGAAAAACTGTAAAATAACATAGCAGCACGAACATTTTTTCATTTATATTTTTTTTTTATTTATAATTTTTATTTCAACTCTTTAAATATTTAACGTACTTCTAAACATAACAATATATATATATATATATATATGTATTATTCCCCAATGTTTATATATATATATATATATATATATATATATATATATATATATATATATATAAATATCACGCCCATTATAATTATGATTAATATTCATTGAAATTAGTATAGGAATAATGATCTGTGAATATTTCATGAATACGTAAAACAGAATATTCGATCGTGAATATTCCATGAACATTCGTACATGAATATTCCATGAACAGGAATAATATATGAGTATTCATAGGAGAATATTCCAAAAAGAATACTCCTGGTATATTCATCTGGGAATATTCCAGATATATTTCTTTTTGAATATTCCTTCAATGTGCCAGAAGCATAGATATATTCTAGGCATATCTTATGGATTTTCAGAGTATATTCTTCTTTTTGGGGATATTTAGGGAATATTCCAGGATTGGCTTTGTAAACCAATTTTTTGTGAAAATCGTAGTTCCTATATTCAGTCACATAAAACTAAAGAATCTGTGAGTCTATTGTTGAAGACACCCTATGAGAACCAAGAAAAGCCAGTTTATCCTTTTAATGCCTTTCAAATAGAAGCGCGTTCTTCAATTTCTTTAACAAAAATATTAATTATGAAACAGCGACCGACTCATGCATTATTCATTTAAGTAAAACTGTATTCGCTTCCATGGTACTGATATTCATTAAAAGCAGTCTTCGTTGTCCAAAAAATAGCCTCCTGTCACGTTAACTTCGACCGTGACCTTAGCTGACCACTCTCAAAAAACCAAGAAAACACTCAATCAGGTTGTGGTAGTGCCATAAATTGATGATTGTCACATCTAAAAAGCGGTATATCGGGTAAGAAACACTTGAACCTGCGGTTGACAATCTAGAAATGATTAATTTTGTTGATGAACACCTGTGATCTCGTCCTGTTTGGCAAGATCATTCGATTTCGGAGAATATACAGTGGGAAAAGTCAGAGTTCAGAATGAAAAAAATACACCCAATAGAAACTCCACTAGAATAACGTTGTCCTAAGTTACGTTTGAACAACTAGTTGATCGTCAGTATATTGAAACATTTTCTCTGAAGAAATGGATGTAGAGCAAGGTGTGCTGCAAGGTTCTGTCTTAGGCCCTCTACTTTTCAACATTTTTGCTAACGATCTCATTCTCTACATTCAAAGGGTTCAGAATGTTCGTGTTATCTGCTATGCAGATGACACGAATATTTTGGTTGTTGACAAGGATCTCAATAAGCTGAAAACTACTGCTGAAGCGGTATATGCCAATATTGTAAAAAAAATTTATATGTTCTAGTTCCCACGAAAAGGGATATCCTGTAATGTTCAGAGAACATCGTGGGAACCAAGGGAAAGAAGGTAGGAGTTGGTGTTCTTCTTAAATTTCCAACAATAATAACCTACAACTGAATCATCGTAAAACAATAACTGTTCTTTTTGGTAATGGCAGGACTGATAAAATCAAACTTTTTGAAGGTTCTAATGAAGAAATAGTAAGTAGTAAATCAGTGAAACTATTGGGGGTTACCTATGATAGGCAACTTCACTGGGATTGTCATATTGATTGTTTGTGTAAAAAATTACAGAGTAGCTGTTATAGTCTGAAATTTATGAAGAACCACTGTAGTGAGTACACACTACTGTGTTTGTACTATGCAAATTTTCATTCCCATATAAAGTATGGAGTTTTGATTTGGGGAAATTGTGCACATGTGAATAGAGTATTGGTACTTCAGAAATTTGCGATTAGAATTCTTGCTGGTATCGATACTAGAACGAGCTGCAGAGATTATTTAAAAAAAATCTAAATCCTAACTGTTGTAAGCTTATATATACTGAAAGTTTGTACATACGTCTATAAAAATGAAAACAAGTTTTTGAATACTGTTGAGAAGCATAACCATAATACACGTTTCAAAGGCCAACTACAACCTGAAAATCACCGGACTACGCTGTACCAAAAAAGTTTTTTTTTTACTGGCTGTAAATTATACAACTCTCTTGATGAGCATATTAAGAACTCCCTCAATGTAAATATTTTCAAAACAAGACTGAAACAAGAGCTAGTTCAGAAGGCCTGCTACACTATAGATGAGTACTTAGTATAATTTGTGTTATGTTCGCGATATATGCAATTGATTTGATTTGTATTCAATATAGCATACTTATATATATATAACTGTATCTCTTGTTGTCTCTTGTGTATTTACGTCTTCTACCTTTATGCTATATTGTCCGAAAAGTATGTTCCTGTGAAGATGAATTTCTCAATTTTTATCATGGATTTCAATCTAAAAGGTAGGTATTTTATTTTATTTTATTTTGTTTTGATATTTATTTGTGACTTGTCATAAACATGCATCTGTCTTTAGTCCTTGTGATTGAATTTATATGTATATTTCGTGATAAATAAATTGATTGATTGATTGATTGATTGATTTGAATCTCGTATGGGCAATGGAGGAGGCAATGAACAACTGCAATATCGACTCTAGGTACATAACATCTATAATCTATAATAAAGCAACAATGACAACACAACCACGGCAAAACGCAAAACCTATACCAATACTTCGAAATTCTCAATGATAATTTCTTTAAAAATTTCTTTTGCTAGTTATGCGGACGAAATTTGAGTATGCTTTGTTGGAACTAAAAGACAATTAGAGAAGTTCTTCGGAACACTAATAAACATAACTTAAATTTTCCATAAACCTTCATATACAGAATTACAATGCACAGTATCTCAATAGGTACATCTATACCAACATAAATTAGTCTCATATAACAGTATGATAAATGGATTAGTCAGTATTCCTCTTCCAGAAGAAAATTTCAATAGAGAAATAAATGATGAGGGCCAAAAAGCCTGAAACCGGTATGCGGATTGTTAGGCGTACACAACATAAATTAAACACAATCGAGCTTATCAGAGAAAAACATTTGCAATCTTTTTCCATTTATATGGAAGTTTGCATGGATTTTCAGGTGAATATCATTCAACATTCTGCGTGGTATTTGCTAGGAAAGTAGTTGTTTTTCGCCTGTGGTCTACCATATTTTTTCAATTTATATTGAATATTTTGTGGAGATGACTTTAAGCATTTCATTTCTCATTTTATTTCACTTCACTTGGCTTTCTTCCTTTTCAACACATACGCTGGTCGAGCAACTGCCGCTCCTACTGAGAAGGAATCTTTCATTTAGAATCCTATCGAGGTAGGAGAAAAGTATGGAGTGTTTCTTTCTGTCACTAGGTACCGCCGGTTAAAAGTTATCTTTTCCGGCGTACCTACAGATGTTATAGGCTCGATGGTGATTTTGTTCATGTTGTGTCTCGCTTCGGCCAGAGCTCTCCGGATATATGGCTGGTGACTACTCCGTACTGATGAGGGCCAAAAAGCCTGAAACCGGTATGCGGATTGTTAGGCAGACACGACATAAATTAAACACAATCGAGCTTATCAGAAAGAAACATTTGCAATCTTTTTCCATTTATATGGAAGTTTGCATAGATTTTCAGGTGAATATCATTCAACGTTTCTGCGTGGTATTTGCTAGGTAAGTAGTTGTTTTCCGCCTGTGGTCTACCATATTTTTTCAATTTATATTGAATATTTTGTGGGGATGACTTTGAGCATTTCATTTCTTAGAGAATTAAATATAATTAAAGAAATTGTAATTATTGAAATTATTATCGCTTTAAATATGCTTTAACATACGAAACCCATTTATAAATGTGGCCAGAGAACATTTTTCGAGTCAAATTTCAATTACAGCAGTACCCATTCATTTTTTTAAATCAGCAAATTTTGAAGCTACTAATATTGGCGCTCTTTGTGACGTAAACGACCGAGCAGCTAATAGGCGTGATCGGGTTAATTGTGACGTTAAACGGCAATGTTGCCAAGTTTCTTAAACTATAAATATCAAAACCAGAACACTATTCGCAATGTCAAGCAACGATGTCGGATTTGAAGGGTATAAAAACACACATTCAATCTGTCATGAAACAATATATTGTCGATTTTACAGTGCAATCATTCATTCTTGTTATGGAGGCGCGGCCTAAGATTTGAAAATATGGCAACGTTGCAAAATTGATTGATGGTGTCATCTGCGTGATTGGTTTATAAGGTGATTACGTCACAACATTTTGCCGATTTTTTTTTTTTTTTTCAAGTTTTAGAAAATAAAAAAAGGAAAAAACAGACTTTTCACATGCTGTAATATCCATTAAAAATATTTTGAAAATTTCGTGTCCTCGCCCATTAGTTATTAGATATTTCGGCCATTATTCGGCAAAAATTCTACTTCTTTACTTCAAATCTATATCGATGTAGTATACAAAACAGATATAATTCAATATGTGGAAAGTTCCAATGGGAGACATTTGAAAATACAAACTTGAATGAAAACAAAGTGTTATAAAAAATAATCTTGTATCAACCAGGAAAAAGGTCAGTAGTATAATAGTAGAATAATATTTTTCATCCAAATTATTAGGAATTTGGTCCTTGAGACCCAACCGTGATTGATTAACTGGCGAATAGATAACATAACCTCATAATCATTTTAACTGCGAATTTTTGGTATTTTTCGAACGATGTGTTTAGATAACAGACGTATATATATATATATATATATATATATATATATATATACAGAGTGGCCACTTTTTTATTGGGATTGTATTTGTAACTTTTAAACCATAAGAGTTAGAAGGTCGGTCAAATGGAGAAAAAGTTGCATTCATAGAAGCATTGTCAAGCAGTTCAAACAAATCAAGATTATCAGGGCCGGTTATTGAGATATCATAAAAAAAGTAAATTCTGTCATTTTGATTTTTCTTTTTTTTCCCACTTTATTTCGAATATTATCAAAAAATGTCACAAGAGTTTTTTAATCGACAGTGAATTATCCTCAATTTGACATAATCAGATTTTGTATCCAACGTTTCGTACGCTCTGCGCCACCCCCAACCTCATTTTTTTCAATACGGACCTGCATATCTTATGACACTTTTTGAAATAACTTTTAACGCAGAATTCAACGATATATCATACAATGTCATTCAAAGTTGATTTTCAGGGGATTTTGACCCTTATCCAAATTTCTTTGGGTCGGATCTGTATTACATTTAGGTACCTTTAGTTTAATTAACAACATGCAATACATTTCGATAAGAAAATCAACTTACCCATCTTCAACCGAATGAAACGTAACAGAATCAAAGCAAGAAACAAGTAATAATTATTTACAAATTTCAAGAGATGAAAAACCTAATTCATAATAATTAATCGAAACTATCATTTAATGAAAGAAAAATCAAATGATTATTCGAAAGTAAATGATGAACATTAATGAAGTAAGTGTTCGAAATGTCCACCATTTTGTAAAATGAACTTTGCGGTTCTGGAACCCATACTTCTTATGCATTTGTTTATTTCGTCTCCTTGAATACCTTCCAATACATTCTCAATCTTCTCGCGAGGAATCATTATTGTTGGATTTGTCATTTGTTCCGTTGAAACAAATTACAGAATCGAACTTAATTTTCAGATCATTACGATATGACTTTTGCAAGGCTTGGTATTCAAATTTAAAATCATTGTATTCGCGTCTCTTGACTATTTTATTAACAGCAGCTTTTGATAAATTGCATTCACTGGCCGCAGTTCTCGATTTTTTTTCTGGGTTCAATTGAATTTGGGTCAGAACATTGAAATCGTTGATAGACTTGTTTTTTCTTACATACACACAACTCCAGGTTTATTGAATGTATTATTTTCAAGTAGTAGGCCGTGGATAAAAAAGAACATTTTTTTTTTTTTATGTTCTGGTTCCCACGAAAAGGGATATCCTGTAATGTTCAGAGAACATCGTGGGAACCAAGGGAAAGAAGGTAGGAGTTGGTGTTCTTCTTAAATTTCTGGAGGTTGTATGCCTCGGGGAACACCTCCCTAGGCAATGAGTTCCAAAGCCTCGCTGTTCGTTGGATGAACGAGTCTTTGGAAAGTGATGTTCTGCAGGTCTCCAAAGTGACCACGAAGGGGTGTGATGACTGAACTAGACGGGTTAATCTCGAAGAGACTGCCAAAGCAGGAACGATTGTTGAGATTTCAGAAGAGCATCGCCCATGAAAATATATATAAAATAGAGACAAATCGCCAACTTTTCTACGGTGTCCCAGACAAGTGAGCGAGTTTGTAAGCGAAGCATCACCGACGAGATGAATTGCCCTTTTTTGGACAGAATCCAATAGCCTCAGGATATGTTTAGGTGCCGCGCTCCAAATGTGGAAACAGTATTCCAGGACAGGTCGGATCTGTGCCTTATAGATCATAAGCAGCTGAGTGGGGGTGAAATAGCTCTTGGCACGAAACAAAAAACCAAGTTTTTGGGATGCACTTTTGGCAATGGACCTCACGTGACATTCCCAGGAAAGGTTATTGCTGATAGTAATAACAAGCATCGATATGGATGACTTCAGTGGTATGGTTACTCCTGACAAAGTTATGTTAGGCACAGTGAGATCGGCTTTTCTGGAGAAAAGACATGCTTGTGTTTTGTTTGCATTGAATTCTACCAAGTTATTAGATCCCCATTCGAGAATTGTTGCTAAGTCCATATTTATATTATTAACATTTCTTCCTCGTTCATTTCTGGTTTCACGGGCTGATATAGGGGCCCTGGAAGAGAAAGCGGTATGGAGGGTACTATCATCGGCAAAGCTGTGTACTGGACATGAAGTTGCTTTCAACAGGTCGTTGATGTGAAGTAGAAATAGTGTTGGTGCGAGAATAGATCCTTGCAGAACACCAGCATTTATGAGTAGAGTGTCAGATGAAACTCCATCGACCACTACATGGAGAGACCTGTTTGAGAGAAAACTAGCAAGCAGAGAACACAGCTGAGGGGGCAAGCCATAAGACGGAAGCTTGGCGAGGAGTCCCTGGGGCCAAACTCGATCGAACGCCTTGGAGATATCTAATGCCACAGCTAAAGTTTCTCCATACTTTTCAATAGATAGCTGCCATATATGTGAGACGTAAGCGAGCAGGTCACCAGTTGATCTCTGATGGCGGAAGCCATATTGCCTATCGTTGACAATTCATAACAAGAAATGTCATATTGACAACATAACAAGAAATGTCATATTATTTGTCACTTCGGTTATTATTGTGTCACAAGAACTTGTCATTAAATACTTTTCTGAGTAATTTCAATTTAACTTATTCGATATGGTAAGATACACAAATGAAGAGAAGAGAGATATGTACGAAGTGTACATAAAACTAGATAGAAATTCGTTCAAAGCACAACAAAGGTATGGTGAATTATATCCTGAAAGAACAACACCAAATATTAAAATGTTTCGACGTTTATCTACAACGTTACTTGCACATAATTCATTCATCAAACCTAGAGGTCCTTATGTACGACGAAACGAGCCTGTCAATGACATCAATGTTCTGGCCCAAATTCGAATGAATCCAGGAATAGGATCGAGGACTATGGCTAGTGAATGCAATTTATCAAAAAGTGCTGTTAATAAAATACTCAAGAGACACGGATACCATGACTATAAATACCAAGCCGTGTAAAAACTATATCGCAATGATCCTGAGAGAAGGTTGCAATTCCGTAATTGGTTTCAACGGAAGGTGCGGAATAACAACAATTTTGCGAACAATATCATTTGGGAAGACGAAACGACATTCACAAATTCTGGCATATTCAATCGAAGGAACAAACATTTTTATGCCACAGAAAATCCTCACTTAATTCATGAAGTTAGACATCAATATCGTTTTTCTTTGAACATATGGTGCGGTTTGTTGAATAATAAATTACTGGGACCCTATTTTATTGACGGCAACCTAACCGGAGCAAAATATGTAGAAATTATAGAAGAAATGTTGGATGATCTTCCTATACGGTATCGGCGTAATAGTCCATGGTTCCAACAAGACGGATGTGGTCCACACAGCTCAAGAATAGTCACAGACTATCTGAATCGAACTTTTCCCGATTTATGGATTGGAACAAGAGGTCCAGTAGCATGGCCTGCCAGATCTCCGGATTTGAATCTGCTGGATTTTTATTTGTGGGGATATCTCAAAAATAAAATTTATGATATTACGAACCCGACAATAGAGATTCTTTGCGAGAAGATTGAGAATGTATTGGAAGGTATTCAAGGAGACGAAATAAGCAAATGTATAAGAAGTATGGGTTCCAGAACCGCAAAGTGCATTTTACAAAATGGTGGACATTTCGAACACTTACTTCATTCATGTTTATCATTTACTTTCGAATAATCATTTGATTTTTCTTTCATTAAATGATAGTTTCGTTTAATTATTATGAATTAGGTTTTTCACCTCTTGAAATTTGTAAATAATTATTACTTGTTTCTTGCTTTGATTCTGTTACGTTCCATCCAGTTAAAGATGAGTTAGTTGATTTTCTTATCGAAATGTATTGCATGTTGTTAATTAAACTAAAGGTACCTAAATGTAATACAGACCCAAAGAAATTTGGATAAGGGTCAAAATCACCTGGAAATCATCTCTGAATGACATTGTATGATATATCGTTGAATTCAGCGTTAAAAGTTATTTCGAAAAGTGTCATAAAATATGCAGGTCCGTATTGAAAAAAATGAGGTTGAGGGTGGCCCAGAGCGTACGAAACGTTGGATACGAAATCTGATTATATCAAATTGAGGATAATTTACTGTCGAATAAAGAACTCCGGTGACATTTTTTGATAATATTCGAAATAAAGTGGAAAAAAAAGAAAAATCAGAATGACAGAATTTACTTTTCTTATGATATCTCAATAACCGGCCCTGATAATCTCGATTTGTTTGAACTGCTTGACAATGCTTCTATGAATGCAACTTTTTCTCTATTTGACCGACCTTCTAACTCTTATGGTTTAAAAGTTACCAATACAATCCCATTAAAAAAGTGGCCAGTCTGTATATATATATATATATATATATATATATATATATATATATATATATATTTATATACAGAACTAGGGATATTAGGTTAAGCAGCAATGAAAAAGTAAACTCTTTGAAGTTTATCGAAGCTTTCGGAATTGTTTATTTCCATCATCAGGGAGAAACTTTGTTGAGGTTGGTTTCAATGATGTTAAACATATTCATCTAACATAGTGATACAAAAGAAAATCGTAGATCAAGGAATAAAACGAAGTTCAAAGTTACTATAACCACATTAGCGTTGTTTAAAATTATATAAATATAAATATGTACTCTATGTGGTGTGACAAGTGAAACTGACAGGTTAGGAATATTGAATGGTTCAATATTGAATTTAGGGCCTAAGCCTAAAAATTAGACATATTTTTTATCCAATTTGGTTTGGTTTTCAATTTGGTTTTAAGTTAATTGTCTTTCAATTTTTTTTTTTGTTAAATTTTGAATTTCACTTTATCAAAAAGTTTATTTTACAAAATTTGTGGTTTGCTGGCAAAATTTTGAAAAGACATTGATCTCTCTCACAAATGAATTAAATTTGTGAGAGAGATCAATGTCTTTATTAAAGACACTAGAGAACATTCAGGTTTGTTAATTACGTTATCATTTGAAGAAATCTCAGTATTCAATAATTTTGTTCCTAACTTGTAGTTATTTTCCCTCACATTGAAATCATTCCTAACCTGTCAGTTTCACTGGTCACACCACATATGCCAAAATTAATGATCCAACAGTACCTGAGTTGATGTATATATATATATATATATATATATATATATATATACATCAATCACTACTATGTCGTGGGGAGCCTGCTTCAAAACTTAAAAAATGGCGGTAATTTTAAAATAAACGCAGATTTTTTTGGTTTTTCGGTTTTTCTCCGTTACTAATAATACGATCGAGTCGTGCTGGAGCTCATTTTCTTTGCATTTTGATTCTCTGCAATTTGTCCATTGATTGGTTCATTAGTTTTCAAGAAAAAACAAACAAAACATTTTTTGCATTTAAATGTTTAACAAATTAAGCAATGACACTGGCCAGTAGGAGACATAACAGGATATAAAAAAATCTCTATTGATTGGACTGAATCGGTCTAGCCGTTCGAACGTTTTGCGAGATTCTTGCACAACCGCTAACAGTTGAGAGCCCATCAAAAAATATTTTTCCTTTGACATTTTTTTAAGATAAAAGGTTTGACAATTTTTTTCCGAAGTTTTTACTATTTCAATTCGTTGTAAAATGACATACACAAACGATACAAGTTTGGGTGAAGAATGGTGCCATCCTTTGTAGAAAATCCGATTCGTCCAAAATACTTGCTATAAAAAATCACGAATCCATCGACAAAATGTAACCGTGAATTTTGCGATAATTAACCACATCATATATGACAGTTTTTCCAATGGATAAGTTGTTAATTTATGGAGAGAACGTAAATGGTTTGCGTTCCAAGATAACCGAATTCAAAATAAATACTTTCAATAACAACGCTGATCTCTACTTGATAACTGAAACCAATCTTTCAGGTGACATTCTTGATTCTGAAGTTTTAGACACATCACATTACAATGTTTTCCGTCGCGATCGCAAAAGTGCTCCGTGTGCCAATAACAAAAAATCCGGGGGAGGTGTACTAATAGGTGTTGAAAATTCAATTAGTGTTAAGCATCGAGAGCACTTTCAGAGCGACGCAGAAGACTTATGGGTAACCATCCACAATGACAACAATTTGAAGATCCATGTATGCTGCGTTTATCTTCCTCCCAGGGACGACTACGCTAGATTATGTTTCACATAGATGAACCTATTATCCTATTTGGTGATTTCAATTTTCCATACATTAGTTGGATTCCCAGTGAATGCAAAACTTTTTTTGTTCCAACAAACACTGATAACTCTAACTCATCATTGATCGATCTCTTATCGTTTGGTGAATTTTCACAACACAATGATATAAAAAACGTAGATGATAGAATATTAGATTAAGTTTTTTGCACTTAGAAAAGAGTGACATTCCCTTAGTATATCCTGATTCGTATCATCCACCCATTGAGTTAACATCAGCTGTCTCAATATCAAAGTTCCTGACAAAACAGATATTTTTTTTTTATAAATTCAGTAAAGGTAACTATAACGAGCTCAACAATTTTTTTCTAAATTACGACTGGAACGAGCAGCTCTCTAAATTATCAGTTGATCAAGCAATTTCTGTTTTTTACAAAATTTTACAGTCTGCATGTCCCTAATGTAACCATAAAAAATAAAAAAATTCCTGTAAACTTTTCTGCCGATACAATAAAATGTATAAAACGAAAAAATCAGATGCACAAAAAGTGGAAAAAATATGATATTCAATATTATTATGAAGAATTTAAACTTCTGAGACGTAGAAGTAAAAATCTTATATCTAATGACTACAAATTGTACACAATATTCAAAATGAAATTAAAACATATCCTAAAAAATTCTGGAAATATATAAATGGTCGCAAAAATGAAGGTTAGTTTTCCTAATAAAATGTCTTACAATGACACATCCGCTGAAAACGGCAAACAAATATGTGATTTATTTGCTACCTATTTATACGAGCCCCATCGGCAAACTTACCATTTCTCTCCTCAACTCAGCACAAATAATTTACTGAACTCAATAAAATTCACTCCGGAAATGATACTTGCTAAGATAAACTATTTAGATGACAACAAGGGAGCCGGAATAGATGGCTATCCCTCATATTTTGTTAAATACTGTGCTCCCAGTTTATGCTACCCACTCTGTGTTTTTTTCAATAAAGCCATGCAGTCTGGTACCTTCCCAGATGCCTGGAAAACTGCTCTTTTAGTTCCAATATACAAAAACTCCGGCACCAGAAACTCAGTGAAAAATTATCGCGGTATCTCCACACTATCCATATTCAGCAAATTATTTGAAAGCATCATTTTCGACATTATGTTTCACAGTCTTAAATCATCGATTTCAGAATGCCAACACGGATTTTTCTCCAAACGAGGGATCGAAACAAACTTGGTTATATATTCCGAATACATCTCGAATGCCTTAGACAATCGAGCGCAGGTTGATTCACTGTATACTGATTTCAGCAAAGCGTTCGATAAAGTCGATCACAACCTCCGTATATCGAAATTTTTCGGAATTGGTATACAGGGAAATCTCCTAAGATGGCTATCGTCATATCTTTATAATCGCTTGTGAATATAAATGGATATTCTTTTGTGGTAACATCGGGAGTCCCTCAGGGTTCACATCTGGGTCCTTTATTATTTTCAGTGTTTATTAATGATCTAAACAGCTGTTTCAAACATACACAGGTACTGTTATATGCTGACGACTTGAAGATATTCAGAAAAGTGTTGACAATTAGGGACTGCTCAAAGATTCAGGAAGATCTAAATAGGTTCACTGAATTTTGTAACCGGAACATAATGAAACTCAGTGTCAGTAAATGTGCGAGTATATCTTTCAGTAAAAGCATCATTCCTATAGAATTTCAATACTTACTGGACGACAGTAGAGTCGAAAGAACGGACCGAATCAGGGATCTTGGTGTACACTTCGATACAAAAATGACCTTCAACCCACATTTTGAGTACCTAATTAATTCTTGCAATCGAGCTTTGGGCTTTTTTTGTAGAACATGCAAAGATTTTGATAATGAGGCAGCCATCAAATCTATTTATTATGCTTTTGTTCACAGCAAATTAAATTTCGCCAGTGTAGTATGGAACCCACATTATAATGTTTATAAATTACGATTAGAAAGACTTCAGAATAGATTTGTAAGGTTTCTCCACTTCAAAATTACCAAGGTTCATATAACTGTTGGCATTAGTGAAATTCGTTCTCTTCATAATATACAGATGCTAGAACAACGACGGATTTACTCTTTATGTACAAAATCATAAAAAATTGTTGTGATTCTCCTAATTTAGTATCTATGATTTTTTATCATGTGCCTCAAAGATACACTAGAAATAGATAATTACTTACCAGCCCCAGTTACAACACGAATTTGGGAAAAAATTCTCCAATCACCAGAATGTGTTACTCTTTCAACAAATATTGTAATAATCTAGATATATTCTCCATGACTTTCAATTTTTTCAAAATAACTGTAAGACATATTTTCAAATCATAATGTTATAATGATTACAATTTAGATTATTCCTGTACCTCTTAGACTACCGAAATATTTATTGTTATTATTTTTATTAGTGGATGCTTGTATGGGTTTCACCTGTTTGTATCCCAAACTTGAAATAAATAAATAAATAAAAGATGAAAATCGGTAAAACAAAAATAATAGTACCGATGATCTCAGAAACATAACACTCAACAACTGTAATTTAGAAACATAAAAAGTATTTGGTTCAGATTCAAAAAATGATATGTCCTGAATTGATCGATTACTGCAGCAATAATATGGAAACTGTAGTTGATAGAAATTTCGGTTTCACGCAAGTCTCTGAAGATATTGTTCGTGATATATTTATAAATATGAAATCGCAGGCATTAAACAACAATGACATAAATATCATGATTCAAATCTGTCCTATGATAATATCCATCATCACCCATATAATAAATGAATGCCTACAAAGGAATAATTTTTCCAACTAATGCAAGTTTGCGAAAGTTATTCATTACCCTAAAATTAATCAGCCATTGGATTCTAATGATCTTCGGTCGATTACTGTTTCACCAACGTGCTTCTAATTTATTAAAGGAATAATAGAAAAATTTCCGACCATTAATAATATTTTACCGCACATATTCTTCATCTTGAAGCCTAACAACCATTTTGAGACTCGTCTAGGACCAATACGCAATTTTCTAAGAATACAGTAGACGATATTTGAAAAGACATCGAAGAAAGCATTTATTCTCAAGTAAGTTCATGGTCAATTCAAAAGACGAAGACGATGTTACTAATTATCATTGCATATTCATATTGATTCGAGAATGTATCTTTTATTTGTACATTTGAGGTCCCAAGGGAGTTTGGTCAATAAATCTAGATTTGGTGACGAATCATCGGATGATAATAACATCAAATAACTCGTTTTGGACAATTAACAGTCAGAATGGTGCTATACAACATCAGCTACACGAATTTGCTTTCAAATCGAAATATAACTCAATAAATTGTAATATATTATCTTATGAAAAATTATGAATAACTAAATACCTCATTATGTTCAAAAATATTTATTTATTCTATATATATATATATATATATATATATATATATATATATATATATGTATATATATAAGTTAAACTCAGTGCTCTCATCGGTATTTTTTCAATGGCAACTCCATTTTTCATTACGGAATGTGAAAAGGTGATTATGAGTATGGGTGAAATGAAAATATACTAAGAAAAACTATTATGAAATATGAAAATACTAAATTTAATGGCAATGATAGCTTTAAACAACGATCAAATTGAGTGTTCAAATTATGCACCGTTTGCTATCTGACAGTAGCCAAGACGATGAATAAATTCTTTTTGAACATTGTCAATTACGTCAGGAGGTATACATTGTATCTCGTGACGAATTCTTGCTTTTAAATCTTCTAAATTCTCCGGCATTCTGAGATACACTTTACTCTTTAAGTATCCCCACAAGAAATACTCAAGTGGTGTCAAATCTGGAGAACAAGCTTGCCACTCAATCGGTCCTCTTCTCCCTATCCAACGATTCGGAAACACCACATCTAAATAGTCGCGGACAGCTGCTGCATGCCCAAATGAAAATAAAATTCGACGGCTTCGAGCGTTCTTTCCAAAAAGTATTCCTTTAATTTATCCACTACTTTACGAGAGCTCTGAATTTAACGGACGTACTGTATACAAACCATATGCGTGATATATTTTTTAAATCAGCTTCACATGGAGATTCCAAAAATTGAACAAAATATATCCATTTGAAAAAATTGTGGCGGACGTCGTTAGTCAAACGTGGATCACCTTGTATATTTAATTTTTCCTTATAAATGTGGCGAAATGAGATTAAAAATCGACCTGTTTCAGGAGATTCCTCAGAAATGGATAGTTATATAGACATTTCGCCTCTGATCAGAGGCTCCTTCAGTATGTTAATTTCTGGTTGTTTACATATTTATATTCGTAATGTTCAACACCATTGCTGAAAAAATGTATGATATAGACATTGAGGAATAAAATGGCCGTTGTGTTTGGGTGGCAACTTAAAGATGTTTGGATGTACATACCTTGGCAACGATTTGAAGGTGTTAATTAATCATCTTGTGTTTATTTGTAGCTGTATTAGCTATTTGGTTTGTGTATCATTGTTCGGTACTTTTATTCAGTTATTTATGTTTTCTTGTATTATGTAGTTAAAGCACACTATAATTTTATATCAATCGTTGCCAAGAAATAAGAAGAATAAATTCATGCAGATATTTTTGATAAACGACACCTTTTATTTTGTATACCTTAATGTAATTTATTCGCGGCTTGAAATATAGTCCAAAAGCAAAATTAATTCCCCAACAATCATTGTGAATGATTCTGTGATTTGGTGTTTGATTTGGTGATTGTGGATCATTCGTGTTAGTTTGTAATGCCGAAATGTTGGGAGCTGGGCACCTACAGACGTTACGATTTATTGGACCTGATATCGGGGCGCGACGACTACGGACCTGATTTGCTGGACTGAACACACGTTCCGATTTCAAACTTTCCGATCAAGTGCTATCAGTAACCAGATCAGTTCCTTCTTCTTCTTCGCACAAGGTGGGCTGGTTCTGAAGAACCCCGTCACGTAGGGCCCAATATGCGCCCACTTGTTCTGAGAAAATCAGCTGGGCATGCCGATTTCTTCCTTCCTCAGCTGAATCTCCTTAACGTCTTCTGGGTTCAGAATTATGCTCCCAAGGTTGATCTCCCTCTGGTGCACCAAAGCTGGGCACTCAGATATCGGGTATCTGTGCGACGATGTCTCGTCATCTTCCATGCACCATCTACATATGGGATCATCTGTGATCCCGATGAGCTCCATGTGCCTGTTCAGGTGATTGTGTCCCGTTAGGAGCCAAGTCACAGTCTTGATGTCCCGTCTGTTAAGTGTCAGGATCTCTTTAGACATTTTTTTCGATGGCCCCTCTATGCCTGGCGCCTCTTGCCATGTTTTAAAGAACTGCTTTTGTAGCAGTTCCTCCATATTTGAGATTACCAGGCTGCTGGGTATTCCCAAGATGGGTTCAGGTCCCACTGGGGTCTTTCCCGATCCTATCTTGGCTAATCTGTCTGCATCCTCGTTCCCAGGGACACCTGAGTGTCCCGGGACCCATATGAGGCTGACTTTGCTTGTTTTCGATAAACTTTCTATGGCGTTTCTACACTCGGACACCAGTTTGGATACAATCCTATTTGCACCTAACGCCATAATAGCAGCTTTGCTGTCCAAGTAGATGGCTGTAGGTCCTCGACTTTCATTGTCGAGGTTTTCTTGGATACAGCTTAGCATATACTTCAGCTTGGAACACTGAGGCACATTTGCCTAAGCGAACTGAGATTTCTATCTTTGTTCCTTCTTCGTAGACTCCTGCGCCGGACATTCCCCCAAATATTGATCCATCTGTGTACAAGGTTGATCCATGGTTTGGGGGTCTGTTGGGCGCATTATCTTTCCATTCCTCCCTTGTGGGGATGCTTGTATTGGGTCCTTTTCTGAAATCCAGAACAGGCGGGGTACTGTCTCTTTCCATTAATAGGACTGGACATCCTTCCTTTGCCCTGTTCCAAATAGCTGAGTGTCCATGGTCTGCCTCAGTGCCGATCCATTGGCTTGCGCCTTTGAGTCTGTATGCTCCATGCTCAATGACAAGGTGGTGGTCCTAGTAGAACTTCTTGAGCTCTAGTAGGCGTCGTCCTCCTGGCACCTGTTATTCCTAGACAAGCCAGTCGTTTTATCAAGTTCATTTCTGGACTTGCCCTTTGTGGTACCGGTCCACTAAATCCGTACGTTAGTGTCGGGCGAATGATCGCCGTGTATATCCAGTGTAGGGTTTTGGGTGTCAAGCCCACGTATTGCCGAAGTCTCCTGCATGCCCAGTAGGAGCAGATAGCATTCCGGGTCAGCTTGGAGTCTATGATGACACCAAGGTGTTTGGTCGACGCTTTATACGGAAGCTGTCTTCCTGAGATTAGTATCTCTGAAAGAGTTCCTCCCTGTGGACACCCTCTTGATACCTTGGTAGCTACGGTTCTCCCGTTTAATTCTGATGTCACCACTCATTGTGATAGCATAGCTTTGATCCACCTAATGAGGATGGGATCGATTCCGTGCCGCGCCGCAGCGTGGCAGATAGATTCAAATGACGTATTGTCAAAAGCTCCTTCAATGTCAATGAAGACCCCAATTGCGGACTGTCCACTGGCCAGTACTCTCTCTATCCTATATACAAGGTGGTGGAGAGCTGTGTCCGTGGACTTTCCTGCTTGGTAGGCATATTGTTGCTTGTGCAGTGGGTTGCACTTCAGCGATTGTTCTCTGATGTGCCGATCTACCAGCCTTTCTAGCGTTTTCATGAGAAAAGATGTCAGGCTGATAGGTCGGTACGCCTTGGCCTGGGAGTAGTCGGTTTTCCCAGGTTTTGGAATAAATACATTCTTTACTGGCCCAGGGCCAAACATGATCGAAGTATCCTCATGATTGGGGAAGAGCCGGAAATATGCCATGCTCCCCTGGTGATTTGAAAGGTGAAAAGGATTTTACAGCCCATCTTACCTTCTCATGCGTTACCACTCTTGAAGCCGTTTTGTAGTCCATCTGAGATTTTCTCATAGGGCTCGTCCTCAAGGGTAGCAGAGTGGTCGGTTCTGATTCAGGGAAGTGTATGGAGATCAGGTGTTGTAAAGTCTCCTCCGCTGATGTAGTTTCCTTCCCATCAGGTAGGGACAGTGTACCCACTCCCTTCCCCGGATCTTTTGAAAGAATTTTGCAGAGCCATTGTGTTAATGTCCCGGCAGAAGGGATTGCCGCATGGCTTTTTTGTACTCTCTCTGGGCAGATCTATAATTGTCCCAGTTCTTTTCGCCTTGTTTAGAAGCTTTCTTGTTTTCCTCCGGTGGACTTCGATTTCCGAATTCCACCAGGGCGTTCTCTTTAAGAGGGCAGCTGTTTTCGTACGAAGAAACGATCGCCTTGTTTAGGTACCCCACTGCGGTATCTATCTCGGCTTCATTCCCGTACTTTGACGGTAACCCTACGGTCTGCCTTCTAGTTTCTCTCGAAAGAGGTCCCATTTGGTGGCCTGTGGATTTCTGTATACTTTCTTCTCCGATAGGTTTGTGTTATCTATCTTGAACAGAATGTGTCGATGGTCCGATAGGGACTCATCCTGTGACACTTTCCATGACTGAACTTCATTCAGTAATTCATGTGTACATAGTGTGAGGTCTATCACCAGATCAATTATCAGTAACAAATATTTAATGAGCCCTTCGGCATGATCAGACCATACAAGAACATAACAGTTGCAGGAGAAACGAGAAGAAAATTAAATGAAATGGAGAGTGAAAAGAAATCGTGTCCCGACAGCTCCGATCACCCGATATCAGGAACGCAATTATAAGGGGCCTACTGACGCACCAATTATCGGACCCGATATCGGGGGGGGGGCGACGTCGGAACTGACTGGATCGACTGTGCACACGTTCCGATTTTAATCTTCCCGATCAAGTGCTATCTGCTACTAGTTCCGATCCGACTACGATCATACAGTCAGACGACTGTCTGCACCTTCGTTCGGGTTCGAACAATTACTGTTCTAGAACTGTCAGGAGTTTGCGCAGTAGAATTGGTCTAGTTCGGGTTTAGTTGAACTGTTCTAGGACTGACTTGTTACGCGTTGGGGTTTCTCAGAATCGTCCTGGAATGGTCCTAGAACTGTCCGAAATCAGTACTTGTCCTCGAGCACGAACTGTTCTGGGATTATATCTGGCGCATGATCATTCCTCTTCATCCTTATTCATTTTCTGCACCCACAAAACACAACCCACTACGCCATTTTGTTTGCTTTGTAACATGTTCAATTTGGATTTGTTTTTTATACATATCATGTAGTTCTCAAACCAAATTGATACAAAGTTCTTCATCGTCATCTGAAGGCAGTGGTGATAATCATATACTGCCTAATGTACTTATACCCGAACTTATGTTGAACAAACCCAAAAATGAAGGTTATGTAGAGGAAACAGTGCCATTATATTCAGAGAAACAATTTATTGAACATTTTAGGTGAGTAGCAGATTGAACAATATTATGAATCAACCTATAAAGGTTAATTGAAAACCTTGAGAAATACTACAAATCACCTTTTTTACTGATATTTTTTCAATAACAGAGTTTCCAGGGAAATAGTCAACAGACTTGGAATTCAGTTTGAAGCTTCCAAGTATTACCCGAAAAAAGATACTGGTTATATGCGAATAAGCAGTGAGAAATGTATTTTGTCCTTTTTGTGGTTTGCCAGCAATGAAACAACCACTTTCCGGGATGTGGCAGATAGATTTGATATATCTATGAGCACTCTATGTAACAACATTTTTGTCGGAAATGTCGAATAATTTCATTGTTTGGCCATCAGCTGAAGAATGTGAAATTATTGCAAATGAATTCGCAGAGATGGGATTTCCAAACGCAATTGGCTGCATAGATGGCACACACATAAGGATTGATGCACCTTCTGATGACGATGAATCTTATTTGAACAGGATAAAATATTATTCCATTCAAGTACTTTAATCTGTCTCCCTATTTTTCATAATTAATACATTTTCACAACTTATTACTTCATTTATTTTTATTTTGATGTTGGTTTCAGATGCAAGTTATTTGTGATAGCAGCAAGAAAATACAGGATGTGTTTATAGGATATCCTGGAAGTGTTCATGACGCAAGAGTTTTTAGGACTAGCACTTTGGGAAAAAACTTGGCAGAAAAATGCCGGGATTATGTTCCTTCAGGAGATAGTGCCTACTCTTGCATGAGAAACCTTTTGACACCTCATGAAGATACTGAAAATTTGTCAAATGTTCATAAAAGGTTCAACAAAAAATTGTGCCACTGCAGAGTTTCTATTGAATATACAAGAGGACATCTTGAGCAAAGGTTTCGGCAATTATACCATATAAAGAGCAGGAGGATTGAATTTATCTGCCATTTTATTAGAGCTTGTTGCGTCTTGCATAATATATGTATGGATGATCAGATATTCGAGGAATTGTTACAGAACCGAAATGAAGATAATATTGAAGATGTTGACGAAGATTATGAAGAAGATGAAAGGAACGAAGTTGGATTAAACTAGAAATTATGTAGCTGCAATGCTGGACATTTAATTCATGTTAATTTTTGTAATAGTCTTGGTGGTTTTTTCCATAAAACACTCTTTCGAAGTAGAATTTTTAATTAATTTATTCTTATATATGAAATGGCATCATGTTTTTCACAGCACCTGTGCCTATTATCACAAAAGTTCAGTCATGCAAATACATAATTTATAATTATATGTGTATAACTAATGCATGATAAAAAAACTTGTAAAACAAAAATATCCTTTGTATAAACCAAATAAATATATAATTCATGAATTTATATACCTAATATGAAAAATGTAAAACATAATATCAAAGAATTAAGTCATGTATTTGTAGGAAACATAATTGAGAGAATCTCAATTGTCGAATTAACGAAAACAAAGCTTTCTAATGAACTGAAGATAAATAATAACAAAATTAATGAAACATATCACAAAACCAAAAAAAAACAATACATTCCAATAAACTATGAATACAATATTCTTTGAATGAACGAAACATATCACAAATCCAAAATAAAATTCATATATAAACAAAAATAATAATAACCATTATAAAGAAATTGAAAATTCTGGTACCTACTACCAATGAATATTGTTATCACTCATAATTTTGTTTACTTTTCAATACTTCTATATACTCTCTTAGTATTTCATTTCTCTTCTGTCTTTCTTCCAATCGTTTCCTTGCTATCTCTGATTTTTCTTCTTTCCTCTTCTCTTTCCAATCATAATGAGATTTCAAATCGTTCCTCATCCGGTATGATGGTGTAGGACGTTAACGTTTGACTGCACTTCTTGCCTGCGGTTCAGTAGCATCTATTCTTGAAAGATTCGAGTTGGAACAGGACGGTGCAGCAACATCCGTTTGTTCTTGCTCTTCCACAATTGAGACACAAGGAATAGTCTGCAATGTTTCTGTCCTCTTAATGCAACTATCACTTGACAGGAGCATTACTGGAAGTATATTTCTTTTTTTTTCAAAAAATTTCATCCATTTCATTCTCGAATTCGAAACTTTTCATTTTTCCTTTTTCAGTCTTATTGTCGTTATCCACAACTCTTTTATAATTTCTCTCCAAAACTTTAAATCTATTTTCACATTAATTGGGTGCTATAGTTAACTTATACTCATTGGATAAATCTCTGGCAACCATCTCCCATGGATCTAACTTCGAAGGGACCAATTTTTTTTTATATATCTCATATATATATATATATATATATATATATATATATATGTATATATATATATATATATATCTTTATATATATAATTCTACTGTACGTGTGTATGTCACTGATATATATATATATATATATATATATATATATATATAAGAAAGGCTCCAAGAATAAAAAAGTCAATTATTTAAACTTTTATGTCGCCAGTTGTGAAAACAGAGGTCGGAAAAAAAAATTGTTAATTAACAATTGTATAACTTTTTGAAAAATCAACATAATAATTTCTTTCCAATGGAACTTTATTCTTTCAAGTATTTAGATGACAGCATAATTTTTTTGAATGTTTAAATTGATATTAAATACTATTCCGAAAGTCAGGACTTTTTTATTGGAAATTTCCTCCACTTTGAGAATGTTTTTTTTTTATTTCTTAATTATCAATAGTTTTTGAATTATTAACGAAAAACTAAATTTTCCTATTAATTTGTTAATAACAATTGCAATTCATTATGTAGTGCGGGAAAATAAAGATATGTCAATTTTGACATTATTATATACATTTCATTGATGGAAGCGAATATTTTGCGATTTATGTAAGGCATTCGACAGCGTTGATCCTGACAAACTCCTATCGATATTGAAAACATATGGTTTGCGAGATTCACCACTTGAATGGATCTCATAATTCCTAGAGGATCGGAAACAATTTCAACATGGGAAAGAACTAAAATTAATCAATCTCAGAGTGGGAATTTGATAATATGGTTCAATATTAGGGCCTATACTTTTCATTTTGTACGTGAATCATTTGGATCATAGTATTGGTAAAGAGCATTATACTGTAGACGTAGATAACTTCTCATTTATCGTTTCCGATGCAGATACAATAATCTTAAAAGCAACATGTAATGATACTATTTATTAATAAAATAAAGGATTTACAATCGTCAAAAAACTATAGAAAATCTGCAGATTCTCATAGAAAAAACATTTCTCATAAATTCTCACAAACCGGTAAACATTTTGGGAATTTATCTATATGTAATCTTGAACTAAACTTCAATGCAAAAAAATTATTTCAAAATTGAGTCCACTGAAATATATGTTTTCAACCCTCGTAGGTACTGTTTAAGATATGCATTAGCTCCTGAATTTTAATTATGTTCAAATTGAATCCCGGCTAAAATATGGCCTTTGTTTTTGGGGCAATTCAACATATTACCTTTTAAAAAACAAATTGTGAGGTATTTTTTCGGAATTCCGCGAAGAGGTTCATCCAAAACTATTTTTGAAGCATTCGATATACTGACAGTTCCTAGTCGATATACATTTGAAATACGTTTTTCTACGGATATAATACAAAACTGCATTTTTAAAACTTAAACAATGAAGTACATTGTATGTTTTCAATTTCATTTCCTTATCTGATAACACAATGAAGTCATTCTGTCATTGTTGGTCATCAAATCACGTCTCCCATGGATAGCAAAGAGAACTTAAGACATCTGTCAATTCAGTTTCATCAAAACTTGTCAAAGTTTAAAGGTATGATGAGCAGTGAAATTGACGAACTACCTCCTCCAGACATAATTGCAGACGCAAATTAGGCATGTATAAACTTGATTCCGGAAGTATCGAAAGAGAAATATGGAAAAGCCCACAGATCCTTCACATATTAGCAAAAGGGAAAGGTCACCGCGTCAACTTCAGAAAATGTATTACTTGCATACTTTGATCAATTGATGTTCAAGTTTCTGTTGTAAATTAGTTTCGCTATTTTATGTTAAAGCCGTAGAAAAAGTATAGTGTATAACTCACACGGAATGTTGATTTCCCACTCGTATGATTTGCAGCACTCGCCTACGGCTCATGCTGCAAACATCATACTCGTGGGAAATGAGTATCATTCCGTGCTTGTTAAACAATATACTATTATACGCTTTTCCAGAATGAACATTAATTTCTCCGACATAAATGTGACATTCGTAAACAAAAGACGAAGCTGAATATTCTCTCTCCTAATATATTTGGCCCAAAAATGTTCAACAATCTTCTGAAGGAAGTAATGTGGCTCCCTATTAATTTTCAAAAGAAGGCTTTAATTGTTTGTATCTGAAAAATATTTTTATAATTTAGGTGAATTTTTATTATTTGAAAATGTTAAATAGCACATATACTATCTCATGTTGAATTGTTTCGTAATATCCTAAATTTGTATTTTTTACATGAATAACTGACCATTCTTATACATGTAGATGTCACAAGAAAAATAAACTGATTGATTGATGATTGATTGTGCATTCGCATCACATCCTAAGACTAGTAATTGAATTGAGAAAAACTATATATATATATATATATATATATATATAATATATATTCCAAAAAAAATATTATCGAAACTTTCACTGACTGTTAAAACCGCAACTTTTCATCATACTTGTGAAAATATATTAAAAAACCTTATGTAGTTACCAATAAATATATTTAAGAATACTATCCTTACAGTTAACTTACATAGCTATAAACAGGTTGTATCAAAACATAACAATATCTTATTAATAATAAAGCAATCAACTATTAGTATTCGTTGACGTAATGTTGTTGTTGTACAGGCCTCCTTTGCTGTAAGGAGATATTGATTTCTTCAGGAGATCTGAATACTTGCCCTTGGTGAGATCTCAAAGTTGTCGGGGATACTTGTTGTGGACGAGGCTGTCCTGTTACACGGATCTGCGAAATATAATCCTGTGTTAAAAATAATAACTCGAATGGAAATAGTTTTCATGCCAACTTGATCATTCGAAGCTCCAATGATTATTCCTTAAAATTGTGTTTTTAGTTTTGTGAGTTTTGTGATGATTGCATGAGCACTTGTTTTCATTTCGATTAATACGCTCATAAGGAATTATGCAATGGATGGATTGAACAGAAAATGTCTGTAATTTAGATCACTAGCTATCATGACAAAATATTTTTCTTTCAAATGTCCCATAATCGAGAAATCACAATGATCGGATGAATAAAGAAATGAAATGAATTTGATGAACAGTGATCTAGCAAAAGAACAATAAAGAGATAATTAGTATTGTTCTCTGTTGAAAATATTTTTTTATTTATGGAAAAGTATTGAAGAGCACTGCTCTGGCTTGTGGATTTTTTTTTTCCACAAGCCTCAACTCTATTCTATTTGAAATATAAGACAAGCCGTAGGAGACGGAGAAAAAATGCTTAGAAGTTGAAGGCAATGTGTTTGAACATTTGTTGCCATGAAAATGGGAATAATCATGTATAATAATATCATAATAATATGTTTTCATGGTTGTGCTGTACTAATTATAGATGTCGCCCATCTATAATTTGTTGTATTTCATGAATATTAAGATTTTCATCATGAACTTACAGAATGTTGATGGTGGACTGGGGCATCTTCTTCTTCTTCGTACCTGGACCGATACTGTTCGGGATAATATCTATCGGAATACCTCAAAGTAATGTTGGGTTTATGCTGGTGTTCTTCTAGGTTCAAAGGCTTGTACAAGAAGTCATTGACAAAGTGGTAGTCGGACGATTTATCACAAATATTGTCTCCGCCAGGTGGCATACATATCAAATGAACCTAAAAATAAATTAATCAATAAACTATGCAAAAAAAACGAAACAAGGCACGTTTTGATCACCAAAATACTGCATCGAATGGGCAATGAATCGCAGTGGATGCTCATTCATGTATTCATTCAAAAAGCTAACGAGGGTTGATTTGTTGAAAATATAAACAGGATGTTCATAAAATCAGATGTAGTTCAATGTCCAGCGTGGCTTTAGCCGGGGAAGTAGTTGTTTTCTGTTAGACATTCACAAAAAATAACTTCATTTTTATCGTGGATTTTTCAATTCACAGAAAAATATTTCTATCAATATTCAATTGAGAATGTTTCCCTTGTCTAACGAAGTGTTATCGAAATAAATCAAATCCGAGTTCACAGGCTACAACCATTCCATTAATTACACCACCTATTATCAGGCATTTTCGATTCACAGAAATTACCGGAATATTAAAAAAACTCTGTTATATTTCTTATTTTATATTCAGATACTCTAGAACTATGTATTATATCTTCAAAATCATTTCATAAATCGAGTTAACAATTCCATCCTCTTTGAATTCACAGGAATCGATACTATCGATCATTCTTTTGATCAGAACGTTCGTTCGTTGCGTAGGATTGTTGTTCAGTGTGAACGTTAAACGAATTTCAAAGTGACAATTGTCAGTTCAAAGTGACAATTGTCACTTCAAATTGACAATTGTCACTTCAAAATGGCAATACTAGATGTTTTTGGAAGTGACAATCGTCACTTCAAAGTGACAATTGACAGTTCAAAGTGGCAAACCCAAATGTTTTTGAAAAATATTTTGTTGGTGGCTCTTCTACGCCTTCGTAGAGTTGAACAATTTGTGCACAAAAATAGAAAATGATTTTTAAGGGTCTTACAGATATAAGCCACACAAATTAGAGCCTGAATTGAGTTGTCTAGCTTTTCAACAGTCTCAGAATTTCTCTTTCACAAGAAATTTCAATTCAATAAAGAGGTGTCTTCTATAAATTCAATTCGTTGTTGGAATTGCTCAAGAAATGGTGATTCTCACTGTAATGATCAGAAAAATATATTTTGCTATGGTTGTGGAAATAAGGGTGTAACAAAAGTTAAATGTTACAAATGTAAACAATAATAGTTTAAAAAAACTAAAAAACACGCTTTTATAGAGAACCAGACTGAAAAAATGAAAATAAGAAAAAAATGTATATTATTTGAAAAAAAGCGTGGGGTCAATGGTATCGCCTCAGCCAACAATTACCTGTGATCTGAGACATTTCTTACTTTACTGCCCTAGGTGTGTAATGTACTATATAATTATTGATACCATGCACCCCACGCTATTTTTTAAATAAAATACATTATTTTCTTATTTTCAATTTTTTTAGTCTGGTTCTCTATAAAAGTGTGTTTTTTAGTTTTTTCAAACTATTATTCATTCCCTACTTTTTAGTGTGGTTTATTCATAAAAGCGTGTTTTTTTAGTTTTTTTAAACTATTATTTTTTTGCAAATAAAAAAATGGAATAATTTTATCAAATTAGGTAATCATAATCTCCGACCCCAAAAACCCCCACATACCAATTTTTAATAGAATCAGACCATAATCACAAAACTCGGCCGCCATTTTAAAGCCGCCATCTTGAATTTTCCAATTTTTACAAAAGAATCATGATATTCGACCCCAAAAACCCCCACATACCAATTTTAAATAGAATCAGACTATAATCACAAAACTCGTCCACCATTTTGGAGCCACCATCTTGAATTTTTCAATTTTGAGATTTGAGAATCATAATCTCCGACCACGAAAACCCTCAGATACCAATTTTGAAGCGAATCGGACCATAATCACAAAACTCGTACGCCATATTAGAGCCACTATTTTGTTTTTTTTTTTTATCACAAAAATTTCTTAATGCATTGTCACCGGAATTATGTACACCTGCCAAATTTCAAATCATTCGGACGTCTGGAAGTGGGTCAAAATCGCGCCCAAAGGAGTCGGTTACAAACAAGAAACATACAAGTGAAGCTAATATAAAGCGTGTAAAAAACGTCAACGGAGGTACAGTAAGTCTGGACGCTGTGACCACGAACCCGATAGATCCAGGCAAAAACACAAATGCTTCAAACAATGAAAATGTCAATCAAAAGTCAAAATCAAAGTCAAAACAGTAGATTCTGAGGAATGGCAAAAATGGCAGAAGTGGAAAACTTCTTTTCTCAGAAATCAGATTTAAATCAATTACCTCCTAACCTAACTTTCAATTTGTTTTCTGAATTATCTTAAAACTTATCTTCTGAATTACCTTATAATTTACTTTGAACATTACCTTTTCTAGTTCAACAGGTAATGACATAGAGACAACAAAATTGCATATTCTTTCCCTTAACCCTATTTTTGAAAGAAAATGAAGTTAAAATTTGTGTTTATGAAATTTTAGTTATTGTTCTTCAATATTGGGCTCAAATGGACTTTTTCTGTGGAAAAAGTGGAAGCTCAGTATAAAAAATTATGACCTTCTACATGTAACTACAGCAGCAACAAGTATATCCTGATTCTGATATAAGAGAGCCGATAAATCCAGCTACGAGATGTATAAAAAATTATCAGAGGTTTACAAACCAACAAGAAACCAATAGGATCATCAATAATGATACAGAAACAATTGTGAAACAATTTGGAACTTGATGAGTGTACTTCATTTAGTTTGGAGGTTAATTACTGTAATTAAATTTTTAACAAACTTTTTTGTAATATACTAGTATATTTAACGTATTGTTTTATTGCTTGGAAGTGACACTTTGTCGTTAGAAAACTGATATAAATAAACTAACGAATATGTGTCAGCAGATGACATCGTTGCAGTGACAGGCTTTTTAAAGAACGAAACGAGTGGTATTTGAAAGATAAATCACATCGGCAATGGAGAACCATGGATCTTGGCAGATAAACCTATAATGAACATCATTGCAATGAAGATTAATGTTTTGAGAGAAATTAAAATGCTACATACAGGAAAAATCCCCAGATTGAACCCATAACTGAGAAAATAGATGAAGACAGCCTAGTGAAATATACGAAACGTGTGTGCCAGTGAAAATGGAAAAGGAAAGGCTAGGACAACATGGGAAGACTGATTTGTTGAAAATATAAACAGGATGTTCATAAAATCAGATGTGGAATCATCTGCGACTGAAAGATAAACTTTAGTCACTATCTTCCATCGTCAAGATAACCTCTTGTGGGGTATTCATGTTGAAAAGGGAAACATTCTCTATTGAATATTGATAGAAAGATTTTTCTGTGAATTGAAAAATCCACGATTAAAATGAAGTTATTTTTTGTGAATACCCCACAAGAGGTTATCTTGACGATGGAAGATAGTGACTAAAGTTTATCTTTCAGTCGCAGATGATTCCACATCTGATTTTATGAACATCCTGTTTATATTTTCAACAAATCAATCTATCATACCCCATGACAGGTTTTAATGTCAGAAAACACTAATTTCAAAGTGTCTCCCCAAAAGAAATGATTCTAACTTTTTCCATCTTTGCAAAGTGAGATTGCTTCTTAAAAATGTGTTTCCCATTTCTTCTGGTCTTCCTGATGATCGTGGAAGCGTGAAATATATTTTCGTCGACAAAAATGTATTGAAGACCTAGTGAATGTGATGTCTCTCCTGCGTCAATGTTACGAATGATTTCTGGTGAGTACTCTCTTTTGGAAAACATTCTTCTTTGCCTCATTCATCTTTATGAGTTCTTAATTAAGACTGGAATAGAAAATCAAATAACTATCTGAATGAAAATGCAAATTTTCAATTTCAGATCTTTTCTTTGAGTTAGGGCCTTTTCAGAATATCTATCAGATGTAGTTCAATGTCCAACGTGGCTTTAGCCGGGGAAGTAGTTGTTTTCTGTTAGACATTCACAAAAAATAACTTCATTTTAATCGTGGATTTTTCAATTCACAGAAAAATCTTTCTATCAATATTCAATAGAGAATGTTTCCCTTTTCAACACGAATACCCCACAAGAGGTTATCTTGACGATGGAAGATAGTGACTAAAGTTTATCTTTCAGTCGCAGATGATTCCACATCTGATTTTATGAACATCCTGTTTATATTTTCAACAAATCAATCTATCATACCCCATGACAGGTTTTAATGTCAGAAAACACTAATTTCAAAGTGTCTCCCCAAAAGAAATGATTCTAACTTTTTCCATCTTTGCAAAGTGAGATTGCTTCTTAAAAATGTGTTTCCCATTTCTTCTGGTCTTCCTGATGATCGTGGAAGCGTGAAATATATTTTCGTCGACAAAAATGTATTGAAGACCTAGTGAATGTGATGTCTCTCCTGCGTCAATGTTACGAATGATTTCTGGTGAGTACTCTCTTTTGGAAAACATTCTTCTTTGCCTCATTCATCTTTATGAGTTCTTAATTAAGACTGGAATAGAAAATCAAATAACTATCTGAATGAAAATGCAAATTTTCAATTTCAGATCTTTTCTTTTGAGTTAGGGCCTTTTCAGAATATCTATCAGATGTAGTTCAATGTCCAACGTGGCTTTAGCCGGGGAAGTAGTTGTTTTCTGTTAGACATTCACAAAAAATAACTTCATTTTAATCGTGGATTTTTCAATTCACAGAAAAATCTTTCTATCAATATTCAATAGAGAATGTTTCCCTTTTCAACATGAATACCCCACAAGAGGTTATCTTGACGATGGAAGATAGTGACTAAAGTTTATCTTTCAGTCGCAGATGATTCCACATCTGATTTTATTAACATCCTGTTTATATTTTCAACAAATCAATCTATCATACCCCATGACAGGTTTTAATGTCAGAAAACACTAATTTCAAAGTGTCTCTCCAAAAGAAATGATTCTAACTTTTTCCATCTTTGCAAAGTGAGATTGCTTCTTAAAAATGTGTTTCCCATTTCTTCGGGTCTTCCTGATGATCGTGGAAGCGTGAAATAGATTTTCGTCGACTAAAATGTATTGAAGACCTAGTGAATGCGATGTCTCTCCTGCGTCAATGTTACGAATGATTTCTGGTGAGTACTCTCTTTTGGAAAACATTCTTCTTTGCCTCATTCATCTTTATGAGTTCTTAATTAAGACTGGAATAGAAAATCAAATAACTATCTGAATGAAAATGCAAATTTTCAATTTCAGATCTTTTCTTTTGAGTTAGGGCCTTTTCAGAATATCTATCAGATGTAGTTCAATGTCCAGCGTGGCTTTAGCCGGGGAAGTAGTTGTTTTCTGTTAGGCATTCACAAAAAATAACTTCATTTTAATCGTGGATTTTTCAATTCACAGAAAAATCTTTCTATCAATATTCAATAGAGAATGTTTCCCTTTTCAACATGAATACCCCACAAGAGGTTATCTTGACGATGGAAGATAGTGACTAAAGTTTATCTTTCAGTCGCAGATGATTCCACATCTGATTTTATGAACATCCTGTTTATATTTTCAACAAATCAATCTATCATACCCCATGACAGGTTTTAATGTCAGA
Organism: Gonioctena quinquepunctata; assembly: GCA_018342105.1. Classification (NCBI taxonomy): domain Eukaryota; kingdom Metazoa; phylum Arthropoda; class Insecta; order Coleoptera; family Chrysomelidae; genus Gonioctena; species Gonioctena quinquepunctata. Next base: position 506,410 of record JAFIRS010000318.1, on the reverse strand, counting down.
AAACACTAATTTCAAAGTGTCTCCCCAAAAGAAATGATTCTAACTTTTTCCATCTTTGCAAAGTGAGATTGCTTCTTAAAAATGTGTTTCCCATTTCTTCTGGTCTTCCTGATGATCGTGGAAGCGTGAAATATATTTTCGTCGACAAAAATGTATTGAAGACCTAGTGAATGCGATGCCTCTCCTGCGTCAATGTTACGAATGATTTCTGGTGAGTACTCTCTTTTGGAAAACATTCTTTTTTGCCTCATTCATCTTTATGAGTTCTTAATTAAGACTGGAATAGAAAATCAAATAACTATCTGAATGAAAATGCATATTTTCAATTTCAGATCTTTTCTTTTGAGTTAGGGCCTTTTCAGAATATCTATCAGATGTAGTTCAATGTCCAGCGTGGCTTTAGCCGGGGAAGTAGTTTTTTTCTGTTAGACATTCACAAAAAATAACTTCATTTTAATCGTGGATTTTTCAATTCACAGAAAAATCTTTCTATCAATATGGGAAGACATTATACGAGAAGAAATGCAGAAAAAGGGAAGAATGTTGCCCAGAAAATAAAACTATGGGAAGAAAAGTGACACAGCATACTTAACTTTTTTCGCCTCTCACTTAACGTTAGAAAGGTATAAGATGAAGTAAATTAGTAGGAATTTCAAATTCCTGAAGTAGTATTACTTTTTTTCAAATATCCCTTATATTTCAGCCCTCTCAACTTTATTCAGAAAAATTTACACAACTTGGTTTCTCCAATTTTCATATCCGTGACAAATATATCAAAACTTCTCTCAGAGAATTCTCAACACATGTTGAAGACCATACCAAAATTTTTGATGATTATACCTGATGAAAGGTGAATCCTTCGGGGCAAATCCAAGAATGTTTCGCATTGGCTTGGCAGTAGTGGAAAACCTCGCACCCTAGTTCTTCATCAGCGTAATATCCCGTAATTTTTCCATTACAATTGAATCTGGACTGAGGGAGTAGGATACTCAGTCTGTCTGGCTCTTCCTTTTCTTCTTCTTCTTCAAGTTTGTTGACTTCCTGAAACAAACATATATATGATCATTATTATGTCTCAGTCGTGGAAATTTTGCTCTCAACAGCACGTACTTTTGTCTCTAAAATTAGATATACCTTTCATACTATACATTTTCCCTCTAAAACCCGGAATAAATTTGATTTTCTTTACATACTAGTAGATACCTTTTCAATATATGTAAAATAAATCGGGATTTTATATTTGAGATTATGAATGTCAGTTCTGAAAGTCAGTTTCTTGAATAGATAAGGAGGTTTCCCAGTTGTAATTATTTTATGAAAAATCGTACTGGAGTATCTACTCATGTAACGATAGTATCTACTCGTATAACGATAGTTAGTAGAGTTACGTGTTTTTACATCAATAGGTAAGTATGAGTCTGACGAATATTCATATTCTAGCATTTTTAACTCATTAGAGAACAATCGTAAGTAACATTTAAATGTTTTTTGGAGATCAAGATATTGCATTCCATTTGTTCAATTGCGGACAGGTTACATTTTTAGTAATGAATGATTGATATTAAAGGGGAAGGTGTTACATATGTTGTTTTCCTCTCTGTATATCATATTTGATATAGATCTAGTTAGACAAAGTTACTGATTGACACATTGTATTTTGACGTTTATGAATATAAAAATACTCCACAAAATTATCAATTACTTTCCTAAATAGAACACAAAGTCATAGGTCACTTTGATTTTTGTCATCATAAAAATTAATTTGTAAATTTCTTAAAAACTGTTTTCAAGGACTATTTGTAAGAAAATTGGTAGGAATAATAGTTCTAAAAAATAGGGAAATAACTTTTTCCTTAAAATAAAGTTTTTGATATTTGAAATTGATCAAACAAATGCCTCTGCATAAAATCTCCCGTATACCAAATGTAACTTTCAGTCCATAGTGGCATTACAAATAATTCTCGTTGCACTTATCACATATTTTTGTTTTAATTTTATAAGCAGTATAATTTTTTAATTTTGTGTTCTGCAAAACTTTACAAATTACTTTATACTTACATTCATTTTTCGGCTAAAAAAATATTCTCTTAGTTGCCCCACTTTGAATAGAAACCCCCGTAAATATTTAATTCAAAAAAAAAATTCCTTATGATAAGCGATACTATTGAACCACCCGGTATAAGCTTAACCTACGCATCCACCATAATATATTATTAACTAGCTACTTCGCCATTTTTGGAGATCGGATGTTGAAAATGTATGTTCGAAAACATTTTGTAGTGGGCTATGAAAAAAATATTTCTGGTATTTTAACATGTCAAGTTGCAAGTTTATCCGATTCTAGTTGCGCATATAGAGCTATTCAATAAGCCTTATGAACTTATATAAAAAATATTTTCGTGCTGATATTTTATGATTTCAAATGTTACACCTACAATGAAAGTCAACAAAATTTAGTGGCATGATTTGATTACAATTTCCTGAATTTAAACATGGAAGATTTACGTTAGATGTACCGGGATTTACAAGACCTGCAGTAAATGTTTGTTGTGAAAATGTTGCTACAGAAAATATTTCCAATTCAATTCAATGCTTTATTCAGAAATTCCAATTTGTAAATTCTACAAAGAATTCATAAGATTCTACGGATGATGTACCGTAGAATGTGCCTAACTAAATATTCGAAAGAAATATTGAGGTGCAATCAATCGAAAGTAATGAAATCCAGTGAAAAGTGCAAAAATGACTTGAAGACACACCTAGTGTTCTCGCGAGTGACCTATTCAATCACAATGGTGAATTATGCCGTTTGAATCGCTTCAAACCAAGTGATCTAATAAACAAGATATAATCGATTTTAAAAACCATTCTGCCAAACTCATTGTTCTAGAAGAGGACAGATTGTTAGATTGTAATATTCGTGGCAGTATCTATTGAATACCTTGAGGTGGTTTCCCCACGAGACAGTTGAATTAGGAAATTATTGAAATTTGATCATTCGTAATCAAAAGACTTTTCGATTTGAAACTCGAAAAAATCGACTCCAGGAAATGTCTTTGTTATAGAAAGTCGGCGACTCAAAAAATTGATGTCCCCGAAAAGCGCAGCAAAAAAAATCAGACCCGCCCCTCACTAGAAATTATACGTCATGGGAAAAACTTATCGTCTTTCGATAAAACTTCAATGGACTTTTTTGTAGTACCCTTTTTAAACTTTTTTTTTGGGGGGGAAGGGACCGCTCCCCCCTTTGGGCTGTGCGCTTCCCCGTGGACTATTTTGAATAACGAGAGTAGTTTTGATTATATCTGTCAAACTAGTTGGTCAATCACTTTGTTTTTTTTTTTCACAATTTCTGTGATATCCTGCTCTAGCTCTTCCTCGTTTATCATAAACTTCTTAATTTTAATACTAACGATAGAATTATTAATGTGCTGTTTGCCTATGCATGGTCCATATGTTACGTGTTAATTGAGTCAACTTCAATTATATATATCTTGGGTTCGGGATGGTGAAACTTGTTAATTTTATAGAGGTGTTGTTCACATGTTAAACAATACGTATGCCAAATTTTAATAATTTCCCAATTCAACTGTCTCGTGGGGGAACCACCTTAAACTAACTCAAAAAATCAGTAAATGGGTTCATGAAAATTTTGAAATGATTAGCTTACAAAACTGAATTGGGGGACATCTTCAATTATGTTGGTTTTCTACTCTATAATGGATTGAAAAAAAGTATATTTGAATGATATCTATGAAAATACTACTTTTTGAAATTAAAGACATTGTGATTGCTCGATAGATGGCGCGGATTAAAAATTTCAAATAGCATGGGGGGTCAAGTAGCACATCGTTGAACAGATAATTAAATTCTCTTTTCAAACATCCTATTTTTTAGAATTTCGTTCAAACGTTTCTTCACAATATGCATTTGAAATGTCGAGTATAAGTGCGGATCTGAATGGTACTCTTACCTCTATAACTTTTGAACGGTTTGATGTGAAAGAATGAGACATGGAATATATTGAATGGGATTACCGGTCCTACTTTTTGAGAGAAGATACATTAAAATTACTCGACAGGGGGCGCTAGGGGCAGATCAACTTAAAAATTTCAAAAGGCATAGTGGTCGAGTTGCATGCACATAATTGAAAAGGTATTTCAATTTTTCTTTCAACTATAGTTGTTCTACGGAATCATAATTGCGAGTGCGGCTTTTTATAGTCCCACCTCCCTGTTGACTTTCGAACGGTTCAACATAGAACACATTATATCACCGATACTACTCACTGGAATAGAAGACATCGTGATTGCTCGATAGATGGCGCGGGGTGCATATCAACCTAAAAATTTCAAATAGCAAAGGGGGTCAAGTAGCACATCGTTGAAATGATAATTCAATTCTCTTTTCAACCATCTATTTTTTTGAATCTTATCAATTCTTTTTTTTATATTTATTAATACGCATTTTAAATTTTGTTATACTTGACATTTCAAGTTCATATTGTGAAAAAACGTATTGCCTAAATTTAAAAAAATAAATGATTGAAAAGGGAATCGAGTTATCTTTTCAAGATGTGCCATTCAACCCCTCATACTATTTGAAATTTTTAAGTTGATGTGCTTCTGACCGCGCCCGCCATCTATCGAGCAAACACAATGTTCAAAAAGTATGATATCAATCAAAATGTTTTTCGTCACATTGTTCTACGTCGAAGGTTCAAAAGTTAACATGGGGGGACTATAAAAAACCGCACTGTATGTATTTTCTTTCAGGTTATATGAAAATAATTATTTTTTTCGTGTAATTTTAAACCAATCAGAACGTTCAATTTAGTTAAGTTACCTTGTATGAATTCGATAATACCTGATTATACATAGAGTAGCTCCACCAATCAAAAATTTTACAATAATTTCATTTTCGAAGTAACCACATCGGCATCAATATAGAACAATACACAAACTAACAAGACCATCAAATTTTGACGTTTATCAATAATTGTTCAAAAATTAGTCGATTCGGAGATTTATCATTGAATGCAATAGACGAAAGTATACAAAATACTGAGCCTCATAATACAGTGAAAACAAAAAAGTACGTATGGAAACAATTTCTTACGTTTTGTAGTGAAAGAAACTATGTACTGAATGAATCAATTTCCACTGAAATGATAGCATCCATTTTGAAAGATTGGGTAAATATCTAGTTACATCACACATGCACTCTGAATATGGGGAAAACACTTTTCTTACGTGTTTTTGCCTCCTGAAGACGAATCCGGAAGAAAAATGCGGCGGTCTCATACCGTTTCAGAGTTAATCGCTTTTCGAAATAAATTTCAGCACCGTTTTCTCGCACAAACTCACTCAAAATGCCTCCTTCTTTTTACCATCATAAACAATACACCTAAATCACTTATTTTCGGCACAACATTGCACAAAATATCGTCGTTTTTATCGAAAAAATCCTCCTTCTTACACAGTTGCAAATGAACAATTCTAATTTCTTTGACAGATGACATTTATTAACTTTTTTAATTTTTCATGTTGGTAATAAATGAATCAAACTGTGTAAGAAGGAGTATCTTTTTCGATAAAAACGACGATATTTTGTGCTAAGTTGTGACGAAAATAAGTGATTTAGGGTGTATTGTTGTAAAAGAAGGAGGCATTTTGAGTGAGTTTTGTGCGAGAAAACGGTGCTTGAAATTTATTTCGGAAAAAGCGATGTAACTCTGAAACGTATGAGACCCTTTCTTCCGATTCTAGTTCAGAGGCAAAACACGTAAGAAAAGTGTTTTCCCCATATTCGGAGTGCATGTGTGATGTAACTAGATATTTACCAAAGATTGGGCTTTCAATATGCGAAAAAGTAATGCAGAAAATTATGAAGAAAATGTGGTTAAAACGATGTGGAATGTAACGGCAAAACAAATACAAGAAAAACATATGAAGGAGTTCAATAGAGTAATTGATCCATTCTCTAGTCCCATATTTTTATCCGCACGAAACGCAAGAAATTCAAAAAGAAAGGAACTCCAAACAAGAGAAAGTGCATCAGCATTTACAGATACCGAGTACCCACATAGCAATGATAGAAGAGTGGGATAAAAATACACCGGAAGGATTACAAATAAAAAAAATGCTAATTGCTTCTGTAGAACTTGCGTGGAGAGGAAATGAAGGAGCGTCATGCTTGACTCATTATTTTCAAAAGGAAACTGGAAATGATGATACTCCAACTGGTAGAATACAATATAATCCTATTTTTACCAAAACCACACAGGGAGGAGCAAAACCATGTGCTAATAATAAATGGCTTGTACCCAACCATAATAAAGTAAGTCGTTGTCCAGTGAGACTTCTAGATAAACTAATGATAAAAAGAAGCGAAAACATCAATATTAAAACAGATAGGTTATTTCTGACAGTGCATGAAATCAGTAGATTGACCAAAAAGTCTGCAGAATTGGCAAATTTAAATATGACAAACAAAACATTTTCAAATCATTCTAACCGAGCCACTGCTGTTTCACAATTGGCAAAAGCAGGTGTATCGGAACAAGAACTCATTAAAATAACGGACATGGTAATAGCAATTCTATCAAACCCTACCTACAGTTAGATGAACAACATCACCAAAACATAATAAATAAGATGAGATCCAATTTTAAAAACGCTACAGATTCAAGTCATAACACCTTTGGTATTTCCAGCACTTCAATGAGCAGTAGGTAGCCAAGTTTCCAGCGCAGAAAATAACTCAGTTAAAAAAAACGTAGTATATAATAATTGTCATTTTCATTGTACCAATTTGTATTCAAATTAATAAATTGTTTATATTTACTTAATTTACTCAAAAAATAATCGTATCAAATACAATACGTACTTCAATCCTCCCGCTGCGCGGTAGGAATATTCAAACTGTCAAACTGTCACTCTTTGTAATTATGCAACAAGTTATCGATGTATAACCCGATTATTTTGAAGTACTTATAGTATTACTACTGAATATCCCCCCCCCCCATCCTTGAAAATTGTTGGAAGTTCAACTGTACCTCTCTCCCTCAAAATCATCAGACAGCTATGTCGCTACTGAAACAACAATATACACGTTAACAGGGTGACCCAGGGTTGAAGCACCAAACGTTCATGATTGGTTTTTTAACTAAAAATTGTTTTTTTTTTCTAAAAGCATGTTTGCTAACTTGCCTTGTTTTCAAAATACAAGATGTCAACGTTTTAAGAAAAAATCAGGATTTTATTAATTATTCAAAAACCATTGGGCTGATTTTGATAAAACTTGGCATGCTTATTTGTAGTGATAAGGGGCCTCTAAATGTAATTATAATGCAATCATTGATTCCAGTGGCGTCCCAAAGGTTAATCTATTAGAACAAATCAGTGTACGCCTCTGTTTTTTTGTATGTTTATTTTTTCAGATTGAGCAATTAAAATATTTTTTTTGTGTTTTCTTCAATTTTTTTCGTATCTTTGTATTTGAGAAAAAATAAAAGACCGTTTTCCTGCATATAACAGGAAAGAACTAATTTCAACAAAAAATAGATCAGAGGTAGCCGGGTACAATCTCGACAACAACTGAGGGTTTGTTTGTGTCAATGTTTAAAAGCCTGTGACATGTTAATTGATGAACTCGAGTTTTAATGCATTTTAGGTATGTTTATGCGTAATCTGCGGGAACATCATGCCAAGTATTTACAGTACAGCTGAATACGCGGATATTATGTTTGTTTATTTCAAATTCAAATTCAAAATATGCTTCATTGTCATAAGTACGTCTACCCTTGTTCACAAAGCTTGTTATATAATATACAATATACAGATAAACATATAAATAAAAACACACAAACATATGAATAGAAACACAGATAATACAGATAGTCAATATTTAAATTATAATCAATGACATATGGAAGCTTGTATAAAGCCATAGTTCGGAATACAAAACTAATACAACGTAAGGTTGAGAAGAACAGTTTCAGAGAGAGAAGTGGTTTTCTGAAGAGTATTCATCCAGGTTATAGAAAGGATTTAGAATGAGTATTGCTTTCACCTTGGTGCGGAACTTTTGAACACAAGGGCTGTTTTTAGAACACTTGGCAAATGATTGTATATTTTTTATCCTTTGTAAATAACTGAGTTCTTGATCAAAGTGGTGCGGGGTATTATCAGCTCCTCTGAAATAATTGGTTACTGCAGGCACCCCAGAATGCTATACCATATCTCAGGTGGGATTCAAATAGTGCAAAGTGAGCTGTTTTGGCTGATGCAAACCCTAATTCGTTGGCGATGGTTCTGATAGCATAGCATCCAGAAGCTAGTTTTTTGCACATAGCAGTCACATGGTCGATAAAGAGTAGTTTATTGTCAATAAATAGGCCCAGGAATCTGGTAGATATTTTATTTCCTATTCCTTCATTGCCGATTTGTAGATTTGGGACATTGCAGTGGAAGGTCAATATATTGTTTTTTTATTATCAAGAGAGAGTAGTTTTGATTCGCACCAGTTTTTAATGTAGTATCATTTCATTTTTTCTTGTCAGAGAATGGTAATGTCATCAGCAAACAACGTAATTTTACCACTGATATCTAGAAAAGCCATATCGTTCACATAAAGTAGAAACAGGTACCTGTGATGGTTATGCGCGCGTTTCAGTAGTTGAGTACGCCCGTAGATTTCCTCTAAGAAAATTGCCTTACAGATCAGTGTTTTCCACTACTATTCAACGTCTGAGAGAAACAGGATCAACCGTATTGCGTCGTCACGCCTATCATTTGCGGAAAGTTCAGAATTTGCTACCTGATGACTTGCCACGAACAAGAAAATTCTCAGAAATGTTCCTGGGGCAAATCATAAATGATGCTTTCCACTCTTGGAGGGTGATTTGGACTGACGAAGGAATTTTCACCAGGCTGGTATCTCCAATCAGCATAATGCTCACATTTGGGCGTACGAAAATCATCGTGCTATGAAAGTCAGCAGTTTTCAACATGAATTTTCGTGCAACTTTTGGATGGCACTATGCGGCGACTCACTCATCGGACCATATTTCCTGGCTTCGCGACTAAATGGTCCAGCTTACCAGAGTTACATGACATGCCTATAATTGATAGAGCAAACAGATGGTTTCGGTAGACGGATGTACTGCTCATTACACTTTACCAGTCTGACGATGGATGTACCACTATTTTCCGGAAAGATAGGTCGCGGTCAAGACAGACCCTTTCCTTGGCCTGCGCGTTCTCCTGACTTAACCCCTATGGATTTTTCAGTATGATGTTCAACGAACACCAAAGTTTATGCTGAGCATATCAATGACGAAGGTCTTCGGTAAAGGATTGTTCAAGCAGCTCAAGAAATCACACCAGCAGAATGCCGTGCAGCTGCAGAATCTGTCGTCCGTAGGTACGAACTTTGCAGAATTTTTGAAAGTTACCCGTTTTCTAATAAAATAAAATGAAATAAATGAATTTGTCTTAATATCAATTATATAGTGTTTTCCTGTTACATGCAGGAGAACGGTTTTTTTCTACCCCCGTATTATAATACGCGAATAAAATATCTGCTACCGACTTATTAATATTGTCCATTTCAACACGAATCTTCATTTCGAAACAGATTTTGCCCAATAAAAACATGTACTTTTCATTATGAAACGAATTTTTGGCTTATAGAAACACGTACTTGGGAATAATCAAGTGGTATATCGAGTAGTAAAGAATTATTTTGTACACCACCAGAAATACTTGTTTTTATTTTATTATTTATTGGTCTTAAAAAAAAGTGTATGCAACGATCATGTAATGGCTATTAATACACTAGCACACGGTTTACGACACTCGCCTTCAGGTCTCAACTTACCTCGTGCTCATGTATTAATAGCTATCATAACATGATTGTTGCATAATATACTATTTTCTCTTCTCAAAAATGAAGCGAGATATAAAAAAAAATTATAAGACGATTTTTTTTCAATTGCTTTATTAAAATAAAATAAATGTACAAAAAAAAGTGGCGTACAATGATTCGTCAGATCAATTAGATTACCCTCTGGGAAGCCACTGGAATAAATAATTATTCTAATTACATCAGAAGGAGCACCTTATTTCCAGCCAAAAGGTTTGTGAGTAATTAATAGAAAACTGATTTTTCATAAAAACATATCACGAAAACGAAGCAAGTTAGGACACATGGTCATAGGAAAAAAAATCTTATTTTTACCTTAAAAACAGATCCTAAGCTTTTGGCGGTTTAACCTGAGTCACCCTGTATAAAGTCATGCGAACAAAGTTTCATATCACATCAACTTCATTTGAGAATGGAAATAATGTAGATCTTTGTTATACAATTAGCCATCAATTACAAGTCAGTAATTTGAAAAGCTACAGTGTTATAAGCCGGTGTCTCGCGGCGCGAGACTTGACGAGCTCGGCTTGGGGATTGTCGAGTCTCGCGTCGTGAGACAGGTCGACTCGCGTAGGATCGAGAATTGGCAAGCCTAAGCTCGAGGGTGGCTCGACCGTTCCCATGAAATGTCGGTAATTCTACAATCATCAAAGGCGCGTGGCTCGACCAGCTGGCTCGTACTGTATGGCTTGTTGAGGAGTCTCACGGCGCGAGGGTGCTCGACAGTGTCAGCTACGACGGGAGAGCGAACATGCAGAGAGACAGTTTGGTGGCGGCAAAATATTGTGTATTAACATAAAGTGAAATTCAGAAGCAATAATTGAATTCTTAGATGTATATGGACCCAATCACAAAAAGTAATATATAATGCATGCACATGCTATCCATTGTAAACTAAATAACTACTGCACTGGACAATACCTGCCAAGCTCGCCAAGTCTCGCGCCGTGAGACACCGGCTTTTACTCATACCCGTGACTTTTTCATGATTGCGTTGAAAATGTAGTCAACAATATGTGCACTGATGGCAATTCAGTATACAAATTATCACATGTACACCACCGATATATCATCGTTAATACATATTAATTTTTCAATTTCAAGTTTCACTGTTCCTTTTTCAAATGACAAAATACTCACTTGAATTTCCTCCCCGCGTCTGTACAGTTGCTGAGGTTGCTGTACTCTCCTGTCATACTTTGGAGTTGCAGAAGGATAAGCAGCCTTGCTGACAGCTGTCCTCACTGGGATAGGGTAGTTTAGATTTGGCTGTACAGTGGCCCTGGTAACGGGTAACGGGTAATTTTGGTTGGCATATGTTGGAGCTCTGTCTTGACTTGATTCAGGCTCGCTAGAATGAAAATAATATAAACATTATGTGTGGCAGAGGGCACAAGGTGTACTTGATCGATCAATCAATCAATCAATTTATTTATCATAAAATATACATATAAATTCAATCACAAGGACCAAAGACAGATGCATGTTTATGACAAGTCACAAATAAACATCAAAACAAAATAAATTAAACACCAAAACAAAATAAAATAAAATACATACCATTAGATTAAAATATATGATAAAAATTGAGAAATTCATCTTTGCATGAACATACTTTTCTGACAATATATCATAAAAAGGTAGAAGACGTGAATGCACAAGAGACAACAAGAGAGACAGTCGTATATATAAGTATGCTATATTGAATACAAATCAAATCAATTGCATATATCGCGAACATAACACAAATTATACTAAGTACTCATCTATAGTGTAGCAGGCCTTCTGAACTAGCTGCTGTTTCAGTCTTGTTTTGAAAATATTTAAATTGAGGGAGCTTTTAATATGCTCATCAAGAGAGTTGTATAATTTACAGCCAGTAAAAAAAAAACTTTTTTGGTACAGCGTAGTCCGGTGATTCTCAAGTTGTAGTTGGCCTTTGAAACGTGTATTATGGTTATGCTTCTCAACAGTATTCAAAAACTTGTTTTTATTTTTATAGACGTATGTACAAACTTCCAGTATATATAAGCTCACAACAGTTAGGATTTTGAATTTTTTAAAATAATCTCTGAAGCTCGTTCTAGTATCGATACTAGCAAGAATTCTAATCGCATATTTCTGAAGTACCAATACTCTATTCACATGTGCACAATTTCCCCAAATCAAAACTCCATACTTTATATGGGAATGAAAATTTGCATAGTACAATGACAGTAGTGTGTACTCACAACAGTGGTTCTTCATAAATTTCAGACTATAACAGCTACTCTGTAATTTTTTACACAAACAATCAATATGACAATCCCAGTGAAGTTGCCTATCATAGGTAACCCCCAATAGTTTCACTGATTTACTACTTACTATTTCATCATTGGAACCTTCAAAAAGTTTGATATTACACATTCGAGGCCCCTCCCACTCAATGACATACTTCATTTGAAGATTTTTTTTTTCCGTTATGAAGCTGAAATGAAGTAGATCACAGACTATCCGCTATTAGGCCACTTAAAATGTCTACTGGGTGAGAACTGTAAAATGCAGTATGCAGAAAAAGTAAACGTGTGGTAGGAGAGGATAATTGACATTTTTATTACGTCAATATTCACATTACGAAAATTTCCTGCAATGCAGTTAGATGGTTGTTCTGTACATTATGCAGGCATTGGCTAATCAAAATGTCCCTAATCGTTGGCTAGGTTGTTACATACTTCCTTGTGGGTTGTAATCATCATTGAGAGCCATTTGGAGTTCATACCAAAAACGTGGTCTCACTTTATTATCCAGACCTTGACTTTTCTGATGGCTGACAACATGTTCTGTGATACACAAGACTAAAGCTTAATTTACACAGACCTTGTAACGAAGCATTTTTTCCAAGCTTCGTTACTAAGAACGGCTAACCAAAAGTTTGAAGTAACTTTGGTACGTCCCTGCTTTTTTGGGGGTTCAACATTATTTATGGATTAGCAACATAGTAATGCCCCGTTTAGAAAATAAGTGTAAATATACAAAAATACTGGATCGATCACAAAACCTAGCAATAGAAAATGCCTTTTTGCACTGTACAAAAAGACTAAAATACTTCTCTGCCAGGTTTTACTATGAGAGTAGAAAAAGGTAGATTCATATTAATAAAAACGTAGTATGCTTTTTCATAAGGTGACAAAAAGATAAGCAGCTTTTTGGTCCAGTTCTTATGTGAATCAGATAAAAAGAGGGTCTTTTTTTATACGGTTATTATCAGAGATTTCTTTTAAATCCGGTGGATATAAAAGCAGAGATTTAATCAGGATCGCGCTCTTTCCTTCCGTGTCGAGCTCATTTACTTCCCTTCCGGGAGCGAGCCTGTTAATCTCCAGAACAAGTGATTGAAATCTCCCTGTGAGTCGCGAGTCAAATAAAATAGTTTTCCGTAAAGTATAAGCATTCATGCAAAAGTTTGATTTGAGTAGTGAGGTAACCGTAAGTAGAACATTGTGTTTAAACCTTTGATAACCTGTTGATTTGAATGGGTCATTGAGACACATTGATGCCCATATTGCCCTGTTGTATATATTTTTTCTCCACCGTTTGAGTTTATCAGGTTGGCGAAACGCCTAATTGATTTTATTGCTGGCATTAAAAATATTACATGAAAAGTACGATTGTAAAGTGTAAAATATCCCAGTCCCGTGACTTTCACGATAAATCAAGTCATGCATTATTTGTTGTTTCGGATTGAGTTATGTCGTGGGGTATTGTTGTTGAACCAAGAATATAGATTAGGAATTCCTATCACTACGATAGCAGGCTGTCTCACCAATTGACCGTCGTAACTTCATTCATTTTATATTAATTGACAATCCTACCGTACTCGGGAGGATTGCCACCGGCATTTGTTTCATTTCTGACTCTGGCAGGTATTTAGAGTTTGATAGAATTCATAGCGTCCTGGTACTCGATTGAAATGAATAGTGAATTTGACATTTTGCATCTATTTTGCTGCTGTGGAATTTCAATATTATATAGCACGAGAACCATTCAAACTCATATTACCTCGGGTTACGATCTCAGGTTCCGTTGAGGGTCACAATATGTCAATTTTTCTAGCTGCTCAAGTTGTGAATCATGGCCAAACGAAAGTAGTTAGCGCGTTAATAAATTAGATCTCAAATTAATAAAAAAAATTGTTTCTCTCAAGATACAGAGTAAAGATTTTAATCTTAAATTGATAATAAGACTGATATACAGATATTAGGGCTTTTTAATTTAGGATAAAGTTCCTGAAGGTGGTTTGATAAGATACTCGAATTTTCTATGTTGAAGTAATTATGAATCTAGTGAAAAATACACGTTGATGTCTCGTACGCAGAATCCTAGCCATATAACTGCTTCCTGTTAAGTTGATACTTAGCTAAAGGTAGATCAGGAGTGTGAGAACACCATAGTTTGGGCTTTGACAAAGGGTGGGTCAAAATATCAAAGTGATTCTGTTTTCTTTCTTCGAAACGCAAAGTAAATATTACGAGTAGCCCGTAAAGTTTTGTTATATCGAGACGAGTTTATAAAGTAATGAAATTAAGGTGGACGAATTTAATTCCCACGCACACCAGAAAAATAACTTTCTGAACTTAGATTGTAAAACAATAGGAAAATCGGTCGATTGGGTTACAAAGTAAGATAAAGTAAGATATCTCACAATGATTCTGGTAATTATATTTTGTAAGAGGTGTTATAATTTATGTCCATTGTTGGAACTTTTAAACTGATCAATTTCCGTTCAACTGTTCAATTTTTTGCATAAAATATATTGTTGAAGTTCTCATAAGAAACACACTCTAATAAAGCCTCGGATCTAAGACCAGTAAACATGTTGAGCGCAATTGAAAAAATAATTGAAAAAGCAGTATATAACCAATTAGCAGATTATATTGAAAATAATAAACTGTTAAGTAAATACCAATCAGGGTTTAGAAATAAACATAGTTGTGAAACAGCAGTTCAGTGTGTACTAGATGATTGGAAAATATGCCTAGAAAAAAATGAGACTACTGTTGCAGTATTTCTGGATCTTCAGAGAGCTTTCGAAACAATACACAGAAATAGATTGTTACAAAAATTAGTATCAGTAGGAATAGATGGAATAGTCTCAAAATGGTTGGAAAGTTTTTTGGAGACCAGGAAACAAAAGCTTAGGATAAATAATAAAGTATCAGATGAAATAGAATGTAATCAAGGAGTACCACAGGGAAGTGTTCTGGGCCCCCTGTTGTTTCTGTTGTATGTTAATGATTTGCCGGAGATAGTAGGAGAGAGCTCAGTTCATTTATTTGCAGATGATACACTGATTTATTTCTCATGTAATGATCACACGAAACTCACAGAAACCATCAACAAAACTTTAAAATCGATTTACAGTTTGTATTGTGCTAATTATTTGAAGATCAATGTTGAGAAGACCAAGTACATGGTAATAAGTAAAGAAACAAAATTCAGAAACTTCTGTGACCAACATTTTGAGATAATGTTAGGTCCTGATAAGGTGGAATGGGTCAACCAATTTAAATATCTTGGGGTTCATGTGGATAAGGGGTTAGATTTTAAAGAACATGCCAACTTCATTATAAAGACGATAGCATTTAAAATACATTATTTATCTCGTTGTGCCCCATATTTGTCAAGGTGGACAGAAATTTTACTGTACAATTCATTAGTGCTTCCTCATTTTACATATTGTTCTACAATTCTGTATCTACTGAAACAAAATGATTTAGCTCGTTTACAGAAACTCCAAAATAGGGCCATGCGCATAATTTTAAATTGCAAAAGACTAACACCAATAAGAGATATGTTAAAGCAACTAGAATGGTTACCAATTAATTTATTTCTCCTCTACCAAACATTAATCCTAATTTTCAAAATAAGGAATAAAATTTCCCCAACATATTTACAGGAAAAAGTTATGCACAATGACCAAATCCACGGATACAATACAAGATTCAGAACTGACTTCCATATTCAACAAGTCACATTAACACATACCCAAAATTTTTTTTTTCAAGGGACTTGATAGCTATAATAATCTGCCAGAAGAGATCAAACGTTTAACATCTTCAACATCCTTCAAGACAAAGTTAAGATCATATTTTCTTAATCAATAAAAACCTATGGCCACATTTGTGTTTGTTTCGATTTAATATTTAGTTAGGACAGGTATACATGTGTTTCAGTATGTTTAAAGTATTTTGTGTATTTATTAAATATTTTTTAGAATTTATATGAGCGTATAGATGTATGGTGTTCAAATAGGTGTAGTAGTTGTGTATATGTATGTGTATATGTGTTGTATATACATTTTTATTTTTTAAACTTAGTCTATTTTAATCTGAAAGCATGCTATATATCGTTCTCATTGTAATCATTGCATTGACTTGAAAATGTAAATTAGTAAATGGACTAAATAAAGGATTTATATAATCTGGTGTAATAAATTCAAATTGTGAAAATTGCATAACTTTAAGTTTAAATAAAATTATTTTATTTTTGTTAAATTTGGAAATTTCTATGGAAAATACCTTCTCCTTCTCAAGCCTATAAACTATAGGATCAGACCAGGGTTCAAGTTAAGATAAAGACAAGTCTGTCTGACTGTCTGTACAACCGGAGGACAGTCCCAAGGGCTGTAATTAAAGCCTACAGACCTTTGGAAATTTCAATTAATTCAAGAAACCAGACCCCTGGACATTCCGTATCTCCATCTGTTGCTACCCCTGGTAAGTGGAGAAAACCCCTATAAAATCTGGCGACCGAGGGTAAAAGTTTAGTTTGAGAATAGTTTGAAAAAGTGTCTTGGCGTCATAAATAAAGTAACGATTTTAGGGATAATAGCTATTATTCCCGACGCTAGAAAATCGCTTTACAACCTATGTTACAAAGGAAAGTACATTGACTTTATGGCTACCTAGATCGCCAGATGTAACGTAATTCGAAAGATTTGAGCAGAACTGTGCACAAGATTATAGCAAGCTTGTGAAGGAATTGCCTTGCAAAGCGTTTGACATAATAAATCATAATATATTTCTGCTGAAGTGAGTGTAGATGGAGATATCTTGCATTGGTTTGCTTCCTACGTTTTTAATAGAACACAGATTGTGAATATCAATGGATGTCAGTCTATAGCATTCACGGCTACTTCGGGAGAGAGAGAGAGAAATATACTTTATTGTCTAAGAAAAACTTTCTCAGTGACGAAGCTTATTAAAAAATATAGTTTGTATAATTTAAACAAAAGAGTAAAAACTAAAAAACAAACACAATTACAAGAAACACATAAATTGAACATAAGTTCACATGTCAGTGCCTCAAGTTCATACTTAGGCCCTCTGCTATGTTTAATCTTCATCAATGATATCAAAGAATACTTCAAATTCGTACTCTATGCAGATGATTTGAAAATATTATCTGTAATTAAATCACGGGATGACTGTGCTGAGCTAAACTTCAATCTAAGTCGGTTCTCCCAGTATTGTCAACAAAACAAACGTTTCCTGAATTTGTAATCCAGGATATAGCATATATTAAATCAGATTAGAAAGAGTTCAAGATAAATTTGTAAGGTTTCTGAATTTCAAAATAAATGATATTAAAAATATATACCTAACTAGACAGTCCTTCGGTATTTTAGAGTTTTTATTTTCAGAGTTTTAACGAATCATTGTGATTATCCCACAATGTTTATCTCTAATCTCTATACATATCCCTGCTAGAAAAACTCGAAACTAATTTTTTTCCAATATTGTTTGTAGAAATACTAATTTAGGACTTAGCCTCGATAAACATTGTAAAAATTTGCTTATCTTTACTTTCGTTCAAACACAAAATTAGGAACATTTTTTCTTCTATATCTTGTATCTATCTATACTATTATAAAATTGTGATGGTCTGTTTTTTGTTCGAGAATCACGCAAAAACTACAAGACCAATTTTGATGAGACTTTGTGATTGAAAGCTTATGAATAGACTTAAGAACTGGTTGTATTTTATCACGCTAAGATGACGGGAACCGGAGATATAAACATTAAAACATTTTTTCACAACCAAGTGCAACCAATATGAGGTGGGTGAGTTCTCATTTCAAGTTATATGTACAGGGTGTAATCTAACCTTGCACATCCGTGAATGACAAATGTATAATGCCATTTTATAACAAATTGCAGTGGTTAAAAATCTGAACAGAAATGAAAACATGTTTTGTTCTTTGTAAAATTCGACAAAATTTTGGGTAGCCTAATTTCAGGTGACTTACTTATAGGAAAACTTCGGCAATTACCGAATGGAATAGACATTTAACTCGACATTTGAATGATGTAGAATGTTGAGCTGATTGTGTGGTAAATATATACATGGCAAGCTGCCTGAGATAGCTATCCAATTTCAGAGTGAAGAAAACAACTAACCTTGTTATATCCAAACTGGTGATAAAGTCAAAACTAGTTGACTTCATACTCTGCTTTGAGGCACTTATCATAATTATCACAGTCACTCGTAATAAACAAACGACACAAACAGTATTGAAAAGTGAAACATTCGCAATTGAATATTGTTTAAAAAAATAATATCACGGCCATTGTAGTGATTCAGACATTCAGGACACGTGAACTGAACACTGTTGCCAAGAAAGATCCTCGCATGCACGGTTTACAAAGCTGTCTACGAACGAAAGTTTGTTAGATTCTACTAGTGTTTTCTGATTGGCTGGTGAATGACTGATCCTAATCAATAACCAATCAGAAAACAGTACGCGATGGGGAGGAGAATTAATTTGAACATTATTGTCCGGCTCTTGAAACTGAACACCGAGCTGTTCCGTGCGTATTTTGAAGAGTAGAAGACAAGATGAATCACTCGCCGCATTTATGAATAAAGTAGTAAATTTCAATTCTGGTTGGATTCTGGAGTCGCCAATCACAGTGCGGGCGTTTTTGTACTAGATATATTAATATAATATAAATTATTTTTTGATAGAATACACATTTTTGAAAAGATAAAGACAATAATGTTTGAATTAATTTCCGTGCACATTGCGTACTGTTTTCTGATTTGTTGTTAATTAGGATCTTAAGATCTTCCATTCACCAACCAATCAGAAAACCCTAGTAGAATCTAACAAACTTTCGTTCGTGGACATCTTTGTAAACCGTACATGCGAGAATCTTGCTTGGCAATAGTGTTCAGTTCACGTGTTCTGAATCACTACAATGGTCTCGAAATTATTTTTAAAACAATATTTAATTTCGAATGTTTTTCCTTTTTCAATACTGTTTGTGTTGTTTGTTTCTGTGTGTGTGTTGACTATGATAATTATGATAAGTGCCTGAAAGCATAGTATGAAGTCAACTAGTTCTGACTTTATCACCAGTTTGGATATAATATGGTTAGTTGGTAGGTACTGGGATAAAGCAATGATGGGATAACGGAATATCGACATAAAGGTATAACGGGATAACGGAAAACGGGATAGCGGGATAGAGGGATGACGTGATAACGGAATAAAGGGGGAAACGAAATAAACGGAAAACGTATAACATGATAAAGGGATAAATGGATAACAAGATAACGGGATAAAGGGGTAACGGGATAACAGGGTAACAGGATGATGTGATGACGGGATAACTGGATAACGGGATAACGGAATAACTGGATAACAACATAACGGGATAGGGTAAAGCCACAGACATGAGCTAGCGAATGAGTCGCGGATATCAGCTAGTTATTTATAATAACTTCAATGTTATTTTAGAAACTAACGCCCTGTTGTATATATTGATGTATCAGAGGAATCTTTTCTGTATTTTTTCACCTGCTTCCCAAAGTTGTGATAAATAAATGAATAAAAAATTAAAATTTGATTTTTTATAACTTTTTAAGAACAAAATTATTAAAATGAATTTATGGTCAATATTATACACTGGTGTAAGAATTTTGAGGAATTCAATGTGGAACTTTTGAGAAAATCGGCAAAAAATGCTTGCAGAGGTTGGAAAGTGCTGATGTACTGATACATTGGAAATCCTTAGGATTAGGACTTGGGCACTTGGGCAATAGTATCCCTCTCAGAATAAACATGTATGTCAGGAAAGTAAAGCATTTTTCTCCATGTTCAAACTGACAAATTGTTATCCATATTCAAATAATTTAGGATCATTTGAATAAAGTTAGCAGGATATGATCTTTTTTTTCTTTTCAGGGAAAGATTAAGTAGAGATTTCAGTAGAAATATTACCTATTAAGGACATCACCACAACAAGATTTTCAAAAAAAAATAATCATCACTGATCATGGTCCCCAGAGCCCAAAAGTATCAGTTTTATTATATGTCTATATATATTTATATATATACAGGGTGAGTCAGACTAAGACCGACAAACTCCGACTACAGATTCCCATTTCGAGGTGAAAAGTTGCTATCAAGGTATGTCCTAAAATGCATCCCCTCTGAGATACAGAGTGTCGAAAGTACGAAAAAAATTAAGATTTAATTTGTTTTCTCCAAAATTGCTGAAGGAAAAAATCTGAAACTTGGTACACTAATCAAGGTTCATCAACGTGCTTATTTGAAGTTATAATTTTTCATTTTCGTAAACCAGTGGCGTAGTTACGATGGTATGTGGTCATATGTTCCATCATATTTTCTTGGGGCAAGTGAATGGACAAATGAGCGTTTGACATCAGTTCGGCTCATCGATAAATGACCTAAAAGTCATGACATTCCATGTGCCTAAAAGTGGAGGTTTCTGAGATAATTGGGATAATTGGGAAAAACTGTCGTTAGTAGAGACATAATTTCCTATGTGCAATAATCACATAATGCTAATTTCTTATAACATATCGGAATATGTGTCAACCTCCTGAACATTTTTTAATGTTGGGAGAATCGGAAACATAGTACGGGTGAGTCAGAATGAGACCGATAACCCCATTTTTTCATTCATAATATTATTTGATCGAATCGATGTCGTAGATTCACTGATATATTACCATACTTTCTTGACAGATCAACTAACAAACAAACCTAACCTCAAATTCATAACACTCCACTTAGATGAGAGTTAAGGTCTGAAATATTTTTTGGGGAAAACTGAAGGTAAGTACTCTTAATTTGTTGAAGTTTATTTTGAAATATCATTATCAAAGCCATTTCTGATTGAATTATCTAGGAAAAGATTATCCAATCAACATGTTTTCGATGAAGAAAAACAATTATTGTTTATTAATATCTACTTAAATGATAGAAACGGTTTAGTGGATACAACATAGAAACAAACAACTTGATAGCAACTTTTCACTTCGAAATGAGATGAGGAATCTGTAGTCGGAGTTTGTCGGTCTTATTCTGACTCACCCTGTATATATATGAAACCTCTTGCATAATCGCTATCAATCCCTCAAAAAACCTAGATTTTTCCTTGAAGTTTTGACGATAAGCAAAAACATTATAATTGTCTGCCAAAACTTCGCAGTTTTTCAAATTTTCAACCAAGAGGTGCAAGAGGTTAGATAACACCCTGTCTATGAGATATAACGCAACTTGTTGACGAAGTGAAGGCCACGCAACATTTTTCAACCGAATGGAACGAAATTTGGCACAAAAATACTTTTCAGCAAAGCCTCAAATTAGTTTGAAGATGGGTCAAATATGTTCAGTAGTTTCAAAATAGCGACTGTTGAAAGATTGAAGAAAAGTCTCACAATCTTTCATTTTCATACAAAACTAGTCTTTTGAGTTTGATGAGTTCCACAACTTTCACCCGGAAGTTTTTCTCTAAGATGTACACAAAAATAAAAAATCGCTGTAAATTTGATTTGAATCCGTCAACAGCTCTTGATTGATTTCTTCCTCGATGAAAATAGCTTCCGATTATACAGAGTGATTTCAAAATGTCCAATACCTGTCAATTTCATCGGCATATTCATCATCTTCTTCTGTATAGGCTACCGTTGGGGCAAATGCTTTCCTTGTCGATCCGAATCCCCTATTCTGGAGGTGATTTATTTGTTGCAGCGACAGTTTCGTGTATCCCGGAACTTGTGTAGGCTCAGGCGAGCTGTTCACCGTTGCTATCGCTATACAGCATAATGTAAACAGTATCTTCATCCTGAAAAAAAAAGAGTTTGATTATATCATGGGAAAAAAAGACCAGAATAAACTTCGAATGGAATGAAAGAAGTTGCCTCTACTTTTGAAGAGAAAAAACACATTGATAATATTGATTGAGTCTTGCTACTGTGCCGATTCGCGTTTTTGAAGAAATCGTCTAACGCTGAGGAGAAGGTGAAGAACTTTAATGCCCTGAAAAAATAAAACTTTTTCTACCTAAGAAATTGTTGTGGGGACAGAACTTTGTGGACTTATCATATATTATACACCCAGTATACATTTTCATAAGGTTTCACTTATATTTCAGCTGACTGTCTGAACTCACAGTTTTGCTATGCTTACGAGCAATCAGAAAATGTCGGGAAATTCAAACAAACCAATAGAAAATAGAAAATCGTAGTGATTATATAGCAGTATGTCAGTATAAATCCACCCTATTTTAAAACGTAAATTGGCAAATTTTCGTATTTTTGCATTAATTGGATTGTATTGTTTTTAAATTCAAGAAGAGTTTTCACCTTGCATTCATTTTCAAAATTGCTAATGAATATCATGAACCTACGGATACATATGGATACCACCATAAAAAATCCACTAAACGGAGTAGTAACGAATTTTTTATTATACAAGAGTAACCATGAATTTATAAAGTAGAATAAATTTGAATTTTGGATAACATACTTTGGAAAGGATTATTCAAGGGATCTGTGGACAAACAAACTCCAATACCCATACACACTATATGATTTAAATGAAATAAAACAGAAAACAAAGCTATTGAATAAAATATTTTCAACAAAAAATTAAACCGACGAAAAAATCAACTGAAAAGCAAAAAATAAAATAAACCTTCCTAGTCTAAATGATAATTGAGCTCCTAAACTAATATAAGTAACTGATTTTGAGTCGGCGCCAAACAAACTAGCAATTGAATTAGGTGAAGCGTAAAATGATGGCAGCGAGATGCACGGCTGCGTTTTGATGACTTCTTTCATAGATAATGATCTTCGATAATTGTTTGTTTGGCGCCGACTCAAAATCAGTTACTTACATTAGCTCAATTATAATTTAGACTAAGAAGGTTTATTTTATTCTTTCATTGATTTCGTCGTTCTTTTTAAAAGTTTTATTTTTTACTTTTCAGTTCCGTATTTCGTCGGTTTAATTTTTTGTAAAAAAGTTTTTATTTTTCAATTTTTTGTGGCTAAAATCTACCAATTACTACCTACTTGTTTTTTGATTACTTCCAAAATACTTACTTACCCACCTTACCAGTTAAATAATATGATTATCTACTTTTACTATTTGTTGTGATATGAATTATTTTCGTTGTTCTGGTTAGTTTATTTCATTACTTTGTATATCATTCCATCCTCTCATAAAATATACTGATTTTGACGGATGTGAAACAAGAATAATGTCAGTAGCGATCTGTCATTGTCAACTACGTATGTGTGTCCCAATGTTCACTAGTGAAAAATCAATTATCCCCTATTTTCTACCCGTAAGGGTGGCTAATTCCTTTCGAAATCCAAATATAAGGTATACCCTATCTATAAGAGAAAGAATCATCCAAATCGAAGAACCCAGTACAAAGTTATGCCTGATAGAATCGGTTAATGGACCAGAATTCAGAGGGTGAGTGATCAATATCCTTCATTTCGCTACCTTTAGGGGTGGATTTCATCTTTTAAATTCAAATGGGACCAAATTCGAAGTACACCCTATCCTAAAAAAAGAGTTATCGGAATCGGACGCTTCAGTAAAAAGTTATGCGTGATCATACATAAAAAAATATTATGGAAAAAAATAAAATATATAGGTCGAATAGAGAACCTCCTCTTTTTTGGTTTCGTCGGTTAAAAAGGAAGCCTCTCGGTGAAATAATCCTTTTTGAAGTGGTGAAAAAACAGTTCATTGTGAGCCAAAGGTTGCTCCCGAAGAAAAAGATGAAGTCAAGTATCCTGTTTTAATTTATTGGAAAATATCGAATTAAAAAAGAAATATATGGATTTTCTCTGTATAAGGGAGCAACCAGAAGTATGAAATTTATTCTGTGCTAAAATACCCCTATTTACTCGGTAACCCGTAAATATACTAATAATTTAAAATTTAATGGAAAAAATTATTAGATGAGATGTTCCCCAACGTTTTTGTATCCATGCAGATTTTGTTGACTTCACCAGCGTTGCAAGCGGAGAGGGGAGCTTTTCAGAATTGATATCAGCTAAGACTTAACTCAGTAAATTCTTTGCCAAAAATGTGGTCTAGCTATTGTCTTTTGAAAAAATGTAGTCTATTTTCTGGACATCGCTAACAGTTTGAAAAAATTTTGGAAAATTAAATTTGTGAAAGTGGAAAAAATCACAATATGTACAGGGTGTAACATAAGTACGTTAAAATATTCAAGTGACGTATTCCTGAGACAATTTTAAGAAAAAAAGTCTATATAAACTTGTGTCCGGAAATGCTTCGTTTCGGAGATACAGGGTATTGAAATTGAATTTTTTGTTCGCTTTTTAAAAATAACTTTTGCAAAAAATTTTTTATTTCCACGAAATTTGGTACTCTGGGTTTTTTGACGTGGTAAATCATGATTTCGTATTAATTTTCATGTAACATCTAGAGGGCGCTGCGTACGCTGTCATTATTTATTTCAAATTGCCATAACATTTTTGACAGTAAACTTTTGGTACTTTTTATGAAAAAACCTTATTTCCACACCTTTTCCATGTAAAAAAGGGACACCTCCTCAACAACGCTGGAGGTGATCGTTTTCGAGATATTTACAATTTTCTATATCGATGCATGGTACTCAGCTCCTAGGGCGCTAAGTGAAGTTGCTGAGAACATTACAAAAACTAAGTATGTGGTAGGTCTCGTCAAAATAAACTACTTTTTTCCTATGAAATGTTTATCGAAAAATGATTTGTTTTCGAGATACAGATTGTTGAAATTTAAGTTATTTGCAACTGCAGTTGTTTTCATCAAACTTTAAACACATACTTCTTTCAAACTGAGCATTATCAAACTGCTTAATCAAACCAAATTAAAAAAAATTGACTGCTTTAATTATTCAATTAGAAAGTGCTACATTTCAGAGTTTGTAAAAAAACAATTCGGAGAAGTACTATGTTATTTATTAGGCAATTAAACATATAAAAATTGAACGAAACAACTATTACAACAACTGTTTAAAGTGACGACCTCCAACAAGCTTCTGCTCCCCTCATCAAAGAATTCCGCACCCGTTGAAAAATGCCGGAAGTGTTTCTTATTGTTTCGCAGCAAGCTATGATGCGATCCCTTAACATTTCCTCGTTTTCAATGGGGCTAGCATGAACTAGTGATTTTAGGTGTCCCCAAAAGAAAAAATCGACGGGATTGAGGTCCGGTGACTTCGGGGGCCAATGCTGAGTGCCTCCTCTTCCTATCCATCGTTGGGGATATGCTACGTCTAAGAAATTTCTTGCTATCAGACTAAAATGAACAGGGGATACATCGTGCATAAGCCAAGAGTGATTTCGGAGACCAATGGGAACATCTTCCATAAGCTGGGGAAGCTCGTGTTCCAAAAAATTTTGGTAAGCATCTCCATTCAAACGTAAGGGGAGAAAATAGGGCCCAATTAAATAATCCCCAATTATGCCTACCCATACATTAAAAGATAATATGTCTTGGGAATGAGTTTGTGTTATCGCATGTGGGTTATCTTCCGCCCAGATGTGGTTATTATGGAAGTTCATGATACCATTTCTTGAAAAATTAGCCTCATCTGTGCAGAGGATTTTCGATAAAATTTGGGGATGTTGTTCGACTTTTCTTTGAAGCCATTGAGCAAATTCGATACATGGTTAAAAATCACGTAGCGTAAGTGCCTGGACACGCTGAATATGATAAGGATATAATTGCTGTTCCTTTAAAATTCTGTAAACGGTCATGTGACTCACAATTAAAGTTTGACTGAGTTTTCTTGTACTTGTCTCTGGATGTTCACTAATTTTTTCGAGAACCACCTCCTCCAATTCCACAGTTCTTGTAGTCCGTGGCCGTCCTACTGCAGAATTTCTTTCAAAGCTTTCAGATTCGGAAAGTCGCCGGAAAAAATTCGCAAATTTCGCTGGCCTCGGTTGAATTTCCGTCAGCCAAGCCGTATGCAACAACCATATCAGCCATTTCCGCATTCTTAAAGTCGGGCATGGTACCAAAAAATCACTTTATAAACTCCAAACTGTGAATTTGTCAAAGAATAGTTCAAAATGTGACAGCGAACTTCTATTTTTATAAACGAACGTTCATAGCCTACTCGATTTAATTATCTCAATTTGGCTATACTGATTAAGCAGTTTGATAATGCTCAGTTCAGAAGAAGTCTGTCCGGGTATACTGCGTATAAAGTTTGATGAAAATAACTGCTGTTGCAAAAAACTTATGACAAAAACCAACCATGTTTTGAAAAATTTCAACAATATGTATCTCGAAAACAAATAATGTTTCGATACACATTTCATAGGAAAAAAGTAGTTTATTTTGACGAGACCTACCACATACTCAGTTTTTGTAATGTTCTCAGCAACTTCACTTACCGCCCTAGGAGCTAAGTAACATGCATCGATATAGAAAATTGAAAATATCTCGAAAACGATCACCTCCAGCGTTATTGAGGAAATGTAACTTTTTTACTTGGAAAAGGTGTAGGAATAAGGTTTTTCCATGAAAAGTACCAAAAGTTTACTGTCAAAAATGTTAGGGCAATTTGAAATACATAATGACAGCGTACGCAGCGCCCTCTAGATGTTACATGAAAATTAATACGAAATTATGATTTCCCACGTCAAAAAAATCCAGAGTACCAAATTTCGTGGAAATAACAAATTTTTTGCAAAAGTTATTTTTAAAAAGCGAACAAAAAAATTCAATTTCAACACCCTATATCTCCGAAACGAAGCATTTCCGGACACAAGTTTATTTAGACTTTTTTTCTTAAAATTGTCTACGGAATACGTCACTTAAATATTTTAACGTACTTATGTTACACCCTGTATAATGTTTCATGCTAAATATTATTTTGATAATAATAACAAAAAGATATTATATTTTTGAAATATTCAGCCAAATAAAAAAAAGAAACATAATGAATCAATATCTTTGGATTATACCTGTGCTTGAGAAAAAAAAATTTAATCAAAACCTGAAACAGTACCATTGGTCTCTGCATTAGCGAAAGCTTAATCCGACATCAACCAGGAAACAGACTTATTATATAATATGAACCAAATCACTTTTTTACCACGACACATGTAACAACAATCACCTACAAGTGTTTGCACATTCATATAATGGATTTCTTTGGTTTTACAGGATTAGGTCACCGAACCATTAGATCTTATGATGGATCTTACTTGAGATATTCGGCACAGTTTTCGTGAGAGCATCTTTTTTTTCTGCAGTCGTTTTCATAATGATACCACAATGGCTAATAAGCTTGAGAATTGTTCTTTCCACTATTTATCGCTGTTCATTATGCTTGGTCATTAAATAATGTGTATCACAATCATTGGGTAATTGTGGTATAACTATGAAATTCAATTCAGTGTAGCTATTTAGTGGTCTTCATTCCACCATTTTGTGCTGGTCTAGTTCGTGGCTATTATGTTGTATTTACACATCCAATTTGAAGTCGTTTTTCCCACATTCAATTAAAAGAACATTCTGTAGTCGACTATCAATTCAGTCCTTGTGAAACATCTTTTACTTTTGTTCTGGTAATATTTTGTAACAAATTCAAAAGAAGAAGTTCAATATCCGAACTATATAATCTATATCAATAAAGTCCTCAGTAATTCTGATCTAGGCTTATCACTTACAAACTGTTGTCTGGAAAAATAAAATGAAAGATATATCCACTAACACTAAATAAACTGACGTGACCTATGAATTTCGAAAAATTACCGATCTCTCCACAGCTGAATTCAAAAAACTTCTCACCGGTGACAAGGAGTACCTAAAAAACTTTGCTATCACCACGTTTACCAATATAAACGAAGCTTTCGGTGTTTTGGAACACTTCCATTGGTGCTCTCCCTAAATGTTCGAGAAATAAATCTTCTCAACAACAAAATAACAAAATTGCCCTTCCTGTGCCACTGAAGAAAAAAATTGAAGATCTTAGGCTCATGATTTATCTGAGAAAACATGAGAATTCTGAAAATAAGAAACTTTTTAACAAAAAATTAACCGACGAAATACGGAACTGAAAAGTAAAAAATAAAATAAACTTTCTTAGTCTCAATAACTAAGCTCCTAAACTAATGCAAGTAACTAATTTTGAGTCGGCGCCAAACAAACAAGCAGATGAATTAGGTAAGGCGTAAAATGATGGCATTGAGTTGCGCGGTGACATTCTGATAATTTTTTTGAAGTAATTTAATGATCTTCGCGCAAAATATGAAAAATCTCCCAAATTTGTTGGTATTCGCATTTAACTTACTGCCAAATGATATGAAGAAAGATACTTTTTTATCAGTAAAATGTTATAACACGGTAGATGAATTTACACTTGAAGTGAGCAATGGGCGATTGTGTTTATTTTGAAAATTCCATTTTTAAATGTTTTTGTCTCGGTAGAGAGTTGCTATGTCCTTTTCAAACTCGTTTTCATATTTATATTGTTTTTATGTAAATGACGATGTGTTGATTTAATTATTTTTATTGCGAAATGTCTTTTAATCACATTTTATCTAGACTTGGTGTTTTTTTTTAATAACGATGTGTTAATTTAATTATTTTTATTGTGAAATGTTTTTTATCGCATTTTATCTAGACTTAGAGTATATTTTTTATGTATGTATAAAATTATGCAACTATGACTTGTCCAATCTACATAATATGTAGCAAAAAGGATTAAAAAAATTATGTCTATATATCTATCTATCTATAACACAATGAGTTATTTATATATAACCAGTGTTTTTAGTATTTACTAAACCGATGTCAATAGTTAATCGTGTCATCTATGTGGACTTTTTTAAAAGGCACATTGAAAATAGGGATGCACATACCTGAACACACTAGAAGAACATGGATACATCTCAGCAATAAATACACCTACTAGACCAGATTCAGGTACTTGTCTGGACCACATATTCATTAATTCAAAAAGGGAAAACATTGACTCATTAATTCCAATGACAATAGAAACCTGTATTACAGACCATTACACTACATGTCTACAAATAATATTTACAAATGAACAAACAAAAACATAAGAGGACCAAAGCGTAAAATTCTTTAAACAAATAAACGATAAAACACTGTTGAAAAATATGGAACATATAGATTGGGAAAAATTCCATGTAATTGACGATTTGGATAGATCCGTATCTAAATTTATCGAAATAATCGACAACGCTATATATAGATCCACAACAAAGGTAACGATAAAAAACAGAGACATTAAAAGGAAAAAATGGATAACCGGATCATTGCTGAGATCTATAAATAAAAAAAATTAAATGTTTCATGAATTGAAAAAAAATCCTGAGAACAAAACCATAAAAAGAGAATACAACACCTACAAAAAAGTACTTGAAAAATTAATTAAAGAAAGTAAAGCGAGTTATTACAAACGTAAAATAGAAGAAAAGACCAGCTCAAAACAAATGTGGGAAGTAGTTAACGAATTAACAACACCCAAAAGATCTAGTGGAATAGCATCAATACAAACCGAGAACGGAAATATTACCCATGATCCAAAAGAAATTTCTGAAGAATTCAATTCTTTTTTCACCAACATAGGAAATAAATTAGCAAATAAAATTAAACAACATACAAACTATAAAGAAATAAGGAATAAATCGGCCAGCACACTATTCCTCTTTCCAAGTGACCCGAGCGAGGTAATGAGTGCTATCTCACAATTAAAAAACAAAAAATCGCCGGGACCAGACGGTTACAAATCAGAGACGCTGAAAATAATTTCAAAATATATAGCTGAATCACTAACATGCATAATTAATAAATCATTTTCAAGGGGGTACTTTCCTGCTGCATTCAAACTATCCACTGTCATACCTGTCTACAAAAATGGTGACAAAACCGAAGTCTCAAATCATAGACCCCAAGGAACGGTCTTGGGACCTCTACTTTTTAATGTTTATTTGAATAATATATTCTCTGCAGATACACAAGGTAGCATAACCAGCTTCGCAGATGATACTGTTATATATTACGAAGATGACAACTGGAGTGACCTGAAAAATAAAGCTGAAAACGATCTTATCCAAATAAAAAAGTGGTTTGATAACAGGTGCCAAAAAAACGCTTTACCTACCCTTTTGTAGTCTGTCCGCGAATCTCCCAAGGTTCAAAAAAATTTCAATAGGAGATGACTTTGAGATCTTACAACCAAAGAGCGTCAAATAATGATAGACAGTCACCTTATATGGGACGTCCACGTAGATTATCTACTCAAAAAACTACGGAGAGTACTTTTTAAGTACAAACAAGTGTCATCTATACTAGACCCTAAACAGAAAAAAATCCTTTACCATAGCCTAACCGAATCTCACTTGAACTACGGCATCATCGGATGGGGTGGTGTATACAAAACATGCTTGAAACCTTTAGAAATTATTCAAAGGAGATTTTTTAAAATGATGTTCAACAAAAATAACCGCTACCCGACCGAAGCACTATACAAACTGGCAAATGTTTTCGATCTAAGAGAACTATATTTCCTCAAACTAGCGACAACACAGTACTCACACTCAATAGAGCTGATCACTCACTCCCACAAATATGAGACACGAAAAAGGAACAAATTCATTCTCCCGCTTATGAATAAGTCAATTGGACAATGCAGCTATCAGTATCTGGGACCAAAAGTCTTTAACAACATTCCAGAAAAAATAAAAAACGAACCAACAATTCATCGTTTTGAATAGTCCCTAAAAATATTTATTTATGATTCACCACCACTTTATATTTGCTCAGTTCTTGGAATTTGAAATTTGAAGATTTTCTTCTATTCTTGTTCTTTAATTTTCTAATATACCAATCTCACAGTTTACATACCAATCTTACTTTTATTTTATTGTTATATTTATATGCTATTATAGGCTTTTAACTTAACTATATTTATATGTAATTTTATATTCACCACCACTTTATATTTGCTCAGTTCTTGGAATTTGAAATTTGAAGATTTTCTTCTATTCTTGTTCTTTAATTTTCTAATATACCAATCTCACAGTTTACATACCAATATTACTTTTATTTTATTGTTATATTTATATGCTATTATAGGCTTTTAACTTAACTTAACTATATTTATATGTAATTTTATATTATCGAATCGTATTTCAAACTACTAAGATCTACCTGTATTTTATAATGTATTATATATACTTACTAATGCTCATGTCAACCAATGAAACCTGCATACAGATGCATGTATATCTCGATATATATGCATCTCGTAGGTATTGTCTATTTATTCATACACCTATTTTACTTTATATTCTGTAAATTACTTTAAATGTGAGTGTGAATAAATCATTTATTATTATTATTATTACATATGTCATTTATGTTATTTTTATTCGTATTATATTTATTATTATTATATTATATTATTTATAAAAATGTTTTCATATCACATTCTTATCTCACATATACTATAAGTCCATTATCTGATTTTAGCCATGAAGAAGACGTTAAATAAAAGTTGAAACGTAGTAAATTTTTCTGATTTTTTTTATTGTTTTCATTCCTGCTTTATCATCTTTCATTTAATGTATGGTACATTCCACGTATAAAAATCCATTGTTACATACACTGATGATGATGTGTTGAATTCAAAACGTTGGCGAGAAAGTAATAGTTTTTCTATGAATTCATATTGATCCTTACTACTATCTTGAAAGGCTTGTTAGTGGATCAACAAATTCCACAGATAATGTTTTGTTTTTCTCGGTTTCAATTCCGATTACGACTGTATTTATTTTTCGGATAAACAAGCAAATCGAATGATTTCATCACATTTTCTTCCTATTCATTTATGTCATCCGCGCAGATAATCGAAAGTGAAAGTATTAAGAAACTGTCTCGGCTCATATGCAATATCTAGAGCAAAAAATAATTGGTGCACCTGCCTAAAAGCCTCGGGGCTCGAAATTTCTGTACCAACGGATTTATTACATAACTGAAATACCAGCATTTTTTAACAATCTCGTAAATATTTGTTCGTAAACAACAAATCTATCTAGACCAGGAAATATTTTCAATTATAGCGTGAATAATTTGTTAATTCAAATATTTCTTGTTAGTTCTCTTCGATTCTATTGAATTATATCTCAATCGATACAGGAACAATTATTTATTTACAGCCTTTTATTATTTGCACTCAGTAGGAAAAGTGTACAAAATATTAAATCTATTTTTGGACGAATAAATTGCTGCTTGGGAACTTAATGCAGATGAGTTATCAACACAGGTTAATCATGAGTTACTAACACTGGTATTCATGAGTTATTAACACATACCTTACACACTGAAGGGGTGGGACCTGTAGAATCTGAGTTTATTGCTCTATCATCAGTGATTCCTTATTGGAATAGGTTTGTGACCTGAATTTATCTCAAATGAAAGTTAGAAATGAAAAATATAAATTATTTAATCGCTATCAAAAAATACAAGAGTCCTTCGATTTATTTTAGCGGATTTGAAAAAAAATACATGTAATGAATTAATTGGAGCTTTGAGAGGCAAAATAGACATCCAAAAAGCTTATCCACAAGAAGAATGGTTGATAGATGGAGAGACTGATCTTGGTAGAGTTATAAATGTAGAGCTTCAGAGTGTACAAAGAAATGATAAGTCTTTGAAAAAAGAGCCAGAAGAATTTGAGAGTGTGGAGGTGACACATTCACAGCAGATAAAATAATGGACAGGGGATGATGAATTCATGTATTTCATCATCAATCAACGTTATATCATTTGAAAATAAATGTCAGTCTGGCGTTAGTGAAGAAGCATTGAATTTATCTCCAAAATGAGTTAGATATGAACAATATAAATTATATAAACATTATCAAAAAATACAAGAGCCCTCTGATTTGTTTTAACGGATTTGAAAAAAAATGGTTGTAATAAATTGAATAAAGCTTTAGGAGACATAATGTACATCCACTATGCTTCTCTGCAAGAGGAATTGTTAAGAGATGGAGAGACTGGTCTCGGTAGAGTTATACAAGCAGAGCTTCAGAGTGCACAAAGAAATAATAACAATCTAAAAGAAAATAACCAGGAGAATTTGATAGTGTGGTGTTGACATCATTCACAGCAGATAAAATAACGAGCAGGGGAATGCCGAGTTCGAGCTTTCATGTATTTCATCATTAATCAACGTAATATCATTCGACACTTGAATAAATGTCAGTCTTAACAAACTTAAAAGTAAGATACGAACAATATGAATTATATATATATATATATATATATATATATATATACCCTAACAACACAGGGATGTCCTAGGTATGTCCTTTTTATGTACCGCGGTACAAGGACATGATTGGGACATCCAGGGGATGTCCCGCAGAGGTTGTCCAGAGGACATCCCATCTGGTGTATCCATAGGTTGTCCCATTCATGTCCCTGGTTTTTCTGATATCCATTATCATATATAAGAATTGTCGAAACTCATCAAAATGTTCATTTAAAATTCAAAGTTGATATTTTGTTCTGAAAATTTTTGTTTTTCTTCTGGAAAATAATTATTAAGAAAATGAAAATATATCTCAGAAATTTCTGGGAAGTGACCATTTCGCAAGCAGAAAATTATTTATGCATAATATTCCCTTGATCTAAATTCTCAAATTATATACAAATCCCAAACACAATTGCATTTCGGTATCTGTGGTTTTTTTAATTTTTGGTGTTGTAAAAGTTAACCTCACTTTGCATAATCTTCAAGTTTCTAACTTTTCTTTGTTCGATGTAAAAAGATTAGCAGCATCCTTATTGTGTTTGACGATTTTTGTGAGCATTTGAAGCATTTTATCAGTTATAGTGTTGTGTATATCATAGTTGAGAAATTGAAATAATAAGTTGAGTTTAAGGTTGGTAAAACAATAATTATCAAAATATTGAATGTAATCTTGTGGATCAAAGACTTGATTGTTCCAATGATATGTTTATTCATCTGAATATTATGTTTATAGTATATTTATTAATCTATTATAGGTACATATTAATATAATGGATCGTAGGAGAAAGGTATCCTCAAGGCTTGAGAGAAAAAAAACACTGAGTAAAAATTATAAAAGGACAAGAAAACTTGGAAGACAAAATGAAGAATCTTGAGAAGCTTCTAGTGGGCCTTCTACTAGTCCATTAAGGGCTGTAAATGACGATATTCATGTAACATTACCTTCTAGTTGTTCAAAATTATCATGTTGGGAACTTCCATGAAAATGTTGAAAATTCAAATGATAACATAAATTCAAAGTTAACTAATGGGCCTTGACACACAACATAACACATGCAGCAATAATACTTTGTGAGTATTTTTATCTATTATTGTAAATCCCAAAAGAGCTATAACATGATATCTGTATTAGTAATTTTTTTCATTGTCAATTCAATCTACAATAATATCTTTGTTACAGGATCTTCTGAAGCCATTGGCAATAAAAAACAGATTGAAGAGACTTTTCAGGAGGACCAAGGAGAGAAGCCACAGAGAAAAATATAATGCAATGCCTGCAATAAATGAAACACCCTAATATGTGAACAATTTTCAACTGATTCACCTAGTCTTTTTTTGTTTATTTTTTATTTGAATTTATATTATACACAATATGACATAATTAATTTCTGAATTAAACCCGTTTTGTGTTGAGAATCTTATTTGGATTTAATTTTTTCCATATTTTCAATGAAATTTTTCAAATTAAATAAATGAAAGAAAAGGACATATGAGGACGTCCAGGGGATGTACCATATATCCCAGGGATGTCCCTGGGACATCCCTAGGGTGTCCCTTTGATGTCTATTGTCGGGACTTGGTACATCCCTGGGACGTACCAAAAGGACATCCCTTGGATGTCCTTTTTGGTGGAAAGTAGATGTCCCTTGGACGTCCTTGTAGCAGATGAAGGACGTCCCTGGGATGTACAGAGGATGTACTTGTGTTGTTAGGGTATATATATATATATATATATATATATATATATATATATATATATATATATATATATATATATATATATATATATATATATATATATATATATATATATATATATATATATATATATATATATTACAAGAGCCCTTCGATTTGTTTAAGCGGATACAAAAAAAAAATGCATGTAATACAAATGGCGCTTTGAGAGACATAATGCACATTCAAAATGCTTATCTACAGGAAGTATTATTTGGAGATGGAGAAACTGATCTTGGTAGAATCCCAGAGCTTTAGAGTGGACAAAGAAATAAGAAAAGAACCTGAAGAATTTGATAGTATGCAGGTGACATCATCCAGAGCAAATTTAATGAGACTCATTATGAACTTTTATACTGTCAACACGGATTTACTTGAGAGCAAGTTATGAGAATATGGTTAAATACCTACAGAATGAATATACTCATACCTATTCCCCTCATCACTTGTTATTATAAAGGAAGAATTGAGGTGAATATTTGAGCACAATTACTATAGTAAATAGTCAGGTCGAAATAAAATATTTAGATGAAAATTCCCGAGATACACTTTAACTGTACATTCGTTTCTGGAAATCGGACATAATTACAAAATGAGGGTTCTTAGTTTATACTTCATAATTAAAATTTGCTTACTTCTTAGGTAAAACCAATACAATTCGAAATTATTATTATGAAGGATAATTAATGGAAAGTGGATGTACCCGCCCCATTATAGGATCACTAGTTGGTATTAAAAACAAATAAATAAAGGAATTCTGGGTTTCACCCGTCGGCTAGTTTCTACAAAATACAATAGAATAGTGTTTTGCTGTGGAGGGGAGTCCGTGACGAGCTACTGCTTATTCTTAATACGTTTGTGATCTTTGAGTAGTGTTTATGAAAATGGCATCGGGTGCAAACTTTACACCAGTTAAACCAAATACATTTGTTGCATACTCTGTAAGAGAAAAAACTATAGTGCTTAATGTGCATAATGCACTTGTTTATCAACAACCCACGAGTTCCGTTCGCCAGATAGTGCCTACATGTTCTAATACGACGGGAGTGAGTGAAAGAACAATTTACAGGTTTTTAAACGAGAGGAAAAGTGGAGTCATTAGTGTACCAAAACAAAATGCAGGAAGGAAGTCACTATCAATCGATGACTCTGATAGGACCGCCATCCGAAGGAAAGTTCACTCTTTTTATATAAATGGAGAGATACCAACAATAGCAGAGTTCTGCAGTCAATTCAGGAAGACGACGATTTACCACAAGTAGGCAGAACCAAATTATGGAAACTTTTACGCGAGATAGGCTTTTCCTGGGAAAAGCAGAATAGAAAGTCCCTCCTTATAGATAAAGACGAAATTGTGCGTTGGAGAAGAAATTATTTAAGGGCGATCAGGAAGTATTAATCTGAAGGAAGGACCATTTATTATTTGGACGAAACATGGCTTAACGAAGGACATACTGTGCAGAAAACTTGGATCGACGCTAACATAAAAACTTCCCGCCAAGCAGTCATGGAAGGATATTCCACTGGGTTACCTGCACCGATCGGAAAAGGGCGTAGATTAATCATCACCCATATTGGAAATGAGCATGGTTTTGTCGATGGTGGTTTGCTGCAATTCGTCTCGAAATCAACGAAAGATTACCACGAGGAGATGAATGCGGATGTATTTGAAGACTACTTTTCACAAATGATAGAGCTGTTGCCTGCGAATGCCGTTATTGTCATGGAATGCTAGCAACCATTCCAGGCTCAATGAAGCGTTGCCAACATCAGAATGAAAAAAAAATCAATTGGTTACAGCAGAAAATCTCCCACATGATAATAGCATGGTAAAAAAAGAATTATTAACCATTGCGAGGCAACACAAAGCAAACTACAAACAGTAGTACGTAGTTGACGAAATCGCTAAAGATAGAAGATGGTTGTATTACGATCACCTCCATACCATTGTGAGCTCAATCCTATCGAACTCATATGGGCTCAACGCTACTTTTAAATTGGATGATGTACGTCAGCTTCTTCTAGCATCGTTCTCCAAAGTGACAAGCGACAATTGGAAAAATGCTGTAAATCATGTACTAACAGAAGAACAGAAGATGTGGGATCTTGATAATTTAATTGACCAAAATGTGGAACCTCTAGTAATTTCAATAGGTCCCAAATATTCATCTGATTCGGATACCGATAATGACTGTGAAATGGACATTTAGGTAAGTTACTGCATACATTTATTAGCATCACTATTTGCAACTTACACATTTTAGGGAGCTGCCGAAGTCACGCACAGGACGCCGTTATAATAGTTTGACAAGTGTAACTTTGATACATCCAATAATCGATGAATTGTCAATTATTACTCTAAATTCAATATTGTTATAAGCATGTATTGTTTCTTGGAAAGTTTTATAAATAAATAAATAAATATTAAAACATGGTCGCACGTCACTGATCAGTACTTTTACCATCGATGCTTCGTAATAATTTCATCGTTCTATTAATATTAGAGATAAAACAGAGTGGACTAGAAAAGTTAACTCGAAAACACATGAAGTCCTATCAAAACGTGTTTGAGCCGACGGTAAACAACTTTTCGCAGATTTGCATTTATAATGAGGGTGTTTAGCTGACAGTGAAAAAAGGACAGAGTATAACCCAGCGATGTGTGGATAGTTGTTTTTGTGTTGAATATGTCACTATAATTGTGTAAAATTACCATACAGAAAAACAATCACATGTGGGATACCCTAGAACTTGACCGGCACGGGCCTCGGGAGAATGGGGTCATTTTGAAATGAAACATTGATAAAACATTTTTAGGGCTGTACGAAGTCAATTTGATCGGTCAATTTAACAGTCAATTAACCGGTAAATTGATCAAGTGAGATATTTGACCCCAGTCAATTGAGCGGTCGTCCTAATCAAATCCCGGGTGAGCGGCCGTCTCGGATGGTAACGCCCAGGAGATTTTTTTTTGACAGATGTCAGTTGGAGAAATGATTTTGACTGTTCCGGATATAGTTTTTCGAGGGCTTTCAAATGGCATAATGGAAGTCAAGTTCCGTGCGCTACAGTTTCTGTCATTTTTTAATAGTGGCACTTTTGTTTGACAGATGACACCCAAAAGCTAATGGTCGCATTCTGGGCAGAAACTGTATTATCATACCAGACAGACAGACACACACACACACATACAGATAGACCGACTTCGCTCTGGAAATAATCTCAATCGTCTCATTACATGACTTGACCACGGGGGGGGCGGTCAAGTAAGATATGTGAAAAATTAATTTTTTACCACCAAAACTAACAATATTTCAGAGTTTACAAATTTAGATTCATCTGTTTGGCTCTTGTACATAATGAAAAAACTCGTGAAAAAAGCATAATGGCTTTTCTGAAAAAGCACAGTATTATTAATTCCACTCAATAAGGAATAAATGTTTTTTTTAACCTTCTCCAAAGAGTTCAATGATGGAGAAGTTGCTTCAGCGGTGTTTTGTGACCCGACAAAGAACATGAAATTTTGTTACAAAAATTGGAGAAATACGGGTGTAGAGATGTAGTTCTGTAGTAGTTTGAGTCATATTTATCTGGACGAACTCAAAGCGTATCTCTTCAGGGCAGGTTATCGCACAAAGTAGATGTTGAATGGGGAGTACCTCAGGGGTCAGTCTTGGGTCCATCTCTTTCCTCAATCTATATAAATGATCTAGCCTCAATCGACTTCACACAATTTTCAGATGACACCAGAATACTTTGGCATGGTCAGAATTGCTCGGATCTGCATCAAATGAAAGGTGAAAGATTGGTGTGATACAAATATGTTATCTTCAATATCTCGGAAACTAACATCCTTACTTTCAAATGTTACCTGCAAGAACTTCATCTGAGAAATCAAGTAATTAGTCAGAAACGAAACTTCTAGGTTTACATTTAGATAATAGGCTAAAATTCAAAGATCATATTGAAAAACTCAGAACAAAATTAGAATCAGGATGTTATGCCGCTTCATGGAAACTTGAAGATATGTCCAAACACGTTTTGCAAAAAAGAACACAGGTATATATGCAAAGCTGAATTCCGGGATTCTTGTAAGCTATTATTTATTAAACATAAAATTTTACCATGTCCTTACATATTGATTTTAGAAAGAGCGTGTCACATTCATAGTAAATTTAAAAAATAAATTCAAAACAACACAATATAACACTAGAACATAATTTAATAAAGCATTGCGAATTGAGGCATGGACACAAATGAAAAACTCCATAATATATAATGGGAAAAAATTACATAATCACCTGGTCAATGCGATTGAAATAATAGACAATAAGAAAGTTCAAAATGCCGTACAAATATTCTACTGACGAAAGTTTTCTATTATTAGATGGATTCTACTGTGAGAACTTTTAGTATCGTGAAATTCAACTTTGTTGCCCGACGATCGGCTATTCAATTTAAATATGTGTTATTGATCTTGACCAGAATTAAGCATGTGTAGAAAGCAATTTCTATTTAACTGTTATACTTATTTTTTTTTTTCATTTTTAAATAGCCCTGTTGCTGACCAGTACGGTTAGGTAAGAAATTCCGTTCTTGGTAACAGTTATCTTTTTGAAAAAGGAAACATTCTCAATTGAATATTGAATAGAAAGATTTTTCTGTGAATTGAAAAATCCACGATAAAAATGAAGATATTTTTGTGAATGTCTATTAGAAAACAAACACTTCCCTGGCTAAAGCCACGCTGGACATTGAACTACATCTGATAGATATTCTGAAAGGACCCTAACTCAAAAGAAAAAATCTGAAATTGAAAATTTGCATTTTAATTCAGATAGTACTCCCCAGAAATCATTTGTAACATTGACGCAAGTGAGGCATCGCATTCAATAGGTCTTCAAGACATTTTTGTCGACGAAAATCTATTTCACGCTTCCACGATCATCAGGAAGACCAGAAGAAATGGGAAACACATTTTCTAGAAGAAGAAAAATGAAAAAAGTTATAAACATTTCTTTTGGAGAGACAGTTCAGATTTTTTCTTTTGAGTTAGCGTCCTTTCAGAATATCTATCAGATGTAGTTCAATGTCCATCGTGGCATTAGCCGGGGTAGTAGTAGTTTTCTATTAGACATTCACAAAAATAACTTAATTTTTATCGTGGATTTTTCAATTCACAGAAAAATCTTTCTATTCAATATTCAATTGAGAATGTTTCCCTTTTCAACATGAATACCCCACAAGAGGTCATCTTGAACGATGGAAGAAAGTGACTAAAGTTTATCTTTCAGTCGCAGATGATTCCACATCTGATTTTATGAACATCCTGTTCATATTTTCAAACAAATCAACATTTATCTTTCTTTCACATCTGCGACAACAGCAGCTTGGCGAAAAGTAGAACAACTGCACTGGCATTAATTCATGCAGAGCCATAAACTTTTCGGGACACATTTGTTCAAACGAAACGATATTCATTAAAGCATTAAATCCTGCTTTCTTTCGTTCCAGATTCATTACTCGCAATTACAATATTGTAAACATTAAACACCTTGCTTTCTTCAATCAATAATTGTAGACCCAAGGTGTATATCCATCGAATTAAAAAAAACAACAATGATTGTTTTTAAACAATTGTCACGCTCGACTTACTGGTAATTAGTTGAGTAGATAGCAAATCGAAACATCTGTTTGAGATACCAGAAGAAAGCGAAGATCGGTGTGCTATTAAGAGAAATATGGAAAGCGTCAGATGAATGTAGTGGATCGATAACTTCATTCAGAGTATTTTTTCTCTCGCAAGATACAGTGGATTGTTCCTGTTTTGTGTTTGGGTACAACATAAGAATTTCTATAGTTTGGTGTAAGGTTTCCTTACATTATAAAAACTCCAAACTGATGATGTCAAAGGGCCTATTCCTTTCCTTATAGAAGAGACTGTTGCTATTGGTCTTTTGAATTTTCGAATAGTTCTCCATAGTAAGTGATCATTCTCCTTGCGGATATATTTCTGAGGCGATAGATATTATATGAAACTTTTCTTAGTTTGTTCCACTGTACCTATCTAACCTAATATATATTGATACGGATCGACGTTAGTGTGATTCCTATTCAATTTACTTTTTTTCATCAGTGATCTGTTAAAAATAATTTTAAAAAAACTTTTCAAACACAAGCTTTTATTCAAATGCACTAAAAAGTCATAAATCATTGCTTTGGTGTTTTCAGTTCGAATACAAAAGCGACAATCTTTTGAATCTATAACTCACGGAATAACCTACGTCACACATCCAAAGCAATTATTTTTCACTTTTTAGTGCATTTGAATGAAAGCTTGTATTTAAAAAGTTTTTTAATAATTATTTTATTTTGTGGTTTTTAGTACTTAACCTATTCATTTTTGTTAAAGCAACATCATTATGAGGAGAAGGCCATCTGAAGATTAACTCATCCGCCATCTTGGAGTTACCATCTTCAATTTATGAATTTGAAAAAAAATCAATAATGTTCGACTGAATTCCGACCCCAAAAACCCCGACATACCAATTTTGAATCGAATCGGACCATAAACACAAAGATCATCGGCCATCTTGGAGCCGCCATTTTGATTTTATGAATTTTGAATAAAAACTCATGATCTTCGACCCTGAAAACCCCCACACACCAATTTTGAATCGAATCGGACCATAAAACTAAATCTTGTCCGCCATATTGGAGCGCCATTTTTTCCCCTTTTAATTTTAAAAAACCAAAACCCACTACAAATTTTGATTAGAATCGGACCATAACACAAAATCCTCGCCATTTTGAAGCCGCCATTAATTTAAATTTCGACATAAAAACTCATATCTCCGACCCCGAAAACCCCCACATACCAACTTTGAATCGAATCGTAATATAATCACAAAACTCGTCCGCCATCTTGGAGCCGCCATTTTGTTTTTTTCTCTAACAAAAATTTCATAATGCATTGTCACCCGAATTATGGAAAGCTGCCAAATTTCAGCTCAATCGGATGTCGGCAAGTGCTCCAAAAATGGATTACACATTTTGAATCGTGCAGAATGACAGATCGAATGGCATACGAACGAAGCTAAATAGAAGCTTGTAATAATAAAAATAGATATGTTTGAAGGTTGTAGACGATGTGGTAACTTGATTACTATCGTTTCGGACGTCCATCGTCTTAATGGATTTTTAAAAAGTTTTCACGACGTTTCGAATGCTTGTATCTGCAATCGTCTTCAGGTAAATACAATGAATACAATGGTTGAAAAGGGAAACATTCTCAATTGAATATCGAGTTAGGGCCTTTTCAGAATATCTATCAGATGTAGTTCAATGTCCAGCGTGGCTTTAGCCGGGGAAGTAGTTGTTTTCTGTTAGACATTCACAAAAAAACTTCATTTTAATCGTGGATTTTTCAATTCACAGAAAAATCTTTCTATCGATATTCAATTGAGAATGTTTCCCTTTTCAACATGAATACCCCACAAGAGGTTATCTTGACGATGGAAGATAGTGACTAAAGTTTATCTTTCAGTCGCAGATGATTCGACATCTGATTTTATGAACATCCTGTTTATATTTTCAACAAATCAATCTATCATACCCCATGACAGGTTTTAATGTCAGAAAACACTAATTTCAAAGTGTCTCTCCAAAAGAAATGATTCTAACTTTTTCCATCTTTGCAAAGTGAGATTGCTTCTTGAAAATGTGTTTCCCATTTCTTCCGGTCTTCCTGATGATCGTGGAAGCGTGAAATAGATTTTCGTCGACAAAAATGTATTGAAGACCTAGTGAATGCGATGTCTCTCCTGCGTCAATGTTACAATGATTTCTGGTGAGTGCTCTCTTTTGGAAAACATTCTTTTTGCCTCATTCATCTTTATGAGTTTTAATTAAGACTGGAATAGATGTTACAAATGATTTCTGGTGAGTACTCCTTTTAGAAATCAATTTTCGATTTTTTTCTTTTGAGTTAGGGCCTTTTCAGAATATCTATCAGATGTAGTTCAATGTCCAGCGTGGCTTTAGCCGGGGAAGTAGTTGTTTTCTGTTAGACATTCACAAAAAATAACTTCATTTTAATCGTGGATTTTTCAATTCACAGAAAAATCTTTCTATCGATATTCAATTGAGAATGTTTCC
Source organism: Gonioctena quinquepunctata (assembly GCA_018342105.1). Classification (NCBI taxonomy): domain Eukaryota; kingdom Metazoa; phylum Arthropoda; class Insecta; order Coleoptera; family Chrysomelidae; genus Gonioctena; species Gonioctena quinquepunctata. Next base: position 462,959 of record JAFIRS010000318.1, on the reverse strand, counting down.
CTTTTCAACATGAATACCCCACAAGAGGTTATCTTGACGATGGAAGATAGTGACTAAAGTTTATCTTTCAGTCGCAGATGATTCCACATCTGATTTTATGAACATCCTGTTTATATTTTCAACAAATGAATACAATGGTCTTCAGGTGAATACAGTATTCACCTGAAGATGATTGCAGATACAAGCATTCGAAACGTCGTGAAAACCTTTTAAATCCATTAAGACGATGGACGTCCGAAACGATAGTAATCAAAAATAGGTATAATTCCTAGTAACTTAATAAATTACGTATTACATTCCTATCTTTCTTTATCATTCAATCCTGCAACTTTGTGTGGTTTTGGAAAATTGGAAACTACCGAATTCTAACAAAATTTTAACAAAGATCTTTAATACAAAATGTATTTCAAATTAAAATGTATTGTTCATGTGTAATGAAAGAATCCCATTAGGATGTCCCTTTTGTCTATATTTGGTTTAACAGTTAATTTTGAAAGGCAATCTCTTGTTTAACACATGGATAATAAACGACACTATCATTATTATCATTAATCACCGTGTTATACGTGATACATACACACACATATATATATATATATATATATATATATATATATATATTATATATAAATAACTATGAATTTGAAATAAACTTTGTAGAAAGGATATTCCTTGAGGTTGCAGTCAAAGTTTTTGACTGCAACCTCAAGGAATATCCTTTCTACAAAGTTTATTTCAAATTCATAGTTATTTTCAACTAGTCCAGTCACGAGACTACCCTTCTTCAACTATATATATATATATATATATATATATATATGTATTCTTGACAAGTTTCCACATTTGTGTCAATCATGTAGTGAAAATCGATATATTCCATTTATTCCAAATGTTTTGCAAAATTTCCGAAAAACTCGACACCCCTTTGAAAAATCAACACGGCCTTGCTAATACTGATCCTGTAATGAATCGTGAGTTGTTGTATTGGCAGATGCTGCCTCAAATTACTTTTTTTCAGTAAGTAGAGGTGAAAAATATACGGTATTGTCAATCTGATTTATCAATGTTTGATTGATTAAATCGGAAGTCGCATTTTGGAGATCAATAAGTATGAATAACATAATTTTCTGAGACTGAGATTTGATGAAGTACATACTGACATTTGTCTGTCCGTCTTTGGTACATTCGTCCAAACCTAGTGATAATTGTAATTTTGTTTCAATCTATCTTATGATTAAGATTCCTCCCGTAATGTTCAAAATAATAGAAGCCATTTTTTCTTTCTTGGAGTACTAATTCTAGAAGTAGAAAAGTTCAAAGTCTCAAAAAGCTCTAGATATGGAAGCAATGTTGCTTGGCAATCCCAATCATTATGTTTGTAATCTCGATAAACTTGTTTGAAAAAGTGGATTTAAAAAACAGAACCATGAATAATGAGATCTAAAGGATAATAAATCAACTGCGGAGAAAACTGTTACGGATTCAACTGCTACCAATCTGTCTACTGTTAATTCATTCATTAGTTTTTATTATTTATTCGTATTTTATTGTTTATTAACAATTATTTAACTTTTCTCTTTTTCCTCCATAAATATTGATGTTTTTTGGCATAAATAAACGTTATTACACTTATTTTATTCGAAGATGAACTTCCAAATAATGACCCTCATAAATCAAACAGAGAGAATGTATGCCATTTCAATAGATCCTTGATAATGAGAATAAATGAACCTAGGAAAAACATTGGGATATAAAAAGATGTACTCGAAAGGTCAAACACAAGTTTTGTTATGTAAGTGAAATGTCAGAACATAGTTGCAGATGAAGTTAGTAAGGTTATGAATGATTTGAATATGGAATGACGGAATAATTATTCGATTGTCGAATGCACTTCAAACTGAACATGAAAGTGACAATTGAAATATAACGGGTGATTCTCTAAGGTGGCTCAACCCTATAACTTTTTTATTATTGAAGATAGAAAAACTAAATTTGGGGGTAGTATAGTTCAATTTACATTTTTTGACATAATTATTTTCTTTGCCGTACTTCCATTTTGACCGGAAATGTCCCCAACAACACCTCACTTGTAAATATTTGACAAATAAAGTAATTTTTATTCCAATTATTATTTTTCGTTCTGTAAATCGCTTCATTCTTGATCAAGTAACATGGGAAAAATACGACTTTGAGGCTTATGACTTCACAGTCGTTTTGAGAATCATTTAAAAGTCGCAAATATGAATTTTTCCAGTTAACTTGATTTTTTAAATGGAGGGGGGGCTCGTCGGCTTTTTGTGAAAGATCATTTTCTTACGAATAATTTGATAACACACACTTTCCCTTTATTTTCACTATTTTTCTGAATAATTGCAAGAACCTGATAACAAATAATACATGGGTATTCGGTATACTTATGCACTAAGTCCTGTTATTCTAGTTATCCGTGACAAACAATAGAAGCTGTTGCTAGGACTACCTAAACAAATAGACTAATGAATATGCTGTCACTTTTAGAAATTTATTTGTTGCGTAGTTTATAATTTGATATGGAAAATTATACTAGAAACGAGAAAATTGACATGTTGCTAATTTACGGAGAAGCAAAAAAGAATGCAACTGATGCAGCTCGAAATTATGGTCAGAGATTCCCTAATCGTCGCCATCCCACTAGGCATTATTTTCCAAAACTGGAAAGGAAAATGCGAAATGAACCAGAAGAAAATGCCAATAACTTCATCGTCAGTGGAGAAAAAGAAGTAGACGTGTTGGCCTATGTTGAAGTGAATTGTACGGCGTCAATTCGCCAAATTGTTTCTGAGTGTGATATAAGTCATTCGTCCCTTTGGAGAATTCTTCACAAATATAATTATCGATCATTCAAGTACCAACTACATCAACATCTTTACGATAATGACCACATTAAGGTTTTTGACTAATACAAAGAATATGTACGTTTTCCATTTGAAATTATTATTCAGATGAAACTTGGGTCTATTCAATCGGAATAATAAAAAGTACTGGTCTCAAACAAATTTACATCTGATGCAAGAAGGAAATTTTCAAGAGCGATTTGGTTTCAATTGCTGGATGGGTGTTATCGGAGGAAAACTTTTGGGGCTAATAATTTTCGACGGACAACTTACTGCGGAAAGATATCTACAGTTCCTTAGAAATCAAATAAATGATTTCATTGAAGATTTGCCACTGGCTAACCAAGCTGATATCTATTTTCAACAAGATGGAGCGCCACCTCACAATACTCAAGTCGTAAGAGAACATCTGAATGACACCTTCCCAGAAAAGTGGATTGGCAGTTATGGACCTATTCAGTGGCCTGAGAGGTACATTCTTAAGATGTCATACTTTTTCATAATGTATTATTTCTTTTTCATATTCTATATCACCAGATCATACTCCGCTAGATTTTTCTCTCTGGGGAACATTTAAAAACCAGGTGTATAACACAGCATCAGCTACTCGTGAAGAACTTGAGTATAAAGTAAGGGTGGCATTCCAGAACATCACTGCGGAACAGCTTATCAATGTTGTACGCGCAACAATGGACCTTTTTATGCACTATGTGAAAACACTGTAATTAGAAAGTATATGTGCTAATATCACTTGGGATTTTTTATTTTATTTTTCTGATGGGTAGTTTTTCCATAATCCGGAAAAAAGTGGTTTCGTGACGTCACGTTCACTAAAAGTTGATTTGGCATCGTTGTATGAGTTGCGAATCATGGAATTGTGACGTAATGACATTTGTTATTTGATACTTTGATAGGTTCGTTCGTTTGCTTCACGGAATAGAATATTATCAATCGTTTTTCTCTCTTCAGCTCTTTTTCTTGCATATATCTGATACGACTGATACGAGACACGAGATGTGCAGAGAACTGCTGCAAATGAACAAGCTCGCCATGAAAGTTTGGTATTGAAAAATTTCGGAAATTATTTTCTAATTTTAATAACTATGAAAATGTCTAAAAAGTGCTATGTGCACGGTTGTCTGAACACCAGTGAAAGTGAATCAAACTTTTGTAAAAAGCGGAAATATATGCTTTTGTGCAGAACATTTCCAGGTGAGTACATCAAGGAACGATCTTTAATTTCACTCAATGCAAGTTTGCAAAATCATCGATCAGTACTGTATTTTATATCCAGTCCTATAAACATATTGTTCTTTGGTTCCAGCTGAAAGAAGATACTACGAATTAGGAATATGCTAGAACAAGGGGATCCAAATTTATGTTGAAGCAAGATGTCTGTCCACATATCAACCTGAAATGACATTGGTCTGACAATGTTTCATCATAAGTATATGACCTACCAACGATGAAGAAACCCAAACCAAATGAAAACATCACTACTTCAGCTAGTAAAACTGTGTTGAGTGACATTACATCCATGGGAAATATTTACTCAAGAGTTTCGAATAGTTCTTCTCCTAGCAGTAGCCAACTAGTACATTATCCGATTCACCAAAATAACACCACCAAAAAAAATTCTGAGTATATTCCTAGTCAGTCTTCATCCGATCCTGATTGTGAAAATATCGAAGGACAGCAGCGCCAGCGCCTATCTATTGCACTTATAGAAAAGAAGAGTAATATTATTTGGGGCTCCCTGAAAATGTTTACCACATTGTGAAATACATTACCAAAATTGAGTAAATTAAATATATGGATGTTCTGATAAGTTTAAAAAAATACGGGTTGGGGATGTATACTCTCGATTGGCTGATGACTGATATGAGTAAATCAAGTGTTCACAAGATTTTCACAAAATCTGTGCCTATGATGGCAAATTGTTTATTTATAAGAGCTTATATATTGGCCTGAAATATCTGAAATTGAAAGAAATTTGCCGATCCCTTTCAGAGCTCGCTATAAGAAAGTTAATTCAATTATTGTCTGGAAATTGAAAAACCCTCTGATCCTGTTCGTCTGTCCATGACTTGGTCAGAATAGAAAAAATGCAATACTGTAAAATTTTTAATATCTGCTACTCCAAATGGCACAATACAATTTATTTCAGGAGCATACGGTGGACGAATTCTTTAACAACTTTGTCGATAAGAATAATATCTTCTATTTTGATTGATTGAAATTCAAAAATACTTTGAATAACTAGAATGTGCAGTATTATGTCAAAGTTTTCTAAGGTTTGTTGTCACATTCTCTTCATGAATGCCAATATCTCCAGAATTTTTTTTTTCTATAGCTTTGTAACCATAGGGAAAATTTGCTAGTGTTGAATCCTTAGTTATTAGTTCACTTAGTTCTTGGGAACGTTGCATAAACAAAGCATTTCATAATCCACCCTTGGCAAATTTTCCGAACCTGCTTTTACGAAGCCTTGTTTCATTATAAACACACCAAATCGTTTATGATATTGAGAAATTAATAAGTTGATGAAAATAAACAATAAACATTAACCTCAAATGTCAATATGATTTTAATGGGAACTGTCTTTAATATTTGCGGTGTTGCCAATGGTCGCTCTTCATCAAAAGGAAGGCCCGTTCAGAAACTTTGAATGTTTTAAATGAAGAAAACCGTTGTTGAAATGGGTTTTTTTTGTTGACGAGTCTATCAATAAACAGTGTTCAATTATATATTAATGGTGTATATCAAGCAGTGAGCTATATTTTTGACAAGAACAGTAATGCGTGTTTCTGAACGTGGATTATGGAGGGGGTAGTTTTCGATGAACGTGACGTCACGGGTACACTTTGAAACGCAATATCTTTTCGAAATAAAAAATATATGATGGCATTCTAAGTCAATTGGACGTTTCATATGAAATATAATCGACCTATATAAGTTTTGGATTTTTTTTTTCGTAAATGTAAAGGTCCATTGAAAAAGTTGAACTTTGCCGTGATCAAGGAGGAGGTCATTTTGAAAATTTAGAACCTTAATGGACTAATTTGCGACTTTTAATGATTCTTAAAACGGCTGTGAAGTCATAAGCCTCAAAGTCGTATTTTTCCCATGTTACTTGATCAAGAATGAAGCGATTCACACGATCCATGGCATTCTAGATGGAAAAATTAAAAATTGAATAAAAATGACTTTATTTGTCGAATATTGACAAATGAGGTGTTGTTGGATCGAGAATGTCATTCTCGATCGAAATAAGTAAAAATATATAGGATGTCCCATTTCAAAATCGAAAGTTGGGGTAATTTAGCAAATACAGCAAAAAAAGTACATATGTCAAAAAATTTAAATTGAACTATAATACACACCCCCCCTCCCTCAAATTTCGTGCTTCTATCTTCAATAATAAAAAAGTCATAGGTGTGAGCCTCCGTGGAGAATCACCCGGTATAATATAAATCTGTCCAATAGAAATATTTTAATAAAATGTTATAATAATGTTAAGAACACAATTACCTACTTACGAGGAATTATTCATAAACATTAACATGTATATGGCAGTTTGAAGAATTGGACTTCCATCCTCCATGTTGTTTTATTGTAGAAAAATTTGCTCCTGAATTTGCAAACAAAGATGCTGAAGATCTTCGAAAACAATGGCCGGTAAACTACTGCGAATCTGGTAATTTCAGAAATTTGCCAATGGTTGTAGACATAGTCCCAAAAGTATTTATTCCGACCGGTTAAAGTGTGCATTTGTTCACGGTAAAGATTAATGTAGTTTCCAACGATGCAAAAACTTCGTTAAATGTTGGTTTTGGTATCGGAAATATAAATTAGTAATGAGTTTGTTGTTTCTTCAATGTCACCCACGCTCAATTTGCAAAGTTCTTCATAGTGACACGCTCCGAATAATCCAAAAATTGTTGCCACTTTCATTATAAGATATTTGGTATCAGGAGCTTCATCAAAAAATCTGTTGAATTGTTCTCTTGTCAGAAATTTCGATTTTTCGGACGGTATCCGACACTCTTTCGTTTCAGAAATGCTATCAATTTATGGTAACTGATTATATCCACGTTTTTCTTAATTTTAAATTCAGCTTGTATCATAATAATCATGGGAGACTTTAATGTACATAACGCTGCCTGGCTCAAATTCTCTAACAAAACAGATGATGCAGGTCGTCAAGCCGAGGCCTTCGCCATCACTCATGGTCTAGAACAACTGGTCGAGCTACCAACCCGCATCCCTGATGTCAACAACCAGTCTGCCAATACACTAGATCTTTTCCTCACCAACAATCCTGACCCGTATAGAATAGAAGTTTGTGCCCCACTTGGAAACTCTGATCACACCCTCATCTCCACAACATGCTCTTTCCATTTACCATCGAGCTGCACAATACCACCCCGTCTCATGTGGCATTACAATTCGGCCGACTGGGAAGGTCTTCGTATGTTTTTCTCAGCGTTTCCATGGAAGAGAGTTTGTTTCTCTTCAGTAGATCCAACACGATGTGCTGAGACAATTTCTGAAATCATCATGTTGGGGATGCAAACTTACATACCGAATACCGAAAGAAAAACATCATCCGATAAGACCTGGTTTAACAGAAACTGCTCTAGAGCTGTGGCTTCCAAACAGGCAGCATACCATCGATGGCTAAAAAATCCGGGCCCTGAGACCAGAGCAGCATATGTCGAGGCTAGAGGCATATGCAAAGAGACAATAGAATGCTCAAAAGATGCCCACAATGCCAAAATAAGATCAAAACTTGTTGAATGTCCTAACGGATCCCGTTCATTTTGGGCTTTCGCCAAAGCTGTGGGAAGAAACTTCACTTCCAGCTCATTTCCTCCTCTAACCAAAGAAGATGGAACACTAGCAACGACTGCCCAGGAAAAAGCCAATATCTTTGCGCACCTATTTGCTGGAAATTCCACTCTGGATTCATCGGGAAAACAACCCCCGAACATTACACCTATTGACAGTCACATGCCCGAGATCACCTTTCGCCAACGTACTATCAGAAAGATTTTGCTGGGTCTCAACACCAACAAAGCCTGTGGATCTGACGGAATCCCGCCGATTGTTCTCAAGAAATGTGCCCCCGAACTAACACCTGTTCTTTCAAGTTGTTCACCACTCTTACAATTTGGGGGTATTTCCGTCCAACTGGAAAATTGCAAGAGTACAGCCAGTCCTAAAAAGGCAAAAGGCCCTACCTAGCAACTACAGACCTATCGCACTGCTATCTATTATTTCAAGGTCATGGAAAAAGCCATCAACATCGAGCTCATGAAATATCTGGAAGACTCAGGAATTGTCAACGATAGGCAATATGGCTTCCGCCATCAGAGGTCAACTGGTGACCTGCTCGCTTACGTCTCACATATATGGCAGCTATCTATTGAAAAGTATGGAGAAACTTTAGCTGTGGCATTAGATATCTCCAAGGCGTTCGATCGAGTTTGGCACCAGGGACTCCTCGCCAAGCTTCCGTCTTATGGCTTCCCCCTCAGCTGTGTTCCTGCTTGCTAGTTTTCTCTCAAACAGGTCTCTCCATGTAGTGGTCGATGGAGTTTCATCTGACACTCTACTCATAAATGCTGGTGTTCCGCAAGGATCTATTCTCGCACCAACACTATTTCTACTTCACATCAACGACCTGTTGAAAGCAACTTCATGTCCAGTACACAGCTTTGCCGATGATAGTACCCTCCATACCGCTTTCTCTTCCAGGGCCCCTATATCAGCCCGTGAAACCAGAAATGAACGAGGAAGAAATGTTAATAATATAAATATGGACTTAGCAACAATTCTCGAATGGGGATCTAATAACTTGGTAGAATTCAATGCAAACAAAACACAAGCATGTCTTTTCTCTAGAAAAGCCGATCTCACTGTGCATAACATAACTTTGTCAGGAGTAACCATACCACTGAAGTCATCCATATCGATGCTTGGTATTACTATCAGCAATAACCTTTCCTGGGAAAATCACGTGAGGTCCATTGCCAAAGTGCATCCCAAAAACTTGGTTTTGTTTCGTGCCAAGAGCTATTTCACCCCCAGTCAGCTGCTTATGATCTATAAGGCACAGATCCGACCTGTCCTGGAATACTGTTCCCATATTTGGAGTGCGGCACCTAAACATATCCTGAGGCTATTGGATTCTGTCCAAAAAAGGGCAATTCGTCTCGTTGGTGATGCCTCGCTTACAAACTCGCTCACTTGTCTGGAACACCGTAGAAAAGTTGGCGATTTGTCTCTATTTTATAGATATTTTCATGGGCGATGCTCTTCTGAAATATCAACAATCGTTCCTGCTTTGGCAGTCTCTTCGAGATTAACCCGTCAAGTTCAGTCATCACACCCCTTCGTGGTCACTTTGGAGACCTGCAGAACATCACTTTCCAAAGACTCGTTCATCCAACGAACAGCGAGGCTTTGGAACTCATTGCCTAGGGAGGTGTTCCCCGAGGCATACAACCTTCAGAAATTTAAGAAGAACACCAACTCCTACCTTCTTTCCCTAGGTTCCCACGATGTTCTCTGAACATTACAGGATATCCCTTTTCGTGGGAACCAGAACATAAAAAAAAAAATAGATAATTTAGACCACAGCGTTGATAACGTGGGTTTTTCTTCGAAATAAACTAAAAGTACGCTTTCAGTGAACTTGCCTCCAACTTTCTTCATTTGACTCCATTCGATAAATTCATTGCAGGCAATTTCATATTATTGCCGTGATTTTTCAGGCAACAGATTGAAAGTTGCCCTGTTTGCAGCTTCTTGAATTTCTGGTGGAAGAGAGCAATCTGAATCATCAATTTCAAATTCAACTTCCATTATATTCATATTTACAGCAGTTGTAGGTACGATCACAAAGAACTATTATGAATTTGTGGTCATCAAGAAATAATTTTCAATTGTTTTCACTTGCCTTACCATCACGATTATTAGATATAATTTCTGTCAGATTTCTGTCTTTTATTGCAGATATAATATTGATTGAGAAATCTTCAATCCCTCCAGAAACCTTTTTTTACACGCTTTGTATTAGCTTCACTTGTATGTTTGTTTGTTTGTAACCGACTCCTTTGGGCGCGATTTTGACCCACTTCCAGACGTCCGAATGATTTGAAATTCGGCAGGTGTACATAATTCCGGTGACGATGCATTTAGAAATTTTTATATGGAAAAAAAACAAAATGGCGGCTCTAATATGGCGGACGAGTTTTGTGATTGTGGTCCGATTCGTTTCAAAATTGGTATCTGAGGGTTTTCGTGGTCGGAGATTATGATTTTTTCGTCAAAATTGGAAAATTCGAAATGGCGGCTCCAAAATGGTGGACGAGTTTTGTGATTATGGTCTGATTCTATTCAAAATTGGTATGTGGGGGTTTTTGGGGTTGGATATTATGATTTTTTTGTAAAAATTGAAAAATCCAAAATGGTGGACGAGTTTTGTGATTATGGTCTGATTCTATTCAAAATTGGTATGTGGGGGTTTTTGGGGTTGGATATTATGATTTTTTGTAAAATTGAAAAATTCGAGATGGCGCTCCAAAATGGTGGACGAGTTTTGTGATTATGGTCTGATTCTATTCAAAATTGGTATGTGGGGGTTTTTGGGGTTGGATATTATGATTTTTTTGTAAAATTGAAAAATTCGAGATGGCGGCTAAAATGGGGCGAGTTTTGTGATTATGGTCTGATTCTATTCAAAATTGGTATGTGGGGTTTTGGGTGGAGATTATGATTTTTTCGTCAAAATTGGAAAATTCGAAATGGCGGCTCCAAAATGGTGGACGAGTTTTGTGATTATGGTCTGATTCTATTCAAAATTGGTATGTGGGGGTTTTTGGGGTTGGATATTATGATTTTTTTGTCAAAATTGAAAATTCAAGATGGCGCTTAAAATGGCGGACGAGTTTTGTGATTATGGTCTGATTCTATTCAAAATTGGTATGTGAGGGTTTTCGGGGTGGAGATTATGATTTTTTGTAAAATTGAAAATTCAGATGGCAGCTTCAAAATGGCGGACGAGTTTTGTGATTATGGTCTGATTCTATTCAAAATTGGTATGGGGTTTTGTGGTCGGAGATTATGATTTTTCCGTCAAAATTGAAAATTCGAGATGGCAGCTCTAAAATGGCGGACGAGTTTTGTGATTATGGTCTGATTCTATTCAAAATTGGTATGTGAGGGTTTTCGTGGTCGGAGATTATGATTTTTTCGTCAAAATTGGAAAATTCGAGATGGCGGCTCCAAAATGGTGGACGAGTTTTGTGATTATGGTCTGATTCTATTCAAAATTGGTATGTGGGGGTTTTTGGGGTTGGATATTATGATTTTTTGTCAAAATTGAAAAATTCAAGATGGCGCTCCAAAATGGTGGACGAGTTTTGTGATTATGGTCTGATTCTATTCAAAATTGGTATGTGGGGGTTTTTGGGGTTGGATATTATGATTTTTTCGTCAAAATTGAAAAATTCAAGATGGCGGCTCCAAAATGGTGGACGAGTTTTGTGATTATGGTCTGATTCTATTCAAAATTGGTATGTGACGGTTTTTGGGGTCGGAGATTATGATTATTTTGTCAAAATTGAAGGACTCAGGATGGCGGCTCTAATATGGCGGACGAGTTTTGTGATTGTGGTCCGATTCGTTTCAAAATTGGTATCTGAGGGTTTTCGTGGTCGGAGATTATGATTTTTCGTCAAAATTGGAAAATTCGAAATGGCGGCTCCAAAATGGTGGACGAGTTTTGTGATTATGGTCTGATTCTATTCAAAATTGGTATGTGGGGGTTTTGGGGTTGAATATTATGATTTTTTTCAAAATTGGAAAATTCGAGAATGGCGGCTTCAAAATGGTGGCCGAGTTTTGTGATTATGGTCTGATTCTATTCAAAATTGGTATGTGAGGGTTTTGGGGTTGGATATTATGATTTTTTGTCAAAATTGAAAATTCAGATGGCAGCTTTAAAATGGCGGACGAGTTTTGTGATTATGGTCTGATTCTATTCAAAATTGGTATGTGACGGTTTTTGGGGTCGGAGATTATGATTATTTTGTCAAAATTGAAGGATCAGGATGGCGGCTCTAAAATGGCGGACGAGTTTTGTGATTATGGTCTGATTCGTTTCAAAATTGGTATCTGAGGGTTTTCGTGGTCGGAGATTATGATTTTTTCGTCAAAATTGGAAAATTCGAAATGGCGGCTCCAAAATGGTGGACGAGTTTTGTGATTATGGTCTGATTCTATTCAAAATTGGTATGTGGGGTTTTCGTGGTCGGAGATTATGATTTTTTTTTTGTGATTATGGTCTGATTCTTTCAAAATTGGTATTGGGGTTTTGGGTGGAATTATGATTTTTTGTCAAAATTGGATCGATGGCGGCTCCAAAATGGGGACGAGTTTTGTGATTATGGTCTGATTCTATTCAAAATTGGTATGTGGGTTTTTGGGGTATTATGATTTTTTTAAATTGAAAAATTCAAGATAGCGGCCTTAAAATGGCGGCCGTGTTTTGTGATTATGGTCTGATTCTATTCAAAATTGGTATGTGGGGGTTTTTGGGGTCGGAGATTATGATTTATTTGTCAAAATTGAAGGATTCGAAATGGCGGCTCCAAATGGCCGCGAGTTTTGTGATTATGGAGAATAATAGTTAAAAAAATTTAATAATAATGAAAATAGTTTGAAAAACTAAAAACACGCGTTGATGGAAAACTAAACTAAAAAGTTGAAAATAAATAATAGTTTAAAAAAACGAGAAAACACGCTTTTATAGAAAACCAGACTACAAAAATAGAAAATAAGGAAAACATTTATTTTATTTAAAAAAAAGCGTGGGGTGCATGGTATCAATAATTTCATAGTACATTACACACCTAGGGCAGTAAAGTAAGAAATGTCTCAGATAACAGGTAATTGTTGGCTGAGGCGATACCATGCACTCCACGCTTTTTTTCAAATAAAATAATTTTTTTTCTTATTTTCTATTTTTTTAGTCTGGTTTCCTATAAAAGCGTGTTTTTTAGTTTTTTAAACTATTATTTATTTTTTGTTTATTTTTAATGTTCTTGTAAATATTACTGGAAATACAGAATACCGGAATTTATTATTACTTTGTTAAGTCCAGTGGCTAGAGCGCCTGCCTCGTAGTCCAGAGATCGTGGGTTCGAATCCTACAGAAGTTGATTGAAATTTTTTTTTTTTACTACCAGTAACAGTTGTTAAAAAAATATTGTATGACACATTTGTTAAAAGTGTTTTTAGCTTCTTCGTTTGCATTCACAAAATAAAATGCCACTTTTAACACTTTATCATAAATTACCATACCAGCATCTATAACTAGCAATCCATGAAGATATTTTCATGGCGAAATCAGAGAACCTCATTCAAGTGGATATCCCTCTGAAATTAATTGTTCGTTTGTCAATATTTTAATGGAATCATTAGGATCGTAATATCGACTTTGTTTGTTGATTAGAAAAAATTTCCAAGGTAATAGTGATTTCATATTACGACATTGTATTGTTTTTGCGGTTTATTGATTTATTTGAAATTTCATGATCAATTACTTTCAAGTATGCTTGAGATTGATCTTTTTAGTGTTTCGCACTGAAGAAATTAAAAGTGATAACGATTGTTCACCACAGCGTTCTAAAATCAAACCAATTCAGCTCGTAAAGTTGAAATTTGGTATGGTTATATGATGACAAAAAAATTTCAAGGGGCAAAATCGTAGCAGTTTATTTCGCGGCGTTGATAAATTTCACTACCTACGTCCATAATCCTAGAAGTGAATTACACGCCAGCCTTATTATGTAGATTATTTTTTGACATTACGATCATAAACACATTTTCTCGCAAAATGATATAATGTAATAACCGGTTTTAATTCATTTCTCAATTTTTATGCGAATTGATGACAGACCTCAAATAAAAAATGTAGCATGTCCGGCAATGTAAACAAAATACCTTAAATTATTCCCGCGGCAATTTTCTAGGTAGAATAATTATAATAATAATGGCTTTTATTGATAGTAAGTGAGACATCATTAATACAATAAATGTATTTCCTACTACTACCAAAGGACAGAGGTAGCGTTTACCCATGTGTGAGATGGGTAAGTACTTTCTTACACTCAACCAATATTCAAATATACTCATGGAGAATAAAAAGAAAGCTAATTGACAATATCTATATAATAATAATGTGTTTGACACAAAAAAACTTTGTAAGTAATGATATGTTAGTATGCCAGATAACATAGAATGGGTATAGACTGAACATGGATAATTATTTTATTTAAAATTGTAGATATACAACGGAAATACTTATAAATGTTTATCATCCATCAACAGAAGTTTTTCCATTTTTTTCTTGAAAAGTCCAATAGAAGTATTTTTCAGATCATCTGGTATAGTCGTGATATCATATAGGAAAATGAGGACTGATAGAGAGAGGATTTACGCGTAGGTGGTGTCAATTTGGACTACTATAATAATGTTTTGATTGACCAAAACGTACATGAATGATTTGAATTGCGAATTTCCATTGGTTTCTAGAAATTTCAAAAAATAATCACACTAAAATTATTTCAGTTTATCCATAAAAGTATATAGTGAGAAAAAATTGTTATTAAAATGAGCATGAAAAGACTCACACTTTATTGTTCGAGTTAAAGATGGTTAAGATTCTGCCAAAATGTTAACTGGAAAATCAGCTTCTTCATCGATGTACGTTTCTAGTGCAGAATTTTTTTCACGGTATTAGACAGAAATACAGAATCTTATTTTTGCGAAACCAAGATAAAATCTACATCCAACGCTTTTGCGTGGATTTAAATGTGGTTTATTCGTTGAATCTTGGAATTTAATAATATCAAAAGATTTTTGAATATATCAACCTGAATATGTTTTCTAATATAATCGACATATTTTTTTATTATGTTTCGGGCAGTTTGTTTTGTAGATCTTGCCGAATAATTTAATTGAAAATGATAATAAATCTTTTTTCATCGTTTGATCCCTCTTCAAATTTGACGTTTTTTTAATAGACGCGATACTTGATGAAAATCCATGATTAAAGTAAACCAAAAACACTTCACTACGATTTTCACAAAAAAATTGGTTCTATTAGATTTGCTCTTAATAAAACTGTTTCTATGCTCGGATTTACGTTGCTTGAATGTTTTACCTGTTTGTCCTATGTGAAACTAACGTGTTGTACCTGTCCAAGTTTTACATAGGACAAACAGGTAGAACTTTCAAGCAACGCAAATCCAAGCATAGAAACAGTTTTTTTTTATTAAGGGCAAATCTAATTGAACTTTCGCTAACCATCTCCTGACTGAAAAACATTGAATTGCTAATGACTTTGAACTTGACAATATGTATTTATTTATTTATTATATTTTTCATCGACTTCTTTCATGGCTTTTCTTTTGCAGGAATTACTAATTATTCGTATGGTAACCAAATATTCGGTTTAACAGTGAAAATTTTGATTTGTATCAATCTTTTGGACGTCTTCACATTGTAGGACCTTATGTTGAAAAAAATTGTAATCCATTAATTTTGCTTCCATATTGTATCACTTTGAAAAATAAACAATCGTATTGTCATAACAGTACGTACACCCATTTTGGGTGGAACCAACCCTCTATAGTATATTGAGTGAAAAATATTTGCCGCGTAAAACCTGATAGGACGGTCACTTAAATATATCGAAGTCGTTGGAGGATTATGCTAAAGTAGATTTTATTAAGACAAATCAAGCCATCAAAAAATACTCACTCCCTTAATTTGTTGAAATTTGACACTCTACTAGAAAATCGTCCGTATCATCCGTATATCCGTATATCCAATTGTTGAAAATAATTTCTATGAAAAGTATTATTATTTTCGGATAAAGATCAGGGATTCAAGTGGCATGAAATCGAATTAAACCTAAATAGCTCGAAAATCACTAAAAGCACTAAATCACTTGCTAATTAGGCAAGATTTAGAAGTAATCAAAATTGCAATGACACATATGGAGAATAAATGACATCTGGGAAGAATATCCAGGAAGAAATACGGAATTGTATGTTTTTGAATAATCGAATGATTAGAAAATAGCTTTATATACATGTATTTTGGGACAATTTCTTGCTTTGTACTTTTTTAAATTATCTACATTTTCACAAAAAATTGAGAAATACAAAGCAAAAAATCATATCATATCGTTGGAAAAAATCAATAGATCCGTTGTTATAATAGAAAACAACTTAATCGATTGGAATTTTGAGAAACAATTGTTCATTCGATACAAAGAAAAATATATGATATAAAATTATATTTGATGGAGTTTCCAGTGAATTAGGGCACCTTGAGCGAGGATATGTTTATTATTATGGATATGAAGTATTAGTATTTCCAATACATCAACTCATTTCTATTTATCTCCAAAAATGAATATTATTGCAAGAAATCCACATTATGATCGGAATTCACCAATAGTATATCATTCTCTGATTAAGGAAAAATAGTCCCGAAATATATACTATATACAACAAGATTCAAAAACAATAATCCAGAAATATATATATATCTGGATTATTGTTCTTGAATCTTGTTGTATATAGTAAGTGGATAATTTTTCTTTGGTAATGGATTCACGTTGACAGAAAAACGATTTTATTGTGTTATTTGGCGACGTTTCGTCCCTAGCTAAGGGGTTTTATGATTTATTTATTTTTACATACTCTAAAAAAACAAAAAGTATTCACAACAAACCCGAAAATAAAATTCATATAACTATTTACAAATCATAACGAACAAAAAAAGAGAAGAATACAATGTTGAGTAACCGCTTTTTGTTGCTTAGAGTATGTAGAAATAAATAAATCATAAAATCTGAAAAAGTCCGAATGATATAGTAAAATATTTTTTGGGTCAACCTGAATCCAAAAATCCCCACTTACTCCTATAATATAATATATATATATATATATATATATATATATATATATATATATATATAATATATATATATATATATATATGTTTATTCGAAAAATACAGTTATCATCCAATAATTTTGTTGTATTCTCCATCGATGTAAAATATCCATTCATTTTTGGTAGTTTCTAGTTCCCAGCCAAAGATATTCTCTTCAGTATCTTGACCACATATTATTTTTCTCAAACTTTTCGACATAAAGGTGTGATTCATTCAATTTATTTAATTACTCTTAAGAGCAATTTTTTGCCACTTTCAGGTTAAAACGCAAGAAAAATCTTTTTTTCTGTTTTAATTTCCTTGTTTATTTATGTTTGACTTATCCAATTAGTGGAATATCACTCAAACATAAACAAAAAATTTGCAAGAAAGAGAAATAGAAAAATGTGTCTGTATATCAACCTGAAGATGACACAAATTATTTCGAAACGTTGTATATATATATATATATATATATGTGTGAAAAAATCTAATTGGTCCCAGATTGAGGTCTTGTGGTATCCCATATTTTCCTTCCGAATTTTTACCAGCAGCAGTAGTCATTTTCAAAAATAAGTATATTGTAAAAATATATAGATATTCATTATCGTTCATGGATGAATAGTGATATAAATATATACTCACTTAATGTTCACTGAATTTCCTATTCGATCACTAGACTATTACTTGCAGAGTTGCCGGTTAGGAGCCTACTAAATAATCAAATTATTGAATGAGAAATTTTGCGTGAAAGTCAAACTAGAGGGAGAGTATCTCGAAACTTTCGCGTCTACGCGCTTGCGGCCGTTACTTCGGGTTCCGGAGACCAAGAACCAATCATATAGTCCGGTGGCAATGATAAAGAGAGAAGTTTTGAGAATAATAAATTAATGAAACACATAAGAAATGGATCGACACAGGTGGAAGAGTCGTTGTAGTAGAATTCCATATTTTGTTTTTATAATAAATAAAATAACTTTTCCATAGCGACCTGTATTGAAAAAAGGAAGCTCTGACAATGCCAATAACTCTCGTCCAATATCTATTATTCCAATAATAGGTAAGATCATTGAAATCATCGTCAAAACACACTTTACAACTTCATGGGAATAAACTCTCTGTTTTGCCCAGGTCAATTTGGTTTTAGAAAAAAGATGTCCACGAGCGAAAGCTCTTCTGCAAGTAGTATCGGAGAAAGTCGAGGGCGTCGAGGAAGGTAAACACTCACAACTTTTGAGTTGTCTGATCTTTCGAAGGCCTTCGATTGTGCCTCGCACGACAGTCTATTGGTAAAACTTACGGCATCAGGGGCTTAGTTCGGAATTTCTTCGAATCTTACCTCAGTGAACGCTCTCAATGTGTCAGATCAAACGGAGATCTATCGAGCAGTGAGGCCTTAATCACGGTACCCCAGGGCTCGGTTCTGGGTCCACTTTCCTTTCAAATATATATAAAGGATCTATATTTTTACATTCTACCAACAAAAGCGTTATTTTTGCTGACGATACAACATGTTATCTGTCAGAGTAATAATTTTGGAAATCTGTCCACGTTATCCAATGAGGCAATGGATTTAGCCAAAACTTGTGATAAACTCAATCTCAATTAGGACAGGAATCAGTCCACTCTTATATCTTCAAATTCATACTCACTAGAGGTAACTGTGGAAAATTACTTGGCATAAATCTTGACGATAGACTCAACTGGGGCCCACATATCGCTGTATTTATTTATTTGCATGAATAGGCTACTCAACAGATAGTTTTACCCATCCAATTACAGAGTAGCACGAAACAAAACGATATAATATATAGTTGTGAAAGTTGTCTATAAAGTACTGAAATGGAGAATAACAAAAATCATTCATAAAAAAAATAGCTCAGTTCAGAAATGAATGTGAGCTTTTTATAAGGTGTTAACATATTATAAATGTCATTTCTAAAAGTAACATAGCACAAAAATGAATGTGAGCAAAAACTAAATAAGATAGTGATAAAACGTAAGAATTGCGTTTTATAGGAGAAAAAACTCGAGATTTTTTTTTCTTTTTTTCATAAATTGTTGAAAGCATCAATTTAAAAAAAAACACAACCAAAAAATAATAGTTGCTTCAGCCTTTAATTAACATATTAATGGGAGAATATTATAATATAATTCCAAGAAAGAATATCCGAATGCCTTGGAGTATGCAGAACTCAAAGGTTAATGTGACCAAAAAAAAGAAAGAAAAAATCAAAATTTTATCAATAATTCGAAACATTATTACTTTTAATCGCTTTTTGAAGCTCAGGAAAGAACTGGAAAAAATATCCAAATCAGAAAGATTTCCAACAACAGAATTATAGGATCTAACGCATCTAATGAAGTGTGCATTTGTTGAGCTGTGGCCTGCCACGAACAAGGGTCTATTCCTGAAAAAGTACTGTGTGCAGTTAAACTTGAGACTGCTGAGAAAAGACGATGAATCGAGTGAATTTGTTGACTATTTTATAAATCATACATATATCTAGAAATTTCCGTCTCATATCAACTTTATCAATTTTATAGTATTTCAGATTCTGTTCATATGAGAAAAAGAAACATTACTCGAGTTGAGGTCACTACTGATACCAATGATTATACCACCACCAGTTTGCGAATCCATAACATTCAAGTATCCCCAGCTGTTTTTTTGAGTCGGCGCCAAACAAACAAGCAAATGAATTAGGTAGGGCGTAAAATGATGGCATCGAGTTGCGCGGTGGCATTCTGATAATTTTTTTGAAGTAATTTAATGATCTTCGTTGATTGTTCGTTTGGCGCCGACTCAAAATTAGCTACTTACATTAGTTTAGGAACTTAGTTATTGAGACTAAGAAGGTTTATTTTATTTTTCCGTATTTCGTCGGTTTAATTTTTTGTTAAAAAGTTTTTTGTTTTCAATTTTTTGTGGCTGAAATCTACTAATTACTACCTACTTGTTTTTTGATTACTTCCAAAATACTTACTGTAACGAACCTAGGCCGGACCTGTCGCCTCGCGTGTTGCCGTCGACAGCGATGAGATCATCCCCGGAGATATTCGAGAACCATCCAGTCACTCTTCCCTGGAGAGCAACGGTCGATATTGGAAACGATTGGAACATGCTGGATCGCCAACTGCCGGAATTCGAAAGATCGAGAATGCTGTATCGGAAATAAATAGGCGACCCTCAAGTGGAGAGGGGACAGTCTGAACGAGCCCATACCATCGAGCTATACAGTGGCGTAGTAATATAAATTAAGTTGTAGATTAAGTGTGAAATAAATTAGTAGAACCAAGTTAAGTTTATTTACGTTACAATTGGTGTCGGAAGTGAGATTTTGAAAATAAACAAGTGATCGTGGAGTGGATAGTCAGAAAAATAAATTGATAGACCTTTTTGTACGCCCAAAAATAGACAGTGGCCCGGTTTTCGCGAAGTGGACAATTGTGCGTGGGAATATAAACTGATACACTGTTCGCGTGAAACAGACAATAGACTGGTGGCCCGTGGAAAAGAATTCGCGAAGTGAATTTTTAACAAACTGATAAACTTTTCGTGTAAAACAGACTGATACCTCGTCAAAGACAAAATGTGTTCAAGAAAAGTGCGCCTTGCGGATTTGAAGGTAGCGGAATTGAAACAGGAATTGGAGGAAAGGGAACTGGAAACAACAGGTAAAAAGCAAGTACTCCAGGAAAGACTTGCAGAAGGACTTATACAAGAAGGTGAGGACCCGAAACATTTCTATTCGAAGTTCCGGAGGTGATTTAAGTTTGGTAATGAATAAACTGGAAGAAAATGCTAGAAATCTGGAAGAGAAGCTTCTAGAAAATTCAAGACGCCTGGAAGAAAATGCTCGAAATCTGGAAGAGAAGCTTCACGAAAATTCTATACAATCTGGAAGAGAAGCATTATAGAAATCTGGAAGAGAAGCTTCGAGAAAATTCAAGAAGCCTGGAAGAAAATTCTAGAAATCTGGAAGAGAAGCTTCTAGAAAATTCAAGAAGCCTGGAAGAGAAGTTCCTGGAAAACACAGAAGGCCTAAAAAAAGAATTGTGTGGTGTGGCTAATTTTCTAGAAGAAAGAATGGGAACCGTTGAGACAGAGATAGATAAAATTAGGGAGCAAATGAACACGGAGGTAGATAAAATCAAAGATGGGGTCGAGGCAGAAATGGACAAAATAAAGGAAACGATTGGAACATGCTGGATCGCCAACTGCCGAAATTCGAAAGATCGGGAATTCTGTGACGGAGATAAATAGGTAGCCCTCAAGATGGCACAGTCAGTCTGAACGAGCCCATACCATCGAGCTATACAGTTGAAGAAAGGCCAGAGAAACATCTACTACCTAGTTACCAAGAGGCATTCCCAAGATAAACCGTCCTATGAAGATGTCTGGAAGAGTCTCACCAAACTAAGAGATACTATGGTGGACCAGAACCTGGTGGATCTAGCAATTCCAAAATTATCCTGTGGTATTGATGGGTTGGACTGGAGAGTCATAAGAAGTATGCTGGAGGCGATATTCAGATCCAGCGGCGTCAGGATTTTGGTTTGCTGTAACCCTCTTCCACGACCGATCATGAAGACCGTGGAGTGTTACTTCCATCGAACTTCACGGTGCAGATATGGGGAGTCATGCAGATATCGTCACACTCCAAGGATGAAATTTCGGGACGAAATGTCTTTAAGAAGGGGGCAATGTAACGAACCTAGGCCGGACCTGTCGCCTCGCGTGTTGCCGTCGACAGCGATGAGATCATCCCCGGAGATATTCGAGAACCATCCAGTCACTCTTCCCTGGAGAGCAACGGTCGATATTGGAAACGATTGGAACATGCTGGATCGCCAACTGCCGGAATTCGAAAGATCGAGAATGCTGTATCGGAAATAAATAGGCGACCCTCAAGTGGAGAGGGGACAGTCTGAACGAGCCCATACCATCGAGCTATACAGTGGCGTAGTAATATAAATTAAGTTGTAGATTAAGTGTGAAATAAATTAGTAGAACCAAGTTAAGTTTATTTACGTTACATTACTTACCCACCTTACTTCAACTATTACCAGTTAAATAATATGATTATCTACTTTTACTATTTTGTAATATTAATTATTTTTGTTGTTCTGGTTAGTTTATTTCATTACTTTGTATATCATTCCATCCTCTCATAGAATATAATGATTGTAACGGATGTAGGAGAACAAAAATAATGACAATAGCGATATGTCATTGTCAACTACATATGTGTGCCAATGTTCATAAGTGAAAAATCAATTATCCCCTATTTTTCTACCCGTAAGGGTGGATGATTCTATTCGAAATCAAAATATGATCAACTATAAGGTATACCCTATCTAATAAAAAAAAGAATCATCCAAATCGAAGAACCCAGTACAAAGTTATGCCTGATAGAATCGGTTAACGGACCAGAATTCAGAGGGTGAGTGATCAATATTCGTCATTTTGCTACCCTTAGGGGTGGATTTCATCTTTTTAATTGAAATGGGACCAACTTCGAAATACACCCTATCCACTAAAAAAAGAATTATCGGAATCGGACGTCTCAATAAAAAGTCATACGTGGTCATACATAAAAAAAATATGCGTCGACTAGAGAACCTCCTCCTTTTTGGTTTCGTCGGTTAAAAATTAATGAAGTTGGACTCTTCAACAAAGAAGTAGTACAATTTTTGGGAATTACTATAGACGTTGTCTAACGTGGAAACAACATTTTAAAAACATAATATCAAAATTACATTCATCATGCTACTTGTTAAAAAATTTACATTCTATTTTATAGGAGGCTCAGCTGATCAGTCTGTATCATGCACAAGTTGTTTACTAAGTAAGTATATGTCTTTGGGGTATATCCACTTTATCGGAAGATGTATTCATCGTACAAAAACGTAATCAGATCTATTGCGAAAATATCTAGAAAAAGTCTTGTAAAATGTATTTCAAAAAATGTAATATCCTAACTGTGGCTTCTCTATATATTTTTGAAGTATGTGTATATATTTATTCAAACCATACTAAATTCAGGCTCATCAAATGCATTCATAATTTCAATACACGTCACAAAAATGACTACCATATTCCGACATGTGAAACTAACCTTTCCTATAAGTCGCCTAACAATATTGGATCGATAATTTTCAATGAACTGCCAATCAGTATAAGGTACTGTTCAACTATATACTCATTTAAAAAACAGTTGAAATTGTTTTCAATTGATAAGTGTTTCTATGTTGTTAGTGAACTTTTTGATATTCAGTGATTTATTATTTTTTCTATTTATTATTTTGTATCCATAGGACGAGTCCTATACAATTAATGTAATTATCTCAGAGGATAATAAATGTATCTTATCAGAGTAATGGCATGTGTTCATCATCGTGAACATTGCCGCCCTCTCTTCTTCAGTTTCCAAATAATGCCTTTTCCTATCTTATTTATTTACTCATGTTTACTTGAAATTCATGAAACAACGCATAAATACTCAGCCCAATCCGAAGTCCACCATTACAACACTCGCCATGATGATCTAATCTCAACTACAGTTGTCGCAAAAGAACTCTCTGAACCTACACTTATATAACAGACTACCTTCTAGGATTAAGAGTCTGGGATTCGTTCAATTAAAAATCAAAATCGAAACTTTTCTACTGATAAATTGTTTTTATAATGTCAATGTGTATATTGTTTTAAGCAAGAATGAATTTGACTGTATGTGATGGATACTCTACACAGGAGTTACTCTCAATCTTAATTATATTATTATGCTATGTTTATTTACACTGTGTCTTTATATTTATATCTTTTCCATATTTTATTTATGACGTTCTACTAATACTATTGTATATTGTAGTAAACTAAATACTTCTGCTTCTACTTATCCCAAAGAACTTGGATCACAGAGGGTCTCATTACCACTATTTACAAAAGAGTTAGTCTCAAGAAAGATTACGAAAAAAACACGCTGAGCATCACGAAAAGCATTTCAAGGCTTTGAGGAAATTTTCTACTTTCTACTTTTCGAAAAATCTAATCGAAGATTCGCTAAAACTCAGATGTGAAAATCTCAAACAAAAATTGCTTTTAGATACAAAAGTATTTTTTTCTACAACCCTTTACGAAAAGACGTCATTTTGAAATAGAATACCTTCAGCGAAAACGTGATTTCCGTCGCAAGTGAGAGAAATTCTCATAACGTCAACTTTCGTTTCTAGTGACGGAAGTTAGATTTATATTTTCAATCATTTCCCGCCCTGGTATATAATGTTTTGATGACTTTAAATTATCAATAAACAAAGACAGGAATCATTTTTATAATTAGAATGCATTTTTTTCACTTTTGTTTGATTAAAAAGCAAAATAGAATCGCAAAAATACCGTGAGATTTAAAAACAATTTACATCTAGTTGCCTGGTTTTATTAGTTTGACGTTCCTCGTTAATTGTTTCAGTTTGCACGTAGAGTATTGTTAGTTTTTTGAGTTATCATGATTTCTGATTCGGAAAGTGATTTAGATTTTCCAAATACACCACCAGAAATAGCAAATCAAGCTGAGGAAACATCTTTGGATTTATTACCAGTAAAATATAAAGAGAGATATGAAGAAATATATGCAAAATTCATGGATTGGAGAGTTAATAATCATGTAAATTCATTTTCGGAAAATGTGCTGCTTGCGTATTTTGGATGGTTGTCAAAAAAAATTAAGTCATCGGGTACACGCTGAGAAAACAACCGACCATTATCAAGATTAGTGATGAGTAATCAAAGAATTTCGAGTCAAGTCGAGTCCATTTATTGTAGGGAATGTTCGGTAATTCGCCGGTATTCTTCAAAAATTTAAGTTATTCGGTAAAGTAATCAAAACACAGCAGTGTGTTATATGTTCCAGAGAATTTCAAATGCCTACACATACTTACACTTTTTGCAAAACAATTTAGAAGGTTTTTTAGACCCCGTCCCGTGCCTTCAATGATTCGTCAGCGTCTATGGTTTATCCACGTTGGTGCTCCACCTCATGTTCGTTTAACAGTGTTTAAACTTACTGTTTCCGAATAGGTGGATTGGCAGAGCAGTTCCAATACCTTGGCATCCCCGCTCACCAAATTGCAAGAACCTAGTTTATGATGCAGGACCAGTGCCTTCGATTGAAGTACTTTGACCACATAAGAAATACTCCTGGAGTTTTAGAACGCGTACGTCAGACTACACGAAGGATGATGGAGGGCTGTATTATAGCAAGAGGAACAAATTGATGGTAGATTTAATTTTTTGTTTTTTACCGTTAAATAAATCATTTTCAACAATTTGGTGTTACAACACCGTTTTTTGAGCTTTCAATAGTAAGTTGAGGGAAGTAAATCTATTATGACATACCGCTTTGTTGATTAATTATAAAACGTCGGAATCATTTGTTAGCAGAAACAAAATAAGAATCCATAGCCCACTAAATATTTCAGTTTGTTACTTTGATAATACTCTCCTTTCATTTACCAGCGATTTTCTCGGAAACGGTTGGCTGTTACAAAAAATACATGGGGCCAAAATTTTTGGTATTTACATGGCCAACTTGATGGTGATGTTTTAATTTTTTATTTTTTTTGACGGAAATAGAAAATGTTGGCCATAAAAACTGTAGGCAACTTTCTTTCACCCCCTTGAATTGGAGTTACCTCATTTTTGAAGCAAGAAATGAGTAGAGCGTCCAAAAAACCAAGGGCCTGTAACTTTTCCGAACATCAAATGCATAATTGTAGAGCTCATCCAGTATTGAAACGACTTTTTGGTAGGTAGAGAGGGGGAAAACACGAGTGGACACGATTTGCTGTGCTACGGCGAATCTTCACCAGTGTCTTGGCATGCAGCGTTTGGAAGGTTAGGTTTGTTTAATTAATAAATAGGTAGTGCAGTTATTTATTCAACTTTGTAATAGTTTACTCGTTACCTTGCCAAAATGCCCAGTGTAAGTAGTATTCAGTAGCGGAAAAAGAAATAGGAATGTTAGGAAAGTTATAGGAGTGTATGTTCTCTACGTCTCGTGAATTGCCTATACCTAATAATTTGGTACGCTTATGGAATTTCTATTAATAGCCATAGTTAGACAATGGTTCGGGTATCTTCGATAAAAATTGGTTGTTAGGTGGGGGAAGGCCAAAGTGGTCGTTTCAATACTGGATGAGCTCTAGCCACAATTTTTTTCGCGCAACTTGCGATGTTTGTTTGGAATATTTGTATTGAATTTTGTAACACCTGTATAGATAATTGAAATAAAATATATTTTATAATTGTGCATAGGTACATCTGTTTGTGTTCTCACCGTCATGATGAACAACAATAGAAAATATCACACGATCACATTCACAACATCAATTACCAGAAAACAACATACAGAGTGGTTAATTTGTTATCTCCATAGGGACCCGGAGGTCCGATGTTAGCCAGAAAATTCGTAAAACTCATGCAAAATCAAAAACAGTAGAAAAGGTGTAGTGTTCAAAGATTTTTCACAAGTGGAATGAATGTCAGTCTATATTTTCTTTACTTTCGTTTGAATTTATAGTTTCTAGAAAATTTGTTCAATTCCAAATAAATATTTAATTTCATCCTAGAGCTCTATCGTGTGTATATCCTAGAAAAAAATGCAACTGTGAAGTTATTAGTTTTTTTATGAAACTATTGTCAATTAATAGGCTGACATTCGTTATTGAAGATAAGCAGCATGGCTATATACAATAAGCTGTGAGACTAGAAGCCCTTTACTTAAGAAGATTATATAAGTATGTCAAGTTAGGCCATCACATGATTTATTTTCTGTTTTCCATTAGTAACTTTGTAGGGCCAATATTGAAATTAGTCAGATTATATTTATAGCTTAAGCCTTTTTTGCACCAAAGCAAGTTGCACATCTATTAGTGTGAGTTGATTTTGTTAGGGTGTGTTAGATTTTTCACACAAAATGACAAGCGGTTCCTCACTATATGAATTTATCGAAAAAATCAGATACACGGTTGCCATTTTGTAGAAGCAATGGACACTAGATTAGGTGTGTAAGGGCTGGGTTAACAATTGGGTCAATTAGTATCAAATAGAGGGCAAATAAAACTAATCGCGCTTGGAATATCTCCAAGCGTTCCGAACTAAACAACATTTCTTAATCTTGTCAACTAATTGTGTTTCGCTCTCATCTTTCATCTCAACTCTCGAAAACCTATAATTTTGATTTTCCATTTCTACTAATTCTCGGAAGTTAACTAATTTTCGAGAGTTGAGATGAAAGATGACAGCGAAACACAATTAGTTGACAAGATTCAGAAATGTTGTTTTCCACAGCTTACTAAGTTGAAAAATTATTTGAACTGCAAGGAAACTCATGAACTAGTTGTAGATTTTTGAATTTATACAATTTGTTACTGCACCGAAATACAAAAATGATATGTTAATTTTTCCTGAATGTATGTTCTAGAAGACATGTAAGTGGCCCATAGGGGTTCCATTTGAAAAAAAAATAATTATTGATCAAAATGTGCTCTGCGATAATAAAAATTGTACGTAATATAAAACTCAAATTATTGATTCCTTCATTTATTTATTTATCCATGAAAACGGTGAACTTCACGACACCTCAATCGAGTTTTTAAGAAGTAAATGTGATACAAAATAACAGTCAATTCGTTGATTCTGTACATTTTTATTACAAGCTTATATTTAGTTACACTTGTTCGTTCGTTTGTTAGTTTGTTAGTTTGTTACAAATCTTGCAAGTGAATTTTGACCGACTTCTAGTCGTTCGATTGATTTGAAATTAGGCAGGTGTTCATAATTCCGATGACAATGTATTATGGAATTTTTGTTAAAGAAAAAACGAAATGGCGGCTCCCAAATGGCAGACGAGATTTGTAATTATGGTCCGATTTGATTCAAAATTGGTATGTGGGGGTTTTTCGGGTCGGAGATTATGAATTTTTTGTCAAAGTTCATAAATTTGAGATGGCGGCTCCAAGATGATGGACGAGTTTTGTGATTATGGTCCGATTCGATTCAAAATTGGTATGTGGGGGTTTTCGGGGTCGGAGATTATGAAATTCAAGAATGCGACCCCAAGATGGAGGACGTATTTTGTGATTATGGTCTAATTCGAATAAAAATTGGGGGTACGCAGGGGTTTCCGATGTGGAAGGGTTTTTTTATATAAATTCAAGATGCGCCCCAAGATGGAGGACAGTTTTGTGATTAGGTCCGATTCGATTCAAAATTGGTATGCGGGGTTTTCGCGGAGGGATTTGAATTTTTTGGTCAAAATTCATAAATTCGAAATGGCGGCCCCAAGATGGAGGACGAGTTTTCTGATTATGGTCATATTTTATTCAAAATTGGTATGTGGGGGTTTTCAGGTTCGGAAATTATGCATTTTATGTCAAAATCTATAAATTCAAGATAATAATAATAATGATGAGTTTATTTACCAAATGTTATCATTACAGAATTAACACTAGAATTGTTGTTGAAATGTAAATGAACGTGGAATTCCCACTAAAACTGAAGTTGCGCGTGGATTTTGCACAATTTAATTTACAATATTCCTTATGCATATGATATTCACAATATAAAATAGCTTGAATTGGTCTCACTTTGTTAATATTAATATTGATTCCTAACATTATGACATCTAACCTATTTTAGTTATAACTACGTGAAAATTAACAATAAACAAAAATTGTAAACGAACAATTTGTGAAGTATTATAATCGACAGACGATATTGATCTATATAAAAACACAATAATAACATGAAGATTCAAAAAGTCTGTTAGTCAAAGAGAGAGCGAACCAGATCTCGATTCAAGTTAAGAATGTAGTTTCTGATTATTTTTTTCAACATTTGACGAGATTGTATATTCATTATATTTATTTTTTGTTCAATGGGCAGAAAGATTTTTGGAATGAGGTAAGATATATTTCGTTGTCCGATTTTTGTACTACTCAGAGATGCTTCAACATGATATTCTTTTTTTCCTAGTAAAATGTTCATGGTCGATATTATCTGATAGATATTTGTTTTTGTTTAGATGTGCTGTAAGTATGTTATTAAGAAATGTTTGTCATACTTCGCATATTCTTGCTTGTGAAAAAAATAATTTGCTCGAGAAGGTTGGTTTTTTCCATACATAATTTTTAGAATTAGTTTCTGTTCCGTTTCCAACTTTTTAAAGTGAGTAGCAGCAACCCCTCCCCAGCTCAATATGGCATATTAAATAGAGCGAAATAAATGATCTTTAAGTGGTAAGTGTCAAGTAATTTACTCAAATATTTGAATTTGAACAGCATACTTCCTTAAGGTTTTTGTAACATTCTCAATGTGAATAACCCATCTCATCTCATCTCAATATTTAATGGTATCTGTTCTGGAAATATCAATAACCGATTCGTTATATGTATATCGAGGGTGTTAAAATTTGGTAGATGATAGAAGATGGCGGACGAGTTTTGTGATTATGGTCATATTCTCTTCAAAATTGTTGTGTGGGAGTTTTTGGGGTCGGAGATCATGATTTCTTTCAGCTCAAAACTTACAGGGAATAGACCTTGTAATAACGAACTATTAGAAATGAGCAGATTAACAGGTATATTCCGTAAAAAGCCGTTATTGAACGATCCGTTATCAAACGACTGTCGGTAGCCGGCTCTTAACGATGCGTGTGAACAATATGTCAAAAATAATTATTCCTTAAAAGGAGTCGCTAGAAATGACCTTGGCAATTTCAGTAAAGAGATCCAATGAATGTTTTCAGGATGGTTAATGATAATTTTTCGTTCCGTGCTGAATGTTGCTAACTTAACAACTGTTATTTCATAATCAAATGTCAGTATAGAAGTCTTGTCTATGATCAGGTATTCGAAGATCGGGGTAGTTTGGATTTTATAAAAAATCATGGAAAATACCAAAGTTAAGAGAAAACGTTCTTCGAAGACCACCAGAACGCAATATATGTTGTAGGTATTTAGAAACCTCGAAAATAATGAACACTTCCGAACGAATAAATTTATTTATTTTTCTTCAGAATTCATTAAATTGCATATGAAAAATATCAATACAACTTGCCTTCTATACAATTCTCCACATAAAATGTTGATTAAACCTGCCATATCAAAATATAAATCCACAATTTCCACAAAACTAGTTCAAGTCGTTAACAAACTGCACCCATTCTATTCCCGTTAGCGAACGTTAGACTCTGTCGTTCACTAGTGCACTACCGATATCGTAACGACTTTATATTTTTACAGAATACGATTTGACACAAATATCGTTAATATAACGATAATAGTTGGATAACGACATCGCTATGAGTTACGGAATAGACCTGTAAGACTAACTAAAAAGCAAAAAATAAAATTGCTAATAAAAATACTTTTTAAAGGCAAGCTTTTATTTAAGCCGTGTACTAAAACGTATAAAATAAGTTCAAGTCATCGCTGACAATGATTCAAGTATTTTTTGTTGAATTATTTGGTTTCAAAAAGCGCGCGAATTGTAATAAAATTATTGCTCCGGCAAGTTGTTATTTACCAACCAATCACTGCCCAATCAAATTAATTGATACCTACTTTTATGAACACTTCGCGCGACAATCTTTTTGAAACCAAATAATTCAACAAAACATAATTAAATCATTATCAGCGATGACTTAAACTTATTTTATACGTTTGGGTTCACGGCTTTAATAAAAGCTTATCTTTAAAAAGTTTTTTATTAGTTATTTTCGTCATTCGCGTTATGAGTTTAGCTCCGGACTAATCGCCGCTTGGATAGACTCTTACTTTCGGTAATGCTGTGAGGTAAAAATTAGGAATTATTATTACTATACTCGCTTGATTGCTGATGTACAGTGTGGAAAAATTACATTCTCTTGCGGGCGCAAGCGCGTTAATGCATATATGAAATACCAAAGTATAAACTGTTCTACATATTTTAGGTGGTTTGCATCTATTTACTTTAAATTGGTATCTTTCATTGCAATTCCATTGTATTTCGTAAAAAATCCACTTACTGCCACCCTATTCATTTTCAGTGATCGGTAGCGAAAGTAAATGAACCGATGGCGCGGCCAGTCGGAAAGGTAGATTTCAGAGTGTAATTATTGATTCTGAAGTTGCCACCAATCAGAAACAATTTTAAAGTTTCATTGGAAACAAAAACATAAATTATATTTTTGTATAAACCTTGAACTTTTCATTCAAAAGTTGGTGAAGGACCCAAATCTCTCTAAATGTTTCCTTATATTTCTATGTAATCTGACTCAAATCAATAGAAAGAATTATAACCAGCACACAAGAATCTAGACAGTACTTATTAGTGTTACAATCTTAATATCACTTAGAAAAATAATTTCTAATATTTAACTTTGAAATCAAGAAATTTCAAATGTTTTTTTAATATCATATTCTTGTTCAGCGACCTCAAAAACCTCTATAGCATCAATTTGGCTGAATTTACTTCAAAATTCTTCAAGTTATTTAAAATTTTACTAACAATATTGTTTTTTATCGTTTAAACAATTAATAAACAATTAGCGCACAAATACAGGGTGATTCAAAAGTACTTTGCCAAACTTCAGGTGGTGATTCCTCACAATATTCTAATATGAATTGTTCAAATGAATATATGTCCAAAAACGCTTCGTTTCCAAGGTACAGGGTGTTAACTTTTATTTTTATTTTCGATTTTTCAAATAACTTTCGAAATACTGACGTTAATTATACAAAAATTGGTATTGAGAGGTTTTTTGAGGTGTCGAATTCGAACCTGATGTCATTATTGCTCTTACTCGTAGGGGGCGCCACCTACACGTCTTTATATTTTTTGGAGATTCATAACTTTTTTAGCGTACTCCTATCACATTTTTAATTTAAAAAAAATCAATTTCTCTATAATATCTACGTAAAAAAGCTACCCTTGTTACAAGTCGCTATAAGCAACCGTTTTCTATATATTTGGACTTGAAAATGTCAAGTCGATTAATTGATAGTCGATCCTTGTTGAATTATTACCATTATTTTGCATTTTTCACAAGAATGCTTAGGAAATGAATTTGACGTTTAAGTAAATAGTTTTGGTAATTACATCTTATGTGACAGTTAAACGTTTTGTTGAAGTTTCTGTAAGTTTTAAAACACTAATTTTGAAAAAATGGATTATTTAAACAATAATGCTCATTTAGCCGATATGGCCTTTTATGGCCTTGCGGATGGCAATGCCCCCGAAGCAAGACGTATGTACCAGGTGCGATTTCCTAATCGAGTACTGCCTTCAGCTCCAACATTTACCAGTCTCCACCGTCGTTTGGCAGAAACAGGTAGCTTTGAGAGGGCATCTGATATTATTGGAAGACCACGAGCAGTCCGAACCCCAGAATTGAAAGGAGCTGTTTTGAACGCTGTCGAGGAGAATCCAGAAACAAGTACAAGAATAATTGCTGAAGCTCTCAATTCTACTCAGTCCACAGTTTGGAGAATTATCCACGATCAACAATTTTATCCATACCATATTCAAAGGGTACAAGCTTTTGCCACGAGACTTTCCCCAACGCATTACTATGTGTCAGTGGTTTTTGAGAAAATTGGCTGGTAATCCTCAATTTTAGAGATATGTACTTTTCACGGACGAGGCAAACTTCTCCCGAAATGCTATCACAAACTTCCATAACAACCATGTTTGGGCTCTGGAAAATCCGCACGCAGTAAGTGAAAGACTTTATCAGTATCAATTTTCTGTAAATGTATGGGCGGCAATAATTGATCCAGATAGGTCCTTTCTTTCTTCCGTTCCGACTGAATGGCGCAACTTACAGAGACTTTTTAGAAAATGAATTGCCGGGACTACTTCAGAATGTACCATTAGAAATTCGTATCCGCATGTGGTTTATGCATGATGGGGCTCCGGCCCATTTTAGCGTTGTAGCCAGGGAATTCTTTAACACTGTCTATCCAAATCGATGGATCGGAAGTGGGTAGAAGAACTTAACCAGGCGTGGGCACCAACGTCCTCACATCTAAACCCGCTAGTTTTTTATTTTTGGGGACATTTGAAGTCAGTAGTTTATAAAACTACAGTAGCGAACGAGGAAGATCTAAGAAACCGAATAGTAGACGCCTGTGAAACAATAAAAAACACACCAATAATTTTTGAGCCTGTATCTTCGCTGAAGTTGGACACTTTGAACAATTTATTTGAATACAATTTAGTTTCCTTTATTTTATTTTATTCTACATATTCAAAATTTCTTGAAATAAAATGTTGATATTTCTTGCAAATTTTATTAAAACAAATACAGATTTTGCACCCTTGATACAAACATAACTATTTGAAACGAGTAAAAATAAATAGAATAGGTGGCGCCCCCTACAAAAAATCAAAACTACTTACTTAAACGTCAAATTCATTTCCTAAGCATTCTTGTGAAAAGTGTAAAATAATGGTAATAACTTCAACACGCATCGATTATCAAATAATCGACTTGAAATTTTCAAGTCCAAATATCTAGAAAACGGTTGCTTATAGCGACTTGTAACAAGGGTAGTTTTTTTACGTAGATATGATAGATGAATTGATTTTTCTACTGAAAAATGTGCTAGAATTACGCTAAAAAAAGTTATGGATCTTCAAAAAATAAAAAGACGTGTAGGTGGCGCCCCTACGAGTAAGAGCAATAATAACATCAGGTTCGAATTCGACACCTCAAAAAATCTCTAAATACCAATTTTTGTTTAATTAAGGTCAGTATTTCGAAAGTTATTAAAAAAACGAAAATAAAAATAAAACGGTAACACCCTGTATCTTGGAAACGAAGCGTTTCCGGACATATATTTATTTGGACAATTCATATTAGAATATTGTGAGGAATCACCTACTGAAGTTTGTCAAAGTACTTTTGAATCACCCTGTATAAGTTTATAACTTTTTTTCTGCAAGTCATTTCTAAGTAATATCAGATGGTTCTAGGAAAATCCATAGCGTCCTCCAGGATTCCGAAATAATGCATAATTTTAAGCTATTTTTACTCCACTATAAAATAATTTACGATATGGTGCGAGAGAAATTCTTTGATTGGGAACTAACTCAAACATTTTTATTGCAAATCTAGGATACCGAATCTAGGAATCATGTAAGTATGATGTAATTAATTAGTCTATTTGAAAGTACTCAATTTCTTCCAACTTTTGTAGACAGTGATATGAATTGAAAAACAATATAAATGCTGTTTATAAAAAGTAGAACTGTGTTTATTACGCTATTCATTAAATGAACATTATTTTTAACAGTACTCAAGTAATAAATGTTTATGCCATAATTTATACACTTAAATCTTGTAATATTGACATATGGGACTGTTCCAGCTATTCCAAAAGTATATTCGATGTGTTACAGAATAGGGTCATTGAACTCATTCCAATTTGGGAATCAGAGATTCCTGCATTTTTTTTAAATAACATTTTTACTTTTCCGTATTCTTGAGAAATAAATGAAAACATGCAATACTTCATAAATACAAAGACAATGAACTAAAATACTTTGTAGATAACGTACCCAACTTATACACTTGAACCCAGTGCATGAAAAGGAAATCACGAATATCATCAATGATTTGAACCGAAATAAATCAGGCTCGATCATCAAATCAGGCAGAAAACATTAAACAATTAAGTGAACAAATAGCTATTCTACTGACATACCTACATCATCAATCAATGCTTTTAGCTAGGTAATTTCCCGATTTGCCTTAAACTGGGAATCAAACCATTATACAGGGTGTGCGAAAGTTTTTAGGGAATGATTCTCTGTTCGAAAATTAAAGGGGGTCTTTTATCTAAACAAAAGCTCTTAGGCCTTTCCTTAAGTTAAGTTAAACGCTTTCAAAAATGATAAAAAAAAATCTTGAAATTGCTGATTTGATGAAAATATAAACAGGATGTTCATAAAATCAGATGTGGAATCATCTGCGACTGAAAGATAAACCTTAGTCACTATCTTCCATCGTCAAGATAACCTCTTGTGGGGTATTCATGTTGAAAAGTGAAACATTTCAATTGAATATTGATAGAAAGATTTTTCTGTGAATTGAAAAATCCACGATTAAAACGAAGTTATTTTTTGTGAATGTCTAACAGAAAACAACTACTTCCCCGGCTAAAGCCACGCTGGACATTGAGTTCTTAATTAAGACTGGAATAGAAAATCAAATAACTATCTGAATAAAAATGCAAATTTTCAATCTCAGATTTTTATTTTGAGTTAGGGCCTCTTCAGAATATCTATCAGATGTAGTTCAAAGTCCAGCGTGGCTTCAGCCGGGGAAGTAGTTGTTTTCTGTTAGACATTCACAAAAAATAACTTCATTTTAATCGTGGATTTTTCAATTCACAGAAAAATCTTTCTATCAATATTCAATTGAGAATGTTTCCCTTTTCAACATGCAATCCCTATTCCATGTGTTGAGAAAAACGATTCAATGCAAAACTTTTTTAACTCTTGTGTTGTTTCCGTAAAAGCAATAGTTTCTTAATAAAAAATAAAATACAACATCGTGCAATAACTAATATTCAGTAAATAGAATCGAAAAAAATTTGTACGTGGCTGTCACGTTTTGTTTGCCCAAATTATGACTTGAATCGTAGTATTTTGAAATTATTCCTCATGTTTTAACTTTCAATGTAGGTATGTATCAGTACCATATTTTGTTTTAATATGTAGAATATCGAATTAAAAATACAAACAAAACAAAATTATGTTTATTACAACAAAGAAAAAGTCAACAAGATCAAACGGAACGGAGTTATAAAAACTGCTCGAAATGACCACCTCCAACCATTAGACAAGAATCAAGTCTTTGTCGCATAGATTAGCGCAAATGTTGAAATATTCCGGGTGTATTTTGGATTGTTTCGCAGGCTGCATTTACACATTCAATGGGAATCGTATAAACCTAAGGTTTTAGGTGACGCCAGATGGAATAGTCCAAGGGGTTTAAGTCTGGAGATCTGGGAGGCCAAGGTAGAGGTATAGATACACGTCGTCCTAGTACTGAAGAGCACTTATGCTAAAATGGATAGGCGTCGAATAGCTAGTAGAATATTTTCAAGTAAAATGGGAAGCTGCTCCTGGAGAAAATTTGTATTTAGCTTTTAGTGAAAATTCATATTGGTACCGACCTTCTTGAATTGCATGTGGGTTATTTTCGGCCCATAGATGATTGTTATGAATATTTGTAATCCCTTGCCTTGAAAAGTTGGATTCGTCAGTGAATAATAAAATTAGGCATTTCTGGGTAATCCTTTGAAGATTCCACTCGATGGGGAAAATCTCGCGGCAAAAGTGCTGGACTCGTTGAATATGGTAAGGATACAATTGGTGATCCTTTAAAATTTTCCAGATTAGTTTATTACATTTAGTGTGTTAGCAATTTGTTTTGTACTTAATTCCGGACGATCTCCAATCATAGTAAGAACCTCCTCTTCCACTGCCACCGTTCTTATTACTAGTGGACGACAACATTTTGAAAAGTCCCTCTTTCACAGAAATGTTGGTGAAGATATGCAAAAATTGTGTGATGAGGTATCACGCGCTGAGGATTCATCTCTGCATGAAGCCGTCCAGCTTCCAAAGAATTTCCATTGGTACGACCATATATAAAATTCATATCGGCGATTTCAATCTCCAATTATTCATATTGGAGATTTAAAAGGCACAATTAAACTTTTTCAACTGCCAAAAATAACCAAAACGACTTTACAGCTACCTTCCAGATTTGAGTTCAAACAAGCGGAATAATTTTAAAATACTACGATTGATGTCATAATTTGGTCACACAAAACGTGACAGCCACCTACTAGATTTTTGATTCCATTTACAGATCCGTTCATGCACGATGTATTTTATTGCTTTTACGGGAACAAAACAAGAGTTAAAAAAGTTCTGCAATAAATCGTTATTTTTAACCGACGAAACCAAAAAGGAGGAGGTTCTCTATTCGACCCGTATATTTTATGTTTTTCCATCATATTATTTTATGTATGATCACTCATAACTTTTTACTGAGGCGTCCGATTCCGATAATTCGTTTTTCGGTGGATAGGGTGTACTTCGACTTTGGTCCCATTCGAATTTAAAAGATGAAATCCACCCCTAAAGGTAGCGAAATGAAGGATATTGATCACTCACCCTCCGAATTCTTGTCCGTTAACCGATTCTATCAGGCATAACTTTGTACTGGGTTCTTCGATTTGGATGATTCTTTTCTTAATAGATAGGGTATACCTTATATTTGAATTTCGAAAGGAATTAGCCACCCTTACGGGTGGAAAAATGGGGGATAATTGATTTTCCACTAGTGAACATTAGCACACACATACGTAGTTGACAATGACAGATCGCTACTGACATTATTCTTGTTCCGTGAAAATCAGTATATTTTATGAGAGGATGGAATGATATACAAAGTGATGAAATAAACTTACCAGAACAACGAAAATAATTTATATTACAACAAATAGTAAAAGTAGATAATCATATTATTTAACTGGTAATAGTTGAAGTAAGGTGGGTAAGTAAGTATTTTGGGAAGTAATCAAAAAACAAGTGGGTAGTAATTGGTAGATTTTAGCCACAAAAAATTGAAAAATAAAAACTTTTTAACGAAAAATTAAACCGACGAAATACGGAACTTAAAAGTAAAAAATAAAAACTTTTAACAAAAAATTAAACCGACGAAAAAATCAATTGAAAAGCAAAAAATAAAATAAACCTTCTCAGTCTAAATGATAATTGAGCTCCTAAACTAATGTAAGTAACTGATTTTGAGTCGGCGCCAAACAAACTAGCAATTGAATTAGGTGAAGCGTAAAATGATGGCAGCGAGATGCACGGCTGCGTTTTGATGACTTCTTTCATAGATAATGATCTTCGATAATAGTTTGTTTGGCGCCGACTCAGAATCAGTTACTTACATTAGTTTAGGAGCTCAATTATCATTTAGACTAAGAAGGTTTATTTTATTTTTTGCTTTTCAGTTGATTTTTTCGTCGGTTTAATTTTTTGTTAAAAAGTTTTTATCAACAGATATTTTTAAATGAGGAAACATTGTTTTGTTAAAAAGTTCTGGTGAAAAATGGAATAGGGGTTGCATGTTTTACCAATTAAAAGATTATTGGTAGAACACGCCACAAAATGTCATTTTTTCAATCTTCAGAAATTTGAAGAAAAAAAAATATTTTTCCCCATTTTTGGA
This sequence comes from Gonioctena quinquepunctata, assembly GCA_018342105.1. Lineage (NCBI taxonomy): Eukaryota > Metazoa > Arthropoda > Insecta > Coleoptera > Chrysomelidae > Gonioctena > Gonioctena quinquepunctata. The sequence goes on along the minus strand of JAFIRS010000318.1, from coordinate 424,765 downwards.
AGCGTGCAACTTTTCACGAAAGGCCTAAAAGCTTTTGTTTACATGAAAGACTCCCTTTAATTTTCGAAAAGAAATCGCTTCCTAAAAACTTTCGCACTTATTTGGCATCACCCTGTATAAGAATGGAAACAAAAACGAAATTGAATAAACCATCGTCCAATTTCCTTACTGTCAATTTTCTCGTTTTTTTTTTGAAAACTCGTAAAATAAATACAATGATTGCTTTTAAAACTCAAAATTGCCTCCGGAAACCAATTTCGATTCAGAGAAGGCCTCAGCAAAGAAGACGCAATATTGAAATTGACCTCGAAAATATATAAGGCTCTCAATTCCGTTTTTGTTTTGCTTTCGATATCGTGTGCCATCAACATCTATTATAAAAACTTCAATCATATGGTATTCGAGGACCTGCATACTATTTACTGAAGGACTAACAGATCCAAACAAATGGTTGAAATTGAAGGAATAAGAAGCTGTCCAAGAGTCGTCGACTACACAGGGTACTCTGATTAACAAGTTGAATAAATAATAGTTTGAAAAAACTAAAAAACACGCTTTTATAAAAAACCAGACTAAAAAAATAGAAAATGAGAAAAAAAATTATTTTATTTAAAAAAAAAGCTTGGGGTGCATGGTATCGCCTCGGTGTGTAATGTACTATATAATTATTGATACCATAACGTTTTATAAAATTTTTTTAGTTTTTTCAAACTATTATTAAATTTTTTTTAGTTGGTTTATTTATAAAAGCGTGTTTTTTTAGTTTTTTTTTAAACTATTATTTTTATTATTTTTTGCAAATTAAAAAATGGAATGATCTTATCAAATTAGGTAATCATAATATTCGACCCCAAAAACCCCCGCATACCAATTTTGAATAGAATCAGACCATAATCACAAAACTCGGCCGCCATTTTGAAGCCGCCATCTCGAATTTTTCAATTTTGACAAAAGATTCATGATCTCCGACCACAAAAACCCTCAGATACCAAATTTGAAGCGAATCGGACCATAATCACAAAATTCGGTCGCCATTTTGGAGCCTCCATCTTGAATTTTCCAATTTTCACAAAAGAATCATAATATTCGACCCCAAAAACCTCCACATACCAATTTTGAATAGAATGAGACCATAATCACAAAATTCGTCCCCCATTTTGGAGCCGCCATCTTGAATTTTTCAATTTTGACAAAAGAATCATAATTTCCGACCACAAAAACCCTTGGATACCAATTTTGAAGCGAATCGGACCATAATCACAAAACTCGTACGCCATATTGGAGCCGCCATTTTGTTTTTTCTTCACACAATTTTTTTTTAATGCCTTGTCACCGGAATTATGTACACCCGCCAAATTTCAAATAATTCGGACGTCTGGGAGTGGGTCAAAATCGCGCCCAAAAGAGTCGGTTACAAACAAACAAACAAACAAACAAACATACAAGTGAAGCTAATATAAAGCGTGTAAAAACGGGTTAATTCTTGTTCCCGGTCCTAGTAAAAATATGTGCGATAGCTCATTCGATCCGTAATGACGTCTAGAAAATTGTATCTCGAGCATTTATTAACACATAAAAAATTGCAATTGTTATTAAAAAAATGAGATGAAATAAAAGATATTCAGTTTTTTGTTAATAACTCAAAAACTATTGATATATAAGAACTTTTGAAAAAAGATCCTCAAGAGGAGGAAATTTCCAATAAAAAACTTTCGACTCCCGGAATTATATCTCCATTATTTATAATTTTTATTCAACACCGCTGGAGACAGTATATCACACAAAATAATTTTTTTATAGTATTAAATATCAATTTAAAAATTTGAAAAAATTATGGTGTCATCAGAACACTTGAAAGAATGAAGCCCCGTTGGAAAAAAAATTATATCGATTTTTCAAAAAGTTATCGATTGGTAATTAACTAATTTTTATCCAATCTCTGTTTTTACAAAAGTCGACATAAAAGATTAAATAATTGACCTATAAACTTTTTGCTTCTTGGAGCCCTTCTTATGTACATACTTAAAAGTTATATATTTTTTTAAATGAACAAAATATGAAATATTAAAAAAAAATTGTTGACAAATGTTATTATACAGCTGTTTTTGCATCATACAATGGCATTAATTAACGTAGAAAAAAAAATGTTTATGTCATTTTTTAAGAAATTGTTTATAAACAAATAAACAAGTATGATATTAAAAAAAAAAAAATTCTTACCATTTCATTGACAAGACAAAATAATTATTTGAAAGAAAACCTTAAATTAATTTTTTAATTGTTTATAATCTTTTTTTTATATTTTGTTTGTTTAAATAATTAATTGAGAATTTTGTTTTTCTTTGAAAATTATAATTGGCATTTCTCTATGAGTTAAAAAAAAAATATTTTTTTTTCATCAAGAATTTCATTGTTTATTGATTATTGATCATTTGTTATAGATAATTTGTGACCCTCGGTTTATTTTTTTCCCAGAAATAAAAAAAAAATACAAAAACAGCCATATATAACTTTGATTTCGGTATCGTGTAATATTTAAACTTTGTTATACATGTCTGTTTTTGTAATGTTTTTAACTTCCAGGAAAAAAATAAACCAAGGGTCACAAATTGTTTATAACAAGTTGCTTACTCAATAAACAACGTAATTATCGATAAAAAAAATTGTTAACATATAGAGAAATGCCGATTGTGATTTTCAAAGAGAAAAAAAATTCTTAATTAATTATTAAAAAAACGAAATAAACAAAAAAAATTATTCAAGGTTTTTTTTTTTTAATAATATTTTATCTTGACAATAAAATGGTAAGAAATATATTTTTTCAAATATTATACTTGTCTATTTGTTTATAAACAATTTCTTAACAAATAACTTTTCTTTAATATTTAATTTTTTGTTCATTTAAAAAAATTATAACAAACAAAATATAAAACTGTAATGAACTTTTATCACGTGATCTTGTTAAGTTTTTGTCAATTATTTAAACTTTTATGTCGACTTTTGTAAAAACAGAGATTGGATAAAAATCAGTTAATCGTATAACTTTTTGAAAAATCAACATATTTTTTTTTCTCCAACGGGGCTTTATTCTTTTAAGTATTCAGTTAACATCATAATTTTTTTTAATTTTTAAATTAATATTTAATACTATAAAAAAATTATTTTTTGTGATATACTGTCTCCAGCATGCCATAACGGCCGCGCGGAGACCTATTTTCGGCGTTGAATGAAAATTATGAATAATGGAGATAGAATTCCGGGAATCCCAACTTTTTGATTGGAAATTTCCTCCTCTTTGAGGATCTTTTTCAAAAAATTCTCAAATACTGATAGTTTTTGAGTTATTAACGAAAAACTGAATATCTTTTTTTTTTTCATCTCATTTTGTTAATAACAATTGCAATTTTTTATGTGATAATAAATGCTCGAGAAACATTCTTCTAGACATCATTCCAAATCGAATGAGCTATCGCACATATTTTTAGGATTTTAACTTGTTAATCAGACTAGGGGACGGTACTCGGAACACTCTTATTCATAACTTTTCAGTTGCCACTTTTTTCATTTGTCCAATCGTTTAACCCTTTCACTGCTACATTTTACTGGAAGACATGCCCAGAAGCGGCTATTTGTTTTTAAGTAAAAAATAAAATTCCACTTACTTACGAAAAAAAATTCCGAAACGAACTAGAGAATGTTCGTGCGTCACGGATCCGTGCCATGCGCACTGTCTGAAAACTCTGGCACGGATCCGTGCCATGAGCAGTGAACGGGTTGAGAAAGCCCCGAAAGATATTTTCTTTGAAGTTTCAATTGCGTTTTTGCAATCTTAAATATTATTGAATATTATGTTATCTGTAGCCTCCAATTATTTTAATCGTTCGAAGAGTATTCCTCATTTTCCTGAACTATTTACCGCCCTAAGTTTTACGTAGAGAAAAAAATGTTAGAGCAAGCTCAGTGCGTGTGTGATTTCATAAAAAGAATGTGATCACACTGAGGGATGGTTAATTCAGTAGTTGTTATTGTAATTCATTCATATGTATTAAAATAGAGATTTTCGATGATATGATGTTAAATAACATATCTACAACCAGTTTCGCTATCATTGTTACAAAACAAAAGGGCGTCGCCTCGAAATAGAAGTGTCTATATTAAATTATACGCAACCATTAAATATTCAAATTATACATCATTCATTCGGATGTGAAAACCGAAGAAAGCAACATCTATGTACGTTATCGACTATTCAGGTGTGGCTATATAGCACCTATCCATATTTTACAATCAAAATACTGACATGGAAATAGCGATGACGTATTATTACCGATTAACGACGAATCATTAAGTGAACATGATCGCTTCAATTTCGGCACACTTTCTGTTTCTACTATGGTCAACAAACCTCTTCGAAAAAGATGGTACGCCTGAACGATTGATATATCACATCTAGTATTTTCTCTTTAAACCATACAGGGTGTGATATTTGAAGTCCGCATAAAAAAATCGTGTGGCTTGCGGTAGGTGTTGCCTGTTGAAATCGTCACGTAATACCAAGCAATACTATACCTATATATCCTTTTTCCAAACTCCTCCGCCACAGTAAAAGGTATTTTATTCCTGATAATACTATTCGTTATATTATATCAAATTGACGTGCCACATATTCAATGTAAACCATTAATCCAACTTCGGCATACAAACAACATAAGAAATTATTGAGAAAAAAGATATAAACATCTAAACACACGTTATATAGAAATATAAAAGAAACAAAAATATCTTCCACGTATTACCACTCAACGATAATATCCGACTTGTATTCGCACATGTATCGAGGGTAGTATCATGAATTTTGGAAATTTTCGAGAAAGCATTTTGCACGGAAATTTTACTGAGTGCGATTTGCGGTCTTATTATCTGACCAAAGCGAAGCTTGAGTGGTTTAATCTTTGATAATAAGGCCGCAAATTGCACAAGTTGAATTTCCTAAAAAAAAATTTTTTTAAAATTGCGATTAAGTCTTCTAACACGAATGCTATTTGATGAGAATATTTGCCGAATCACATTTGAAACTGGATAAAATTACCAGAATTCATATTATATTTGAATTTTCAACATGAAAAATTACAACAATTCTCGTTCTAAAATTGAAGGGATCGTTTCCGTTTCTAAATGCTTCATTCATTTACAATAATCATTCACTGCTCTTGAACTCTCCCAAATAGAAAAAATAGAGAAATGTTGGTCCTGAGAATAAAATATAAATAGGTACATTGGAGCATGTCCAACTTTTTTATTAGTACAACTTTGAAAGGCGAAAAAATATGAAAGTTACACCCAATTTCTCGAAATATATTTTTAATTGACACTTCAAAGCTTATTTCACCTCTACGACCAATTCTAGGTTTAGGCATCTCTGGAAACATCTGATATATCTTTAATTGCAGAAAAGCCAAAGTTTTATTTTTCTTCAGAAAACTACTTCTGGCATATTTAACAGTAACTCACTCTTAGCAAATCTTGATGACTTAGGCTATATGATGTTTAGTAGCTTTCACCTTCAACCTTTATGAACACCAACTCATCAACTTTCAGATTTGTAACATTTTTTGACAAAGTCTCTAAATCTTCTTGATTCTTCAAAAGATCTTCAAACGTTTCCATATTAAATATAGGAATTGGCACTTAAGCTTAAATTCCTATGTCCATTCTAAAACAGAGTATGCATCTATCATTTGGTGTCCATATTATAATGTCCATTCAAATAATCTTGAACGAATCCATAGACGCTTTATGAAATATCTCTCTTTCAAAGAAGATGGTGCGTACCCTACTACAGGAATATGTAATACCGCTTTACTAGAGAGACATAACTTTACCTCTCTTGCAAGTAGAAGGAATACATCTGTTCTGATTTTTCTTTATAAGGTGATCCATGGCCAAATCAACTGTAGTGCTATTTTCAGTATGCTGAATTTTCATGTTCCAAGAGTAAATTCAAGATATAACACTCTATTTTACCTCGAATTCTCTAGAACAAATGTACAGAAAAAGTCACCCTTATTCAGAATTTACAACAACTTCAATACTATCAATAATAGTTGTGACATTTTCTCTTGCAACATTGCTTCATTGAAAAAAATCAGTTTTTGATATTAATTTTCCTTCTCTCTAGTTTTTGTATCATGTCTCATTTCTACACTATTGTTGTATCTTTACTGATTCCCAAATTATTTATGTTTTTTTTTTGAACCTGTGATTTTCCCACCCTGTAAATGGATTTCTGTTGGGTGGCGTACAATAAAAAAAAATCCACGATAGGTTTCTTCTTGATTTTTTTCTTCGATTTGTTTTTTCCAGGGAAAGTTCAACTTGCGTAGAGGTAAATCATCATGCTAGTCGGAAATTGAATTAATACAACAAGTTTATTTTTTTTAACCCCGACGCAAACAGAGGGTTGTTATAAGTTTAGCGTGAGTATCTCTCTGTGGCATTGCAGCTCCCAAACGGACGAACCGATTTTGATTTATTTGTTTGTTTGAAAGGTGTCTTGATCGAGAGTGTTCTTAGCTATGATTCAAGAAAATCTGTTCAGCCGTTTTGAAGATCATCAGCTCTTTTCTAGTTGATGAAGGCATGTGAGCATCTTCCACTTCCTGATCAATTCGAAATTTGGTTTTATGTTACTTCAATGATATTGCAAGAGCATGGTAACCTTGACCTGATGCTGCAGCATCACCTGGAATCTGCAGGATACTCAACTCCTCACCAACTTACAGCAGAAGTATCGTGTTTGGGCTCATTGGAATAATAATAATAATTGAAAAGGGAAACATTCTCAATTGAATATTGATAGAAATATTTTTCTGTGAATTGAAAAATCACCAATAATAAAATAATCAATAAAAAACCTCTTTAAAGACAAGCTTTTATTCAGATACGCTAGAAAGTAAAAAATAATAGCTTTGGATGTGCGACGTAGGTTATTCCGTGAGTTATGGATTCAAAAGCGTGTCGCGCAAAGTTTTCAGTTCGAATACAGAATATTTATGTATCAAGGGCGTAAAATAGGCTTTTATGGACCGCAGCGTGTAAGTAATAGCCCTCGCTATCGCTCGGGCTATTAACACGCCTAGGTCCATAAAAGCAAATTACGCCCGAAATACATACAAAATTTTATGCACGACCGGTATATTTGATGTCAAGTAGATAGATACCTCTTTATATCTAGAACATGATAAAAATACATCAAGGCTGCCGTGAGGATGTTTATTCATATCATATCGGAAACAGAATAAATCAAGAAGTGATGGAATGAATGTTACCATGGCAACAATTCTTCGAATTAGGATTATATAGGCTAGTAGCCATATTTGCTGTCAATTTTTGTGATCACAGATAATTTATTACTGATTTTGAAATGGATTCAAGCGACGAAGAAAGTGTGAATTGTACTCCACAAGAAATAAGTAAAGCAGCTGAGGATGCAAAATTGAGTTTATTGCCAAGTAAATCCAAGAAAATATACGACAAGGTGTATGAAGAATTCGTGAGGTGGTGCAACGGGAAAAATGTAAAAAATAAGAAATACACAGAGACTGTACTTCTTGCCTATTTTCTGGAAAAATCTAAATATTGTAAGCCCTCTACCATGTGGTCATATTATTCCATGCTGAAAGCTACTTCAAATGTACATGATAATATAGATATCAGTAGATACGCAAGATTGATAGCTTTTTTTAAACGAAAATTTGATGGTTATAAACCAAAGAAATCGAAGATTCTAAGCAGAGAAGAAATCGAGTTATTTTTGAAGGAAGCACCAGACGATTTGTATCTTATGATGAAAGTAAGTTCTAATTTCATGTTTTCTCAATGTTCAGTATGTTAATCTGAGAATTTTTTGTAGGTAGCACTGATTTTTGGTATTTGTGGAGCATGTCGCCGCGAAGAAATGGCAAATATCACAGTGGACGACATTCAAGATTTCGAGACATTCTTACTCATAACTATACGAGAAACCAAAACGAAGATAGATCGAGTATTTACTGTAATCGATAAATAACAGAAATCGCCAAGTTATTTGGATATTTACAGAAAATATTCTTCCTTGCGAGATCAGAATGATAAAAAGCGGTTTTTTTATATTATAAAAATGGCAAGTGTACGAGACAGGTTATCGGAAAAAATACATTCGGTCAAATACCATTCAGAATAGCCACTTACCTAGGTATTTCTAATGCGAAAGAATATACTGGTCACTGCTTCAGACGTTCCTCAGCAACTATGTTAGCAGATGCAGGCGAGGATATAATCAACTTTAAAAGACATGCTAGGTGGAAGTCGACGACTGTTGCGGAAGGTTATATTGAAAATTCAGTTGCAAATAAGCTGAAGATTGCTTAGAAAATTGTAGAAAATGATGAGCCTTCTACTAGCCATTGCAGACAATCTGAAAATATTGCTCACTACTCTGAAACACCAGATAATAACATGCATTCTCTTCAGACTTCTAGTAATGAAGAATCAGTTGAAATCAGTAACTATCTGCAACAACAGAAAACAACAAATCCAAATATTTCCATAAATAACTGTTCTAATTGTATTGTCAATATTAAGTTATAATTCATTTTTTAAATTAATTTATGTTCATTGTTTTCGTTATATTATTGTTAATAATGTTTTGGGTTTGATTAAATGATCCATCGGAATATAGATTTCTATCGATATGAGATTGAAATTCACTTTAGCGCCTGTTCAACGATTTTATTCCCCGCCGGGCCATAAAGTAGTCCTTGGGCGCTAAAGTCGTGCATAAAAAGGTTTTTTTATGAATTATTTTATTTTGTGCATTTTAGTAGGTACACCTTAATCTATGCATTTTTGTTAATGCATAGTCATTATGAGGCCTTTTTCCTGTAAGTTCTGAGCTATCTAGTTCTTCAATGAGGAGACCATCTGAAGATTAACTCCTACGCCATCTTCAATTTATGAATTCTGACAAAAAAACAATAATCTTCGACTAAATTCATAATTTCTGACCCCAAAAACCCCGACATACCAATTTTGAATAGAAACGTTCCATTATCCATGTGGAGCCGCCATCTTGAATTCATGAATTTTGAGAATAAATTCATAGTCTTTGACCCCGAAAACCTCCACATACCAATTTTTAATAGAATCGGACCATAATTACAAAACTCGTTCGCCATCTTAGAACCGCCATCTTGAATTTGTAAATTTTGAAAGAAAAATCATAATCTCCGACCCCGAAAACCCCCACCTACCAATTTTGAGTCGAATCGGACCATAAACACAAATCTCGTCCGCCATCTTAGAGCCGCCATTTTTTTTTCTCAAAAATTCCATAAAACCCTTATTACACTATGCCTTTTTCGTGTCTATTTTTGTGCTTATTTTCATGGCTATTTGTTGGCTAAATTTCCCCAAATAACTGGCACTATTACACTGTGCCTTTTTGATGATTGTTTCAGGCGCTAATTTCAGAGCTGCAAACCTAAGGAAAATTGACATTTACCTTAAATGATTAAGTAATTTAGTAAACCTGGACTATTTGTTTCAACTTTTTCCTTACCTGGTACAAGATTTTTTCTTCTTTTCTGTCATACTGAACAAAAGGAAAACTATGTGATTAATTTCATTTGTTTGTTGGTTATGTCAAGTCCAATAGATAATTATTGTTTTGGCAAACAATCAACAAAATAGCCACGCGCGCATGCGTATTTGTTTAAAATTTCAGCCACCGGCAGTCAGGCACACAAATAAGCACGAAAAAGGCATAGTGTAATAAGGGTTTAATGCATTGTCACGGGAACTATGAACACTTGCCAAATTTCACGTTAATCGGGCAACTGGAAGTGGATCAAATTTAATTTGAAAGATTTGATGACAAACATCAGAACAGGTGAAACTAAATAAAAGCTTGTAATAAAAATGAATTGATTTTTTGTGAATGTCTAACAGAAAACAACTACTTCCCGGCTAAAGCCACGCTGGACATTGAACTACATCTGATAGATATACTGAAAAGACACTAACTCAAAAGAAAAAATCTGAAATTGAAAATTTGCATTTTTCATCAGGTAGTTATATGATTTTCTATTCCAGTCTTAATTAAGAACTCATGAAGATGAATGAGTCAAAGAAGAATGTTTTCCTAAAGAGAATACTCACCAGAAATCATTCGTAACATTGACGCAAGAGATACATCGCATTCACTAGGTCTTCAATACATTTTTGTCGACGAAAATCTATTTCATGCTTCCACGATCCCCGCTACCATCGACTAAAATAGTTGCCGAAGATCTGCTAAAACACTGTCCTGTGTAGCGATTAGGATTTTCTAGTTTAAGGAATTTTGCAATATATTTTGGTATACTGCCTAATTTGTTTATCCCAACGGGTTGTTTGGTGCATTTTCCATTTATATATTTAAAAAAAAAGGTTAATTTTCATTTAGTATTGTCTTACGTATAGTGTGATATTTTTTTATTCTAGAATAAAAATGGTCAGAGATCACAAAAGAACGCTGAATTTTGGTTTCTGTATTTGGAATTTTAATAATGAAAGATTTTCCTGTGTCCTCAACAACTTCAATTTTCATATCTCTCAGTTCCTGTTGTCGGCATGCACCACTTTCGCCAATTAAAAGAACACTCTAAAAATAAAAATAACTGTAAGTGTGGAAAATAGTACTAGAAGACATATTTTACCTTCAAAAACAAGTACCTACTGATTGTCAGGAGCCGTTTCGAAGGAAATCTTGAATATTTTTGGCCGTCAAAATTTAAGATTTTGTGCTTCTAAAGCCATCCGATTTCCTTTTTAATAACGTTATTAACTTGGAATAGGCTTCTATATTTATGTTGTTTTTTATGTTTAGAGTGGATCTAATCATTGAGTAAAAGGCCCATAGAGAGCTAGGTTTCATTTTTTCCGATATAGTCTACTCGACAAGTTGAAAATGGTCTAAAATAGAGATACTGCTCTTAAAATTATGTGTGATAGCTCATTGGATCCGGAATAACGCCTAGAAAAATGTGCCAAAATTGTGTATTAGCACATAAAAAATTGCAAAAGTTATGAACAATTGAAGATGAAAAAAAATGGCATTTCGTTTTTTGCCAATATTTCATAAACTATTAATATTTAAGAAATTTCAAAAAAGTATTCTGAGAGAAGAGAAAATTTCCAATGAAAAACTTCCAGCTCCCGGAACTCTATCTCCATTATTTATAATTTTAATTTAACGCTGAAAATGGGTCTCCTAGCGACATTTTTAGGTTGTGCGCGCGGCGTCAGAAGCGAGTACGACACATTAATTTATTTATTTAAGGTATTAATTTTTTTTTTTTATTTGAAACAATCATGGTGTATTCGGAACACTATAAATAATTCATTTCCGTTGGTCTTAATTGTAAATGAAAAAAAATTTTTAAATAATTGTCGAAAAATTTTTTCGCTCCGTAGAGCCTCTCTTATATACATACTCAATAAGTTAAAAAAATATTCATACTTTGTTTATAATAATTTTTATACCTGAACAAAAACTAAAAAATCCGAGTAATGTTGTTAAAAATTTTTTTTTCTAATCATCATATCATATCATCATTTTTATCAATAAAGATATAAATTGATTTGCAAAAAAAAATTTCCCGCCATTTGTTGATAAATTTTTATAAACAAATTGATTATTTCAATATTTTTGGAATTTTTTTTCCACAACTTCATTACATTACAAATATCATGACTTTTAAAAAATAAACTTAATAACAATTTTTAATTGTTTATAATCGTTTTTTTTTATATTTCTATTGTTTAAAAAATTATTTGAAAAATATGTTTTTTCTAAAAATCATAATTTATAGTCCTCTATGAAGTAACAGAATTTTTTTTTTTATCAACAATTCCATTGTTTATTGACTTACCAATTTGTTATAAACAAATTTTCAACTTTGATAGATTTTTTTTCTGAAACTTCTAAAATTTACAAAAACAACCATATATAACAAAGTATAGAAAAAAAAATTACCAATTTTTCCCAATTTCAATTCCCAAAGTACAATAAAAAATTGGATTTTTTTTTTTTCTATACTTAGTTATATATGGTTGTTTTTATTAATTCAAGAAGTTTCAGAAAAAGAATCTAACAAAGTTAAAAATTTGTTTATAACAAATTGATAGGTTAATAAACAATAAAAGTGTTGATAAAAAAAAATTGTTACTTCATAAGGGACTATCAATTATAATTTTTAGGAAAAAAAATATCTAAACTAATTCTTTAAACAATAGAAATATAAAAAAAACGAGTATAAACAATAAAAATTGTTAGTAAGGAATTTTTTTTTTTCAAAAATCATAATATTTGTGATATAATAAAGTTGTGAAAAAATTTTTCCAAAAATATTGAAATAATCAATTTGTTTATAAAAAATTTATCAACAAATGGCGGAAAAATTTTTTTTTGCAAATTTATTTATATCTTGTATTAATGAAAAAACGATAATATGAGGATTAAAAATATAAAAATTTTTTTAACAACATTACTTGGAATTTTTAGTTTTGGTTCAAGTACAAAAATTATTATAAAAAAAGCATGGATGTTTTTTTAACTTTTATGGCGTGATCTTTTTGAGTATGTATATAAGAAAGGCTCTACGATGCGAAAAATTTTACGACAATTATTTAAATATTTTTTTCATTTACAATAAAGACAGAAGTTCGAGAAAATTTTGTTAGTTAACAATCGTTTAACTTGTTGAAAAATCAACTTTAGGTAAAATTTCCAACGGGAATAAATTATATATAGTGTTCAGAATACACCATGATTCTTTCAAATTAAAAAAAAAATTGAATACCTTAAATAAATTAATTAATGTGTCGTACTCGCTTTTGACGCCGCGCGCGCAACGTAAAAATGTCGCTCGGAGACCCATTTACAGCGTTAAATTAAATAAATAATGGAGATAGAGTTCGGAAGCTGGGAGTTTCTCATTGGAAATTTCCTCCTCTTTCGGAATCTTTTTTTGAAATTTCTTAAATATTGATAGTTTATGAAACATTGGCAAAACACGAAATGCCATTTTTTTTTCATCTTCAATTGTTTATAACTTTTGCAAATTTCTATGCGCTGATACAAGCTTTTGGCACCATTTTTCTAGGCGTTATTCCGGATCCAATGAGCTATCACAGATACTTTTGAGAGCAGTATCTCTATTTTAGACCATTTTCAACTTGTCGAGTAGACTAATAGGTATTGAAAATATGCTACCAAAACATTTTCGAAGAAAGAATTCACCTTATTTTTTAGTTTTCAGTCCATGAATCTACTGTAACAATTTTCGTAGCGTTCGCGGGATTTACTTGGCTGTTAATCATTCGTTGCCAACTTTGCCATTGACATCGTTGGGAGGAGTTAAATTTTCGTTCTCACTATCACTTGACATATTGAAAATGTAGGTATTCTTTTTTAAACAGTATGTATCTTATAATTATTAACTAGAACTTATTTGTCTTTCAAAAAAGTTCGTTTGTATTATTTTGATTTTGACAGTTGCTGTGACTACGCTATTGACGGGCGATTACGCGGAATTATTAAATGTTCCGCTTATTTTTACGTATAAATTTTAATATAATCAAACTGTGCGCTTTGTTTACGAAAACTGTGCGATTTGTTTACCGTGCTCAATGAGCTATTCACTGAGGCTGTGAGTCGTGTGTTTTGGACTATTTTCTACAGTGGTCGTAGGTAAAAATATAATACAACCAAAAATGATAAAGTATGAAATTTAAATACAAGTAAGCTACCTAGGCAAAGCAATAATATCAAGTCGTTGAGTCTAAGTCTTAATTAGTTTACTCCGAAAAATTCGCAAAATAGATACAACCGTCAACGACGTCCCCCGACGCGACGTTTGGATCAAAATATTACTACTTATATTAAACTATAGAGGAGAGGGTAAGGAGAACTCTATGTGTTACAAAAAGTGTCCCTAAAAACGTATTAAAATAAGATGGCGTTACTGTACCAGAATACCGTTTTTAAAGAGTTAACAACAAACACAATCAGTGCCGGACTGGCCCATCTTGGCCAAGTGAGATTTTTAAAAATTTGGGGCCCTCAATGAGACAGGCTCATTCCCTTAGATTTCTCTATGGATTTCTCACAATCTCACTGGGCCAGTCCGGCGCTGCCAGATACTCTAGTACGCGAGCGCCATTCTGGCTACTTTCTGACGCGTTATTTAATGCTTTTGGGTTGGCCACTTTTTGAGTTGAACAACCATATGAGATTGTCCTCCTTACCTCTACCCTCCATATATTAAAACTCAAAGGGCCAATACATATTATTTTTTTTACTTTTTAGAGCGTTTTTTCTGTCGTGGGTTTTTTAAATTTTTAATTTGAGTTTTGTTGGTTTTTGGCTTTGTGAGCAACTCTCCTTTATCTTTAAAATGTTTGATTAAAACAATTTTCAGACATCCGTTGGAAAGTGCCCCATTTGCTACCTAGCACAATAATAACTTATTCATCGAGAGTATTTTCATTTTCGAGGTCGACAGAATACCGAAAATAATTGTCATGCGACACATGTTAAATACTAATAGCATATCACACAATCGATAAAAGCCTTAATTATACATCAGTTACTCATTTGAATGAAGTCTCATAACTTTCTTCGGTTCTTTTCAAAGTCTAACACATGTTTAGAAAACTAGACGCACGTAGGTGCAGACAATCCTCCTAGAAAAATTAGCGCAACCATTCTTATGGCAATAACATAATTTTGATACATTGTTCTGCAACAATGTATTATTATGTTCACATCATATTTGCATATCGGGAGTGTCCAAGTATTACGATCATGTTGATGGCGATGATTTCATAGACGCATTTTGATTGAATGCTGTCAAATGAGAAGTGGGCCAATCATCGAACAATATTTTTGTACAAAGATGACGCAGGAATGAGTGTTGCCGTGAGAAACTGAGAAAATTCACTTCACAAAACGGGTTTAAAATGAAATTATACTAAACGGCAAATGCTTATGATCTCGGCCCTTTTAAAAAGATGGAGGCTGGAATATTCAATTGCAATCCATGAATACAGGGTGTTTTACAATTGAATGCTAATCCTGAAGGGCGATAATCCTTATGATGATGATTTTGAGAAGAATTCTTCATATGAACATAGGATGTTGAAATTTAACAAAAAAATCAGTTCTTCCCCAATATCTCTGAAACCGCTTTGGCTTTTTTTAAATTTTGGTACATGCAAAGTACGCACAAAAATACATTTTTTCCATGATGGATTTCTTAATTTTTATCAGTGACGCCCCTGTTAACATTCCCTGTCATATTTTTGATCAAAATAATGATACGCCACTGTCTTTTTTCCCTACCTAAGTCTGACGTCAAAAGTGGGTGGAGCTTAGCGAATTTTTCCAAACAATTCAGGCATTTTTACCCTTTTTAATGATTTATTATCATTATCGAGGACTTCATTTATAGAGGATACTTTAAAACATGTTTTGAAGCCATTCTATATCTGAAAGATGATGAGTAACTATATTTCAATTGAAAAAATAACATAACCTCAACAAACAACAATTCTTGAATTTTCATTAAAAACCTTACCTACCTGACTGACACATACTCAAAAATGTACGCAATTATCCTTATTACCAACGGAAGCAGGAACAATAAACATATAAATAATTTCTTATGGCGTTTTAACATGTAAAAGTCGATTTGTTTGGAAAAGTTCGCTAAGCTCCGCCTACTTGTGACGTCAGGACTTAGGAAGTCCATTGCCCTCTATCTTCTCATAAAAATGGTCACCTACCTTTTTTTCGTCCGGCGAACGGTTTTTGAGTTAGAAAATAAAATGCATTCATTTGCTTGTCCCTATGCGAAATCAGCCGTTGAAAGTAGTAGGATTATCTTGTGGGCTAGAAACACATCACATTTCGTTGTTTTCAACATAAACAATTTTACACTTCTTTAGCAAGATACGTGATATTATTTATGTTATAAAAACTTGTTTATTGAAAAAAACATTGTAAATTTTACAAATTGTATGGGCTTGCTGACGGGAACGCATATGAAGCCAGGCGACTGTATCAAGAGCGCTTCCCTAATAGAATGGTTCCTGATGCTCGAATGATTTCAAGCTCCCACAGAAGGTTATGTGAAACAGAAAGTTTTGAGCAAATCATCACTTGAAAGGAGCACATCGGACTGCAAGAACACCAACAATTGAGGTAGCTGTTTTAAATTCAGTTGACGAAAATCCTGAAATAAGTACGAGGCAAGTTGCCAATAATTTTATTATCGCCCATATTCTAGTATGGAGGATTCTTCATGATTATTTATCATATTCCTATCACATTCAACGGGTTCAGACTCTACTTCCTCGAGACTTTCCATTACGAGTGAATTTCTGCCAATAGTTTCTCCAAAAAGTTACCGAATATCCTTTATTTGACAGGGAAATTTTATTCACGGACGAAGCTAGTTTTACTAAAAACAGGATCAGAAATTTTCATGATAATCATTTTTGGGCCAAGGAAAATCCGCATGCAATCGTGGAATCTCATCACCAGGAGCAGTTCTCATTAAATGTCTGGGCTGGAATTATTGGAGATTACCTAATTGGACCTTTTTTTTACCACGCAGAATAAATGGACATAATTATCGCCGATTTCTTGAAGATCATTTGCCAATTCTGTTGGAAGATGTTCCTATTTTGGAGCGAAATCGCATGTGGTTCATGCACGATGGTGCACCTGGCTCGAAAATATTTAAACCAAAATTTTCATAATCGCTGGATAGGTCGGGGGGAGCAAAGCCATGGCCAGCTAGATCCCCAGACTCAAACAGTCTTGATTATTTTCTTTGGAGACATCTTAAGACTTTGGTGTACAGTCAACCAATTCTAACTGAAGAAGAATTGCGAAACCGCGTAATAGTTTCCTGTGAAGCAATAAGGAATAGTCCAGGAATTTTCCAAAGAGTACGCGAGTCAATGACAAGGACGGCTGGAGCGTGCATACTTGCAGGAGGCGGCCATTTTAAAAAGTTAATTTGATTTTGGTATTTTTTGTTCATAACAGTTGTTTTTAAAAATAAAAAATGTATTTTTATGCGTTATCATTACAAAAACTAAATAATAGTTATCATAAAATTATAAAAATCTTGCCTAGAACCTTTGGTTACCACAATTATGAAATTAATACTAAGAGAAAAAATCGAATAGGGACAAGCAAATGAATGTATTTTATTTTCTAAATCGGAAACCGCCAGACGAAAAAAAGGCAAGAGACCATTTTTATGAGAAAATAGAAGACAATTACAAAAATAATATATATTTGGAAAAAAGACAGTGGCGTATCATTATTTTGATAAAAAATATGACAGAGCATGTTAACAGGGACGCCACTGATGAAAATTAAGAAATTCTTTATCATGGAAAAAATGTATTTTTATGCGTACTTTGCATGTACCAAAATTGAAAAAAAAAGCCAAATCGGTTTCAGAGATAATGGGGAAGAACTGATTTTTTTGTTAAATTTCAACATCCTGTATCTCAGAAATAATGCGTTTGCAGACCTATGTTCATATGAAGAATTTTTCCCAAAATCATCCAAAGATTATCGCCCTCTAGGATCAGCATTCAATTATGAAACACCCTGTATATCCGCATTCTGTATAATGAGAATATATTTGAAGAAAATTATAAGATTGTGGTAATAGAATAACGGAAAACTTTTAATTTGAGATTCCCGCATTTCCTTCAAATATATATTTCTCATATCCAATCTACCATAATCTGTTAAAGAAAATGCAATTGTCAAATTTTCAAATACTTTATCCGTACGTGTGATTGAAATACATTATATTCCGGATAAAAGAGACAATTTTTATTTCGATGCCACAGAACAGAAAAGCTTTTATTGATTGTGGTGGGAAATATGGATTTGTAGAATTTTTTACAATTTCTATTTATAGTCTGATTAACAAGTTAAAAAACGGGTTAATTCTTGTTCCCGGTCCTAAAAATATGTGCGATAGCTAATTCGATTTGTAATGACGTCTAAAAAAATGTATCTCGAGCATTTATCAGCACATACAGAATTGTAATTGTTATTAACAAAATAAGATTAAAAAAAGGTATTCAGTTTTTCGTTAATTACTCAAAAACTGTTAATATGTAAGAACTTTTAAAAAAAGATCCTTAAAAAGGAGGAAATTTCCAATAAAACACTCCCAAATCTCCATTATTTTTTTTTATAGTATTAAATATTAATTTAAAAATTTGAAAAAATCATGGTGTCATCAGAACACTTGAAAGAATAAAGCCACGTTGGAAAAAAAATATGTCGATTTTTCAAAAAGTTATACGATTATTAATTAACTAATTTTTATCCAATCTCTGTTTTTACAAAAGTCGAATAAAAGTTCAATGATTGACCATTACTTTTTTAATTGTTTATAATCGTTTTTTCTTATTTCGTTTGTTTTAATAATCAATTAAGAAAATGTTTTCTCTTTTAAAATCTTAATTGGCATTTTTCTATAGGCTAACAAAATTTGTATTTTTTTATCAATAATTTCATTGTTTATCAAGTTAACAATTTGTTATAAACAATGTGTGACCCTCGGTTTATTTTTTTCCTGGAAGTAAAAAAATTACAAAAACAGCCATATATAACAAAGTACTGAAAAAAATTGTCTTTATTTTTTTATAACATTTTTAAGTACACGATACCGAAATCAAAGTGGCCTCTTAATTTTTCAAGTAACAAATGCATGTAACAGCTGATTAGCAATAGTTACAAACTTGCATTTCAAACATTGATTAATCCTCTACAAAAATGTCCAGAATGTCCATTATTGTATCTCTTATAATTTAAAAGTTATATCTATTTGTTACTTGAAAAATCAAGAGGCCACTTTGATTTCGGTATCGTGTAATATTTAAAAATGTTATAAATAATTAAAGACAATTGTTTTCAGTACTATATGGCTGTTTTTGTATTTTTTTCACTTCCAGGAAAAAAATTAACCTAGGATCACAAGTTGTTCATAACAAATTATTAACTTAAAAAAACAATGAAATTATTGATAAAAGTATAATTTTTTTTTTGTTAACCTATAGAGAAATGCCAATTATGATTTTTAAAGAGAAAAAAAAATCCCCATTAATTATTTAAACAAACGAAATATAAAAAAACAATTCTAAACATTAAAAAAATTATTGAGGGTTTTTTCTCAATCATTATTTTGTCTTCACAATAAATTGGTAAGAAATTATTTTTTTCAAATATTATACTTGTCCATTTTTTATAAACAATTTCTCAACAAATGAAGTGAAAAATTTTTTTACTACGTTAATTAATGCCATTGTTAGATGCAAAAACAGCTGTCTAATAACATTTGTCAACAATAAAATTTAATAATTTATCAGTATCTTGTTGAGTATGTATATAAGAAGGGCTCCAAGAAGCAAAAAATGTATAGGTCAATTATTTAAACTTTTATGTCGACTTTTGTAAAAACAGAGATTGGATAAAAATTAGTTAATTAACAATCGTATAACTTTTTGAAAAATCGACCTATAAACTGAATTACAGTTTTTGTCATCTTATTTTGTTATTAACAATTGCAATTTTATATGTGCTAATAAATGCTCGAGATACATTTTTCTAGACGTCATATTTTTAGGACCGGAAACAAGAATTAACCCGTTTTTTAACTAGTTAATCAGACTATTATTCTTCTCTGAATATGTTCCGAACAATTGACAATTTTGTGAAATTTTTCTCCAAAAAAAACTGACTTATTCCATTCATCATCAGATTCATTCAATTTCAATATTGATGGTTAGCAGCGTGTAATTAAAAAAAACCTTGTATTAGAGAGAAACTGGTAAATGTTGGAGCTGAAGGCAGTACTCGATTAGGAAATCGCTCCTGGTAAATACGTCTTGCTTCGCGCGCATTGCCATCCGCAAGGCCATAAACGAAATGCATATCGTCCAAATGAGCATCATTGTTTAAATAATAATTTTTTTCAAAATTAGTGTTTTAAAACTTACAGAAACTTCAACAAAACAACAAAACTTTTAACTGTCACATTTTTTTTTTTTTTTTTTTTTATATGTTCTGGTTCCCACGAAAAGGGATATCCTGTAATGTTCAGAGAACATCGTGGGAACCAAGGGAAAGAAGGTAGGAGTTGGTGTTCTTCTTAAATTTCTGGAGGTTGTAATTACCAAAACTACTTACTTAAACGTCAAATTCATTTCCCAAGCATTCTTGTGAAAAATGCAAAATAATGGTAATAACTTCAACAAATATCAGATAATCGACTTGAAATTTTCAAGTCCAAATATCTAGAAAACGGTTGCTTATATCGACTTCTAACAAGGGTAGCTTTTTTACGTAGATATGATAGAGGCATTGATTTCTTTACTGAAAAATGTGCTAGAAGTACGCTCAAAAAAATTATGAATCTTCAAAAAAGAAAAAGACGTGTAGGTGGCGTCCCCTATACGAGTAAGAGCAATAATAACATCAGGTTCGAATTCAACACCTCAAAAAATCTCTGAATACCAATTTTCGTTCAATTAAAGTCTGTATTTCAAGTTATTTGAAAAAGACGAAAATAAAAATAAAACTTCAACACCCTGTATCTTGGAAACGAAGCGTTTCCGGACATATCTTTATTCAGACATTTCTTATCAGAATATTGTGAGGAACCACCTCCTGAAGTTTGTCAAAGTACTTTTGAATCACCCTGTATTGGATATCGGAAAATTGTGGAAGGAACGAATCCATGAATTAGATATCTCCCTATATAAAAGTGTGTTACTGAGTCAAATAAATTTTCCAACAATTACCGAGTCATTTATTATACTACCTTTCTTGGAAATGAGTACAATTCATGAACACCCGGCTTACCTTCGAACCCCAATAAAACAATTTATTTTTATATAATATAATCTCAATCTATTGAGTCATGCTGAAAATACCATCATAATAAATTCACCTCCAATCAATATTGAAACAGCCCAATTCACATTAACTGACCACGCCCTTTCAAAGATATTTCCAAATATTCCCGAAATTACATCCCAAACCGCATTGTCTCTCTCTAAGCAAATTATAAAATAATCCCTCAAATAACAACCAATAAAGTACCCTTATGAAGGTATCATAAAAACCGTAGAATAAATTGAGTATTTCCCCATAATATCAGCCTGCTCTCCGACGAGCTTGACAATTGGCAAACTATTCTTTCAAGGTCCACCAAAGCGGGGGTAGATCTGCGCAGGCATATACAACCCTTAGTTGACTTAGGCTAGGGTAGAAAAGTGCCTACACGAGGGGACGTTTGCAGAATGTTTAGTGGTGCGACATAGAAATGTTGTGAAAGTCTCACTACCAGTGATATGTGACATATATTTGTAATAGGTGAGTTTTTATTTAATTATGATGATTATCTTTACTTAAGTACGTTGTGTGGGATTTGGTATTGATTGAATTCGAGTTTTTTTGTTATCCATCGCTATTTTGGCGTTTGCACAAACTCGGGAATCGTATAAAGAGCAGTTTTGTGAAGGCCTTTCGTTGAAAATATTTTTTAAATATGAAATAGAATTTATGGATTAGAGTATCTTATACCCAAGAAATTTCAGAAATAATTAATAATTATTTTAAGAAATTCCGCGGTTTATCACGAATCAAAAATTTCTATATGTGTAGTTCTTTATCAATAGGCGATCTATATCATTGAGCTTCCAACGTTTTGCCAAACAGGGTATTTCCGCATTCGATTCAAAACTTATTAATTGTTTAAAATAAAATCGGAGATCTATTCAGTTTCATTTAATATTCCAATGTTTTGATGGCACAAGGCTTTTGAGTTGGATCATTAATGATATTTTTTTACATATTTCACTCAAGATTTACGGAAAAATTTTAGTGGACTAGGGGAACCAGCAGATTTCAGAAGTAAGTATATGCTACACTGCTGGTTGAATATTGTGGGAAATTCTGTAATTGCTTTCGCTGAAAATATGAGTTGATTATGATAGAATCAGTAGTTTTCTATAAAAATGACATTAAAGAAACACATTAAATCGTCAATAATTGGGCTGAATATCCCTACGAATTTAATTATTGTTACAATGCGTTTGGAATATGTATAAATACTCACCCTCTCAGTTTTTCAAATGTTTATCGAACTCGTATCGTATGAGCCTACAGGTTGCTTGCTATGTTATTTTTTAGAAAAATTATGTGAGCGAATGTATTTAAAGGTTGACTATCGCTTGAAGACCCTTAATAACAATATTTTGGAAATATAATTTCAATTATTACCGCTTTGAAGAATCACTTTACTTCAAAAACAGCTGAACTTATATCTGGAAATACCCATATTTTTGTAAGTATTCCCTACAGTGGCGTAGAATTGCCATAGTAACGCTACTGGAGAGAACCAGAGTTGAAATTTATCTATAAGAATTAAGATATTTCAAAATGATGGGTATTAAAAACACATTATAGAACAAACCAATTGTTTTGTTGAAGGGGTTCCCTATATTTGGATTAGATTTAAGAAATTTCTAGAAATGTCATTAAATTTAGGAATGGTCTGTTTTTATTTGAATGAGTTCCCTCAATAGAGATTTCTTGCTTATTTCCTGCTGTTATATAAAAACCGCATTTTGCAATTTTGGTTTTGGACCCTAATAAAATATAAGTAATACCTATGTTTGATAACATTAAGCTTAATTTGAACATATTAACTACTTATCGTGGACCCTGAGATTATTGAAGGACCTAAAACCATAACTTCAGTTTATTTTCGGCTATGGATTCTGTGGATGAAGCTCTTTTAGCTACTAGAATGAAATGAAGGACTGGCTTTTGTTTACCTTAACGTTAAATTAGATGCTTTGGATACAATATAATGTAAATTCTTACCAATATTGTGAATTTTTGCCAATATTGTGAATTCTAAATGGACATATGGACTATATATTATTGTGTATATTTTTCGGTACTTTCTTGTACCAAAAAATTTATAATGGTGTCATAGAAAAGTCAGGGGCGCTACACATTTATTTTTAAGGATAGTTCATAATATTAGTTGTTCATTCCTGAGAAAAATCAAAAACTAACTTCAATCTTGTTTTGGGTTTCTTGTGTGGTTTCTGTATATCAGTTCATTTAATGTATGGGAAAATATTTCTCTGTTAGTCTCTCGATATTGCTATCCACCTTTGCTTTTGATAAAAATATGAATAGGCTGTTCTTAGAATTAGTACCTAGTTTTCCATCAAAATAACCTAATACAATATTTAGGCTGAAATATTACTAGGGATTTGGTTATTATCACAATGCGTTTGGAATATATATCATTAGGTTTTCCGAAAAAAGTATATATTTTAGAAATTTTGGCAATTTTCCATCAGTTTTTTTCACCCCTTTAAATTACTTTTCGAAAAGAGCTGAACTAATCTCTGGAAAAACCCATATTATTAAAGTACAGTGACATAGAATTACACCAAGTAACGCTACTGGAGAAATTCATTGTTGAAATTCCCCTGTAAGAATCAAGATCTTTCAAAATGATGGGTTACAAAAAAATAGATCAAAACCAATCGTTTTGCCTTGTATTTGAACTAGAAATATGTTTCTATTATCACATATAGGTATCATTTGAATGAACAACTCTCTCAAATGAACTTGTATAGCTCCTGCTGTATATAGCCTCATTTTTTGGAACTTTTCATAGAATAATTAATTAAAAAAAAAAAATTTAAGGCAGATGCGCTGAAAAGTAAAAAATAATTGCTTTGGATGTGCGACATCCGTGAGTTATAGATTCAAGAGCTTGTTGCGCAAAGTTTTCAGTTCGGTTACAAAAACCTACATCGCACATCCAAAGCAATTATTTTTTACTTTCTAGCGCATTTCAATAAAAGCTTGTCTTTAAAAAGGTTTTTTATTAATTATTTTATTTTGTGCATTTTAGTAAGTACGCCTTAATCTATGCATTTTTGTTAATGCGTCGTCATTATGAGGCCTTTATCCTGTAAGTTCTGAACTTTCTAGTTCTTTAATGAAGAGACCATCTAAAGATTAACTCATCCGCCATACTGGTGCTGCCATCTTCAATTTATGAATTTCGAAAAAAAATCAATAATCTTTGACTAAATTCATAATCTCCAACCCCAAAAACCCCGACATATCAATTTTGAAAAGAAACGGTTTATTATCACAAATCTTGTCCACCATCTTGGAGCGACCATCTTGAATTTATGAATTTCGACAAAAAATCATAATATCCGACCCCGAAAACCGCCCCATACCAATTTTTAATAGAATCGGACCATATTCACAAAGATCGTCGGCCATCTTGGAGCCGCCATTTTCATTTTATGAATTTTTATAAAAAATTCATAATCTCCGACCCCGAAAACCGCCCCACACCAATTTTGAATAGAATCGACCATAATCACAAAGATCGTCAGCCATCTTGGAGCCGCCATTTTGTTTTATGAATTTTGACAAAAAAAATCATAATCTTCGACCCCGAAAACCCCCACATAGCAATTTTGAATCGAATCGGACCATGATTACAAAATTCGTCCGCCATCATGAAGCCGCCATCTTGAATTTGTAAATTTTGAATAAAAAATAATAATCTCCGACCCCGAAAACCGCCCAACACCAATTTTGAATAGAATCTGACCATAATCACAGAGATCTTGGAGCCGCCATTTTCCTTCTATGAATTTCGACAAAAAATTCATAATCTTCGACCCCGAAAATCCCCACATACTAATTTTGAGTCAAATCGGACCATAAACACAAATCACATCCGCCATCTTAAAGTCGCCATTTTTTTTTTCTCCAATAAAAATTCCATAATGCATTGTCACGGCCAAACACCTGCCAAATTTCAAGTTAATCTGGCTACTAGAAGTGGGTCAAATTTAATTTAATTCCAGACAGACAGACACTAAATAAAAGTTTGTAATGTAAAAACATTAATATTATTGCTCCTTAATTTGAAAATATTATTTATCGCGGACTCTCGGATCAATGAAGGTACTATAACCTCAGCCTCAGTTTATTTTCGAACTCTTGCTTAATTTAACTAGCTTTTGTTTAACTTGACATTGAATAAATTAGATGTCATATGGTTGGCTATAAAATAATGTGAATTCTTTGAAATACTTTGAATGCTATATACTCAAAACACCTATATTATGAAATGCTCACAACACCTATTTTATGAAATACTCAACTTTGGGGTTATATTTTTTCCTTGTCGATTCAATGGAGGTGGGCATAAGCTATAAATTATTTTGGATAATGGAAACTGCGATATTTTTTAATCGATTTGTGTACTTTCTTGTGCATTACAAAGAAGTTAAGGACGGTACACATCCATTTGTAAGGATAGTCCATAATATTCGTTCGTTTATTCCTGATAGTAAATAAAGGGAAAATAGAGTATACTACTACCAATACGATGACGTTTTGGGAATTGTACCATAACCTAGCAGAAGAATCAAAAGTAACTTCCTTCATGTGCTGGGTCGTTTCTTTGAATATCAATTCATTTGATGGATTGAGGTTATTCCAACAACTTTGCTAATTTTTTTGTTTTTTTCAGTATTAGTATCTTCGTACGATCCATTTCAGCAGGTTAAAAACGGATTCTTCGAGTTTTCATCTTTTTTCTTGAGATTATTTTGCTATGAGTTTTGTTTTGTTCTATTATCTAATAATTGTTGGTTAATTATGTGCTTTATCGGTTTTTCTTGTAGCTGTAATGTTCATTCTTCCGCACTTCCAATGGTCTTGATGTTCATTCTTCCGCACTTCCAATGGTCTTGATGTTTCACCTATGTATTTTTTGCTACACGAACACATTTACTGTAGAATCGATTTTTTCAGTATTTATCTTAATGTATCGGTTCTTTTGAATGTCGTTCCAGCATCACACATATTGCTGATCCGTTCGATCTAAGGCGGCCATGAACTTTTTATTATTTTTATTCCGTTTAAGATGAATCCTACTTCGCATAATATAGGCCCATGTGTTGGTTGCGAATGTTTGAATATTCATATTTTAAGACGAAATAATTCTATCTTTTCATCAAATCGAAAAAGTGTATCGAACATTTTGCCGAAACTCCAAAATCCATCTTGTGGAAGCTGCGAGAAACTCCTGTTAAACAAGCCTTAATTTATTACAACCTTTTATTCAGCTTCACATTTACTTGCATGATGTATGTTTAGTTTAAATCTTGCAAGTGAATTTTGACCCAGTTCTAGTTGTCCGATTAATGTGAAATTTGGCAGGTGTTCGTAATTCCGGCTCCAATACGGCGGACGAGTTTTGTGATTATAGTTCAATTCTATTCAAAATTGGTATATGGGGGGTTTCGAGGACAGAGATCATTTTTTTGTCAAAATTATGAATTCAAGATGGCGGCTCCAATATGGCGACGAGTTTTGTAGTTATCACCCGATTCCAAAAAATAATGGCTTGTGGGGGTTTTTGGGGTCGGACATCATGATGTTTTTGTCACAATTCATGAATTCAAGATGGCGGCTCCAAGACGGCGACGTGTTTTGTTATTATGGCCCGATTCCATTCAAAATTCGTATGTATGGGTTTTCGGGGACAGATATTACAAATTATCTGTCAAAATTCATAAATTCAATATGGCGACGAGTTTTGTGGTTATAGCCCGATTCTGATAAAAATTGGTATGTGGGGGTTTTTGGGGTCGGAGATCTTAATTTTTTTGTCAAAATTCATGAATTCAAGATGGCGGCTCCAAGATGGCCACGTGTTTTGTTATTATGGCCCGATTCCACTCAAAATTGGTATGGGAGTTTTTTTTATGTCGGAGACTAACATTTTTTTGTCAGAATTCAATAAGATGACGGATTTCATGAATGACTTGAAAGAGTTGAAAGAAATGATTAAAATAAAATTTTAAGACAAGCTTTTATACAAATGCACTAAAAAGGAAAAAATAATTTCTTTGATTGTTTGACCTAGGTTATTCTGTGAGTAGCAGATTCAAAGCCTTGTCGCGGCCAAATTACAGGAAAAAAAATGTGGCAATTTTTCAGAGGAATCCAACGCTAGCAACGTCGCTTCGCTCCGGCTCCCGAAATATGCAAAAAACTAAAAACCTAATGATGGGAAAAAAGACGAAACGTCTAAAAAAAGGGGCGTGGGGGGAAGGATAAAAAGACTTATGCTTTCAAAAATTTACAGAAAATAAAAAAAGCGCGTATTTTCGAGTGGAATGCAAAAAAAACTACCAACGAAACTTGTCTCCGACGTCTGGTAGCCGAGATATGGCACTTTGAAGAAAAAATAAAAAAAAAACAGCATTTTATTACTGCTACTTACAGAATAACCTAGGTCAAACAATTAAAGATTTTTTTTCCTTTTTAGTGCATTTGTATTAAAGCTTGTCTTATTTTTTTTTTAATTTTTATTTTATGAATTTAACATCAAAACTGGTGCCATACATGTTATGAAACAAACAGATATCACAGAATATAGTATTTTGTGCAGATATTCAGAAAAGAACCAGGGCAGGCTGAAATGAAGACAGAGTTGCATGAATTCGGTAAACTCTCCCCGTTCCGAAACGCTGAATTTTCCACCAATCGGCACTTGCCCTTGGCCTTCGGGATCAATCCTCGAAAATGCCTTCCTTGCGTCCTTGCTACACTTGGCCGTGAGTCGGTGCTCTTGTTTTTATCGATCTCGTCGCTCTTCAAAAAGTATGGGGTGGGTCCCGAGATGCGAGAGAGAGCGAATAACTGTTTCTCGAATGTTTGAAATGCCCCAAAGAACCGCTGATAATGGATGCGATACCTTCGGCTTCCCGAGGGCCCGTTAGTGCGGTCAAAGTTGGCGTCGTGTTTTGCGGTGTTGCAGATGTGTTCAAAAATTAACGGCAATGTGACTCCTATATATATATATATTTAGGCTATGTTTTTCTTGGGTTTTAGGTTCGTGGATCTGACTTTCATAAATTAATTACAACTTTGTTCTGGTATAACATCTGTAATTCAGTTTCTACGTTTCGACAGGTGGATCCTCGTCTTCATCAGGATCCACCTGTCGAAACGTAGAAACTGAATTACAGATGTTATACCAGAACAAAGTTGTAATTAATTTATGAAAGTCAGATCCACGAACCTAAAACCCAAGAAAAACAAGCCAAAAATATACCCTCAGGTTCAAGAAATCACCAACAACAATATATATATATATATATATATATATATATATATATATATATATATATATATATATATATATATATATATAAATATTTTTTTTTCTTCAATTTCTCGGAATAAAGGTCTGATTCAGTCAATTCATATAATTTCTCTTAACTACGTTTCGACATGGTATATGTCATCATCAGGTTAAAACACTAAAATTAAAAATATGGAGTTTGAGACTTTGACGCAGTCACACACCTACAATAACGTTCGTACGATGCGAAGTGAATACTCATAAATGTTACAGATATTTTTATATTGAGTTAAATAACGTGTTATATTTCGAACCATATGTTTTTAAAGAATTATTTTAGTGCATACATTTCCATTTAAATATTGTGTTAAGTTAAATATGTCTATAACTCCATATTTTTTATTTTGTGTTTTAACCTGATGATGACAAATACCATGTGAAACGTAGTTAAGAGAAATTATATGAATTGACTGAATCAGACCTTTATTCCGAGAAATTGAAGAAAAAAATATATATATATATATATATATATATATATATATATATATATATATATATATATATATATATATATATATATATATATATATATATATATATATATATATATATATATTATATATATATATATATATAAAAAAAAAAAAATTTTTACTTCCAAATAATGGTATAAAATGATTCAGTTAATTCATATAATTTCTCTTGACTACGTTTCGACATGGTATTTGTCATCATCAGGTTAAAACACTAAAATTAAAAATATGGAGTTTGAGACTTTGACGCAGTCACACACCTACAATAACGTTCGTACGATGCGAACGCAGAATTCAAATAAAATAATTTGTATGTGAATACTCATAAATGTTACAGATATTTTTATATTGAGTTAAATAACGTGTTATATTTCGAACCATATATTTTTAAAGAATTATTATAGTGCATACATTTCCATTTCAATATTGTGTTAAGTTAAATATGTCTAAAACTCCATATTTTTAATTTTAGTGTTTTAACCTGATGATGACAAATACCATGTTGAAACGTAGTTAAGAGAAATTATATGAATTGACTGAATCAGACCTTCATTCCGAGAAATTGAAGAATATATATATATATATATATATATAAACATAAACAGTCCTTTAAGCCCGAAAAAAATATATAAAAAACATTTATTACTAACCAAATATATGGTATAAAATGGCAGTATACACTCGTCATTCACGGGTGTGTAAAAGACGTCAATTGACTATTGACAACTTTCAAGGAAAAATAAATTCTAAAAAAAACTATTTTGCCGATGTCAATTGTACAAGTAGTAGCTATTGTTAGACCATATTCTTTGTTTTTATAAACAATTATCGGAAAAAAAATCATTAAATTCTTATATTACTCTGAAGAAAAATGTATACTATACTTTTTCAATCCCGCCACTGGTCACCAGTGTAAAAGTAGTCAATAATTTACCGTACTTTTAAACAAAAATTCAAACTTACTAACACTATCTTTCTCTGATGTCCCATATTACACACTATCTGTTTTGTTTTGTTTCTAATAAGACCAAAAGAATACATATATTTTGCATATTATACGGGCAGCTGTCACCAGCGGAAAGCCCAAAAATAGATTTTTTGACACATTCCACAAATTTTGAAAATAATTTGATTTACCAGATTTTTGAAAAATTCTTGAGAGACACTGATTAATTCCGGTCACCTGACCTTCAGGACAATAAATTCGGCCTCGGCTTAACATGCGAGGTCTTCTTTTGAACAACTTTTCTTTTCCAATGAATCAAATAGTAATTTTTCCTCAAATAAAATTTTTCCTAATAGGAAAAAATATATATACTTTTCTACTCAAATGAAATGACTTTTACATTGAGTTCAATTTATCTTTTGCTTTACTTTATTTTCAAATAATACACGAAATAACTTTAATACTTCTATCGAATAAAGGCATAAAAAATACAACATCGTTAAAAAAAATCATCGAAAAACAATGACAATATAATAAAATGAACAAATAAAATAATATCTAGCTTCAACCAAAGATTGAAACCATAAATTTGAAAACATCGATCAACACCAAATTTATTTCAATAAAAGAGCTCATACTTGTATTTTTAAAACCAATGAAATCCACATTTCCCGTAAAACCCTCATTTCCCGTAAAACCCTCATATTTTATGTTTACCGATAATTTCCTAATTTTAATCAAGCTTTTTGTGCATTGGCGTCAATACCAGAACAGGTAATACACCTGCATAAATATGAACGATTTTTACATTAGCTTCACTTCCATGTTTGTTTGTTTGTTTGTTTGTTTGTAACCGACTCCTTTGGGCGCGATTTTGACCCACTTCCAGACGTCCGAATGATTTGAAATTTGGCAGATGTACATCATTCCGGTGACAATGCATTAAGAAATTTGTGTGGAAAAAAAAAAATGGCGGCTCCAATATGGCGTACGAGTTTTGTGATTATGGTCCGATTCGCTTCAAAATTGGTATCTGAGGGTTTTCGTGGTCGGAGTATTGAAAATTGAAAAATTCAAGATGGCGGCTCCAAAATGGTGGACGAGTTTTGTGATTATGGTCTGATTCTATTCAAAATTGGTATGTGGAGGTTTTTGGGGACGGAGATTATGATTATTTTGTCAAAATTGAAGGATTCAAGATGGCGGCTCGAAATGGCCGCGAGTTTTATGATTATGACCCGATTCTATTCAATATTGGAGAATAATAGTTAAAAAAATTTAATATTAATAATAATAGTTTGAAAAACTAAAAACACGCGTCAATAGAAAACTAAACTAAAAAGTTGAAAATAAATAATATTTTAAAAAAACTAAAAAAACACGATTTTATAGAAAACCAGACTAAGAAAATAGAAAATAAGAAAAAATTGTATTTTATTTAAAAAAAAGCGTGGAGTGCATGGTATCAATAATTATATAGTACATTACACACCTAGGGCAGTAAAGTAAGAAATGTCGCAGATCACAGGTAATTGTTGGCCGAGGTGATACCATGCACCCCACGCTTTTTTTTAAATAAAATAATTTTTTTTCTTATTTTCTATTTTTTTAGTCTGGTTTTCTATAAAAGCGTGTTTTTTAGTTTTTTTAAACTATTATTTATTGTACATGTGGTTCACCTCAACAATAAAATTAAAGCAAGCGTTAATCTACTTTTTTCCTAAAAGCTTTGCACTTACCCTGTTGAACAAATGTTGCCTCGAATAACCAATTTTTCCAAATAGTTGTCCCGGCTTTCTGTCCCATGTTTCATAGACACTCGTATATATTCCCTTTCGATCTACCGAGACAATAAAAATCCCATCTACCCATTTTGACTCATAAAAAACTCACTTCATTTCGAAATTTCATATAAATATCCCTCGGCGCTTCAAAATTTTAGTCAAACAAAATATTATTCCTCACCGTCGTATAAAAAAACCCGAATCTGTTGCCAAACATTTTCCACCAAACCACTGCGCCCGTGCCTAGCACGCCTGTTCAGGTGAAGCCCGCAGACCGAATTAAATTATTTCATCTCATTTTTTTTCCGCTCCAAGTTAGCGTCAAGGCGTAGTCTCATTTAAAAATCCCTTATTGGTCTTTCAGTTAAGTGGCACTATTGGCTACTAATTAGGGTGTGATTTTTCCAGATCTTTTGCACGAATAATTCTTGTTATTTCAGCACAACGGCAATTAGACCATAACACTTAACTGTGTGGAGAAATCTAAACAAACGTCCGAACTTAAATAAACAATTAAACTCTAAACCGATAATAGATTATTTTTCAATCTCCCTTCGAAGATTGATGGTTGACTTCCAGTAACAACCATATAGAGAAATATTTCACTTACAATAAATTGAACAACTTTTATGAATATTATTTCAATGAAAGAAAATAAAATTTCTAAATTACTAAGATATGAGCTCTCCTATTATTTCTTACAATAATAAAATTTCAATCTCATAATTTACCAGAAAAATAGATACTTTCATTAAGGCCAAAAAATAAAAAAATAAACAATAATAACATAATACCTTACAGGGTGTTACAGGTGTACATATACATCATGTATATTGTGTCAAACTTAGTGCTGATAAAATTTCCAGATTCATTCAGAAAAAACAGGCATTTTTCGTGAACACCTACAACCAATGACCTCTGCAATTCAAAATCGATTGAAAACCATTCAAGTGTGTAGAAACCAATATGAAAAAACAGGTCTTTCTAATAAATGGTAGCCATACATAATATGTGCCTATTCACTTTTAAGGAAGGGGTATCCAGAAATGTATACCCAAGTAACACAAGAGAACCTCTTATTGCGCTTGAAGTTTTATAAATGATATATTATGGCAACTTATAAAGCTAATTAGCTATATTAAAGCTTTGTTCGACACTTAATTGCTTATAAGGAGATTCGTTAAATAACTAATTAAACGCTATCTGCTTTATAAAAGTATCTCCTTTCATTACTTTATTAAAGGTTCAGTGAGATCTTTTATACAGATACAAATCATACACATTTATAAGTGTCATATAAGTCTTTATATCATTCATTCAATTGTTTCACAGCTTCGCTATTTCTCTGTAGTGGCTATATAGATGGTCTTAAAGCTAAATTTAACATCAATATAGTTGGTTTACGCCAAATACCATTCTGAAAAAAAACGATAAATACAAGTACGTAGTACATTTTTAACACCTTCTTTTTTCGTCGATTTTATTATTATAACATAAAGAAAATTACCTGGTTTGTGAGTTACGAGCCACTCTCTCATTCCAATAGCAACAATCTTTAAGTGCTGTCTTTTTTAAATGACCATTTCCATAGAGCAGAACAAACGCGGCGTTTTTGCGTTAACTGTCAATTAATTCTTTGTGTTCAGGTTAGAGTAACAGGATGCCCATTAACAGAAAATGTAATTTTTCCTTATTTTACTTGCCAGTTTCTAAAAACTCGGCAAACCAAACGGCACTTCCGTAATTTATTATTTTTTTGTTATACTTGTCTATAGAAAAGCAAAGATGGTCAATAACTTGACGCTGAAAGTAAAACTTGAACCAACAATTAGCGCCATGACCTTCAAAAAGCGGCGGTTAGTTTTGAAGTACTCTGATTGGCTGGAGGCAAGAAGCCAGCGTCAAAAATCCGGTATGGAAGGCCGCCTTTATGCCTACTTATACAGGAATAACGCAGAAACGAAATAATACTTCTGTAAGCGACAAAAGTGGCCCGATAGATGTCGCTAACACAATATATCTACCGATGGAGGTGAACAATAAAATATTTGTTACTCACAAGGTTTCTCGATTTGAATTTGAAATTTTGAATCATGGGAAGATTTGACGCATGATTGTTTTTTGTGATAGGTTTTTTCATTCATACATCGTTTGTTGTTCACCTTCAGCACCTTCTGTGTAGTTGTATACGTGATTGTTAGATGGCGTCTTTCGATTTTTCCGGCAAAGATCCGGTTTTAAAGGTTGTAGTTAATCTCCTCTTGAATTAACCAGTGGTTGGAATGTGCCTCCAACATATCAATAAATAAAACCAATTCCATTCTATCTATTGGTTCATCTTGTAAATCTGAAAAGAATATATGACAGCGCGGCCATTGTTGTCACTTCAAGAGTTCGAAGTGTTTCTGATAAGTTTTCCATGAGCGGCAGTAAGAATTAATATATGTAGGCAAAAAGCTTCGTTTGGTTTTCTATATTCGCTATAACAATATAATTTCGATTATTTCTATATTTTTTCTGATGACAACAAAACTATAACACAGCCGTAATAGCGCAGAAAGTATGTTTAAATATAACTGTTGGAAACTAGTACCCAGTAATTTTCATTTGTTACAAAAATGTCTTGGTTTTAAAATATTTGTATACCTTTTCAAACTCAGTTATATATCTGCATTAAAACAATAATTAATACACCATTATACGGTTGCTTTATAATTGCAACCTGTAACACTTATACAAATCAACTCCTCACTTCATAAAAGCTTCTCTACACGTTATATAGCAGTGTCTTAAAGCTTTTATAGAAGCTGATAAAATGAAGCGAAGAGGTTTCCATATTGCTTGCCATGTACCCTTTATATATATCTCACAGAGGCTGTATAAATTTTGCCTATTTTTAACCGACGAAATAAAAGGACATCTGAACATAACCTGAAACTCGACCTGAAATGATTTGTTGTTCTATGCTCTACTCACCTACAGCGTTGCCGCTTCGGTCATAACTAAATGAATATTGGAATTTTTACATGCTTCTAACAAACTGAAATAACGGCTACAATATTTTAATCGATTTAAATATAACAACCAGAAAACAAAACGGAATTGATTGAGCTAAAAATAACATGGTCTCAAAATGCGACATGACAACAATGTCCATCTAGTGTAGTGCTGCTATTAATCAAATTTGAACTTCAGCAAGAAACAATTGATAACACTATCATTTTCTTGCCTATGCACATAAAGAATCTATTGAAATGAGAATATGAAAATAAAACGCAATCACTGCAATAAATCCTTTCCGTAAAATAAATATTTTTCCGAGAGAATAAATAAATATTTCACAACAAGATATATATTGCGTTATATTTTATAGGATAGGTTGACGCACTACCAGGCGTTGAATATAGTTCGCTCTTTGGACCCATTCAGGGGGCGTTACTTCTAACGCTAAAGTAACTTTAAAGCCCACTGCTTGAATACAAAATTCCTTGTGAACTTTATGTACAATTATATTTCGATATTCAACACAATTGAGACATTTAATTATAAGCTATAACATTGTCATCTTAATAAACAATTGCAACAATTATATAACAAAAAGTTGTAGGAATTACATTTCAATTAGGTAGAACAATTAGTTGATGTAATGTTTCTCACATCAATTCTCAACAATTTTGTGAGAATTCATTTCGCTTGCGAATTTCTTCTTTGGCACTTTATTGTATTAGTAAAGCTACACCGCACTACACTAATTTTCGTTCGCCCCTACAAAACGCTCCATATTTTACAACAATAAGCGGTACCTACCTAAAAAATTATTTGATATTTTTGGTTCTCAATTCAAAAATATTTTTGTGGCTTACCTCAATCATCGAATGTGGAACTTCTGGAAAGAAGATCAATCTCATTTTTGTTTAGAATATCCATTATTCTGTTCTGTAAATTGAAAATACCGTTCAACATTTTCTGCATGATTCCACCATTTCGTAAATTCTTCATTCATACGATTTCGCTGGCAGTCAGTTTTATTCCGCAACTTTTGATAAAATATGTCGTCCACTCTAGGTATATTTGTTGATTTGTTACCTAGGTTACGTGTACATTTTTCAAATAGTCACCTTTGATTGGTTTTAAATGTTTGGACATAACCAATGAATCCATATACCCACATGGGTGAAAGGCAGCTTCTGAATTTCATCAAAGCAGTGAGTTGGAATTGTAACGGCCTTCTCCAGAATAGACTTGAGGTTCAAAAGTTTCTTGTAACGAACAACATTGATGTTGCTTTTCTGCAAGAGACTCGTCTTAATGGAGAAACTGTTAGATTTCCTAACTACAAAATGCTTAGAAATGATCGACTTGGGTGTCCGGGTGGCGGCGTTGCCATTTTGGTAAAACGTTGTCATTCGCATGTTCAGCTTGGCATTTCCAATGATGATACCCATGGTATAGAAACAGTAGGCATTTTTTTCAACCCGAGGAGTGGTCCTATGCGTTTAATCAGTGCTTATAACCCTCCGAACAATCGAATACTTTCTGAGGCGCTCGATACACTTTTGATGGAAACAGATCAGCCTGTTTTGGTCATGGGTGATCTGAACGCTAAGCACACACAATGGAGTCGTGTTACCAATACGAATGACAGGCGACTGTGGCAACACTGTGACAGGTATGAATACCAGGTATTGGCTCCAGATGAGCCGACGCATTTTGGTCACCTCAAGCCCGATGTACTTGACATTGCCCTGGCCAGGAACATCACCTGGAACTGGGACATCCACGTTCTCTCCGAGCTTGGATCTGATCACAACCCGGTGGTTTTATTACTACGGGGTGATTCACCGCCCCAAACAGATCGTCTGTGTACAAAAGTGGATTGGGGGAGATTCAGTTCACTCCTGGAGACAGCCTACTGCGCTCCTGAGAGCATGGATTCTCCACTTGAGTTGGATGAGGCCGTGGTGCATCGAAAATGCTTTGAAGGATTCCTCCCGGAAGTGACCGACTCCTAAATTTTATGATGAATTCCCGCAGAGAATAAAAAATCTCATTCGGGAAAGAAACCGTGCCAAGAGAGCTTATCAAAGGAGTCTGTTCCCTGCGGACAGAATCCGAGCTAATGAATTGAATAGGGAGGTTAGAGAAAATATATCTGAATTTAGGAATGAGAAATTTGGCACAATACTTCAAAATTTAGACAACAATGATCAGCTTTGGAAACTTCATCGAAATTCAAAATGAAAAAAGTCTGATT
The DNA here is from genome assembly GCA_018342105.1 of Gonioctena quinquepunctata. NCBI lineage: Eukaryota > Metazoa > Arthropoda > Insecta > Coleoptera > Chrysomelidae > Gonioctena > Gonioctena quinquepunctata. The sequence goes on along the minus strand of JAFIRS010000318.1, from coordinate 387,905 downwards.
TCCCTTCTATTCATGGTGAGGCCGGTATGTGCTACGACCCCAAGTCCAAAGCTCAAGCCTTTGCAGATACGATGAAAAGGCAATTCAGATTGAACGAGCACCCAGACGATGATCTGGATCGAGATATTTTACTGTGAAATTGGGTTCGTCGTACTCTAAGATAACCCAATCATGATGTCATTCGTCCGGCTTCGATGGATGAATGGATTGAATCCTAAAAAAGCACCTGGTTACGACGGAATTACCAATCGCATGATTAAGTATTTCCCGGATAACCAGGTACAGTCACTTTTAAATATAATTAACAACTCTTTACGCCTTAAAAGATTCCCTCGAAGGTGGAGGCATGCCATTGTGGTTATGATTCCAAAGGAGGGACAAAACCCGACCTTCCCGCAAAATTATCGACCGATCAGTCTGCTTTGCAGGTCAGCTAAGTTGGCTGAAAAAGTCGTTCTAGAAAGTCTTGACGAAGAAGTGGAGGACAAAAATATCCTACCGAATGAGCAGTTCGGCTTTAGGCGTGCTCATTCCACCGAGCTTCAGGTTCTGAGGCTGGTGGAGGACGCCATAACATCACTTAATGTCAATAACAGTGGCCATATAATACTGTTAGATATCAGTAAAGCTTTCGACAGAGTTTGGCATGAGGGACTACTGTCCAAACTCATTGACTTCCACCTGCCTCAGAGCCTGGTGAAGTGGATCAAGTCTTTCCTCATGGGTAGGACATTCCAGATAAAGGTCGACAATTCTCTTTCGAATTCGAGAGAAATTGAGGCCGGCGTTCCTCAGGGGGCAGTGCTGTCTCCGTTATTGTACGCCCTTGATGGGTGTCATTTATTTGCAGAATGCATTAAACGGCCTCCAGCAGTGGTACCTGGAGAGGAAAATAAATCTGAATCCTGACAAAACGCAGGCGATTTCGATGGGACGAAAGAGAAACAACCCGGAAAGGGGTGTGTCTGTCTCTGGAAGGGAGATAGAATGGTCGGAGCAGGTCAAGTACCTGGGAGTAACAGTGGATTTCCAGCTCACCTGCAGACCACACGTCAAGATCGTTAAGAACAAGATTGCCAAGAAAATCTGTACTTTGTACCCCCTGATTAACAGGAAGAGCAAACTCTCTCTGAAGAACAAAGTTCTGATTTATAAAATGATGTTCACGCCTGTCATTTTGTACACCTCAACCGCCGGGGGCCAGACCTGCAAGACTAGCATTCGCGTCCTGGAACGGGAGCAAATGAAAGTCCTGCGGATGATAACGAACGCTCCGTGGTATGTGCGCAACGATCGGATCCTCGAAGACTTGAACCTGCCTTCCATCAGGAGTATTATCAGAGACCGCAATCGGAAAGTTTTCGATTGCGCAATAACCCATGAGAACCCCCTCGTGAGGGAAGCCACTGATTATAACATAGACGACCCCTCGCGCTTCAAACGTCCCAGGCACTCCCTGGAGTGATAGGCTACTTACCAATCCATACTGGGTAGTGAAAGTTGCATCCTCTATAGAAATCAACTTTTTTCCAAATTCTGATCCAAATTTTTTTTTTTTTACATTTTTGAGAACTATCATCATGGAGACCGGTTTCTAGTCCTTGTTCAGTCAAAATTCTAAATTCGTGAATGGATTTTGCCCACTTATTTTAGTCGAAAGAGTAAGAGCCTTACGATTACACTCGTTTTCAAGTAACAGTGATAGGAGGATATTGTGAAACGGCATACATAAAATGTTTTATGGATCACGAGAGTTTCAATCGTTTATGGCCTTCATATAAACGCCTATTTAACGCACTTGTTACATAAATATCTGATAGGATTTGACCATGTTTTGTTCCAAATACGATGCTTTTCTCCTTAATAATAATTTAGAACTGCGAAATTTATAATCATTTCGGAGGTTAAGACATGGGCCATTACAGATCCCCTGTTAAATTAGAGGTAGGGGAACATAGAGATTATTGATTTTGTTCATTTTCTGACTCACGCCGTTTGCCCACTTCGACCAGGCTATATGCCAGAGGAGCAGCCCGTTAGGAATACGATTTTCTATTCTGTGTAGTGGCAATCCCGACCTACGAAAACAGCGTTTAATAGAGCCTGGCACCAACTCAAGTGTGGATCGCAGTGGCGTTTCATTCTGAAATCCGAAAATGGCATTCTGAGTAGTACTCCTATATTGAAGAAATTTTGTCGAAAGTTAATAATTTTCGTAAGTAATTGCACAAGTGTATCAGAATTGCCGATAATTTGGCATGACAGCGTGTTGTCAAAAAACTGCATGAGTTCATTTTCATTTTTGGTGAAAGAGCCCGACACCGAAGGTGGAGGGCCCTTTCTCCAAAATATGAAAATGGCCGAATGCAGTTTTTTAAAGACAACACGCTGGAAAGCGAAATTATCCGGTTATTTTGATGCACGAGTGTAATTCGGGGGAATATTTCACGAATAAACTGTCAACTTGTCAAACTGACGTTAATAATTCATAAATTCTTAGCTTGTCATTAATAACCATACCGTAACTGGAAAAAAAGATGAGACGCAGAAATACGTTCGTTTTAATATTTTTCATTTATATATTATGAAAGTATACGTAAAAACTATTTATTCAAGGTTAAACTAAATCAAAAGTTGCAGGAACTGCAGTGAAATACACAATTATTATACGTATTCTGGTTAGGCAATGCAGCTATCGGTGCATTAACGGCATTGCCACGCATTTTTTTGACTATTTCTTCACGGCGATATTGATTTTGAATTTGATGGCCCGTGATTTTTATACGTTGCTGCTCGCCCACCCCCTTTTTGCGAGAATGGAGACGGCCGTAGCTAGTAACGAATGGTTAGTAAGCTTGATATTATCTGTATTTAAACCAGAAGCTTTGGCTTGTAGAACAGTCCATTTGCTTACTGTATTTCGTCCATCAGGAATGTCTTCATACCATTTTCTGTTCAACTTCCAAGCGGGATTTACAGTGAGAAAGAGTCGTTTTGTTTTTATTCCAACCCGCTTTTCTAGGAATTTTTTATACAGTCGAATTGGACACAAATCAGGATTGATTTTATTGTTTATTAGCCATTTCAATGAAGCGCATGGTTTTCCCCTCCTTGCTTCCTCTTAGTAAACACAGGATCGTGAATAATCCTTCCTGTTTTTTCACCTACGTTATTTTCTTCTTTAAAGTACGAAATTAGGCACTTGTGGCCTTCTCCACCACGCCAAGCTAATTCAAAAGCAAAAACAAAAAATACCTTCTTCTGCAAACCATCTGGGTTGTTTTCGTCACAACCACCAACCATATTTTGGAATTCATCGTACTTCAGAAAAACTGCACTTCCCTTTCTCTTCTCTGGATCTGTTTGTAGTTGTTTTCTCTTGGCATTTTTCGCATCTCTGGCTGCTTTGAACTCAATATTAGTAAAAGGGTTAAAATTGATGTTGTATTCAGTGAAATATTTTTCCATCAGTAATTTAGCGGTTACGTTCCAAATCGTTTTAACAGTAAATTATTTGTACTCATCGCCATTCTGCTTACGCATATTGAATGCCCAGCCCGTTAATATTTTAACCAGAACATTAATTTGTGTTTTTTCATCCAAAGTATAGTTTTTCTCAGCACAGAAGCTCATAAACTGACGCCACACGTATGTTCTGTTTTGTGTTATTTGGTTCGTTTTCCAACACATTTTCTTCAATAGCTTGTAATAAAAATATTTTTGACATTACTTGTCAAACTGACGTTACTTATAAATTGTCGCTGTATTATCAAAGTGTACAATGAAATTACCATGGATATGAACTGTGCAATTATCGGTCTACAGTGCAATTATCGCAGGGCTCTTTCGCTTTCTACAATGCAATTATCGCTGTAATTTTGCGATAATTGCACTCCATTTACATGGGATTTTTGACAGGAGGGAAATATTCGCTTGAAGCAGAGTATTGCCAAGGAGTAAAGGGCAAGAGAAAGCACTTGCCCTATTCATGAATGAAATAGTAAAATTGTGTTGGAATCCTTGAAAGTTGACATTTAGCCTGTCATTCACGTTTCATTCGTAAAATTCGAGATCTGGTTTAGTTCTAGTTTAGCCAATCACGAGCGAGAATAGCACGTCATGTGACATACTGTAGAATAAGGAAACCTTCGGGTTTTTTCGTATTTGCAAGATCAATAAAATAAGTATGTTTTTGGATAGATAAGACTATTAGCGAATTCCATTGGTAAAACTAGTTTTGCACTAGATTTGCACCAGCGTTGCATTGACACTGAACTGGTTTTCTCCAAAATGTTAACTGGTTCATTCTCATAAATTGTTTTATAAGCAGTATCTCTCCGCATCCTAAAGTTTTTTCGGAACTGCAAAAAAACGAAGCTATAATTATAAATATATATACCTCTTCATCACTGAATTTACGGATATTTTCTACAAAATTGTTAATTTTAGCACGTGGTCTCATCTCCTTCATTGCTTCGTATATGTCTTTATCACTGCTTGAAGACGATGTTAACGAAAATGCAGTAGTATGTATTTTTCAATGTTGGTGCTGAAATGATTGCACTGAGTTCAAAACTAGGTGCACCAGATTCCCAATGGAATACAAAACTCTACACTAGTTTTACCAATGGAATACAAAATGTGCAATCTGTGCGCACCAGTTTTACTAATAAAATTCGCTATATATTGTCATAATCAGTCAAAAAATTTATTCCGAGATTCTTTTGATAGACAAAGACAATAACGTTCAAAATAATTCTTGTGCACATCGCGTACTGTTTGCTCATTAGTTGTTCATTACGATCTTAAGATCTTTCATTCACCAGCCAATCAGAAAACACTAGTAGAATCTAACAAACTTTCGTTCGTAAACAGCTTTGTAAACCGTGCATGCGAGAATCTTGCTTGACAACAGTGTTCAGTTCACGTGTTCTGAATCACTACAATGGCCTCGAAATTATTTTTAAAACAATATTCGATTGCGAATGTTTTTTCCTTTTCAATACTGTTTGTGTTGTTTGTTTCTTACAAGTGACTGTGATAATTTTGATAAGTCAACTAGTTCTGGCTTTATCACCAGTTTGGTTATAACAAGGTTAGTTATTTTCTTCACTTTGAAATTTAATATCAATCTCAGGCAGCCTGCAATCTGTACATTTACCACACAATCAGTTCAACATTCTACATTATTCAAATGTCAGGTTAAATGTTTATTGTATTCGGTAATTGGGTGATTCTCACGAGAGGTTAATATTCCATGACCAAGTCGTGGAAATAATTAAAAAAATTGTCATACATGTAGCTTTAGAATTGATAACCGGCTCATATTCAAAATGTGTAAAATTGATTTGATATAATTTCTTTTTTTTTATTTATTACATATAAACATGCAGAATTATTACTTCCGTGCGCGTTCTTTTTTGGCTTTGTTTATTTCAAACTAAGTAAAATATACCAAATGTTTTTCTTTTTTAAATACCAGTTTGCGCACCTTTGGTGAGTATTACCCAATTGCCAAAGTTTTCTTCTGAGCAGGTCACCTGAAATTAGGTGGGCGGCTCTCCCCAAAATTTTGTCCAATTTTATAAAGAACAAAATATGTTCTCAATTTTTTTTTCAGATTTTTAACCACTGTAATTCGTTATAAAATGGCATTATACACTCGTCATTTATGGGTGCGCAAGATACACCCTTGTAAGTATGCCCAAAGGAAAATAAATAAAAGTGTCCTAATATCATAATATCACTTGTGGGTCCTGGTAGATATTCCAAACAGAATAGTCTGGTTCACAAGAGCCATTTTCCGAAATTAGAGTTAAGACCAACCGAAAATTATGATCGAGGTGTCATTCGATTCGTAATTGCATTAAGAAAATCTTATTTCGGAACCAATATCTGGAGAAACAAATTGCAAAAGTTATAAACAATTAACTAAACAAAAAAAGCGAGGTTTTTTGCAAATATCTCAAAAACTCTTTGAGATATCCGAAATTTGAAACAAGATCCTTGAAGAGCAGAAAATTTCCTAAAAGCAGTTTTACCTCCCGGAACTGTGCCGGCAATATTTATAATTTTAATTTAACTTCGAAAAAAGACAGGAAACGCGCGGCTTAGCTCCAGTGTGCGCCGACCGAATCTGACACCTGAACAAAAAAAAATATTTTAACCGAGTAAATATTAATATTGAGGAATAAAAAAAAAATTAGGTATCATTTAGACATATCACACAATAATCCGTCGGCAAAAAATGTTTACCTCTATTTTTCAATCAATTATGCCTTTGTTAATTAGAAAATTTTACTTGTTGAAAGTTATTATAAAAATCCTGATAATTGTTGAACTGAAAACCTGGAATATTTTCAACTCCTTGGAGCTGTTCCTTAAAGGCTTTAAAAAAGATCTCCGTTGGAAAAATAAAAAAAATAGATTTTTTACTTTTTTATTATTAATCAATGGAATAAAAAAACAATTAGAGATTTTTTTTGCAATTATCCTTATCAATTTGTTTTCTTATTGCTAAAAACAATATAAAAATATTTTTATTTTCATTTTAACGCATTTTCAAAAAAAATTGTCAATCTAATCCATAAAGAAAATGATAATTTAAAAAAAAATCGTTTCTTAAAAAAAAATTGTAAAAAACGCTTTTGAACAATTTTTTTTGTTGCTAAATATTAATATTAAGGACTCGTTTTTTTTAATCATTTATATTGCTCTCTAATACTATGGAAGAAAAAAATTTTTTTTTACTTTTTATTTGTTGATTAAATAAACAATTTGTTATAAACAAATGAAATTTTCGGTTATATTATTTTTCAAATACTTCCAGAAACACTAAAATCATAAAAAAATATTTTTTTCTATTTTTTAAATAATTTTTTATATTTTCGTGCGTTTTCAGTTTTTCGTCATTGTTTTTAAAATAATTTATAAACTATTGACGATACGGCTAGAACACTTGGAGTCCTTCTCATTTTCCGTCCAGCAATTAACAAATAGAGCTTCAAACCGAAGCTCTAACACTATTATTTATAAACTTTTCTCCAAAAAAAAAATTTGTACGGCTGTTTAACTTAAATATCTTATTAACTATTAAAAATATGACTAAAACCTTTCAAGTCTTTTTTATTCTGCATTAATCAATGAACAAATTGAGCTCAATACAGAAGCTTCAACTCTATTATTTGTTAACTTTTCTCCGGTTATTTATAAACATATTTACAAAATTTTTGGGCTTGAATTTAATACTTTTCATAATAATCTGATTATTATTTTTGAAATGTTGTTACCCATTACTCAGGTAATAAATTATACAACAAATTTGAATTATTATTCAATACACAATATTTTATATACCTACGTTCATGACTTATTGTAATAACAATGACGAAAAACTAAAAGAATACGGTCAAAGTGCACGAAAATATTAAAAATTTTATATAAAAAATACAAAACAACATTTTTTTTATAACAAACGATACATGGTTGATTTCAGTATTTCTGGAAGTATTTAAAAAACAATAAAACCAAAAAATTCATTTGTGTATAACAAATTGTTTATTTAATAAACAAATGAAAAGTAAAAAAAATTATAATTTCTTCCATAGTATTAGAGAACAATATAAATAATGATTTGAAAAAATGGTTCCTTAATATTAATATTCAGCAAAAAACAAATTGGTAATTAACAAAGGGTTTTTTACCAATCAAAATTTTTTCTAACAGAATTTTTTTTTTAATTATTTTTTTTTTATGAATCAGATTGCCAAAAAATTTTTTTTAAATATTATTAATTACATTTGTTTATAACATTTTTTAAACACCATGCGATAAAATAAAAAATGCAATATTTTCATATTGTTTTTAGCAATAAGAAAAAAATGGGAATAATTGCAAAAAAAAAATTTATTTACGTTTTTATTTTTTTGTGTTAGTAAAACAGTGAAAAATCATTTTTTTTTTATTTTTCCAGCAGATATATTTTTTAAAGCCTTTAAGAAACAGCTCCAAGGATTTTTAAAAAACAGGTTTTTAGCTCAACAATTATCAGGGTTTTCAAAATTACTATCAACAAGTAAAATTTTCTAATTAACAAATGCATAATTGATTGACAAATAGAGGTAACAATTTTTTTCCGATGGATTATTGTTTATTGATATGTCTAGATAATACCAAAATTTTTTTGTTCCTCAATATTAATATTTACTCGGGTTTTATGAACGAGAATGAATACCTTCCGGAACTACCCAAAGGGACGGTACTGCACTCTTCGCAGGGATGAAACGTACACGTGGAACGAAGATTATGAATGCAGTGTGGCCTTGAACGGAGGGCTTTTCTTAGAATTCGGATCCCATAAGTACGGTTTCTGATTCCGAATCCTCGGTAGGTAGTTTATTTTGAATGAGCCCCTCTAAGCTGCCACATAATTAAAGTTGTACCAGAAATATTTTTCGGTGTATTTCCCAGAAAAAGAGGTTTTGGTGTATTACATTGGCATTGTTGGAATTTAAATTTTATTGTGCTCAATTTTTGCTAAATCCAAATGAAATTGCACGAAGGCGTAGAAGGGCCAACAACAGAATATTTTTAAAAATATTTGCAATTGTCTTTTTGAACTGACAATTGTCACTTTGAAGCGACAATTGTCCCTTTGAACTGACAATTGTCACTTCGAAGTGACAATTGTCAGTTACAAAGATATTTGGAATTGCCACTTTCAACTGACAATTGTCACTCGAAGTGACAATTGTCACTTCAAAGTGACAATTGTCATTTCAAAGTGACAGTTGTTACTTACAAAAACATTTGAAATTGCCACTTTAAGGTGACAATTGTCAGTTCAAAGTGGCAATTCTCTATGTTTTAAAATATATTTTGTCGTTGGCCCTTCTACGCCTTCGTAAAATTGTCCATTGCTTATTCATTTCAGCTGTATATTACGAAGAAAAAAATGAAGGGAGAGATTTCTGCATAGTTTCTAAAAGAGCACTAATTAAAACAGTTGTATTTTTCTATATAAATATTGTAAATTGAAAACGATTGAAAAAAATTTAAGATATACTTTTATACTAATGCACTAAAAAGGAAAACATAATTTCTTTAATTGTTTGGCCTAGGTTATTCTGTGAGTACCAGATTCAAAAACTTGCCGCGCAAGAATACCCATTTTATATTTGTGGCAAACTTTTCAATATGCTTCTCACAGAATATCCTTGGGCAAACAATTAAAGATTTTTGTCTTTCCATTTAAGTGCATTAGTATAAAAGCTTGTCCTTAATTTTTTTTATCATTTTTATTCAATTATTTTTAGTCATTCATGAGATCCGTCATCTTATTGAATTCTGACAAAAATTGATAATCTCCGACCCAAAAAAAACCCACATACCAATTTTGAATGGAATCGGGACATAATAACAAAACACGTCGCCATCTTGAATTCATTAATTTCGACGAAAACATCATGATGTCCGGCTCCAAAAACCCCCACATACCAATTTTGAATGGAATCGTGCTATATCCACAAAACACGTCGCCATCTTGGAGCCGCCATCTTGAATTCATGGGTTTTGACAAAAAAATCGTTATCTCCGACCCCAAAAACCGTCACATACCAATTTTTATTGGAATCGGGCTATAATCACAAAACTCGTCGCCATATTGGAGCCGCCATTTTGTTTTTTCTCTTGCAAAAATTCCATAATGTCCGGAATTATGAACACTTGCCAAATTTCACGTTAAGCGGACAACTAGAAGTGGGTCAAATTTATCTTGTAGGATTTGGTTACAAAACCACAGGTCGGGCAGGTAAAACTAAATAAAAGCTAAGGAGAAATGTAGCGTCTGAGAATATATATATATAAGTGAATGAAAATTGTACCATTGCAGACAAATTTTTAAATTAAAGGAAAAAACCATCCTTGAGCAGGAATCGAACCTGCGACCTTTGGATTTCTAGTCCATACCCTAACCATCTGAGCTATCGAGACCACACTGCATTTCGAAGATTTTTCTTTAATTTAAAAATTTGTCTGCAATGCCACAATTTTCATTTACTAAATAAAAGCTTGTAAAATATATACGAATATTTCACACAACTTGCGTCGTAATACAAGTGGAGCTAAAAAAGTAATGTATATACCGTATTATAATTTGGGTACATGATTCCACCAATGAAACCAAGATAAAAAAATTCAGCATTACCCCAACAATACTCCAGGATTTTCAGAATGCTTCTTGTTGTTTTCATTTTCTTTCCATACGTTTTTGGCGACTCATCTATAAACACCCAATTTTTCTTTACACTGATGACTTGGCATTTTTATTCAACTCCAGTTCATACACACGTATATAGAATTACCAATCGGGCCTACATGTTCTCTTTGTGCAGAAATCTTTTGACACAAAATACTATAATTTCCAAATACTTCCAGTCAAGTTCATATCATTGAAAATAACTAATAATAAAATCTACATATTCGTAAACAATACTATAATGAAAACGATCGTTTTTTTTTTATTGATTTATTAATTCTATATTTCTTGTGGTCATTTGTTGTAAGCTCCCAAACAGCTAAAAAAAGTAAGTTCAAAAACTAAAACCCGACTACTAAAAAATCACGCTATAAAAATTATGGAACAAGGAAATATTCTCATCTGAAATTGTTATGTACAAATTGTTATGTCTATTAATATATTTTAATGTATTTGATACATATTCATAGTAATGTTCAGAGGATAGCTGTGGTCATATGACACCTACCCTAACAAAACAATACATTCTAACAGTAGTAAGCGATCATAAGCTTTAGGGCAAAGTGGCATATGACCACGGCTATCAGTATGAATATGTATTAAATACATTAATAGTTATTTATGTAATAAGGATCATGAAGACGATCATTATGGTACAAGTCGTGAATGTTATTGGGCGAGGCATAGCCGAGTCCGATAACACGACGTGTGCCATAAGATTGTTTATGATTCGTATTACATACAAAATTTTATCTGATGGCATCTATATTAATACATTTTCGAAAAATTAAAAACTGCATTTTTGACATGTCACAATGACAACTATTTTCAAAGGAGTAAGTATATGTGTAGTTTCAAATATTAGTAGGTTAGTGAGCTGTGCTTTGCCATTTTCTTGACAACGTCAGGTTGTAACGGCAATATTTATTTATCTGCTGTCAAAAACAATTGTCACGTAGAATTGAATATAATTTAAATAATAATGAGTGATTCTGAAACTGGTAGTTTACTTTCTAATTTGGAAGAAATGAAGCAAAATATCGTGGACTCCCTTTTGCCGGAAAAATTACGGAGTGTATATGAAATAGCGTTTAATCGGTACGAAGAATGGTGTTCTACTAAGAAAATCAAGAATATCACTCATGAAAAAGTATTGTTGGCTTACTTTGAATGCTTATCTAAGGAAAGAAAACCATCTTCTCTCTGGTCGTATTATTCGATGATAAGAAGTATTTTATTAACAAGAAAAAATATCGATATTAATAAAAACGTATAGCTGGTTGCATTACTAAAACGTAAATCAGAAGGTTACAGAGCTAAAAAATCCAAAATTTTTACTAAACAAGATGTCACAAAGTTTTTAACGGAAGCATCAGATGATACATATTTATTTAAGAAAGTTGCTATGATAATTGGACTGCAGAAGAGAGGAACTGACAAATATGCTTGTTGAAAATGTGATAGATGAAGGATCCGTTTTTAGAATTACTTTACCGAATACAAAAACAAAGGTAATGCGAGAATTTTTTGTAACATCGGGGAATATCCCAGGATTGAATATGGTAGAACTTGTCAGACAATGTGTGAAAATACGACCTTGCAACACAAACCATCGACGTTTTTTTGTCACTTATAAAAATAAGAAATGCACGTCACAACCCGTTGGAATCCACACCTTTGGTAAAATGCCAAAATTTATTGCCACTTTTTTTAATTTACCTCACCCTGAACAATATACCGGGGACATTGTTTTCGGCGATCGTCTGCTTCATTTTTGGCCGATTCTGGAGCTGATCTGTGTACCGTGAAACGCCATGGCGGATGGAAAAGCAATACTGTTGCTGAAGGTTACATCGAAAATTCGAAAGAGCGAAAGAAAAAAATATCAGAAGCAATTTTTGGTGCCAACAACCAAACAGGATTACAAGTTTACCAAAAAGCATCAACTACTGATGTAAAAACTCTAGATCCATTGGAATTAATATTGCAAATTGTAGTAATGCTCTTTTACCATTTATAATAAATAGTTCTGTACATAGTTATGCATTTTGAATAAACTTTTTTGATCTCACCATCACATGTTTTTCATTTGGATTTCATTATGCTACTTGGTACCATAATGAATTCATTATGGGACTAAGTACCATAATGAGCTTCCTTATGTCATCAAAATTGAGTGACATAACGTTGTATTATGACATGCCATCAGATAAAATATATTGCGTGTAAGTTGTTTATTTAATAGCGATATTGAATAGTTCCAATAATATTACTGTTACTGCCTTCACCGGGTGGAGGTTCTCCCAGCTTATAACATTATTATTACACACGTTTTGTTTTTTTTATATAATTTTAACATGTGTACGATAGTCTATGATGAAATACGTATTTATAATATATGTATTGTGGGTAGGTTTGGAGAAAAATGTTGGCTCACATCTGAGGCGGATTTTAAAATTATTCCCAATTATCGGGTGCATGCAAGCAAAACCGCGAGAACAGCTAACAGTATTATATATATATATATATATATATATATATATATATATATATATATATATATATATATATATATATATATAAATATAATTTAAAATGTCATCTAGAGGGCGCCATATTCAATTTATGTGACGTGACATAGCCTATAACCAGCGGACGATCAAGACGCTTCCAACGATACCTCATTTGTAAAATTCAAACCGATTTACGAAAAACAATTGATAAATTAATTTCTTACATTTTGTTTTTGGTCCTCAGTAGTTGACCATTCTTGTTTTTGATTTGGTTAATAGCTTCATTATATTTGTGTTTTAATTTGCAATTTTATTGTTGATAGAATTCATAATTTGGTCAAATAAAATGAGATAAAATCATTCTGTTGTGATAGAACCTAAGATGTACCTAATGATTTGAAATAGTACGAAAAAATTGTGTAAAAAATAATTGCGTAACAAAGCTTGGGGGAGGAGGGGGGAGGCATAACACCCAACAATTATGTTCAGGCTATTTTAGCATATACAAAATAATTTTGTATTATTTATTTGATATAATATATTCTTTATTTTCAGTTGAAAAACAATATTCTAACCTTTTTCACGAATTTTCGATTTTGTCGTTGAAAATTCGATTTCTTCCTCAAAGTTTGTTTTACATTTTTTTTTAGTTTTCAGCTCATTTGAGGAAATTAACTTATTGGCAATATTTCGATATTTCACTCAATATGGCGTCTTAAGAAAAAAATACATCATTTCATTTCAAACATATTCTTAACTAATTCATTCTTAACATAAAGAAAAATTGAATAAGCAATCACGAGGAATATAAAAATGTCCACTGTGAGATACTTCAAATATTGGGATGTCACTTATCCTCAAAATTTCCAAGAACCAGTCCTATTAGGTGTTTCCTAAGCGCTTTACAGATGCATTACAGCATTACAGAAATCCTTTATCACACACCTACCTGATGCAAAGTAACAGTTTCATTTCACCATGAATAGGCTTAACATTTCTCCATCTGTTGAAATGATACAATACCAAGAGTTTATAACTCTTCCAAGAAACGAGAAAGTGTTGTATCATTTGGGTAATTATAAAACTGACCAATAAAATGTTTATATGAACTGGCATTTTCGAATTGGAAATGAAATAAGCTTTCAATCTTCCCTGACACTTCAAGTTCTAGCTTTATTACGTACAGGAAATGAATAAAAATTTTTTTTGTTAATCAAAATTATAGCTTGTAAAACAAGACCAACTTTATTTGTACAGAGTGGTCCAAATTAGACACTTTTAAACGGAAAGTCCTATTTTCAAACTAGATAGATGAAAACTGATGGCTATGTCTGAGGGTCAATTTGTATGACAAACTTAATGGTGAAAACCGCATATCGATATCTATCATCGTTTCTGAGTTACAGCATGTTTTTCAAAAAGTTGCTGTAACTTTTTTCCTCTCAAAATTCTTTGTTTCTATGAAAACATTTCCGAGACACTTACGTAGAATTCAATGGTGTAATTAATAATTTTTTTCAAATCATATATCAATATTTATTAAGTAATGGAAAAATCATTTTTTCAAATGGGGCAACCTGTATATTCTTGGATATTTCAATAGAGCTTGAAATTACCATTCCAAAAATGTAGCACATTTGATGTTTTGCTTGAGTCACCTTTGAAAAGCAGAGCTTTTAGGTTTTTTCATGTAGACTTTGAAACACACACTTTGAACAAGTAGGCTTTGGACGACGCGGCTATAAAACAGAAATCAAGTGTTCACTAGTAGCTATCAAAGGTTGAGAAAGCTGTTCACAGCACTAATTAAAACTCATAGTTTCAATGAAACTGATAACAATTTATACTATATTTACTTCTAATAAAAGAAACTCCAACAATAATAATAATAAAGAACAAACAAGAACAAAATATTTCTTAGGAGGAGGTGTTCGAAATGTCTACCAGCTTCTCCTGCCCATTTTTTGAACTAACTGTTCCGTTCGACGTGAAAGTTGCCTCGTCTGTCCATAAAATCCTGTAGGGAAATGTGATATCATTTTCTCTCTCACCTTGGAACCAAAATGAAAATTCTGCTCGAATATCGAAATCTATTTCTTTAAGAGTGTGTATACCTTATTGGATTATGTGGTTTCTTGAAACGATTGTCCACAGATCCAGTTTCTTTGAATGTTTTCAATATCCTTCCCAGGGTACTAAAGTGAATATTTCTTCCTGGATGCCGGTGATTGAAAATACAAGCAACATCTGGATATGGCACATTCTCACCACATAAAAAGACGATTTCCACTTTGTCTTGTGTGAATAACATTGTACTCATTTGTGAATTATAAATATAGGAAAATCTGTACACAATACAACTCGATTTATTAAACGCAATTACTTGACATTAACCAAAACAAAAGTCTACTAAGGGAAAATTTTATTTTGATTCGATCAATTGTACTATTTTCTTCCCGAGATGTTGCATTAGTCTTGTATTGTTTAAGATCACGAAATTGTATATAATGTTTAGTACAAATCGCTAGAACGAAAGTCTTTTGAATAGTTATGAAACTGTAGGTCATTGTTTAGTTTACAGAAAAGTATGATATTTCGGGTTTGTTTGTAAATGAATTATTGGTCAGAAAAATAATCAAACTGGATAAAAATCTATTAAAAAAAGAAAAACGAGTGTAATAAGAATGAAGAGAAATTCGTTTATTCGATTACTGACATATTAACGTCCATACTTGGAAAATCCGAATCAGTTTCACAATGAAATGAAAAAACTAGATGAACTTTGCAACAACAAAGACGAATTTCTGGAGATGCATTTTTTTTTTTCTGGTAACAGGCCAATGTGAGTATCTTCTGGGCAAGATATGATATTGAAGTCTCGTATTCATCAAAATTATGAAATTTGAATCATGTTTCGTTCGAATCTGTAAAGCGAAATATTCGAAAAATTAAAAAAATTGGAAAAAAGTCGAAGTAACAGTAGAGAGTCCAAATTTGGAGGAAAGGTATAAAATTGGAAACTGAGCAACTTTTTTGGCATTTTTCGAAATTTCTAAAAAAAACTGATTTTTTGAGGATTTTCGAAAAAAAAATCAAATATGACAGGTTTAGAGTAGCACATGACAGGCGTTAGGTCCGGTGACCTGGTCGGCCAACGGTTGGGTCCTTGGTTGGCTATCCAATTATTGCCAAAATTTGCAGCTAAAAAATTGTTGACAATTGCAGTGTTGTGAGGCGAAGCTCCGTCTTGCCGAAAATATATTTTCCTGAGCTCCATTAGCGGCAATTCATCAACAAGGGGTTCAATTTGTTGCCTTAAAATTTCTAAATACCTCTGAGATGTGAGACTGCCATTATAAATGAACGGGCTGATAATTCTTCCCCTAAAAACATCTGACCATACATTAAATCCAAATCTTCCTTGACTTCTCTGCTCCACAATAGAATAAGGATTTTGTTGTGCCCAAGTATAAGAATTGTAGCGGTTGAAAATGCCGGCACTGCTTCGTGTCTCCAAATACAATTTAACGAAAAATCAAGCACTTGGTTATAATTTTCCAGGAACCACTGGCAAAAATCCATACGGCGCGGCGTTCAAAATCTCCTGGTCTGAGTTTAGGAACTCTTCTGGTCCTGTATGGCTTGAATTTGTGCTTTTTCTAAATCTGCGTAACGTTAGTTCTTGGTAGGCCTATTGATATTTTTAAATTTCGCGTTGACGTTTTGGGATTATTTGCAACAGCTCCTGAAACGACTATTTCTTCCAACTCCCTATCCCTATTTGACCACCATCAATTAGGTTGTGTCGCAATCTTGCGATAACGTCTCTAAAAGATTGTCTTCTCTCTGGATACCTCTCGTAGTACAAATTGCTTGCTGCCTCTGCATTTTCCCCGGTTTGTATAAAACAGACTATCATATCCCATTTTTCATAATTCTCATACTCAATTGCAAATGTGTTTGAAAAATGAACAAAAAGCACGAATAGGCCTTTTCATTTAGATGATTTTTCAAGGCGCATGCGCTCGTTTTGAGTCCCAAAGTCTGATTGGCTATTGGGAAAGGGAATAGCCATTGGTTAGTTTTGAAATTTGAGATTGGCTTAGTTCAAAATTAGCGGTATCTTCACATTATGTCAACAGTCAACTTCATGACAAATGCACCTGCATACATTGGCGTTTGCAACTTTCTTTGTAGGTTAAGTACTTATTACCTATTTTATACCGCCAAAAACCTTTTATTCGTAGATAAAATAATGTACACGAATATTTTCTAATGGTGAGTTTTCATCTCCATGTAAATTCATAGAAAAACTCGGAAATATTTTATAAAAAAAAAAATCGATGTCAATGCCGTTGGGTCTGACAGGTAAATGAAAAAGCCTATTGAGGAGCGTCTTTACTGCTTAAATCAAAATTTGACAGCTACTAGTGAACACTTGCTTTCTGTTTTATCGTCCTAAGCCTACTTGTTCAAAGTGTGCGTTTCAAAGTCTACATGAAAAAACCTAAAAGCTCTGCATTTCAAAGGTGACTCTAGCAAAACATCAAGTGTTCTACATTTTTAGAATGGTAATTTCAAGTTCTATTGAAATATGCAGGAATATACAGGTTGTCTCATTTAAAAACATGATTTTTCCATTAATAACATATGATTTGAAAAAATGTATTACTTAAACCATTGAATTCTACGTAAAAAAGTGCTCTGGAAATGTTTTCATAGAAACAAAGAATTTTTGTCAGGAAAAGAGTTACAGCAACTTTTCCAAAATGCATATTTTCAATAAACATGCTGTAACTCAGAAACGATGATAGATATCGATATAAGGTTTTCACCATTAAGTTTGTCATAAAAATTGACCCTCAGTCACAGCCATCAGTTTTTATCTATCTAGTTTGAAAACAGGGCTTTCCCTTTAAAAGTGTCCAATTTGGCCCACTCTGTACAGGGTTCAATTTGATCACAATACTAATATTCATAATAATAATGAATTTCTGCGTGAAATCGGCTTGTGATTTTTTTAATATCTAGCAGTTTTATTTCTCTCCAGTTCTTTTTTTTTGAGACGTTAACGGAAAGATTTTTCTCGAATTATGACATAGTTTGATAGATTCCTCGTTTATATTCATCCTAGTATTTTTGTGAGTCTTGTCCTTGCTTTGTAGACCAGGGCTTTGAAGCCTTTGAAAATGGTAAAAAGTGAAAAAAAATAATAGTAGGATGGGACGTATTGGAAAAGAAAGATAATATAACAAAAATGAAGGGAAAAGTAATTTACGGGCGATCTGAGGTCGGGAAGTGGAAGGGGGTGAATTTTCAAGGGTAAAAAACGGTTTATCTCGATTTCCAGCAAAACTACGGGTCCTATGAAAAAAAATTGTAGGTAATAAAGAGATCTACAACTTTTGTATCCACACTTTTTTCACATAACCCCAAAATTGATGTAAAAAATTCAAATAACCCCAAGTTTTTGGTTTTTTATTTTTATCTTTCCCAAAAAAAAATTTTCTCCACGAAATTTGGTGAAAACTTACCTCTTCATGTCCCAAACACACTGTAATTTTTCTGATTAAAAATATTAATTTTTTCACCTTATTTTGACTTAATATCGAAAAAGTACCCCAATTTTCAACCAAAAATTCTCCCATCAAAATATCAGCTTTTTCAAAAAGCTCGGTGAACTTTTTGTTCGTTGGAATCTCTACTTTCTGATGGTATGAAAAAAAATATATATTACTATGGTAAATGTTCTCAGAAAATGCAAAGAAACGTTAAGTTAATATTTAATAAGACATCTACAATATTTTGAGAAAGTTGTAGAATCTTTAAATTATATGCGTAGATGCCTATTTATTGCTATTTTAAGATAACTTATATACCTGAGTGACCTACGGAAAATTTTAGCCCATCAAAAGGTATTTCATAGAGAAGTGGAAAAGGGGGTAGGAGGGTATGGGCCTTACTACCTGTTATTTCTTTGCATTTTATGAGAACATTTACCATAGTAATGTGTATTTTTTTTATACCATCAGAAAGTAGAGATTTCAACGAACAAAAAGCTCACCGACTTTTTTGAAAAAGCTGGTATTTCGACGGGAGAATTTTCGATTGAAAATTGGGGTGCTTTTTCGATATTAAGTCAAAATAAGGTGGAAAAATGAATATTTTAAATCAAAAAAATTACAGTGTGCTTGGGACATGAAAAGGTAAGTTTTCACCAAATTTCGTGAATAAACAAGTTTTTTTGTAAAAGATAAAAATAAAAAACCAAAAACTTGGCTATTTGAATTTTTTACATAAATTTTTTTCAACTTTTTTCTATAGGACCCGTAGTTTTGCCGGAAATCGAAATAAATCGTTTTTTACCCTTAAAAACTCCCCCCCTTCCACTTCCCGACCTCAGATCGCCCGTAAATTATTTTTCCTTTCATTTTTGTTATATTCTCTTTCTTTTCATCCTACTATTTTTTTTTTGTTTCAAAATTATCGACCCTGGTCTATTGTGTCCCTTCGTTTAATCAACTCTTTCATCTCACTTGTCATCCAGGGTGCATTCCTTGTTTGTAAATCTGAAAACTTTAGAAGGAAAGTGTTTAGAGTAAAGGGCGAATAGTATTTCAGTGAACGCTTGCACTTAATCGTCGACATCCTGTATGTGAAATATATTTGTAGGTCAGATTCCAGAAGATCATTGAGGAATCTGCTCGTTTTTGCAATCTCTGTGATCAGTTTTGGCTCAATTTTGGGTTTATAAATAATATTAACAATAATGAGATATACCGGGTGACAATGGGACTAGGGCCATGCCTATAACTGAATGAATGAATGTTTGTTTATTCAAGAAATCAAGAAAGAAATCATACATTTATACATAAATACAAATTGTAGATATACCTATACACACACACACAATATATATATGTCCCTAAAAAAGGCAAAAAGGCCCTACCTAGCAACTACAGACCTATCGCACTGCTATCTATTATTTCAAAGGTCATGGAAAAAGCCATCAACATCGAGCTCATGAAATATCTGGAAGACTCAGGAATTGTCAACGATAGGCAATATGGCTTCCGCCATCAGAGATCAACTGGTGACCTGCTCGCTTACATCTCACATATATGGCAGCTATCTATTGAAAAGTATGGAGAAACTTTAGCTGTGGCATTAGATATCTCCAAGGCGTTCGATCGAGTTTGGCACCAGGGACTCCTCGCCAAGCTTCGTCTTATGGCTTGCCCCCTCAGCTGTGTTCTCTGCTTGCTAGTTTTCTCTCAAACAGGTCTCTCCATGTAGTGGTCGATGGAGTTTCATCTGACACTCTACTCATAAATGCTGGTGTTCCGCAAGGATCTATTCTCGCACCAACACTATTTCTACTTCACATCAACGACCTGTTGAAAGCAACTTCATGTCCAGTACACAGCTTTGCCGATGATAGTACCCTCCATACCGCTTTCTCTTCCAGGGCCCCTATATCAGCCCGTGAAACCAGAAATGAACGAGGAAGAAATGTTAATAATATAAATATGGACTTAACAACAATTCTCGAGTGGGGATCTAATAACTTGGTAGAATTCAATGCAAACAAAACACAAGCATGTCTTTTCTCTAGAAAAGCCGATCTCACTGTGCCTAACATAACTTTGTCAGGAGTAACCATACCACTGAAGTCATCCATATCGATGCTTGGTATTACTATCAGCAATAACCTTTCCTGGGAAAATCACGTGAGGTCCATTGCCAAAAGTGCATCCCAAAAACTTGGTTTTTGTTTCGTGCCAAGAGCTATTTCACCCCCACTCAGCTGCTTATGATCTATAAGGCACAGATCCGACCTATCCTGGAATACTGTTCCCATATTTGGAGCGCGGCACCTAAACATATCCTGAGGCTATTGGATTCTGTCCAAAAAAGGGCAATTCGTCTCGTCGGTGATGCCTCGCTTACAAACTCGCTCACTTGTCTGGAACACCGTAGAAAAGTTGGCGATTTGTCTCTATTTTATAGATATTTTCATCTTCTGAAATATCAACAATCGTTCCTGCTTTGGCAGTCTCTTCAAGATTAACCCGTCAAGTTCAGTCATCACACCCCTTCGTGGTCACTTTGGAGACCTGCAGAACATCACTTTCCAAAGACTCGTTCATCCAACGAACAGCGAGGCTTTGGAACTCATTGCCTAGGGAGGTGTTCCCCGAGGCATACAACCTCCAGAAATTTAAGAAGAACACCAACTCCTACCTTCTTTCCCTTGGTTCCCACGATGTTCTCTGAACATTACAGGATATCCCTTTTCGTGGGAACCAGAACATATAAAAAATATATATATATATATATATATATATATATATATATATATATATATATATATATATATAGAATCCTTTTTAAATTCGGGTATGAAGTCAACAAGGGTATGGAAATTAAAGTGAACTCTTTTTTCTATTCAAGCTTTCGAGTCATTTATTGTCTCTTCATCAGGAACTCTACAATGAATTAAAATTGAACATTATTAGATTTGAAAACCAAATAGGCATGTGTGTACTTACGAAAGTGAGGTTAAAATCCCTTTCACTTGCACCAATTTATAAAATAACATGTCACAACAGACAACACTCTTGGTATTGTCATATATAGTTAAAACTCTGATCAAAATTGATCATGATTACTTAAACATAAGTGTAAAAACATTTAAAAATTCCAAATGGGCTCTTATGGAGGTCATGTTGGATTCAAGAAGAAGTGGTGACAGTTGATTGACAATTGAAGCATAAATGAATGTGACAATTGACAAGTATGACAAATAGATATTAGACTTGTTGCCAACATACAATGGGGTGAAAAATAATACCACCAACAAATCGAGGGTACCAACTTGATGTCAATTGAAACGATTATGGTATGTCTCATAAGGAGAGTGACATAGAAAATACGAGTTTTTAGAAAAAGTGCAAAAAAAAATTATTATTTTTTTTCCATTACCAACCATTTTAGGGGACCAACTTATGTTTAATGAATTGAATTGTGGTCTGTCTCATAAGGAGAACGACTGAGTAAATACGAATAGATTATGCTGAGATTATCAATGTCCGTTCTCGAATTCATTGAATTAGGTTCTTTGAAAATTGTGACATTTCGAAAAAGGATTCTTCTTTAACTTAGACAATCGTCTAACCTTCACACCTTCTATATATATATATATATATATATATATATATATATATCTTCATAGCCTACTATAAATAATAATTATATTATTACTATAACAAATACAGGACGAATAACATAGTAAGAGAAAAAAAATAACATATTCTATTGTTATAGCGATGTAGGTACACTTATCAACCGATTTGAATGAAATTTTGTACATAGATATGAGACACAATTTCGGATTGACGAACATATGAAAACAAAATGGCCGACTTCCGGTTTCGCCAGAATAGTCACCAACTTCGATTTTTCAAATGGAACACCGTGTATGTTTGATGTTTTTTGGATTCTACGGCTCAAATGACATACGACAATGTTGCAAAATTTTCATTTGACAATTGAAAAAAAAATCATTTCCCAAGTTTTTTTTAGCCCAGGAGGCCTTGATCAGGTTAAAATGTCTACTAATTTACATCAGTAACTCATGGTCATTTCATCGATAAGATCAATAACAAATCCTACAGCAGGAATTGTTTTTTTTTACAATTGGTACCTACCGAGAGAGAGAGAGAGATAAATGTCATCAGAGTAATCTTGTGGACAAAGTTTCACTTAATCTATAATGCGGTTTATATCTAAAAACAAAATGCATTTAAAATAATCAATTTTCACTTAATATATAAAGTAAGTTTGTATATATAAAAACATATAAGTCGTACAAAATACTGGTAAAAATAAACAAGTTTGTCTTAACCATAGAATTAATTCATATAAAAATAAATAAAATATATAAGTCACATTGAAATATATCCCAAATAAAATTTAAAATCACAGTATTGATTGTTTTTTTAAAAATTATCATTATAAAATTCTTGTATATTATAGTATGGTCTATCACTTAATAAATATTTCACAGCCTTCCTGGAAGTATTGTAAAGATTTTATTTCTGTTACATTCTTTGGCAAATGGTTGAACATTTTACAACCATTATAGACAATGGAATCCTTTATGACTCATGTCATTGGTATTGGCAACTTAATGTTGTTGGATTGCCTTGTCACATAATGGGTTGGTGAGGATTGAAGGGCCATCTTGCCATTCGATAGAGAATTTAGTTACCAATTCAACGATATACCGTTAAGATGGCACCCATCGAGGACCTATTTCAGGAAATTGGAAATGATGCTAAGGAAAGAATCAGCTGATCAAAACCACATCACCTTCATCGTCAGTGAAGAAGCAGAAACTAATGTTTTTGGATATGTTCATTTTTCTCCATCTGCCTCAGTGCGAGAATTGGAAATTGAATGTGGGATCACAGGGAAAGTGTCAGAAAAGTATTGAAAAAACATAAATATCGCTTCTATAAATACAGTTTGCATCAGCATCTATTTGAAAATGACCCGAACGGACTCTAACTTATTGTAATTGGCTTTGCGTCATCATGATTTGAATAATTGGTTTTGTCTCGAAGATACTGTTTGCAGATGAGTCTAGGTTTACGAATAATGGTATGTTCAATATGAATAATACAAGGTATTTGGCTCAAGAAAATCCTAGGTTGCTGAGAGAAGGTAATTTTCAAGAAAGATTTGGATTCAACGTCTGGGTAGGAATCATAGGGACAAGAATCATTGAACCAATTATCTTCGAAGGGGCCTTTGACGGCCAAAGATATCTACAATTCTTAGAAAACTATATTCAAAATAATATCAACAATTTTCCTGAGAATATCAGGGAAAATATGTATTTCAAGCAGGATGGTGCAGGACCACATAATGCTAATATTGTTCGGCAATATCTTAGTGATGCATTGGAACAAATGGTCCAATAAGATGGCCAACCAGATTGCCCGATTTAATCCCTATTGATTTTCATTTATGGGGTCACATAAACTCCAAAGTATACTCAAGGAGACCAACTTCTTTGTAGGACTTGAGAGAATGAGTTGAGCGCGCATTTCAGGAAATTCCTGCTCACGAACTGATAAATGTGATGAGGTGTACAATAAATAGAACTAGTCTAACATATGTTAGGGAAAACTAACATATCATTGGTCATCAATAAATAAAATGACTTTTCGATGGTCGTGAAACTCTTCTATTGAAAACAGGATAAGGGTATTGTGAGTAATAATTTATACGTTGAATGTTTCACTGTTTCAGTCGTAAGATTTATTCAAACAGTTAATAATAAGCTTTATTCACGTAAGTTAGATTAAATATACAAGAATATGTGCTCAAAAATATCGTGAGTAAAGAAAGAAGAGTGATAAGTGCTAAAGCACTTGTTTCACAATTATTCAAACAATAAAAAAATGGTATAAAAATGATATCTAAGCAGAAGTATGAAATTTTTAAATGATGAATAACAGCAATATGTAAAAGTAAATAAAACAAAACATACAAAACAATCATCACACACCTATACACGCATATACATATAATAAAGTTAAAATGTTCATTATATTCAGAATAAAATTATAAAAAAGCAGATTTGTGAGCAAGGTTTGATTATATTAAAGTTATCTTTTCTGTAATGGGTTTATGATCATTACATATTGTCAAGTCGATTATTTTTGGTAATTCATTGTTACCATTCTGAAGTACCAATTTTTTTCAGATTGATTTCATTTTGTTAGATGCTCTCTACGTTTTGAACAAAAAGAAAGTGGTACATAATGTATATCGTTGAATTGGTAATTAAATTCTCTATCGAATGGCAAGATGGCCCTCGGTAGGTACCATTTGAAAAACGATTTTTTCGTTAAAAATGCGTTTAGAACATTTCAATTCCTGCTGTAGGATTTGTTATTGATTTTATCGATGAAATGACTATCACTATGAGTTACTGATGCAAATTAGTATAGATTTTAACCTGATAAAGGCTTCCTGGGCTAAAAAAAAATGAGAAATTACTTTATTTCATGTTGAAAAGGGAAACATTCTCAATTGAATATTGATAGAAATATTTTTCTGTGAATTGAAAAATCCACGATTTTATGAACATCCTGTTTATATTTTCAACAAATCAATACTTTATTTCAATTGTAAAATAAAAATTTGGCAACATAGTCGTATGTAATTTGAGCCGTAGAATCCGAAAAACATCAAACATACAGGGTGTTCCATTTGAACAATCGAAGTTGGTGGCTATTCTGGCGAAGTGGGAAGTCGGCCATTTTGTTTTCATATGTCTGTCAATGCGAAATTGTGTCTCATATCTATGTACAAAATTTCATTCAAATCGGTTGATAAGTGAAGGAGATATAGGAGAATAGGTGACAATGGGACTAGATTGTCACCCGGTATAAGCTCACAAAAATCTAACAACAATCTGAATTCTTTTGAGATAGAGAGCTTTTACATTATCCAGCTTTAGCAGGGGACGTAAACCTTTTGTTATATATTACAAAAAATAACTTAGTGAATTTTTCGATTTCCGAAAAAAACTATATTTTCAATATTAAATTGAGAATGTTTTCCTTTCCAATCAGATATTTTTGCACGTATCTCAAAATCTTTGTGAACCAAGGAAAATGCCCATCAAAGCTACACAGGATTAAAAATGGTATTGTTCACAGCAGCCACCGCAAAAAAACAGTGTAACGTGTACAATGCTTCAATCGTTCAATTTCCAACCTGTCAGTACTTCAAAGGCTGAAAATAATGTCAAATCATGAAGAATCTGTACACCATTGATACATACGGTTGGTACACTGGTGTATCGTTTCATTTTGAATGAAGGGCCATAAAATAATCTAGCCCAGCTCTTTGTTACAAAGATCATCAAACAGAAAAGCGCAGGTAGATAAACTACAAGTTTCGCATTGTATTTCCGTTAGAAATGTTTTTAGAAAGGACCTCATGGTTTTGGCGTTCACTGAACTCTTGGGATCACTGTAAAAGTGACCTGTTAGGAAATCTTCGACGGAAAGGGTCGT
This sequence comes from Gonioctena quinquepunctata, assembly GCA_018342105.1. Taxonomy (NCBI): domain Eukaryota; kingdom Metazoa; phylum Arthropoda; class Insecta; order Coleoptera; family Chrysomelidae; genus Gonioctena; species Gonioctena quinquepunctata. Next base: position 362,040 of record JAFIRS010000318.1, on the reverse strand, counting down.
TTTGTACATGCACTAACCGCATCGCACTACGATAATGCAGCATTTTGTCAAGGTTACTGAAATATTATTCGAATGCTAAAAACATTTTTGCTTTGCACTTATCTAAAAAACAAAATAATTAATAAAAAAAAACTCTTTAAAGACAAGCTTTTATTCAAATGCCCTGAAAAGTTAAAAATAATTGATTTGGATTTGTGAGAAGGTTTTCAGTTCGAATACAAAAGCGACAAGCTCTTAAATCTAGAGGGTGATTCAAAAGTACTTTGACAAACTTCAGGAGATGATTCCTCACAATATTCTAATATGAATTGTCCAAACAAATATATGTTCGGAAACGCTTCGTTTCCAAGATAGAGGGTGTTAAAGTTTTATTTTCGTTTTTTTTAAATACCTTTTGAAATATTGAGCTTAATTAAACGAAAATTGGTATTGAGAGGTTTTTTGAGATGTCGAATTCGAACCTGATATTATCATTGCTCTTACTCGTAGGGGGCGCCACCTACACGTCTTTTTCTTTTTTGAAGATTCATAACTTTTTTGAGCGTACTTCTAGCACTTTTTTCAGTAAAAAAATCTCAATTCCTCTATCATAACTACGTAAAAAAGCTACCCTTGTTACAAGTCGCTATAATCATCCGTTTTCTAGATATTTGGACTTGAAAATTTCAGTCGATTATTTGATAATCGATGCGTGTTGAAGTTATTACCATTATTTTGCATTTTTCACAAGAATGCTTAGGAAATTAATTTGACGTTTAAGTAAGTAGTTTTGTAATTACGTATAATGTGACAGTTAAACGTTTTGTTGTTTTGTTGAAGTTTCTGTAAGTTTTAAAATACTAATTTTGAAAAAATGGATTATTCAAACAATAATGCTCATTTAGCCGATATGCATTTCGTTTATGGCCTTGCGGATGGCAATGCGCGCGAAGCAAGACGTATTCACCAGAAGCGATTTCCTAATCGAGTACTGCCTTCATAGTCCGGTCAATATAGAAATTTAAAATAACAAAAATTCCCGGAGAGCCAATTACTGGTGGAGAGCTGGGGTTTACCATTACAAATGATGTTTTAAAAATCCCCATCGATCCTAGTTGTGCTACAAAAGTTATTCGGGGTCAAAGGACAGAATTTGAGGTTTTTTGAATTTTTCTCGAAAACGGTAAGATTTATCAAAAAAAACAAAGTTGTAGATCTTAAAATTATCTACAAAAATGTTCGGCGTGATTTTTTTCCTAAGAATTACCATTCCTGAGATATCGTGATTCTAAGAGTCACATTATACATGATATGCACACATTTCCTCGCCACCTATGAGGTAGTGTACTCGGCGCGTTTTTTTTACCGTGGTTTCCCCTGTAGGCCTACTCCACTAACTGTCATGACAATTTTAGGATAATTTGAGGGAACAATACTCGTCAAGTTCTAGATATTACCTTATTATTGATATTGATTATTGATATTGCTATTGATTATTGGGTTAACTATTAATTTGATTTCTTTAGATATTTTAATCAGATTTATACTCTTGAAAGTCTACTTCAACAGGCATATCTCCTTCGATTTCTTCTTCCTCTTCAGTTGCAAATGAAGCAAAACTGAGAAATTTTTTCGAGCTATAAAATAGCACAAATAACCTAAATGGTAGACGCTTGTAATAAGTACGTATATTCACTTGAACTGTACCTTTTAGCACTAAAAGAAACAGGTATATGAAGGAGACCTACGGACAATATAATAGCCAGATGTTTTTCAAGGCCACGTGGGTAGAGGGGATTCAGTTAGGGACTGACTATCTTTTGAATAAATGTTTTCAGAATAGTATAATATATATGAAAGAGACACCAATAGGTATTTATACTTGTTTTAAGTGCCTGATTATGTATATACGTGGCTTATATGTGCATATCATGTATAATGTGACTCTTAGAATCGCGATATCTCAGGAAAGGTAACTCTTAGAAAAAAAATCATAGAGACCAACTTTGGTTTGGTGTTTTTTTTCGATAAAATTTACCGTTTTCGAGAAAAATCCAAAAAACCTCAAATTTTGACCTTTGACCCCGAATAACTTTTGTAGCACACATAGGATCGATAGGAATTTTTAAAACTTCATTTGTAATGGTAAACCCCAGCTCTCCACCAATATTTGGCTCTCCGGGAATTTTTGTTATTTGACCACTATTTTATGTCTAAATTGACCGGACTATCAGCTCCAACATTTACCAGTCTCCACCGTCGTTTGGCAGAAACAGGTAGCTTTAAGAGGGCATCAGCTGCCCTCTGAGCCCCACGAGCAGTCCGAACTCCAGAATTGGAAGAAGCTGTTTTGAACGCTCTCGAGGAGAATCCAGAAACAAGTACAAGAATAATTTCTGAAACTCTCAATTCTACTCAGTCCACAGTTTGGAGAATTATCCACGATCAACAATTTTATCCATACCATATTCAAAGGGTACAAGCTCTTTTACTACGAGACATTCCCCAACGCATCACTCTGTGTCAGTGATTTTTGAGAAAATTGGCTGGAAATCCACAATTTTTAAGATATATACTCTCCATGGACGAGGCAAACTTCTCCCGAAATGCTATCACAAACTTTCATGACACCATGTTTGGGCTCTAGAAAATCCGCACGCAGTTAGTGAAAGACATTATCAGCATCAATTTTCTGTAAATGTATGGGCGGTAATAACTGGTAATTACTTGATAGGTCCTTTCTTTCTTACGTTCCGACTGAATGGCGCAACTCACAGAGACTTTTTAGAAAATGAATTGCCGGGACTACTTCAGAATGTACCATTAGAAATTCGTATCCGCATGTGGTTTATGCATGATGGGGCTCCGGCCCATTTTAGCGTTGTAGCCAGGGAACACTGTCTATCTAAATTGATGGATCGGTAGGGGTGTAGAAGAACCTAACCAGGCGTGGGCACCAAGGTCCCCAGATCTAAACCCGCTAGATTTTCATTTTTGGGGACATTTGAAGTCACCAGTTTATAAAACTCCAGTAGCGAACGAGGAAGATCTAAGAAACCGAATAGTAGACGCCTGTGAAACAATAAGAAACACACCAATAATTTTTGAGCGGGTACGAGATTCAATGACTAGAAGACTGAATGCCTGTAAAGTCCAAATATCTAGGAAAACGGTTGCTTATAGCGACTTGTAACAAGGGTAGCTTTTTCACGTAGATATGATAGAGGAATTTATTTTTTCACTGAAAAAATGTTCTAGAAGTACGCTCAAAAAAGTTATGAATCTTGAAGAAAGAAAAAGACGTGTAGGTGGCGCCCCCTACGAGAAAGAGCAATAATAACATCAGGTTCGAATTCGACACCTCAAAAAACCTCTCAATACCAATTTCCGTTTAATTAACGTAAGTATTTCGAAAGTTATTTAAAAAAAACGAAAATACAGAAGAAAACTTTAACACCCTGTATCTTGGAAACGAAGCGTTTCCGGACATATATTTTATTGAGACAATTCATATTAGAATATTGCGAGGAATCACCTCCTGAAGTTTGTCAAAGTACTTTTGAATCACCCTGTATAGTAGTAATAAACTTTAATTCTTTCGGCTGTTTACAATACATTTACTAATATCTTATCGAAAAAGAATAGGGGGAAGTTCAATTTATTTGGAGGACGAAATCTCCACTAAATTGTTCTTTTACTCAACCCTGTCGGTGCTGCATTTGTCAAAACGAGATGAGTGGGAAGCAAAAATAAATAAAAATAAAAAAAGTCAAAAATTATTTGATCGTTGTTGAAACTTATAAAAATATCCGCTATAAAACAAGAGTACAAGGACATATGTTAATTTATTGATGGGAAAAGATATATTTTTTTAGTCTGGATTTGAAATTTTCTAATAAGAGCTTCTTTATTTCTGCTGAGGTGCGTTCGATTATTAACTCCATCGAGTAGAATTTACTAAATAGCGTTCGAAAATCGTAGAGTTGTGTATATTTTACTATAAGACTGTCGTTCGAAAATACCCGAGTATTCGTTACCGAGTTAACTCTCGTAACTCTACAAAATAGCTGGGTTTATTTAACTCCACAAAATTGACATAACTCTTGGAGACGGAAAATCTCTTTATGCTTTGTCTCACACTCTCACAGATTGAGATTATTTATGTGTATTTGTTAAATACTGTTCGCTGATAATAGTTGTAATCTTGGAGAAACATGTGGTCTACCAAGTTCATACTGTGTCACTCGAATTCTTAACCTAGGACCTATATTTAATAAAACTGCTTCGAAACCATCACATGGCATTCGAATATACCATTGTCATTCCCTACCCTAAATACTAACATTTAATTTACAATTGGCGAACAAGATTCTAGAAAAGTTATCTCCCATTGTCAATAATATTTTTCTCCGGTTTTCATCAACTGTCATTGTTTTCGTATTTTTTTAACAATAACCTATAATTTCGATTTCAGAACCTTCTGTCACTCGGACTTTGTAAACAACTCCAAATATATTTCGCACTGTTCGAATATTACATGAATAGTACTCAACTCCAGAGTAAATTTAAGAAACCTTCAAATACTTTACTCTACTCTAGGAGTCTATAATCGAACGCACCTCTGGCAGAGAGTTGTATATCCTATACACTTGGTAGGAGTATGTTCGTTCAAAAAGCTCAGTTTTGAATTTTGGTAGTGTTAGTGTTCCTCTGAACCTCATATTCAAATTGTGGACGTCTGAGTGAGAAGTTATCTTTGGATGTAGATAACATGGTTTTTTACTCAGAATCACTTTATGTACCAGTTTGTATTCGTTTATTAGAAATCCTCTCACGCCTGCGCACACCATTTAGAGTTTTGTACTTTTTGTATTTCTGAGCTGTATTTTTGAGTAATATTAGGGCCTTATAGAGAATTAGTAGAATTAAAAACTGATAATACCAACGATTTACATAATAGTAATTTTATATTGGATGATAGACAGTACCTTGAACCATACAAGGTCTTCAGAGATATGAGTTTATTTATGTGTTTTTCAAATCTTAGGTCAGAATCTATTTCCACACCCAGATTGTTTGTGTTTTTGGCCCAAATATCATCATTTCATACTCATTAGGATTGATGTACAGATAGTGCTCTGATGCCTTCTGTATGCATTTTTAAAGAACTTTATTGATGATATCACCGGGCATTTCCAAGTAGCTCGAGTCAAAACTGTAATATATTTGTGTATCGTCGGCATAACAATGAATAGAGCAGTGTTCAAGCGATTTCAGAATTTTTGAGGTGTAAATAGAAAACAGAAGTGGTACTCCCGATTTAAAGTTCACACTTGCAGAGAACAAGTTATCTACACTTACTTTTTGTTTGCGTGCATGCAGATAATTTTCGAATAATGTAATAGCAGATTCTGAGAGTACCAAGTAGAGCAAAATGGCAAACCAAGAAGTGTCAAATGCTCGACTGAAGTCCAAGTACTTATATGGTATGCTTTCCTTGGTCTCTTGCTCTGAGGATCCAGAATTTGGATGTGAGCAGTGGTACAGCTGTAATCTTTCCGAAAGCCCGACTGAATTTCAGTGATCCTACCTACGTCACACATCCAAATAAATTATCTTTTACTTTTTAGCGCATTTAACTGAAAGTATGTCTTCAAAAAGGTTTTTTATTAAATGTTGTTATTAAATGTACCACTATTAAAAATCATTCTAAATCCTGGGTTACAAACGATATTATCCAGAAAGGTGAAAAGTTGAGAGAAATGTTAAGAAGTATCAAAGCTATTGATGATGAAAATGACGGAAGGATAACTATATATCAAAACAGTCTAAAAGAACATAAAAAAACATTAAAGAGGGTAAAATCAATTGTTTCAACAACAAAATCCTAAATACAGACAATAAGACCAAAGCAACGTGGAATATTATCAATAATGAATTAGGAAGGAAAAGTAGATCATCTAACAAAACTATCAGCATATTAAAAAATGATCAAGAAATTACAGACTTGAATGAAATAGCAGAATTGTTTGCTTACAATTTCTCAAATGCTGCCAAACTCGCAATTGAAAATAATTTTGGGCAAAACATCTCACTGCCTTGTACATTATCAAGGAATCACAATATAATTCATCCCTTCCAAAATGATCCTGTTACTGAATCGGAGTTGCTAAACACACTAAAAATATTAAAAAATAAAAAGTCTACCGGATTGGATGAGTTGTCAATAATAACAATAAAAAAGTAATTGATGTAATGATTACCCCGCTGACTTACCTATTTAATCAGGCTTTTCTGCAAGGATTCTTTCCCGAAGAATTCAAAAAGGCATTAGTAATACCTTTTTCCAAAAGGCGATCATTCTGATGTCGATGATTTTGCTGGGTCTCAACACCAACAAAGCCTGTGGATCTGACGGAATCCCGCCGATTGTTCTCAAGAAATGTGCCCCCGAACTAACACCTGTTCTTTGCAAGTTGTTCAACCACTCTTACAATTTGGGGGTATTTCCGTCCAATTGGAAAATTGCAAGAGTACAGCCAGTCCCTAAAAAAGGCAAAAAGGCCCTACCTAGCAACTACAGACCTATCGCACTGCTATCTATTATTTCAAAGGTCATGGAAAAAGCCATCAACATCGAGCTCATGAAATATCTGGAAGACACAGGAATTGTCAACGATAGGCAATATGGCTTCCGCCATCAGAGATCAACTGGTGACCTGCTCGCTTACGTCTCACATATATGGCAGCTATCTATTGAAAAGCATGGAGAAACTTTAGCTGTGGCATTAGATATCTCCAAGGCGTTCGATCGAGTTTGGCACCAGGGACTCCTCGCCAAGCTTCCGTCTTATGGCTTGCCCCCTCAGCTGTGTTCTCTGCTTGCTAGTTTTCTCTCAAACAGGTCTCTCCATGTAGTGGTCGATGGAGTTTCATCTGACACTCTACTCATAAATGCTGGTGTTCCGCAAGGATCCATTCTCGCACCAACACTATTTCTACTTCACATCAACGACCTGTTGAAAGCAACTTCATGTCCAGTACACAGCTTTGCCGATGATAGTACCCTCCATACCGCTTTCTCTTCCAGGGCCCCTATATCAGCCCGTGAAACCAGAAATGAACGAGGAAGAAATGTTAATAATATAAATATGGACTTGGCAACAATTCTCGAATGGGGATCTAATAACTTGGTAGAATTCAATGCAAACAAAACACAAGCATATCTTTTCTCTAGAAAATCCGATCTCACTGTGCCTAACATAACTTTGTCAGGAGTAACCATACCACTGAAGCCATCCACATCGATGCTTGGTATTGCTATCAGCAATAACCTTTCCTGGGAAAATCACGTGAGGTCCATTGCCAAAAGTGCATCCCAAAAACTTGGTTTTCTGTTTCGTGCCAAGAGCTATTTCACCCCCAGTCAGCTGCTTATGATCTATAAGGCACAGATCCGACCTGTCCTGGAATACTGTTCCCATATTTGGAGTGCGGCACCTAAACATATCCTGAGGCTATTGGATTCTGTCCAAAAAAGGGCAATTCGTCTCGTCGGTGATGCCTCGCTCACAAACTCGCTCACTTGTCTGGAACACCGTAGAAAAGTTGGCGATTTGTCTCTATTTTATAGATATTTTCATGGGCGATGCTCTTCTGAAATATCAACAATCGTTCCTGCTTTGGCAGTCTCTTCGAGATTAACCCGTCAAGTTCAGTCATCACACCCCTTCGTGGTCACTTTGGAAACCTGCAGAACATCACTTTCCAAAGACTCGTTCATCCAACGAACAGCGAGGCTTTGGAACTCATTGCCTAGGGAGGTGTTCCCCGAGGCATACAACCTTCAAAATTTCCAACCTTCCCAAATTACAGGATACCCAAAAAAAAAGGAAATTTTATTACTGGCAATTTTTTAAAAGAAATTTAAGAAGAATACCAACTCATCACTTACAGAATTTTATCTATAAATAGTAATTTTATGTATAAATAATAATAATAGTGATATTGTATTCTCTTTATTTTTTGATTTAACGAAAGCGTTTGACACTGTGTCTCCTGAATTTTTAATTGCTAAACCTTCCCAACTTAGTTTCCCCAATAACGTGTTGAAATGGATTAAATGTGAAATGTGAAAATACCAGATCATGTTACAATGACGTTAAGATTGGAGTGCCCCAGGGATCAGTGCTTGGACCTCTGCTCTTTCTGCTGTATGTTAATGACTTGCCAGATTATCTGGAAGATTGCCACCTTACTATGTTTGCAGATGATACAACTATCACAGTTACAGGGGGGAATATTGATGTACTGCTTAGTAAGGTAAAATGCATAATCGACGGTTTTAGCTCCTGGTGTCAGCGAAACAGACTAATTCCAAACTCCACTAAAACAGTAACTGTTAATTTCTATAATAGAAAAAAAAATCCAGATGACCTGCAGGTTATTGACGAAATCAGGAGTAGCAGTGAGGTAAAATCGTTAGGAACTTATTTGGATGAAAGCCTGTCATGGAATATGCAAATAAAAGATGTCTGCAACAAACTAAACACGGCTTTCTTTGCTTTAAGGCATATGAAATCATGCATGAACACAGCAGGTCTACTTGAAATCTACTTTGCAATGACATATTCACATATGTCGCTCAATATCATAGCATGGGGTTGCAGTAGTGAAATAAACAGAGTATTCGTAGCACAAAAGCGCATTGTTAGATTAATTTTCAGCATGGAACACAGAGACAGCTGTAAACCAGTTTTCTTAGGGAAAAATTACTTTCGACTCCCTCCATATATATTCTTAAAAGTCTAGGTATTGCTAGATCAAACATCCAAGAAATAGAAACCAATGCAACGGCGCACAGTTACAATACCCGTCATGGTGATCTTTTGCGTATTCCAAATCACAAGACAACAAAATATAAAAAATCCCCTTTATATAATGCAATAATTCTGTATAATAAATTACCTGAAGAGATCAAGCAAATTACCTCTGATGAAGTGTTTCATGGCAGAGTGAAGCAGCTGCTGCTGCGGAAATGCTACTATAGTCGTGATGATTTCCGATGAGCACGTATTTTTTATTTTAATTTTTGTCAATTTTATTCGTTTTTATCCTGTTATCATTATATTCTATATTTATAACTAATTATTGACATACCATATGTACATATTGTACCGCAGTGGCAAATAAAGTATTATTATTATTAATTATTTTATTTTGTGCTTTTTAGAAAGTACGCATTTTTGTTAAAGCATCGTTATTGTGAGGCCTTTTTCCTGTTAGTTCTGAGCTATGTGGAGCTGCCAACTTCAATTTATGTATTTTGACAGAAAATAAAAAATATTCGACTAAATTCATAATCTCTGACTCCAAATATCCCGGCATACCAATTTTGAATAGAAACGGACCATAATCACAAAACTCGTCCGCCATCCTGAAGTCGCCATCTTATATTCATAAATTTTGACGAAAAATTCATAATCTTCGAACCTGAAAACCCCCAAATACCAATTTCGAATCTAATCGGACCATAATCACAAAACTCGTTCGCCATCTTGGAGCCGCCATCTTGAAATTATGAATTCTGACAAATTTCATAATCTCCGACTCTGAAAACCCCCCACATACCAATTTTGAATCGATTCGGACCATAATCACAAAACTCGTCCACAATCTTGGAGCCGCCATCTTGAAATGGTGAATTTTGACAAACAATGCATAATCTCCGACCTCGAAAACCCCTACATACCAATTTAAAATCAAATCGGACCATTACAAATCCCGTCCGCCATATTGGAGCCACCATTTTGTTTTTTCTCCAGCGAAAATTCCATAATGAAGGACTTATGAACACCTGCCAAATTTCAAGGTTATCGGACGACGGGAAGTGCGTCAAATTTAACTTGTAAGACATCGCGACAGTCGAAAATAAAAGCTTTAAAAATGGTGAAGAACGAATTTGATGTAGGAACTATTTTATTTGACTGATATGATTAACGAGCTGAGGCTTTATTAAGCTACAAATCACTACATTAACAAAATATATGAAAAAATCTTCATCGGACTTTGAACCATGTACTTAAGAATGTGTGTGAAGTTAGCAATGAATTCCTCAGCAACGTTTCTAAAAAAATCGTTGCCAGCAACGATTTGGCGGGGGAGATTTTTTGCAAATCAAAATTATTTCTCATAATTTTCCGAGCGACCTATGTCAACATTAGACATGGTTCATTTCCAAATTCAACATTATGAAAATTATTGTGCCCCTGTATCAATAAAGATTGAGAAAAAAACAATTATAGTTTTATCGAAAGCAAATAACTCGAGATTAAGTAAAAGAACCAGAATGTGGAGAAAAATTCCATGTGTCAAAAACTGTGTTAGTTAACATAACTCAGGTTGTCTAAACTCAGAATTGGAAAGCCAATCGAACTATGTCAAAAAAAAATAACGTTTCTATTTAATATAAGAAAGTTGGTACCGTTTTGCACACCCTGTAAAGCTGTAGTACTAAAAATATTTTGGGTAGAAAAACCTTTAATGCACGGCCTACGTAAAAAACCCTGTATATGTCAGGTCAAAACAAGTACACCATATTGTAGCAGGGCTCAATGTGTGAAAATATGAATTTATTTATGAAACGAAAACATTCCAATTCCAAAAAAACCTTCGGGAAAATTATGCAATATCCAAGAGGAATTACTAACTACTTTGCAGGCGAAATATTCCCATTTTCAATTGATTTTATGGACATCTCTGTTCATATATTCAAAGAAATTGAATTGATATTATTGATATAGGCAACCAACTAATCAATTTCTTATCAATATGTTTTGCGTTTAGTTTACCTGTTTACTTTGTAGAATTATAACCTATTCTAGTAGCTGAAAATGTTAAATTTAAAAACAGTGAAGTAGTGATTAATTGAAAAAAAAACATGTGATGAGAGTTTGACGTACGAATGTTACAGGTATAATATTTTTGTCTAGTTTCGCATTTTTTGAATCTAGAAGCTGAAAAGAATGTTGTTCAAGTTTTGCTATACAAGGCGATTCATTGATTCTCTCTGTGTGCATATAAGTTATGCTTTGCTTGAAAAAAAAAACTTATGGGTGTTAGCCAATTTCTGTCTGTCCGTTTTTTTTAAATCTTCTATAGCGGGGTTACAAAGCTGAAAAATGAAGAAAAGTTTAGTCCAACTTTATATACATAAAATATTATGTATGCATAGTTTTTCCTAGAAGATATTGGTAATATTCGAATAAACGCTGCTCTAAAATTCAGTGAGAAATTCAAACACAGTGTTATCTTTTGACGTCATAAGTCGATTGATTTGACATTTTCCAGAGTTGCCAGTATCACCATTTTGCGGAACTTCTTAGGAAATGTTATTCTGTTTCATCCTATGAATAAATCAGAACTTATGTCAACATGTGTTATATTGAAATGAAGACTTTGTATTTGATAGCTGTTCTTGATTTAGTTATTCTTGAATAATATGTATGTATACCGAGTGCCATGTCATCATTTTTTCGGTGTGCTCTCATTGTAAAGAAATATTATGAATAACGCTTGGCAACGCTGTAATTCCTGGCACTCTCCGCGATCGGCGAGTTGGCAGTGTCACTATTTTGCGAAACTTCTGAGGAAATGTTATTCTGTTTCATCCTATGTATAAAACAGAACTTGTGTCAGCATGTTATTGAAATGAATACTCCTCATTTGATAGCTGCTCTTATTTAGTTATTCTTGAATATTGTGTATGTAAACCGCTATGTCATAATTTTTTGGCCTTCTCACATTGTACAGAAATATTATGAATAAGCTTGGCAACTCTGTAATTATCTTGTGTTCTCGGCGATAGCTCTAAACAGCAGCATTACTTTTTTTTTCTGTAAAAACTACGTCGGAAAAAAAATGCAACCACTTTTTTCATCGTTCTGGATATTGTGGTATTTTCCCCAGAAATTAGTGAACTCGCCTATTGCTGAAAGGCACATGTTCAAGGAATTTTATTCATTATTTTTCAACGCATATACAGGATGTGACCTAACTTGTTGCATACCCGTGAACTTACGGGTGTATAATCCATTTTATAGCAAATTATAATGGTTGAAAATTGAAAAATTAAAAAAAAAATTGGCAAACTCATCCAACTTTTGGGATCCGCGAAACAGCAGACTTTTGGTAGGTAATACATATATTTTTTTCAGGCTTATCCTAAAAATTTCAAAGGAAAGACAAAAAAGATATAACAAAAATTCATTTTTTTTAAACAGCTGTATTTAAAAATGATATTTGATTTCATGTACATCTTAGAGAAAATACTCTTCAAATAAATGCTAATATTTCAGCAGCAGCCTTTTAAAACTAGTCAGCCAATCTAGGTTTAGACACAACATATTTTTGTGTCAAATTTCATTCCATTTGGTTGAAAATGTGGCTTTCAGATTATCTATAAACCATATATAAATGTTGAAAAATACCGTACTGGTATGTATCTCTTTCTGCGATGAAAATTTAAGCAAGCAAACAATTTCTCATTCCACATGCCTTTTCTTCCACTGTATTTATTGAAAATGTGCAGCATGAGAGTTTTCAACTGTCAAACAAGTGTATTATGAAAATTATTCACTTCATTCCGTGTGTGTTTGATATTGTTAGAGGCCACTGGCAATATTAAACTCTTGCTGAAAGATTTTGAGGTTGCAATACATATGATAAAGTTTTTGCTTCTGTTACATCTTCTTCCATACTTCACTGGGAATAAAACGTTTGGTACAAGCCCACCCGTTGCTCATTTGAACAAAACTCAATCACAAACCTACAAACCATAAATCATATTTGTTGTTAGTTGAAAGCAATTCATTTTGTTTTCGTGAACATAACCAACAATAATAACGCATGGCCCAGTTCATACTTCACACTGGAACAGTTTATGACTTCGAAGAACGATAAGGTTATGGGGGAGTGGTTGGGTGGTATCTCTGTTATTATGCAACTTTTCAATGGGCAATTTTTATTTATACAAGTTCTACATTCATTTAAAAAAGATGCCAGACCTTTGAAAACATTGCACCATGATCGGCGAAGATATACCGATTTTTTTTCAAAGTCAAAAAGTTGAATCTACGATTTGAACTTCAATGACGCAACTATCGGATTGTCTCTCTGGTGCGGCGCTAAGAAATAATATGAGGTCAAAATCTCCTCATATTCTTAAAGGATCATTTTGTACAGCTTATAGATCAACCCTTCATAGCAAACTTTATCAAAATCTTGAGCAACAACTTCCAAAGCATTGCCAAGATGTCAGTGATACGATAAACCCAACTGATATTCCTGAATATGTTCAGTTTTCTCTTTAATTGGTTTAAATCCATCGAGAATTCAAGTCAAATGGACGGTTAAAAACTATGTCCTTGCAAAACGCAGTTTCATGAAAAATGTTACATTCGTCACCTTGGCAATAAAATTTTTGAGTGACAGTTTGGAATTTGAAATTCAAGTTATAATAGCCGACCGATAAATCAAAATTCATGTATAAAGTAAGAGAACAATTCAAAAACCACTCTCTATTTCTAAATCTATATTCATTACAGTTTCCATCCTACAACCATAATCGCCATAGATCAATCGAACAAACCATCAATGAAAAATGTCCTGCCTCACAACTTCCAGTTTTTCTACCGCAACAACTTCAAGTCTACCTCTTTCTATTGGTGCTACTGCTAATTCGGACTCCGTGATCGACAACTTCATAACGGACATCATTTCGGTAAGTAAATCATTTTTTTTATACCAGATTTGTTCATATGATATGGGATCGTTCTGTGGGGTAATTCTTGCATTTCCAATAGATTCTACAGAAGAGTCACTGAATAGAACAGAGATCACTGATCATTGCTCTGATCATGTAGAATGCTCACAAATACTAGTGCCGTAGGATCCTTGGTGATCGGGTACACAAAAAAAAATATCAAGGAAGTTATCATAAATGTAGATGCACATATCACCATTGACTTGCCAATTCCAGGCCGGCCGATATTTAAGAAAAAATGTTTTGGTACATTGTTGAAGATACAAATATTATCTACAAACAAGGTTACATGTCATTTCTCTTAAGAAAGTAAGAAGATAAAATGGAAACCAAACGAAAAATTCGAAGGATTTGATATAGATTTGGATCTTACACAGTATTGCATAAAAACGCGTTTTTTATGCGGATATAAAAATTAAATTAAGGGTATTGTTTGAAGCTTATTTTTTGGCAAGGAATATAATCCCATGAGTAGAAACAAAATTTCACCAAAATCTAACAAAAATTAAAAAACAGCTGAAATTCTGGATTTGGGTAGTTAAATGTATAAGCAATTCTTTATCCAAAAGTTCTCCGAATTTTTATATTTAGAGCTACAATTCCAAGTATTGAAGATATGGAAAAATGTTCCCCATAAAAGTTGTAGCTCGTTACAAAAATGTTCTTTATATTTTCGCGATAAATTATGTCGTTAGGGAGATAAACGCCATTTTCCACTTGTAGTCTACCGCCTGGTTGAAATTGGGTAAACCTGCAGCAAAGTGAAATGTCACCGATTTTGACGAAATTTTCACAGAGCTTTAGTACACGATAACAAAAGTAGATTCATCGAAATTTTTCTGCGGAAACGGTTATTTTCGGAATTATGGCCATTGAAAGATTCAAAAAGATATATTTTCAATCATAATTTCCACTTACTTGGGACGGCTCAATTTCTTTATTCTTTCAGCAACTCTCAATTTCTATTCGATACCTTCAATGCAATTCATAAAATTTTTTTTTTCGGGTTTAGGATAATAGTTAGTTTACTTTCAGAAAATTTAAAATCGTTTGACATTTCACGTTATACATCTCATATGTCAAAGAGAGAACTATAATATTTACATCTTTTCTACATTGTTGTCAATTATACAATTCTTGATAAACCTTCATATATTCGGTAAGAGCACTCCTGCTCTCAGAAAATAGCTGAACTACTTTTCTTTTGCCCCCTGAACACAAATCAGGCGCTCTCGTACCCTATCTGAATTAGAGAGCTTTCTTTGATCCAGAACACAAGTTTTTCAAGCATGGTTTTTCGCGCAAAAATCACTAACAATGCCTCCTCTTTACAATGTAAAAACATCCTCGATTTTGGTGTTAGCGAAATGTCCCTAAACTTCATTTTTACCCTTACTTACACATTTGCTGAAATGTCTGCTCCCATTGAAACCTAATTCAGTGTACATGCATCTCGCGACTGACTGTCACTATTGTGCCCAAATAATTATTCGTGAAAAACTAGAAAAATCAGCGTTATCGAAGTGCCCGCGAGCGAAGCGAAGCGTGTTCTGAAAAATTTGATTGGCTGGCAATCAACGTGGATAGCAAGGTTAGCCAAGTTAGGTTAGGTTGTGTTCCCTTCTTTTACGTGAGACATTGACCGAATTTTAAAAGCGGACCGAGACAGGCGACTCTAGTCACTATCTTCTATCAAGATAACCTCTTATGGGGTATTCATGTTGAAAAGGGAAACATTCTCAATTGAATATTGAATAGAAAGATTTTTCTGTGAATTGAAAAATCCACGATAAAAATGAAATAATGTTTTTGTTAATGTCTAACAGAAAACAACTACTTCCCCGGCTGAAGCCACGCTAGATGTAGTTCAATGTCCAGCGTGGCTTCAGCCAAATTTCCATGAATGAATTTTATTTATTATTACCATTATTATTATATTCTTCTCGATCATTAGAAATAGCCTCAAAATGATATGCATCTATTTTCGGTTCTTTAAAAAAAGGAATATGAGAAAAAAATATATTCCCAGTGACTTGGAGAAATATGATTCAAAACATAGATTTTAAACGAATATTTTACTATATTGACCTCTTTCTACTATTGGATTTTTGATACAATTACTTCACAATTAATGTTTGTAATATGTAGTAGTTTAAGATCCTTATTATAAAGATGTATGTTTCTTAGGATCAATACAGTTATTATTATTATGATTATTTATTAATCACATGAATTTATTTGCAGGCTGTGACTATAGACGATGTCTCCCGATGTAGAAATTGCGAAGAGGGTGCTTCCGCATTTTCAAAATGCATGGATTGCAGTGAATTGTTATGTGATAACTGCGTACGGGCCCATCAGAGGGTGCGCTTGACCAAAGACCATAGAATCTCCAGGTTTTCAAGTTCAATCGTTTCTCCGCCTCATACCGCCAGTGCTGGATCTCTAGGATCCTCATCTCAGGTATGTGGCATAATTTATATAAAATTCATATTAGTTGTAAATAACAAACTATTCATCTCAAATTGTTTTCCTATTGAGCATTTCTAGGGAATTTTTACCAAAACCATTTTGGCTCCCAACGTGGGACCCTCAAAATGCGTTTTGAATAAAAATCGTTAATGACTTTCGTCGCTTGAATTCTATTCGGACATAATTCTTTCATTTACAGATTAGTACAAGTCCTAAAAATGCAATAAACAATTTGTGTGATAGTCACCGCAAACCTCACAGGTTATTTTGTCAAACATGCGTCATCCCCAGGTGCACGTGTATTAGTTGTAAATAACAAACTATTTATCTCAAATTGTTTTCCTATCGAGCATTTCTAGCGTATTTTTACCAAAACCATTTTGGCTCCCAACGTGGGACCCTCGAAATAAGTTTTGATTTAAAATCGTTTTGTCGCTCGAATTCTATACTGACATTATTCTTTCATTTACAGATTAGTACAAGTCCTAACAATGCATTAAACAATTTTTGTGATAGTCACCGCGAACCTCACAGGTTATTTTGTCAAACATGCGTCATCCCCACGTGCACGGAGTGCCTCATGGAGGACCACTGCGGCCATCAGCTCATCTACATCGAAGACGCCATCGAAGCGGCGAAATCCGCCAATCAGAAACTCAACACCGAAACTCGGTCGGCCATTAACGCAATAAGAGAGGCGATAGATAACGTGCAACGTATGTGCGAGGGTGTTGACCTCAGGTCGATCCAGGCCGCTACGGAAGTTAGAACCGTGATAAGAAGGTGAGACAAGTATTTATAGACTATTTGCCTCATTATTTTTGAACCTATCAAATGAACGAAATTTCATACAATCAGATCAGTTTTATAGTAATAAATGTCTTTTCGCTGTTTTATACTGATAAATGCACACTAGATTCGCGTTTTTTTCGCGATAAATGCATACTGTCAAAGTTATATGCGACACGATTATTTGTTACGTAGTAATTCAGAGATGTAGTTCATCGTGGGTTCAGTTGATACCTAAATGAGATCATAATATAATTCAACGATATCTTTTTCTCCTCATTGGTTGAACAAAGAGTCTTCAAATGCAAGCATAAATTTTCTGTTATGAAAATATAACGATCCACTTATGGTTACGGCTATTTCACGAATTCATGGAGGTTGAACACATTACACTTAACGAAGAGAATATTCCACATATTCGTATCAACAACCAATATTTAGAATTATAATTTCTATTTATCAACTATCACTCAAAGCGCGGGGGCGCGTACCAATACTCCAACTTTTCATCCTAACCGTTCATAAACTCGGTGAATTCCCACTTATTAACTCGTGAAAGTCGTTCCTATACTCTGGTTGATTTAATCGGATGCACAACTTTTTCACGAACTCGAGAGTCCGTGAAAAAGTTGAAATATTTCACATAATAGTTAGAAGTGATTAAAGGTCAAAGAGAGTAAACGTTATCTGAGTAGGAGAGTCTATTCCCCATAAGACAATGGTGACACTAATAGAAAGAGATGAAAGATAATTTGTGAGTCGTACGTACATGGACACCATTCTCTCTGGAGAGTGGCGGACTCCGCACTCTGGTATCTGAGAGTTACAGGCTCTTGATTGTATATTGGACCACTCTGCGGGTCACCTGTACTCATGTCCATGTACGTCACTATGACACGTTAATTCTACTAGATTCTGATTGGCTAGAGCTTATTAGTACCTCCTATTCAGATAACGTTTACTCTCTTTGATTAAAGGTTAAGTCATGGTTCCGTGCGCATTTGACATTTGACAGATAGTCGACATTGGAGGTAAAACAATCTCACTTTTCTGATTTGTTTATGTTGGCGAGTTGAACATTTTTACCGATTTCGAAAAGAATTCGGTAGATGGATTACATATGTTATTGTTTAATTAGTAAATGATCATGCATTCATATTGTGCTGTTGTGAAATGCAAGATTATTTTTTTCTTCATACCGTTCTCGGTAAACATCATCTAAACTGGAATAATATTTTGCCAGGTCCATTGTCACAATATTTCACTCGAAACACAATAAAAACAGTAAACATTTCGAATAAATGTTCTCTAACAAGCTAAGCAAATGTGTTGTTTCACCTCCAATGTCGACCATTTGTCAAATGTGCACGAAACCAATATTATTTAACTAAATCCATATCAAAAAGATCGTCAGAAACCGAATTTGACTCACTATCAGACAAAATACGTAGTATCTACAAATTGTTTAAGTACTCCAATAATGGCAAAAATCTTCCCTTCAATTCCTTCCATTGTTAAATCCTTAAACCATATCTTAAGTTTCAATGTAATTTTGAATTAGTTTGGACGATGACAACTGACAAATAACTAATTTGTTTCGTTTCGTTCCAATAGAATCAAAATGACAATTGTCACAATATGCCAAATTTTTCACTCATCATCCAACCGAGTTGGGGTTTTGAAACGCGCTCCGGAGCGAAATCGTCACTTATTTTGAAAGATCGTTCATTGCTAAACGTTAGCTGAGTAGGAGAGTCTATTCCCCATAAGACAATGGTGACCGTAATAGAAAAAGATGAAAGATCATTTGTGAGTCATAGTGACGTATATGGACATGTCATGGCCACCATTCTCTCTGGACAGTGGCGGACTAGCGCACTCCGCACCCTGGTATCTGAGAGTTACAGGCTCTTGAATGTATATCGGACCACTCTGTATGTTACGTGGGCCACCTGTACTCATGTCCATGAACGTCACTAGGGCGGGTTAATGCTACAAGATTCTAATTGGCTAGAGCTTATTAGTACCTCCTATTCAGATAACGTTTACCCTCTTTGGACTGCAATGACATACAGAAATAATTTCGTCTTGCCCTTATTCTCGTTTCTCTACGTTTAACATTTCTTTCTAATCATCTTAATCCTCTACCTATGGATGGTAGAGGTAAGGAGAACTATCTCTGTGTTACAAAAAGTGTCCCTAAAAGAGTATTAAATTAAGATAGCGTTACTGTACCAGAATACTGTTTTCATGTTATTTTATCAATTAGAGGATTGCAATACTTTCATCAAGTACTCTAATGTATAAAAGTTTTTTCAAATTTTACTATTTCCAGTCTTTTTATCTAAAACAACAAAACTCATACCACACACTATAGTACACGAGCGCCATTCTGGCCACTTAATTTATTGCTTTTTGAGTTGAAAAACCATGTGAGACTGTCCTCCTTACCTCTTATCTCCATGTACAGAGAAGCGACTGCTTGGGGTATATGGATAACGGCGGAAAACCATCGAATAAATAAATTGTATCATCCGTTAAGAATTCAAACAGAGCAGGAATTTTGAAATAGTTATCCGTCATCTGATTCGGGAAATATTCTCATCAAATATCATTGGTGCCAAAGAATTTTATTGCATTTTTTTTAGTTTTGCCTCTAGAAAATTCAACTCGTGCAATTTGCGGCCTTATTTTCAAAGATTAAATCAGGTAATAAGACCGCAATCGTACTCGGAAATTTCAATACAATCATCAAAATGTCGGACCAATGTTGTAGCTGTCAATCAGCCAACTCCCTTTTGTCATTGTGTGATTTTGAGATGGATTCTTTGATATTAAAATTAACCAAGAAATTATTGAAAGAGTTTTTAAATTCAAATACTTAGGAATTGTGCTGGACCCCGAACTTAAATTAAATCATCACTGTACATCCAGAAAAAAATCCCAACTAATATTGATAATAGAATATGTAACAAAATATTCAGGTTTGCAAAAGTAACCATATAAGTCAACTATATTACCACATTTTGAATACTGCAGTACCCTGCTTTATTTTTCTAATACTGACAATATCAACAAATTACAAAAACTGTAAAACAGACTCATGAGGGCAATACTTAAATGTGATAGGCGAACTCCCATTAAACACATATTAGACTTAACTCTCCCTTATGTATGTTAAACAAAAACTCACAGTAAATATGTTGGTGTTCATATTTAAACTTAAAAACAATAAGTTGCCTAGTTATTCGAGTGACATATTTATCCCGGGTGCATACTTATAAGACAAGAAATAGTTTACTTAATTTTCACATAAGGCCAGATTACCTAGAAACGGATTCTATATTCAGTACAGGATTTATATTATTTAATAACTAGCTTACCCGATAGACGTTCTCCTGCCAAATTTCTATAATTATTCCCTATTTTTTTTCCCTAAAAACTTCTGTCCGCGTAGAAATTGTTTGTTTCTTATGTAAGATAAGCTATGGGGATTCGAGCCCACTCGCTCTCTCCGATCTAAACGGCGGGAGTGACCCACTGAAAGCTTCCACTGATAAATACGAGACCGATAAATACCCCAGACGGACCCCTCATAACTGACTTCTTCAAATTCCCAACCTACAGCCTCCATATTTTTTTCCTATATATGATAGGGCCCCCCATAATGCCTCCAGCTATCTCCAACCTCAATGACAGTCCCCCAGAGACCGCCAGCGTCCCCCAGAGCGAACCCAGTGGCAGCATCCAGTGGGTCACTCCCGCCATTTTGATTGGAGAGAGCGTGTATCCCCATAGCTTATCTACCACATATTTTTCTTTGTCTTGTTCCATCTATGCATATGAATCTGTTCGCTATCCCGTTTTCCCGTTATCACGTTATCCTGTTTCCCGTGATCCCATTTCCCGTTATCTCGTTAAAAAGAATCAACTAAATATCCTACCGTCAGTTATGATTGAGAGTGCATATAAAAATTATGATTTTTGCAGTTTGTCCAAATTATTCGACCTTTTCTTTGTAACTGTCGCGATTTTTTTTTCAGAAAACTTTTCCTGGACTTGACGAACAAAAAAAATTATATCCATCATTTGAATCGTGAGTTATGATCGAGAGTGCATACGAAAATCCCATAGAAAAAAGTCTGTTTTTTCTTAAAAACCTTATTCGGACTATTACGAACATTTAAAAGGAATAGCCAAATCGATCCAGCCGTTCTCAAGTTATGCGCTTAACAAAGACCAGCATTTTATTATGAAATTTCCACCATCTCAAGGAATGTTTTGAATAATTTTAAAAAGAAAGACTACATCTTTCAAAATGTTTTGCTATGATGTTTCTGTCCTTGTAGTAAACCTAAGTGCTTTCCACTTTTACATTTCATTATATTTTATTCTGTATTTTTAACTGTTATATTTGTATTCTTTATGTATTGTGAATCTGCAAATTTAATGTTATTGTAGAGCATTTTTTTGCTAATGAAGACTGACATATATACTATAAGACTACGATCAGACACACTACCCAACTGAGATCGAAAAACAAAGCTGTCCGATATCATCCAATCACTTGTTTCAATTAACATACCGTTTGATTGATTCGCGGCAAATCGACAACGTAACCAAAAATTCACTTTTTCAGATACATATCCGCTTTGGAAGAACGAGAAATAGATCTTCTCAAGCGCATCGACCAGACCAGACAATTCAAAGGCAAACTCCTGATGTCGCAACTCGAGAACCTTCGAGTCGCCTTGATGAGACTCGCCTCCACTTCTGACGTCCTTAACGAATCCATAGATCCATCAAACTCGTTCGATCTGATAGCCATCAACGAGAGGGCATCGAATGAACTGAAACAGATCCGTGCATTGCGACCGGAACTGGTGCCTTGCGAAGACGACGGTATAATGTTCCTACCGCCAGAAAATGGCTTCCTGCGTGCAATATCCTCCATTGGCAATGTATCTATGAGTTCCTCACCGATGAGTTCCTCACCGATGCCTTCCACTTCCAGGGCGGTCAGACCGCCGGTTATCAGGGATGTGCAGCTCTTCACGAAGTTGCCAAGAGAAATCAAGGACGATTCTTCTTTGAGAAACCGTCCCATTTACGGTATTAATCCGGTGGTGGCCAAGGATTCAGGTCCGATGCCGTCTTTGATATTCGGTGGCGAAGGTAAGTGATTGTATGACACATAAATTGAAAAGTATATGCGTACTTAATACATTGATCATTTCGGAAAGTATCTGAGAAATTGTATATTTTCGTGTAATCATCTAAATTGTCGAATTATTCATCAATAAAATGCCAGGCTCCTGAAAAAATCATGATATCGTATATTATGCGGTCTTTTCCCTCTTCAACCTGATCTTGGCATATTTCTATCAAATTCGGAATTGCCTCGGGCGCCACCTTCTGTTATAGTGGGAAGGCCACTTTGCTCCGGGCAGCCTCAGTGAGGTAATGAAACACTCCAGGGGTCAGTATAGTATTGACTGACACAACTGGGTTTCAAACCTTGGTGCTAACTACACAATAGTTCGTTCTAAGTAAATAAATAAACTAAGTAAATAAAATACTCATTTCCAAGTCAATCATAACCACTTCATTCTATGCTCTAATTCAAATACTATGTACAGGGCGGCTGGCGACAGCCTCAAAGACTACATAAGAAAGGCAAAACATACTCTAGAAGTGGAAAGGGGTGTTATTCTCTGTATTTCGGGGAGGACCCACTCAATCAGAAGCATGCTGGAAGAAGATTTAGACAGTAGTACAAAAGCTCAAAAGACGGGATGCAAAAAGCATTTGCATTACCAATGTTAAATAGCAAAGCAGGTTTCAAAATGCAAGTTTACGAGCGGCCATATAAAAAATTGTTTATGTAGTTCCGATGGAAGTCCATGGCAACCGAGTAGGCGAATGGAAAAAAGTCAATTGACAAATTTTGCAAGTTCAATTTTCACATTGCTATTAACAAAAACAAAAAATTATACTGATAATTACAGTAATCTAAAAAACATACATGAAACACATTTTTATTCATGTAATACACATTCCAAATTATTTTTTTAGTCAAATTTTGACAGTAAACAAACAATATGAAAAATATGTGAAAATGTATGAATATAGGAAAAAAACATTATTTTCAATATTTTTTTTTTATTTTTTTTCCATATTTATTGATATATCTTTATTATTTTTGTTTATTCGTGTAATTTACTCCTACATCAGACATGTAAGTTGTAATTGAATTTTATCAATTATTTGTGAAAATATTCATTTACATCTAATTCGACAGAGTACTGATTTGTTGTCGCTGCTACTTGGCCAATTAGACCAATCAATAGAGATTTTTTTGTGACAATTCAACTCATGCATAAAAAATCGCATATGCCACAGTGCAATTGTCAGTTTGACAGCGGCAAAAGTTAGCTGCAACTTTTACAGCGACAAATGCACTAGTGGTTTTTTCACTTATTCATTTGTTTATAAATTATCGCGTTGTTGGTTGCCAAAATAAATAAAGTTTGCATTGATATGTTTCTAAATTTCTTATTCATTGAATTGTCCTGCCGAATTACACTCGATGTTTGTATTGATATCGGGTAAATTTGTGTTGTTCAAATTCTAAACTGTTTCCTTTGGCAATTTGACTCGAAAAACTGACAACCTAAAAACGCTCCACCTTCGGTGTCGCGTTTTTAATAGTTGACAGTTTTTCTCGTCTAATTGCTAGGCAACAGTTTCTCATTAAACAACCCAAATTTACCCGATAAAATACAAACCTCTCATGCAATTATAAGTGATAAAAATACTACCAGGAAACCGATTGTGCCATCATCCTGTTATATTTCCTACTCCCAACTGCCATTGCTTAATTTGTTATAAACATTTTAAAGCGAATTTTTAAATTTTTCTATCGTTTTTGACTCGTAACTTGAAAACTAATGAAGCAATCTCGATACTCTCGCTAAACGGATTGTAGAGAATCAAAATGCAAAGAAAATGAACTCAAGCAAGACTCGATCGGATTATTAGTAACGGAAAAACCGGAAAAAATCTGCGTTGTTTTTAATTCATAACACCGCCATTTTTTAACTACACGACATAGTAGTGATTGATATGTACTTTATGTGTAAAAAACTCAGGCATTGTTGGATTATTAGTTTTGGCATAATTGCAATTTGATTTTTTTAATGCACTTTATTGCAGCAGACCTGGATGCGTCATAGGTCGTCCGATTTCAATAGTTCTAAAAGATTTTGAGAGTTGAACTATAGTACTACAAAATGACTATTCTCATTTTGCGTTAAAATGCTGCGAAATAGGGAGAAATACTTGCAAACATGACCGAAAACCAGCGAGTGCATGAAAGCGGCTCAGGAGTGGTGGTAGAGCAGCAGATTCATAACGAGCGCAGCGTGCTTGTATTAATATACATACGCTTCCACGAGTCTGCTGCTCTACCCCCACTACTCAGCCGCTTTCACACACTCGCCCATTTTCGGTCATGTTTGCAAGTATTTTTCACCTATTTTGCAGCATTTTAACGCAAAATGAGAATATACGTTTTGTAGTACTATACTTCTACTCTCGAATTGGGATCGGACCACCTATAACGCATCCAGGCCAGGTCTGCTGCAATGATGTGCATTAAAAAATTCACAATGCAATTATGCCAAAACTAATAATGCGAGACAGTGTCTGAGTTTCTCACACATAAAGTACATATTAATCACTACTATGTCGTGGAAAGCCTGCACTACAACTCAAAAAGTGGCGGAGTTATGAATTAAAAAAAACTTGATTACTAGCGTTTCGGACGTCCATCGTCTTAATTTATTTAAAAGGTTTTCACGACGTTTCGAATGCTTGTATCTGCAATCGTCTTCAGGTGAATACAGTATTCACCTTCAAACAAACGTTAAAAAAAACTGTTTTTCCGGTTTTCTCCGTTACTAATATTGAGACTAATATTGAGAGATTGCCTCATTGGTTTTCAAGTTACAAGTCAAAAACCATAAAAAAAAGTTTTTTAATGTTTCCAACAAATTAAGCAATGACAGTTGGGCGTAGGAAACATAACAGGATATAATTACGAACCGTCTTTCGTATGATGGCACAGTCGGTTTCCTGGTAGTATTTTTGTCGCAGAATCAATAGAACAGAAAATCTCTATTGATTGGCCTAAATCACTTTCGCATGTATGCTGGAATAATCAATTATTTTTACTTCCCGCACCAGACACACGTGACCCGACGCAACAATGCTGCTCCTTTTTCACAGACTGATTCTCGAAAACGATGTGACTTGAAATGGGTAAAAACCCAATTGCAACCACCACTTGGTCCATCACGAATATAAAACTCTTTTCAACTTGACTCGGTATCAAATTTGAAGCGTGTGACATTCTTATTCAAATTATGGCATAGATTGTGTTTTATTATTGGGTTAAATGAATCCCATGTTTCTCCATCCAGCTCTAGAAGAACTTTGACCTTCTATAACAACTTCTATATCACAACTCAATGTTTGTCGTGTGCCATATTTTCAAAAGTATTTCGAATTTATGCTATCTAAATTGTTCTTCGCTGAAAGAGATTTGATGATGCTTTGAGGGATGATAAAATAATAAATGAAATAATAATAATAATTTCAATACAGATGTTTTCTTTTCTTTATCAGTCATTGAAATTTGTTCTTATATATGCGATTATATAATCTCATTATTATCATTTACCTACTAATTCGTATTACTTTTTCATATTTAAAGAACCCCGCACATATGGGAAATTGGCTCTCGGTCGAATTGGTTGAAATTTTATTATGTTATAGTAGGATGGGTCATTAGAAAAAAGTGTGAGTTCAAATAATTTTTTATGTTTAGTTTCTGAGATATAAGCAGCAAAGTTCGTAAAAATGTCGTATTGGGGTAGGATTGACAAAGAAAAAAACTTTTTTAGTCGAAATGTTGACTATCATATACGATGGTTTTATCAACTTTGTATGTTGCGTTTCTAAGATATGCATTTTTGAAGTTTACGGTATTACGAAATATGGGGTAACCTATCGATTTAACAAAATTTTATGGAACCTTTCGACACATTCAATTCTTGTAATAGAACTTTTCGAAATCAATTATTTGATACTATAAACAACACAAACCACACTCAACAACAATTTGGAACTCAACAGTAAGACTCAAAAAAAATGAATTATAAATAACGACTTCTAACATAAAAAGTCAATTAATATTATGGAAATTATAATATACAAACCAGTACCTCGAACCATCAGTAAACTTATATAAACCCAATGAATTACTCAATATCGGAAATTTATATAATTTCAAAATCTGCTGTTTAATCCACTCTATAAAAAATTCTGGCTAAACATTCTAACCTCACATTCACACAAATTCATTTTATCCATGACTATAATACTCGTCAGTGTAAAAATGTATGTACTATTCCGATAAAATCAAACTTTGGTCGGAAGTCAATATTTTATCAAGGTGACATACAATTTAATTCCTGATCATTTGAAAAATATGCGTTTTAATAGCCTTTTCAAGACTCATTTGAAAAAATATTGGATCTCTCGATAATTTATTCATTTTATTGTGCAAAACATAATATACAAAATTATAATAAGAGAAATATAACCTATTTTATTGATTTATCCCATATGATAAAATAGTCTGAAAATAGTCTGTGGAAG
Organism: Gonioctena quinquepunctata; assembly: GCA_018342105.1. Lineage (NCBI taxonomy): Eukaryota > Metazoa > Arthropoda > Insecta > Coleoptera > Chrysomelidae > Gonioctena > Gonioctena quinquepunctata. The sequence continues at coordinate 335,255 of JAFIRS010000318.1, read as the reverse complement.
GTTACCCAAAAAACATGTCAAGAAACGTTGTTCCTCACAAAAAACCACATTCATTCAATAATGATAAAATAATTCATACACTTGTTTAAAAATATATGTTATTTATTTTGTATTATTGTATCCCTAATATAAATAATTGTATTATTTCTTGGGATGAATAAAGTTGTTATTATTATTATTATAAACAACATTTTCAATAATTTACATAATGGAACTCTCAAAAAACAAACAATAACCAAAACCTAAATTCAAATAAAATTATTATTATTGATTGGTCTATTTGAGCAATCTAAAACATTTCTCAATAGTTTATGGCTAGGGTACTTTATTGTTTCTATTTGAAATTGATATGCGTAATCCTGAACCTGGACTATTACGCTGCCACATAGCGTCCAGATTTGGGAATGCTATAAAGTATCAACTGTGGATATCATTTAGTATTATTCCTGATGCACCTGCAAATGAACGTATTCTAGGCTACTACTGTACCTGCTAAAGTGGAGCAAGCACATTGGGATGCTGTTCCCATATTTGCAGCTAGGCGGATATGCTGTTCAGGACATAGCCTAGTATGAACATAACAGAGATTAGCATAGCCTATTACAATAATTTAATAGGTTCTATTCACAAATTGGAAACATTCTCAAAGTTCACCACTACATGAACTATTAAATAAATGAGATTAGAAATAACAATATAATAAATATTTAATTAGTTATTATTTGGTTAGATTTAGGTAAATTGTTTATGTTGTTTATAACTAATTATGAAATTATATGTTTAGTGAACTGTTTATACACTACAATTAGTTTTCAATTTCGATTTAGAGTTCACTACTACAATACACTATCTATAAGATTTTCACTACTTGAGGGTTCACTAAAGCACAACGCGTGTTTCGCTATACAATAGCTTCATCAGGTTCATTTCGATTTGTTATATTATAATTTCCATAATGTTAATTGACTTTTTATGTTAGAAAGCGTTATTTATAATTCGGTTTTTTTAATCTATACTGTTCCAAATTGTTGAGTGTGGTTTGTGTTGTTTATAGTATCAAATAATTGATTTCTAAAAGTTTTATAATAGAATTGAATGTGTCGAAAGGTTCCATAAAATTTTGTTAAATCGATAGGTTACCCCATATATAATACCTAAACTTCAAAAATGCATATCTTAGAAACGCAACATACAAAGTTGATAAAACTATCGTATCTGATAGTCAACATTTTAAAAATATTGTGAGTAAAATATGGTCCAAATTAACGGAACAGTTTTCTAGATATTCAATAGAAACATTGACGTAAAAAAAATGTCACGCACCTCTTTATCTAAATGAATGGTAATATTGAACAATTGAGTTCATCAGAATGTTACCCTATCTTTTATTCAATGGGCAGTAGCAATTAATTCCTTTTTTTGTAATCAAAACATCTGAAAATTGTTTTCAGTATAGTGGTATACTGAAAATTAAAAAAATATATATTTCAAACAGAGTCATCAAGAAGGATCTCGTGTACATACAATTTAACAATATTCCAAAGCCAGAAATCATTAGGTTTTTTAATTCGTACTTGTAGTGAATTTAAATCGTTGGATGCACTCTGTCAATTGTACTTTACCTTAGTTAGAACCAAACTGGAATACTGCAGTCAGATATGGAACCGTACCACCAACAAACAATTTCGGCAATTGAAATGGTTCAACGAAAGTTCTTTATTTATTTTAAAAAACTATAAACGTTACCCTGAAAGAAATTACAATTATGATCTCCTGTTGAGCGAGTTTAAGACAGTCATTAAGAAAAGAAGAGAAATCAATGATCTACTATTAATGTAAAAAATTATACACAACACCAAAGATTCTTCGACATTACTTTCGTTAATCAACTTCAATATACCCCGACAATCTTCTCGGTATCACAATACATTCCACTTCAATGTACCTAATACACAACATCACTTTCATTCACCAATAAACTCAATGAGCAGAAATTATAATAAGCTAGGCTCAGTTGACATTTTTTTCTTACTCGGACACAATTCAGACAAACCGTTTCCAGTTTGGTTTCTGACTAACCTATAACCTGTAAGTCAACCAAACTTATAAATTATTACTTCTTTTCATTGCACAATCACATGTAATATTTATTAAGTACTCCTGTAATTGGGCTTCGGCCTGCTGGATGTATATACCAAATAAATAAATAAATAAAAGAAACAAAACACGTTTTTTCGCCTACAATAGGAAAAAATCCGGAAAAACGATTTATTTGACTCTGCCCCGTATACACCCTAATGTACTATCTATCATCAATAATATTATAATTGAACATGTTTATGAGTTCCGATCAATACATTTTCATCCTTACTTTGTCTTATTTCGACTAAAAATTCTAATGACCCATCCTACTATAACATAATAAAATATCAGCCAATTCGACCGAGAGCCAATTTCCCATATGCTTTCGTGCGGGGTTCTTTGTTCTTATATTTGTGATATACAGGGTGTTCCAAATTAAGTCGGCACCATTGCCAACTCCGTTATTATTGATGCTACGATTTCGGTTAAATGGGCAAACTGGTAGCATTTTTAGTGGCCTTCTCGATGCCGAAAAAAAAAAAATTGACAGTCGCGTTGTCATAATATTTCATAAAATGATATTTTTTTCAATGGAACACCCTATATTTTTTCATCCATTTCGATTTGTTATAACATTCTCAACAACAAAGCTCATATCACTTTTCTTCCTAAAGTGGAAAATGAGCGACTTATGTGGAAATATTTATTTCTTTCACTAGTACAAAAAATTTCTTTGTTTTGGCGAATAAAACCTCATGATTGTCCAAACACCCATTTTTTGTACTCATACGAATGACAATATTTTGTTACTAATAGCAAAATAAGACAGTAAAAAGAAAAAATTGCGCTGGGATGTGAACTCGTGAAACCCGTGATCATCATGTCGCACCACTCAATTGACACCACTAAGCTATTTGGTATTAATGTACAAAACGATAATTTCCATCTTAAATCCATTCCGCTAGCCGCATTTATTTTGTGAATCAAAATATGTCTGCTGTAATGATAACTTTGAAGCCGTTTTTGTACAGAACAGAAAATACTGGAGGGTCCTATGAATGTAGTTGGAAAAAATGTGTTTGATTCGATAAAACATAATTATTATGAGCAATCAAGTTGCCTTGAAACTTTGTTGAAATTCTATTTGTCAAATATTCTCAAGTATGTCATGACAATGTCATAAATTATTGTAACTGTCAACTACTGTTCGAATATTTTTCGAAATGCCGTTTTCCCATCAAGAAAAATGTGATATGTTAGAATCCTACTTGGTTTGCCAGAAAAATAGCGTAAGAGCACTCCAACACTACAGCAATTCGTTCCCCGATCGTGAATTACCTAATCGGCGTTTTTTTGCTGTGCTTCATCGTCGATTCAGGAACAATGAAAAAGTTTTTGAGAAGAGGAGAACTAAAAAACGTTTTGTAATATCTGAAGATACAGAAATTGACGTTTTATCCTACTTTGAGGTATATCCAAATAATTCCATCAGAGATTTATCTAGAGAAATAGCTGTTCCACTGTCTGGTATTCAACGAATTCTGAAGAAACATAAGATTTCTCCTTATAAGTTGAGACCAGTGCAAACACTAGAACCTGGTGATCCTGAGAGACGATTGGGGTTTTGTCGGTGGTTTATGAATAAATGCAGACAAGATCCAAACTTCAATAGAAATATTATATGGAGCGATGAGGCTAATTTTTAAAATCGTGAGATGTATAATAGAAAGAATTTTCATTATTGGAGTAGACATAATCCATTTCTAGTCCATCCCCACAATCCGCAAAGACGATTTAGTATTAATGTTTGGTGTGGTCTATTTAGAGGCAGAATTATCGGTCCATTTTTCTACCATGGTTCTTTGAACGGACCCCGTTACATTAATTTATTAACAAGAATGTTGGAAGAGTTTTTCGATGATCTTGATCTGGAGGCTCGTCAGATGATCTATTTTCAGCAGGATGGAGCACCACCACATAATGTCAGTGGCGTAAAACGACTGCTGCGAGGCTATTTTGGAAACAGATGGATTGCTACAAATGGTTCACCAGACATGACACCTCTAGATTTTTATTTTTGGGGATTTCTGAAAAATGAGGTGTACAAAATAAAACATAATAATGTAGATGAAATGAAAAATTATATTGAAACTAATTAATAGAATTGATGGCCGAACTGTGTTGAATGCCACACGTAGTGTCAATAGAAGGGCCCAAATATGTGTTCAACAAGAAGGCGGTGTTTTTGAACATTCACTCGATATTTTATAGCGCTTTATCAAACCCGTTTGTTATAAATGTTTCCTATTAATACAACTGTCTTATTTTCACATTTACGAAAAAAAGTCAAATGAGCTTTGTTGTTGAGAATGTTATTACGAATCGAAATGCATGAAAAAATATAGGGTGTTCCATTGAAAAAAATATCATTTTATGAAATATTATGACAACGCGACTGTCAATTTTTGTTTTGTTTTCGGCATCGAGAAGGCCACTGAAAATGCTACCAGTTTGCCCATTTAACCGAAATCGTAGCATCAATAATAACGGAGTTGGCAATGGTGCCGACTTAATTTGGAACACCCTGTATAATCTCATTATTATTATTTACCTACTAATTTGTATTACTTTTTCATATTTAAATTTATTTTACTCTCCTCGCAACCTCTGAGTTCCTTGTAAGTGAGTTTCTGTACCTGTTGGCTCATCATCATTGACTTTCCACAATTAATAAATTCTGAACTATTTTCTTTTTCAAGGTGAACTAGAAGGCCAGCTCTGCCGCCCTTGGGGGGTCTGTTGCGATCAGTTGGGCAACATTTTCGTGGCCGATCGCAGCAACAATCGAATCCAAGTCTTCACCTCGAGAGGACAATTCTTGTACAGATTCGGCAGCCAAGGTACCGGTCCTGGTCAGTTCGATAGACCTGCCGGGATCGCCATCAGCCACCAAGGCAACATAGTGGTGGCCGACAAAGACAACCATAGAATACAGATATTCAAGATAGACGGCACCTACCTGTTGGCGTTCGGAGAGAAAGGCACCAGAAACGGTCAGTTCAACTATCCTTGGGATGTGGCTTGTAACGCATACGGTCAATTAATCGTTTCCGATACGAGAAATCACAGAATTCAGATGTTCACCAGCGACGGGAACTTCTTGTGCAAATATGGCTTCGAAGGATCTTCCATGATGTGGAAGCATTTCGATTCGCCGCGAGGCGTCTGCTTCACCCCCAGAGGAAGAGTTATCGTTACAGATTTCAACAATCATCGCTTGGTGGTCGTGGACCAGCGTTTGGTCCAGGCCCAATTCCTGGGTCAGGAAGGCTCCAGCTTCAAACAATTCTTGCGGCCGCAAGGGGTAGTTTGCGACGACGCGGGCAACATAATTGTGGCGGATTCCAGAAATAACAGGATCCAGGTGTTCGGAAGCAACGGAAATTTCTTATGGAAGGTCGGACAACTCGGAAGAGGCCTGGGCGAAATGGATAGACCCAGCGGCATTTGTTTGAACCCAGAGGGGAGGATAGTTGTCGTCGATTTCGGCAACAATCGAGTACAAGTATTTTAGTTCAATTCTTCCTAGGACCAATATGTATAAAAACAGAAGTTAAGAGAGTTATTATAAGAGGGAATCGCAGGATTTCATACATCAACGAGTACAAAGAATATTAAGCAAGTGAAATGTAGTAATAACATTAGGTTGTCCAGTTAAAATCCGCTAAAATATCTGGAAATTGCGTTTTTTCTAGAAAAACCAAAAGTTTCCCAGAAATTTGTTATCGTTGATAAAAGGCGAAAAGTCACAAATGAGGGAATTGGACTAGCATCCATGAATCCTTTTTTGACATGAGCATCACTTGCTGCTTTGTAGAACGTCCAATAAAGCTCAACTAACATTTATTTGCCTAAAAATCGAGCAATAGATCGCGAGAGCGGTTGGCTATGTTTGTATGTGCTGTATACATACTACAAATCCAATTCGTAAACTTGAAAAACTGAGTAACCTACATGGAATTTTATACCCCATTTCAATTTATATATAAAAATTGATATAGTGTAGGTACTTTTTCACTGTTTTTTTAATGTTTGTATTTTTATACAAACTCAACTCAAAATATATTTGTAATCGATGATGTATGAATTTCTTTGGTCTGCTCTTCACCTTAAAAGTATTTTTTCATATACAATATAGAAGTACATGGAATCCCAGTGCTGACTTCATACCTTTGGTATGGGAAAAATGAAATTGTTCCTATCAGAAATTCTTCAACCAGTCTTGTAACGAAGCAATTTCTGAAATTCTCTATTCATCTTCCGGTTTCCGTATCGGGGGAGTTTTCTTGAATAACCTCTGTTTGAATTCTGAATTGGTCCACCTTGGCTAGGCCAATGTTGTTTTTTGTAGTTTTAATTTTTAAGTAGATTTTAAGAATGCCAAGACATTTACGTGTCACGTTTTTCAAGATTTTCAAGTCTTCTTTTCCTTATACTCGCAATTATTTGCCAAATTTTTGGCTACAAAAGTGGTACTTCTACCTCATAAATTGATATATCGAATAGTATATATGTATTTGATTTTTAGATTTCTACAGGGTTAGGCAATATGATTGAAATGTAAATTGGCGGAAGTCAAACTATGGTCATGGTTTGGAGAAAAAGGTACCTGCAGACTTGCAAGTTTTTAACATTTAAATTCAAAGCAAACAATTGATGGAATGCATTCATATCTGACTGTAACACTGAAAGATAACTTAGTTTTCATGCCAATGCCACGATGAAATATTAGGATATTTATGACAATTTTGATAGTAACTGACCAAAAGACTGATTCGTTCAGGAACAACAAGTTACCACACTGCAATATATTAATAATAATGAGACTGATTTGCACTTTGTAAGACTGATATTTCTAATAGCAAATTAGTGAATTATTCCAAGCTACGTAAAGATGATTACCTTAGAAAAGATGGTGTATCCAATCGGAGATATTTTCACAGATTGCAGTTCTCTTTTTGATCCCTTGTGTTATATCACTAGAAAATCACTGAGGGTACTGAATTAAAAGAGGATCGACAATTAATATTGATACGAGAATAAGGCAATTTTATGTTTTGAAAACCCCTGTAAGGGATGAAAATTGAATAAAGTATTTTCTCAGTGATCCTACGTTGATAACTTCCTATATTGTTACAATCTATTTGATTGTGTCAGAAATGGTTCTGCAATCTGATGATTTATTAAAGTCACTGATGGATATTGTTCGATTTAGTGTATGGGTAGCTGTCCTATATTTTTATTCCTGTGAATGCTGTGTTTTTTGGCATTTAATGTCATACTGACTCAATCAAATGATAATTTATATTATCATATTGTATTTTAAAAATATGAATATGAGATTTTTGTAGTTTTTCTATTATCGCGAGACTGAAATTATAATTGTTATGTATGATGGCATTTGACCTATTTAATAATACATTGTGTAATATTATCTCTAGTATAACTAAACAAATTACATTTTAACATTACATTTTGCTACATTGACTTGTGATTGTGTTGGTTATATTATTTTTCGGTAAATCAAATTTTACTGGTTCTAGTATTCATACATTTGTAGATGTTTTATTTTAACCTCATTCTTTTTGAAGACACATTATTAAATAAATGTTGGCTAAATTTTATTATTATTTTCATTTTAACTACACTTGAAATTCAGAATCCCAATAAAACCTACTTCCTTTCCACTTTCCTTTAACATATATAATTTCACTTGAGAGTTTCAGAAAATTATATACCTACATGGGGTGCGTGTAAGCTCCATAACTTTTTTTGTATCCAAGCTATCGACTTGGACATGATGTCCCAAAATAAGGTACACAACTAAAGTTCTGTTTTTTTAAATGGCAACTCTGCATGTTTGTTAAATTTATAGATTCGCCACTAAATTGTCGATATAACGGACCCGGGTTTCTCAGACTTATTTGCAATCGTTTTTTACAAGCTTTTATTTAGTTTCTCGATGTGAAAAACATTTCAGAGATGTTAAAAGTACGAGATTTTGAGGCATTGAACATCCACTGCGATGTTCTGTTTATACATGAATAGAACTTTTATAGAACAGCCAATGTCCGCCGCAGGTGGCGATTTTCAGGCTGTCCCTGGGATGTCACAAAAAGAACATATCCTAAGTTTTTTTGATGGCCTTTTCATAGACACAACAGAACATTCTCAAAACGTTTTGCGTTATAAATAAAACATTTTTAGAGACCACTTCTTTTGATATTTATTTGGACATTTGAAGGTGACACATTCTATTTGAAATTGAGTTTTTTTTGCTTCCCTCTTTTAGGATGTTTATCATGTAATCTAAAAGGAGATTCTTCTTGTCACATTCTGAGTGAAACTTTTGCATTAATTTATTCTGGTAGGATAATAGTGTTGATGTTGAAAACTAAAAATAATTAATAAAAAAAAAACCTTTTTAAAAACAAGCTTTTATTCAAAAACCCTAAAAAGTACAAAATAATTGCTTTGGATGTGTGACGTAGGTTATTCCGTGAGTTATAGATTCAAGAGCTTGTCGCGCAGTTTTCATTTCGAATACAGATGCGACAAGCTTTTGAATCTATAACTCACGGAATAACCTACGTCACACATCCAAAGTAATTATTCTGTACTTTTTAGGGTATTTGAATAAAAGTTTTTTTTTTTATTTTTTTTTTCAATTATTTTATTTTATGCTTTTTAGTAAGTACCCCGAAAACCCCCACATACCAATTTTGAATAGAATCGGATCATAATCACAAAATCGTCGGACATCTTGAAGCCGCCATTTTGATTATATGAATTTTGTCAGAAAATTCATAATCTTCGACCCTGAAAACCCCCACATACCAATTTTGAATCGAATCGGACCATAAACACAAATCTCGTCCGTCATCACGGGAACTATGAACACCTGCCAAATTTCACGTTAATCGAACAACTAGAAGTGGGTCAAATTTAACTTGCAAGATTTGATGACAAACATCGGGACAGGTGAAACTAAATAAAAGCTTGTATTTCTTAGGGTACTGAAATTAAGATTTCATCTCATGAAACAGATTCGATGTGAAATATACTAACCACCAATTTTGAAGATAATTGCAATGATTAGATATTTTCTTATATATAATTTCAAGTGTATCTCTAGGAAGGAAGATTTAGTTGAAATTATATTTAGAAAAATATTAATTTTCACAGTGATTTTTCAGTTCTTCTATTTGAAGAGTCAATACGTTTCAGTTCGCATAAGTCTGTTGGAAAACATGAGTTGTTTTTTATTTTCCAACTCCCCATAATCTGAAAAGTAACAAAGTTCCTAATGGAAAAATGTATAAAGAAAACAGGTCGTTTTTTCCAGAATTTTCAATGATACAGTTTGACCATGTCAGATTCGAACACCCTATAAAAAAATACACATTGTATGCTTTTGAGGTTTTATTATGTTTCTGAACTATGCTAATACGGCACATTTAATTCATATAATACTTACTTTATTTACTTATTCGGTAATATCAAAAATGTCTATTATATAAGTGGTAATGGTCACTACACTTCAAACACACCACTTTCCACATTTTTCTCAGTTAGAAATTGAAAAAAAAACTTCAACCAACGTGTTGTTATGCGAGATTTTTCATATTGCGCCATATTGGAAGCAGAGGACAAAAAATGATGAGCAAGAGAGAGGTTTATCAGGTTTACCACCCTGAATGGCCAAACATGGCAGGAATTTTAAAATGAAAGCTGAAAATGAGTGGATAGGTCATTTGGACATTGGTTTTTATTATAATGAATAATATTGATTTCATTTGCTTGTGAAAATATAAGAATGTTGTTACTGCCGGTATAAAATAGAAGGTGTTGGGTATTAAAATGAAGGAATACAAATTGAAATAAATAGTTGAAAGTAAGGAGTCGAAAAATATAAATATTCTAAGATTCAATTCACATGAAATTTTTTACTTTTTGTTGTGTGAAATGACGTTATTAAAAAAATTGTCGAGAACCATTATGAAACTGGACAATAAATATTTATTCAATATCTGGGATGAACCTCTCAAGGCGAACTATGTTATGTCCAGAAAGAACACGTTAACATTTTTTTGACTTCGCCAATACCTCTCAGTAAACATACAAAGAAATCCCACAGAAGAACAAATACAATACTTCCAACATCCTTTAAAGTCCTCTTTGGGAAGTGCATATTGCGTCTCGAAAAAACATCCTCATGCCTAAATTTTCAAAACATCACACAACCTTCCAGGGATGTTTATGCACGCTGGGTCATCTAGTTGTCCGATTAACGTGATAGATCCCGTGACAATGCATTATGGAATTTTGGTTAGAGAAAAAAACAAAATGGCTGCTCCAAGATGGCCGTCGAGATTTGTGATTATGGTCCGATTCGATTCAAATTGGTATATGGGGGTTTTCAGGGTCAAAGATATTGAATTTGTTGTCAAAATTCATAGAATCAAAATGGCGGCTCCGAGATGGCCGAAGATTTATGTGATTATGGTCCGATTCTATTCAAAAATGGTATATGGGGGTTTTCGGGGACGGAGATTATGAATTTTTTGTCAAAATTCATAAATTCAAAATGGCGGCTCCAAGATGGTGAACGAGTTTCGTGATTATATATGGACCATTTCTATTCAAAATTGCTATGTCGGTGTTTTTGAGGTCGGAGATTATGAGTTTAGTCGAAGTTTATTGATATTTTGTCAAAATTCATGAATTGAAGATGGCAGCTTCAGGATGGCGGACGAGTTAATCTTTAGATGGTCTCCTCATTGAAGAACTAGATATAGCTCAGAACTTAACAAAAATGCCTAGATTAAGGCGTACTAACTAAAAAGCACAAAATAAAATAATAAAAAACCTTTTTGAAGACAGGCTTTCATCCAAATGCTCTAAAAAGTAAAAAATAATTGCTTTGGATGTATGACGTAGGTTATTCCGTGAGTTATAGATTCAGAAGCTTGTCGATTTTGTATTTGCTCTGAAAACTTTGCGCGACAAGCTTTTGAATTTATAACTCACGGAATAACCTACGTCACACATCCAAAGTGATTATTCTTAACTTTTTAGCGCCTTTGAATAAAGGCTTGTCCTTAAAAGGTTTTTTATTAATTGTTTTATTTTAACACAGAGCTGGATATTTTTTCGTTATTATTTTTTATCCTTAATTCATAATTGTATCATACAAAGTGAATTTGTAAGGTGAGGTAATTCGACCACCTCCAAAGTTAGGCTCGGTCTGGTCATGGTTGATTCATGGGTATGTGCAAATTTGTTGTGAGAAAATGAACACATTTCTGTTTCAAACTTCATATAACTGATGAAAAATTGCGAAAAACGAACCAAAATACAAGAAATCTTGTCGACAAACAGACTGAAACTGAACCAATGAAGTATTTGGGAAAGTCTAATATTGACATTCCGGAGTGAATGAAAAATATTTAAGTAATAGTTCAGATGTCCACCATTTCGAGAAATGCATTTTGCATATCGCGATTCCAAACTGGGTACTTTATTAAAAATCCAGTGGATTTAAATCCGGTAAACTGGGGGGCCAGGCGAGCGGCTGCTAGGGGCGCAACCTTCAGGAGGGCACATTTTCTAGGCCAAACAACAAATGAACAAACTCGTGTTGTATTGTTTCCCTTCCAGCATAATGGTTGGTTGAAAACTGACGAGCCGGAGACAGGGTTGGCACTTAGCTTCCCTTGACACTGCGACCAGCTAGGGTCTATATTGTATCACTATGTTGTCAGTGGTTCCTCATTCAAACAGGTTTGTGCCTCTAATGAGGTTTAGTGGCCTGTTGATAAGGTCCTTCGGATTCATGCCTGTTTCCGGGTTGATCTCTCCAAAGGTTCTGTGTCGCCTTCTACTTAGGGCGTCACACTCGAAGATAATGGAGAGGCTGTTTCCTCCTCTTCGCATAGCCTACACTCCACGGTTTCCCTGCGTATTCCCATGGTGTTTAGGTGTTTTCTTAGGCCGCAGTGTCCAGTCAGCAGACCTACTATTATGCTTGCCTTCGTTCTGTTCAGGTTCAGAAGGTCAGCCGTCAGGGTCCGCCGGTTTGGGTGCCCTACCATGACTTTGCTGTGCTTTTTATCCACTCATCGATCAGGTTCCTGCATCGGTTTTTGCTGATCCCATGCACAGGTTCTGGCCCTGTGAATAGCATTTCAGATGCTTGTCTAGCTAGCTGGTCCGCTTTTACATTGCCTTCAATGCCTCTATGACCTGGCACCCACATCAAGGTGACCTTGTTGTGTTTTGCCAGCTCGATGAGGTTCTGGAGGCAGTCCCAGACCAGTTTAGACTTTATCTGTGTAGAGTTGAGGGCTTTGATAGCACCCTGACTGGCAGATAGAATGTAGATGTGTTTTTTCCTAAAACCATTTTCTAGATTCTTCTGAATGCATACCATAATAGCATGTGTTTCAGCTTGGAATATCGTGGAGCATTTGCCAAGTGGTATTATGTAGTCCCTTCTTGGCCTTACCCCATGTATTCCTGCTCCTTCAACTGTCTTTGAGCCGTCTGTATACCAGACTATATGTCCGCAGTTGATTGTGATTCTGTACTCGGGACCCATACGGAACCGTCAATGGTTTTTCGAATGAGTATAGGGGTTGCATGTAGTCTGAAATCATATCGAGTTCGTCGATATTGATTACATGAGTGATTCTGGAGTGTCCAATTGTTCGGATTCTCTAGTTTTTTGTTTGTTTCAGTCTGTATGCACTCATCCTGGCCTCTCCAATAACATGTAAGTCAAGGGGTTCGAGGTTTAGGATGATTTCCATTGCAGCTGTTGGAGTGCTATTCATTGCACCCGTGATGCAGAGACAGGCAAGCCTCTAGATTTTCCCAAGGTTGGTTTTTGCCTGTCCTTGATTTGTTTTTGGCCACCAAGTGAGCCATAAGTTACTCATTACCGGTGTGTAGATCCAGTGCATGGCTTTCGGTTGGCGCCCCCAAGTTTTTCCAAAAGCTCTCCTGCACATCATGAAGGTTATCTTGCTTTTGTTGGTTACATGTTGAAGATGCCGGTTCCAGGTTAGTTTCTTGTCAAGAATCAGCCCCAGATATTTCACCTGCTCTACTACTTGTAATGTTTCGCCGAATAGTCTGGGAGGTATGAGATCTCCCATGTTTCTTCTCCGGGTGAAGGGAATCAGTGTTGTTTTGTTCGGATTTGCCCTTAGGCTCTCTCTATTGCACCATTCCTCAGTGTTTGGAGAAGTCTATAATATTGACATTCCGGAGTGAATGAAAAATATTTTAGTAATAGTTCAAATGTCCACCATTTCGAGAAATTCATTTTGCATATCGCGATTCCAAACTAGGTACTTTATTAAAAATCCAGTGGATTTGAATCCGGTAAACTGGGGGGCCAGGCGGGCGGCTGCCATGGGCGCAACCTTCAGAGGAGGGCACATTTTCTAGGCCAAACAACAAATGAACAAACTCGTGTTGTATTGTTTTCCTTCCTGCATAATAGTAAGAACTATTTTTATGCTTAAACTTCAATTGATTACACTTTCAAAGTTATTGTGTCGTTTCTCTTCCTAGAAAATAAGTATTGGGGTGCCCAAAATTCAAATATTTGCCAGAGGCGCTTATGACCCTACTACGACTTTGGGGATAGTCTCAACCACTTAGAATTGGAATTTTGTATAAGTTCTTCTCAGCACGTCCCTGGAATGTAACCCTATTGCAAAATTTGATACTCCTATTACGGGTACTCTTTGCGATGTAACCTGTTTTTATAGTGGAGGTATTTTTTAATACTACCTGGGGGGCAAAATTCAGATCTGAAAAAAACATTCTTCTCGGGCAAAAAGTTAAATAAAAAAGAAGTGTTTGGCCACTCAAATTCTATAGATAAAAATTATTCAAATATTCAGGGAGTAGTTTTAACACTTCAATATTTAAATGTTGGAAAATCCTTTCTCAGTATGTACCTAAGTATATACTGCTGGAATGTGGTGTGAAAATTTATTCTTTTTTTTAATCAGGTAATAGTTTTGTATATAAAAATTATTCAAATATTCAGTGGGTAGCCAACGCCTTAGCGTTCGAATTCTGCACTAATTTTTCAGTGCATTTCTACCTACGTAGACCCTCATTCAATATTTGGTTCTCCTATTACCAAAACTCTTTGAGATATAACCTGTTTTATAGGGGTAATTTTTAACGATTGCGTTGCAAAATTCAGACCTGAAAAAAAGTATCCCCACGCAAAAGGATTAGACAGATTGAGACCTCAGAGAAAACTGGTGTCGAGACCTGGAAAGTAGACAGATTGAAACCCCTATGTCGTCACAAAATTCTAAGTGACTTCATCTGAGGCCTCAGTATGAAATCACTTATTGGAACTAATTACTAAATAACCCTTGAAAATGGAATAATTTTTTGGCGTCGAGGATGTATCCTTACCCAAAGATATGCGCACCGGAATAATCCAGAACAAGTTTTTATTCGTTTATTTATTCGATTTTATTTTATAATTGGTACGAACAAGAATTTGGAAGGTCTATAGAAGTGTAGCGTACAGAAAGGTAGAGTGCGAGATCTCCTGATTTGAGATACCTCGATTTTTCCTTAGGGGGGTACTTGAAGAATAAGGTTCACAACACTCTGCCAACCACACCCGTGAAGGAGAGTACGTTTAGGGGTGCTTTTCAAACATTAACAACTTAAATGTTATAGAGTCTATCAGAGAGTGACTCTTATATATTGAACAGGTTGGTGGTCATTTTATGCATCCATTTCATATTAATTTTTCGCATGTTTTGGGTCATATATTTTGTTGTTTCTTTAATATAAAAGATTTTTGGTAGTCTACCACTGCCAGCCAGAATATATTAGTAGCAATCTTAATTTTCAACAACTCTCTTGTGAAAATTATCAACAATGGTTAACACAACTGCCCATAACAATACTATTAACAAAGTTGAGTCAAAACTTTCATAATTTAAATAAGATTGAAATGTCTATTCTAAAAAACGCCTGTCTTGAAAACCATGCTCTTTGTAGCCCCAATATAGAATGGAAGATAATAAAATTTGTCATCCCTCAGAAGCTAACTTACTAGTTAAGAAATATACTGAATGTGTACTCGGTAAGTTCATAAAATTGAATTTTCTTACAAAATTCGGGTATATTTTCAAGTAGCTTTCTCTAATTCCTAGTGTTTTTAAAAAGAATACTTATTGATTCTGCTTATTGGTTTAAACAATGCAGGCACTGAGATAGCTGTAATCTTTCTGTTGTATGGATGTTGATGCTTTTGGAGCAAGAGGAATGAAAGTAAAATGTTACAAATCATTTGGTTTTATATAGAAGAAGAATATTGCCTTACAAAAAATACATTATAACATATCAACAGATCAAAGAATAAATTGGCCAGGGACCTGTTCAGAAACGTCTTTTTTGTGTGCTAATATATAACACATTATTTCCCCTGATAAAGGCATCACCAAACTTGTTTTTCAGCTGGCCATTAACATATTCTTCCGTTTGCTCCAATGCTATATTCATGTACCCATCCAAGCAGGCGAGTACCCCTATAAAGACAAAAAATCATTCAATTTCGACATAACCTCCAAACGGTTTTCAACTACCTCTGTAATCAACCCCACTGTTTAGTTTCACAACAACAGGTCTGGCGTGAATTTGTTGAATGAAAGATGATAAGGCTTCTTTTCGACTCATACTTGTGCAGAAAAAAGTAATTAGAATGAAAATAATACTTGAAATTATTTTTTTTCCGGTTTAGGAAGTTTATTTTCCTATCGATCAATTATACACGGAATACGGAAAACAACAGAACACCTTGTAGGTAAGGTGTTCTGTGGTCAAATTCCAAACCTCTTAAAAGAAGTAGATATAACATGGCCGCTCTTCCAATGATTACAAAATACAAAGAGAGTAAACGTTATCTGAGTAGGAGAGTCTAGGTCTATTCCTCATAAGACAATGGTGACATAGAATATCATTTGTGAGTCATAGTGACGTATATGGACATGTCATGGCCACCATTCTCTCTGGGCAGTGGCGGACTCCGCACTCTGGTATGTGAGAGTTACAGGCTCTCGATTGTATATTGGACCACTCTGTATGTTACGAGGGCCATCTGTACTCATGTCCATGTACGTCACTATGACACGTTAATGCTACAAGATTCTTATTGGTTAGAGCTTATTAGTACCTCCTATTCAGATAACGTTTACTCTCTTTGTACAAAATAGCCCTTTTGACATGGCTGACATCTCAGAGCAATAAAAAACTTGCTCTGAGGCTGACATGAGACCCACTTCAAGTTGGTAACCCTGATTTTTAGTTGTCTGTTCCCTTCTAATAAGAGGAATGTATTCACGATTTGACAAGAAACGGTGTCAAACCTTGTAAAATTAGTTATTACTTCAGTTTGTTGAATATGTAGTTACTCTTTTTCTCAGGCTAATATTTTATTGTTTAAAATTTGCCAATAGACAATTGAAAACTGAGAAGGGAAAAAAGGTGAACAGAAATTCTTACTCATTTGTGATTTTTTCCATCATTATTTCATTGTTCCTTGTTACAGTCCGTTTGCTTATATTTGTGAGTTCTTTGGATACTCAATTTTCTGATGTATTACAACTGAGAAGGAAACCCAGAATATATGTTCTAATCGAATCGATAAACAAACTAAAAAGTATGCTGAAACTAGGTGCGCCTAGAACTTCATTTAATTCAAATTTGCCACTCAAAAGCGATAGATGTACCACCTAGCAGAAAAGGAATGACACGAAAATTCGGCCCTTGAAGATCAAAGTACCGCCTTTTACTTACGCTTCTGTGTAGTTAGGGTGTTCTGTTATAGTTGACAGTTTGAAGGAACTAGCGGTGAAAGTTTGAACTGTGTGAAGTAACGATGCATACGTCCATCAGAGGCGCTTGCAGTACGTTTTTAAATGTTATGAAAAAATTAGGCAACGGTGCTGGTCAGGTTGACGAGAGACTTATCGATATCTGTAGCCAAGCAAAATCGGGCGCGGCTAGTACTTGGATGGGTGACCACCTGACAAGGAAGGTGCGTGTTAATATGCCCCAACAACTGTAGCGTAGTAGCATAATCGCAGCTGCAGGCGTCATATCAATGAGCACGAGACATGACGATAGATATGCCGTCCTTCGGAGGGGACGTTGAGATAGCGGTCCCGAGTTCATAGAAGTTGAGCTCGATAAAGAACTCTACCTCTGAAACAACAGAGGGTTCGGAAAAATTTCCGGTTAGGGAAAGACCTGGATGCAGAAATAGGCCGACGTTAAATAAAAGAGAAAAAAAATCGAATTAAGAAACACATTGAACTTTCAATTTCCAAGTTTGTTGCTGAGCTTTCTAGGTGGTAATCATTAAACCCAAATCAAAATATTCTTGAAAAGGGGCACATGCGTGTTCCCTATTTTTGAGCTAATCTAACACACCATCGAAGAACTGGTATTAGAAAATTTCTAATTCGACGTTGTTGGACTTTGAATAAGGTCTTGATGTCTGAAAACCTTGGTGTATAAACTGATATTGAAGCATTCATTAGTAGATGGCGCAGTATATTAAATTATAACTATGAACGATGTCTGCGCCATCTGTAACTCTCGTTAATCCAAGAATGCAGGTGTGGCCAAACTTAAATAAAGATACCAGATTCACATTTTAACCCTGATCAACTTCAGCCAATCAAATTATTTCAATACCGACCATCAAAGTGGCCCAAATAATAAAAATGAGCCCATGAAAGTAAAAACATTTTTTATTGAAAGAATATCTCTTTGGAAAATATTAAAATTTTCAATTAAAAGTTGAATATGTTCAGTATTTTTTACAATAAATGGTTCGGACTTAATGACTGCAGTGGGTCAATCCCATTGTGAATGCCAAATTCGACCATAAATACCCTCGATTAACCGATTATCTAAAGTCCGACCTTTTATACTTTGCCTACCGACCCAGGTATTTTTAATGCAGTAACAGCCAGAACCCTTTATTGTAAAAAATACTTTGCAATTTTTTGTTTTCAATATTTAATTTCTCTATATAGATGGCAATTGGAGTTTCGGTATGTTTATTAAATTGGGATGAATAAAAAAAGAAGAATCTGCAAATCAATTGTTTTCTAAACCAAACACAAAAAATTATATCTTCATTTCCATCAGTTTTCACTGACTTATTTATGAATAAACCTACTTCTCAAATATAGTGTATTATCAAAAATGCTAAATGAATTTATACACTTCAATAAAAAAAAAACCTATGTAGATAACAAGCATCTCCGAATTTTTCAACGTCTTAAAGATTAAAAAAATATTTTACACTTGAAAACTTGTTTGGTATGACTAGTAGAAAATATAAAGTGCTTTTGAACATTGTTAAAAAAGGTCATAATTAAATATATCAATCAGGCTGGTTCATTTACACACATTTTTGAATTTTCAAGAAGTAATTAACCACAATCACAAATGAATGTATTTTATCATATGCACTCTACGGAGATTGGGAAACTTCCTAACATTTTTTTCCAACTACGGATCAAATTTTATTGTTTCAATTTGTCCAAATCAGAGAATGCTATGAACCAACCTCAACAAATTACATTTAATCAATTAATAAAAATTATTTCCTTCCCCATCATTTACATTGATGTAAATATAATATAGTGTTTAATTATCTTCCGGAGTGGGTTCTTCATTTCTCACAGTGCTTCCTTCTTCTCGATCTTCATTCAAAGTCATATTTTCCATATTGTCTTCAAAATCTAAAAAAAAAAAAGAAATTATTTTATATAAAAACTTCTTTATTATTCGTTTGTTAAGAAATAATAGTGCATCGTATTAATTTTAAAATACATGGTAATGATTATTTTAAAATATTTACTTCTCTTTATATCTTGATATTATTTCATTAATTTGGTGATTTGATGAATGCAGAGTTTATGAGAGAAATTCATTTTTCTCAGCTTTGATGAACAGATATAATCTACTCCCCAAACCGGGTAAATACACCTGTAAAAGTTTGGGATAAAAGTGAGTTTATACAGCACGTAAAATAAAATAAGAAATAAAATAAAGTAAAAGTAGAAATAATAATTTTCAGAGTGTTTATAGAGCTGAGTAAATTAATGTAAGAAGTATGAAGCTGTCAAGCGAAATTTGGGATTTTATGTTGAGGTTACCTCAATTTCTATGATGTATACTTAGTTATTGTTTATTGAATAAAAAATAAGCCACTGTTGACAACACTAACAATATTATAAAATCTTCGTCATCTAAAGACATTATTGGCCAAGAACGAAATTTAAAAAAATGTCACTGAACACACCATTTTCCAGTTATGAAAACAAAAACATATACTATGACTGAATCAGAGCCGGATTAAGAGGAAGGCAGACGGGGCTGCAGCCCCGGGGCCTCCACAATATAAATTTTTAGGTAACAAATACCGAAGGATATGCAAAATTATATATAAAAAATTTGACAACGAAACAGCAGTTCTCCCACTTTTTCCTCTCATTTTTCGTTTTGAACATTCAAAAACATGTTTCGTATTCCTGTCAAAATCCATGGTTAATATTAATCTTCGATCTGATGAATCATGTGTATATGCGAGAAACAATCACCAAGTAAAACATCATACTATTATACAAAATATTATATCGTATCAAAATTAGCTGTAAAAACAATAACAATTGAATTTAAAAAAAAAAATATACATTTTTTTTATCAAATGAAGGATTTTCTGTCGATGTATTCTTCGAATGACACAAGCGATCTAGATACACAATGAAATTCAATAATCATAAGCAAAAGAAAATATTTCAATTTATGAATATGATTGCATCAAATTATTTATAAGAGCCCTGTGCGCATTCCATAATAGAACAAAAGTTCAAATTCTGTTGACTATTTTTCTGCCGATTCGACAAACACTTTGCCCGTCTATACCGGTTTTTCCTATTTATTGGCGTTGACAAGTGTCCACTGAGTGGCACGCTTGTAACAGAGAAATCCCCGAAATCTGAAAGTGTGAGTCTAAGAGAAAGATGACATTCCGCAACAAATGTAAATCCTTCTGAAAAGGACTATATATCTATCTATCTAAGATGTTCTACTATAAAATTCTTGAAAACCAAAATTTCAGAGCTACATTCTCAAACATTGAAATTACAGTGATTATTTTTTGACATTGCTAGAAACCAATGGAAACGTTCAATTCAAATAATTCATATACGTTTTGGCCAATCAATAGTGGGAATATTCTACCTAGAAAATTGTCGCGGGAATAATTTGAGGTATTTTGTTTTTATTGTCTGGTAACCTGTAATTTTAATTTGACGTCTGTCATCAATTCGCATGAAAAGTGTGAAATGAATCAAATCCGGTTTAGTACATTATATAATTTTGCAAGGAAATGTGTTTATGATCGTAATCATCAATTTGTCTAAATTATCCAGTATGTACATGTGCCTAACAACTAGTCAAAGTAAAATAAAATAAAAGGTAAAACTTTACCATCTTTGATTTTACTTCTTATTTTATATTACTTCTTATTTTATTTCTGTATAAACTTGTAATGGATGTTGTGTAGTTTCAACTTTTTAAATTACTTTATTTTATTTGCTGTATAAACTCACTCTGAGTATAGTTACACTTGCCTACTTGATAATGAGAGATAACTAGAGTTTCAGATGATGCCAACGTAGTTTCTCCTTCTGATTCAAAAGTTTATATCTGATTCAATAGTTTATTTCTGGTAACCTGTTTTTCAAAATTCTAAACAATATTGAATCAGTACATTCTCCAGGTTTCCTAAAAATCTTAGGTAATGTCAAATTTGACGAACTAGATTCATCAGAAAACGAACAGGATTTGCAAAGAAATTTGTTTATTTTTTATAGTGTTACCAACATGGACTATAATGGATTGAAATCAAGAAATAGTTATGAGGAAGTGATATGAAATGAAGTGGGTTATGGTACCATAATGTGAAAGTATCATAGGAATTGAAAATCAAAGGAAATCAAAGCAAACATAACATACAGGAGTACTATCTGTTTAGTAACTACCCTTAAAAAAATTAAAATGCTACTTTGAGTATCAACCATCAACTAATTTTACAACAAAGAATATTACATACCTACATTGCCCTGCCAAGCAAAATATTCATCAAGAGTGTTTAATAATTCAAAGGATAAATTCTTGCAGCAGATGCCCTGCACTGGGTTGATCATGACTCTTTCTGTCCTTATTTTCTATGCAACTGCTTGAATATACAGGGCGTGTTTTACATTACATGCGGAAAATGAAAGGGTGTATTTGTCAGTTAAATCATTATATTTTTTAATTAAAATCTCAATGATATGCTACTCAGTTGTTCACGTGCCATATTTGTATTTTGTTGGTTGAATTAGATTTCCGTGTATTATTTTTGGATTCATGTGGTGGATCAATACTGTTCAATATGTCAGTGTTTAAATCATACGAGTACTGTGATATCATTATCACATATAGTGCAGTGAAAGAAAGTCTGGCAGTGTATGATTCCATTTATTTCATCAGGTTATTTCAAAGACTATTGATTCTTTAGTAGTAAAAGTAATTTTTTCAAATGGAATTCAATATTTTACCATGTATAGATTTTTAATTAGCGGCGGCATAGAAAATAGGAACAAGCCACCGAAGATAATTTTATGAAAATAATTTGTCCTTTGAATTTTGAAATACCATGCATAAAAGGGCAGTAAGTAAATAATTGCTACTTTGATTTACTGTGACATTTCTTAGAGTAAACTGAACTATATGATATTGAAAACTTACCAAGTAAAGCAAGCAAAGGAAAACGTGCGTAAATATGTCTAGTCACAGAAATCAAGAAGTTGCAAAACCGTGCAAAATATCTTATGGCAGCCTCGAAGTAGCCTAAAATAATTTCGTTTTAATTGCATCGACTTTATTTTCGATTCACAACAAACTCTCACAAGATGAAATTTGTCAAAAATGAAAACGCAAGTAAAAATCACACTCTCAAAAAGCTCAACCATTTTTCTCACCTCTTACAGTAACTGGTCCTTTAACCCTGCATGTGTTGTATGATCCACAATGTGTACACTTGAACCCTACCACATGGAACTTCACAGTGCCTTCCTAAAATTAAATAACACAAATTGCTCATATCAAGGACTTTTTAAAAGGAAAAATAGCTTTGAGCGATTTTCCTGTTTGGTTTGTTCCAAAATATATTCCGACTTGGTTATGTGGTTATGGACATACACATAAAAAAACTCAAATCCCTAAAATTTGAAATTCCCATTTTGTGTTGTTCTTTGATAGGCCAGTAGATATAGACAATCAATTAACATTATTCCAAAAGTTTTCAAACTTAATGGTATATTAGTGCATTAATAAAAACAAACTATAAAATTTTGCAGAAGTCTGCAATGAATGGAACATTGTTTCAATTGCAAAAAACGTTTCCATGATTTATTTTTGCACTGAAAATTGCAAAAGTTCTGCAATCTAGGCATACCTATAGTAAGGGTGTTTTACAACGTGCAACCCTGTAAAAGTTACGGAACCTTGTTTTTTGTCATTTGTTTGAGTTTTTTATTGTAATTTGTTCAAAACAATCACAAAAGTTCTGCAAATTGGATAACTGAACGGAAAAAAGTTTAAAATAATCACGTATATTTGCAACCATTTCCAAAAAACGCATCAGTTATTTATCAAACTTTTATATCGACACTTCCATTTTCAATATCCACAAGCATTGAAATAATTACAAATGTTTTTTATTGTGGTTGCAAATAAAGAAAATATCGGTCTCAGTGGATATGTAACTTTGCAACCTCATACGAAAAACGGAACCTATTTATCCATTAATATAAATTTTTTGCATTTTTTCAACTGCTGAAATAATTGCAAAAGTTCTGCAAATTGCAATTAAAATTACGACTAATATTTTACGTGACACAAGAGATTTGCAACCATCATTATTCAACAGAAATTTTTTTTTGTATAAATAATTTGTGTTTTTTTAAAATTTGGCCATAAATTGTAAACATTGTGCAAATAGGATCAAGATATATATTAGACCGACATTTGTCTACAGTGGTCCATCACGTATATCTGTTATATTTTGTACTGGTTGATTGAATTGAATCCGAAGAATAATACTGTTATGTAGTCAATAACCATTGCAAAATTTTAAACTAATTATTAATCTCAGAAGCAATCACTGTTTTTGACTAATAGTCTAGTTAACAAGTGCTTTTTAGGTAAATTTTTTTCGCATTCTCCGAAGATTATGATTGAGGTGTCATTCGATTCGGAATGGCATGTTGATATTTTTTGAGAAAATGCTAAGGCCGCTCGCAAAAATTGCAATAGTTATAAACAATTAAGTGAAAAAAAAAGGGGGGTTTGGTTTTTCGCCAATATCTCAAAAACTATTCGAGATAATTCAAATTTGAAAGAAGATGCAAAAAGAGGAGGAAATTTCCTAAGAAAAAGTTTTAACTTTCGGAACTGTAGGACCAATATTTATTATTTTTCCAGAGGGTTGAAAATACGCCCAAAAACGGGTACTCCGGCTTGCGCAAGCAACGTCCCCTTCGAACCTTTAATGAATAAATATTATTTAAACTTATTAAATAAGAAAATTAAAAAGTGAAAAAATTCAGGCGCCTGCAGGATAGATCAATGAACAATAATCCTTGGTCCAAAAATTTTTATCGCGATTTTTCAATAAGTTATCCATTAGTTAATTAACAATTTTTTGTAGCACGAACATTAACATTGCAAGTGCGATAATTGTTAATTTATTAATCTGAGAATGTTTTCCTTTCGTAGAGCTATTTTTCAAAGGTCTAAGAATAGATTCCCGTTGGAAAAATTGAAAAATTGTTGATTTTCGTTTTGTTATTAACAATTTACTAAGGTGAAAAATTATAAAGCTTCATTGAACATTGAAAAAAAACTTTTTTTTATAATATTATTATTGATCCGTTTTTTATGATAAAAAATTTTTTAATTTTTTTTTTAAAAATTTTAAAAAATTTTTAATAATTAAAAAAAATTATAACATAAATTTTTTATAATAATTTTTAAAAAAAACGTTTCTTAAAAATTTTTTTTATTGTTAAATAACAATTTTTATCACCACTCGTTATGAAAATTAAGGAACCATTTTTTTTAAATCATTGGTCTTCGATATTAAAAAAAAACGATTATTATTTAAATTTTCATTGTTTACTTAATAAACAATTTGTTATAAACAAATGAATATTTTGTATTTTTTTTCTTTCTTACTTAAAAAAACAAAAACAACCATGTATTATTTGTAAAAAAAAAATATTTATATTTTTTATTGAACTTTAAATTTTCTGTTTTCTTTCATTTCACCACTCTGACCTGGTTTTTATGTTTAATTTTATTATAACTTTTTCTTAGGAAATTTCCTCCTCATTTTGCATCTTTTTTCAAATTTGAATTTTCTCGAATAGTTTTTGAGATATTGGCAAAAAACCAAACCCCCCTTTTTTTCACTTAATTGTTTATAACTATTGCAATTTTTGGGAGCGGCCTTAGCATTTTCTCAAAAAATATCTACATGCCATTTTGAATCGAATGACACCTCAATCATAATTTTCGGAGAATGCGAAATATTTTGACCTAAAAAGCACTTGTTAACTAGACTATAATCAGCGAAATAAATTAACCTAATATTCTTGAATGCAACAATCAAAAGTGTAAACATTTTTGCTAAGTTCTGGTAAAAGACTATTGGAAGATATACATTTTTTATCGCATTAGAAATGACATGCAATAATTCTTTATTTAAAATTTTCACTTGTCACAACATGACTTTAAAATAATTAATCGATGCTCTATGGGAGTAAGGATATCAAAACGTTATCCATTGTATATTTTGCAAGTACATAGTTTTCATCATCAAACAGAAACGTTGAAAAATTAAAATTGGTGAAATCGATATTACATCTCAAATTTAATTTTTAAAGGTATGTATATCTTGAATTAAATAAAATTATAATTTACTTTTCTACTCGACTTTCTCCAATTGAAATAAAATTGAGGACTGAAATGTAATCGACACGTAAGAATCATTTTCTTGACTTATAAAAATTTTTAAAATAAAGAGGGGAAAAACATGTTGGTTGGCAATTCAATTTAGTTGTAGCTTCAGCACTATTAGATAAATGTGCATTGTTTTTGTTTAGTTATATAGTTATGTCTTAGAAAATACAATTGTCAGTCTTCTTGTTATTCTGGTAATAAATCATGTTACTAAACTGATGTGTATTCATTTCTCAGTAAACAAAACATTGTGACGTAACACAGTTGTAGGTTAATCGTACTAATGTACAACAATACGAGTGTTTTTTAAATCTCAATATTTCCTCCATTTTTTATTGAATTAAAAAAATTATGAAAATGAGTAGAGAGATTCTCGATCCTCCATCAAACATACTCAGAGTATTTTTTATGCAAATTCCTAATTGTAATATGATGTTTTGAATTCTTATTGAAAACGTTAGCTCAACATTGAATGATTTCAGCTACCCTTGACGAGCTTCTTCTTGGTCGATAGTTGACTTGGTAACACAATGAATGTCATTTATTAGGTATATAAAAATATTTATTATTCAGATACCATAGGTGTAATTCCTAATGTTCCGAATTGTAACATAGTTTGCAAATTATTATACTGCCACCAATTGGTAAAATGAGTTATCTGCCCGATTCGCAAAACTTTTGTAGAGTACAAATACGAAAATATTTTTCTTTTAATTTCACCCTCATTTCCGTGTTGCAGACGAGTTTGCAAATTGATGAAAACATTCTACGTCAAGTGGATCTCCACTTGCAACCATCATTTGAAACTTTTGTAATAATTCCGATACTTGTTTTAATAAAAAAAAAAACAATTCAATGAAAAAATATATTTTCCGTTTGACGCAAGTGGTTGCAAATTAAAACTCTTGTCAAGAACATTATTTCAGTTATTTTTTCAAGTTTGCAGAACTATAGAAATTTTCATCAAAAAATTAGGACCAACAATAATTTTTGTTCAATAAAACAAACATTTCCGTTTTGTTTGAATGGTTGCAAATTTATAAGAGGATGTAAATTGCTATTTTTCAAAACTTCGAAAGTTTGCAGAACTTTTGCAAATTTTTCCACGCTAATAATGAAAATTTAAACCTTTTAAAAGTAAAATCAATAAAGTCCTCTTCATCTATTGAAGTTTTGAAACTTTTGAAATTATTATTAAATTTTGAGAAAATAATGTTTATCTCTACTGGCCCATGAATACTCGTGATCAAAGTTCATTCAGCCAAACAAGAAGGAAAATATATTTACCTTATGACAATCTTTGCAAAGAATCTGCACATAATGATTCTGGTACTCCTCAGGCATGGGCGTATTTTCCACTTCTACGTCCCAGTACTTCCACAGTTGCTCCATGTTCATGAGAGAAGTCTGACAGACTGGACAAGCGTACAGACCGGCTTTGAGCAGTTCTTCGAAGCAAGTCCTGTGGAGGAGGTGACCGCAAGGGGGGATGTGGCAGGGAATCCGGGAAGTGTGGATGTCTTCGAGGCACACCGGGCAGTTGGCTTTAGATACATTTTCTACACACTACAAAAAATATTTATTCACCCTTCCAAGTTAAAATGATTTCATTATTTAAAACATAATAATATCCTCAATTTGGTTTTCATGAAAATGAAAGCATTAGTGATGTCATCCAACTTATTCTATACTAAAAGTCAGATTTAGAATGCAGTGTAGGCAGCATAGCCCAATGCATTTTAAACGGAAGAATGCTCGGCGGCGATGCCAGCTTGGCGCGGCAACGGAACAGATCCGTCTTTAACACGGTGTCTTCAGTGAAATAATTTTGGAACAATGCTTCGAACTAAACCCAGAATCGTCTAAGCCGCTTGATACGGTCCTGGCGTGCTCAATCTTCCGTTTTCTAATGTGTCCGACTACCTGACATCGGCGGCAACCCTGCGCTCCATAAGGTCCACACTGCATTCTAAATCTGGCTTTCACTATAGAATACATAAAATAGCACTAATTAGGATGATGCAGTGGCATCGGTGTTTTGTGACCTCGCCAAAGCCTTGACTGCATAGATCACGAGGTAATGCTACAACAGTCCAGAGCTGCCCCAAAGCACTGTGCTGTTTTTGGTATCGGAGATCATTATTTTGTTAAAAAAATTCAGGAATTCAAGATGGTGGCTTCGATTTGGCTGACGTATATTCTATCATTCATGGTTCGAATCTATTCAAAATTGCCATCTTGAGGTCTTTGGGGTCGCAGATTATGATTTTATTCTCAAAATTCAAGATGGAGGATCTAATATGGCAGACGAGATTTTTTATTTATTATGCGATTTCAATGAATATTAGTATGTAGCGGTTCTTGGGCTCGGCACAGCTCTGCAACAGTCAGAAATTTATGGCCACTCTTACTTATCAGATAACACTCAAATGGTCTCACTCAACAATGAAAAATAAAAAACTCTATTTGAGACTCGTGATGTTTCCCAAGGATCAGTACTTGGCCCACTTTTATTCCTGTTTTATATATATATATATATATGCACATTGGTGGAATTTTAGAGCATATGTTAAGTCTAATTACATTACAAACTACCCGTGACTTCGTCCACGTAGAATTTGCAGATTTTCCCATGTTTTTCTTTGTGTTGTTCCATCTAGCTTATAGCTGTGGCTTCCCATTATCCTGTTATCTCGTTTGGGTGGCCTAATTGATTTGACATCGGAAGTAATGCTTTGTGATGACTATTACAAATTCACCAACCCCTTTTCACCCCCTTAGGGACGGAATTTTCAAATAAGGTTGAACACGATTTATTTATTTGTAACCGAGTGCCAAAACACCAATTTTTTTCACCCTAACATGAAAACTAACGGAATTTTACAGCCCATTTCCCCCCTTTGGTGGTTGAATTTATAAAAACACCGAAACACGTATTTCTTTATTTGTAACAAAGACCTGAAATACCAATTTTTATGACCCTAACTTAAAAAAAGGGAACCCCAAATTTCCAATTTCCATTTAACCCATTTAGGGGGTTCATTTCCAAAAACACTGAAACATGTATTTCTTTATTCGTAACAAAGACCTCAAATACCAATTTTTATCACCCCAACTCAAAAACTAACTGTACTGAATTTTCAAAAACCCTGAAATACGTGTTTCTTTATTTTATTTTTTTATATGTTCTGGTTCCCACGAAAAGGGATATCCTGTAATGTAATGTAATACCAATTTCCATGACTAACTTCAAAACTAACGGTACCTCCAACTTTCACCCCTGTAGGAATGGAATATCAAAAAACCTTCTTAGTGGTCAATGTCATCATAGAAATTTCATCTCTCTAGATCCAGCTGTCTGGTCTGGGTGTTGATCGTAAGTCAGTAAAAATCAGACAGTCAGGACATGTAATTATATATGTATAGATTGATTGATATTTTTTAAATTATATTCTTTAGTGTTGTTTATATTTTTGTTACTATTCTACAATGTTTTTCAAATAAATTGTTACTTTTAAGATTCGCTTCGTCAACAATATTGTACTATTCTTTGGATAATAAAGTCTCTTTCTATGAAGATCATACTGCAAAAAGATGGGGATTACCAGTGCCAAAACATTCTACAAGCATTGGGTAATTTTTTGTTGTATATGACTTATTCTTTGAAATAAAGTTACCCTCATCGATTTTGCAGGGTGGTTTTCATATGTTCATTCAAATTGAAGAAATTATTCTTCCTCAAGCTGTACGAGAACCAAAAGTCAACAATAAGCGTCTTGATTACTAAAATGATTTGAATAAAAAAAATAGTTAAAATAAACCTTTAAACAAATATAAAATAATGTACTTAAGAAAATATGTAATTCAAATGTACTGAAGAGAAAGCCTCTGATACCGAATTTGAATAGGTACCATAAATCATAAAATTCGTGGTATCCTCGGGCAACCATTCCCAAAATAATGAGAACCATGTACACATATCACATTTCAAGAAGATTGGATGATTCATCATTGGCCCTCATTTTTTGTTAGAAAAATGAGTTGTCTTAGTTCCAATAAAATACTTGCATGATTACTCACCTTGTGTCCATTTTTGAGCTGTATAGGAAGACACATATTGCATTTTTGACAATGGAAAAATCGATCTGCGCCGCCAATTCGACAAATTCCACATCCTTTGCAGTGGAACTGTTTTTTATCTTCATCATCGAATAAATTACACTCCAAACAGGAATACTAAAATACACAAAAGCTTATTAAACCTTCTAACAACTTTTTCCACAAAGATTAGAATAGAATAGTTTAAAAACAAATTTCAGTAAACTATCTGGAAAAGGAGATTATTAAAGGATTTAGAAGGGATTTTCACTAATTTTTTTTTGTATTTAAGCAAAAATATTGTAACCGTTTTTTTATATCACCCAGGTATATTCAGGATAGTCGGATAATTTCTTGGTAATTGAGTCCAAGGTGGGCTCTACTCTATTGGTCTCATCAACTTTTTTGAATTTTCGATGTCTTCGTTTTATTCCCAGATAATGATCTATGACATATCCTTGTTTTCTCAAGATTCCTTTTGTGTTGATGAACACTTAGATTTCGTCTGCCTAAATCTGTTCGAACATTTGTATAATTGTTTTTTATGGAGACTGTGTTGGATTTAAAGGAAAATTTGGGATTTCTGCTTCTCTATTTTGTATGAAAAATAAAATTTGGAATTCGAGGATGTGGAATTCATTTATTTTCTTATTGAAGTTTTCTACCGAAGCAAATGTCTTACATTGGGAATTTCCCACAATTCCAACTCAATTTTTTTTTCAAATCCCTTTTCTATGAATTGTGTTCTTCCCAATGTAAGTGAAACAGTTGCTTGAGTTGAAAAACAAAATGAGATCCTTTTGCAAAATTTCATTTGCCACAGAAAATTGAATTATAGAAAGATTTTTTCTCAAATCAATCAGAATTGATTGCACTTCTTTTTCTTAGTTTCAAATATGAGAATATCATATTTTTCTTTTTTCCGAAATTGTTACTCATGTGAATCACTGATTTGGAATAAGTTCGGATTTATCAAAAAATGGCTTTGAGAAACACTCC
Organism: Gonioctena quinquepunctata; assembly: GCA_018342105.1. Classification (NCBI taxonomy): domain Eukaryota; kingdom Metazoa; phylum Arthropoda; class Insecta; order Coleoptera; family Chrysomelidae; genus Gonioctena; species Gonioctena quinquepunctata. The sequence continues at coordinate 304,877 of JAFIRS010000318.1, read as the reverse complement.
GCAGTCAGTTTTTCGCATAAAGAAACCTGGGTTTTTCCACTTTTTTCGTCACAATTGTCATCTTTGAACATTAAAAAAGAGTTTTCCGAACTTTTATTACATCTTTGGAAATGTACGAGATATCATTCGAAAATCACATCAAAATAGCAAGCAAAATACATTCACATATCTACTGTTTAATCTTCGGTGAAACAAATTCAAGATATAATAATAATTTATATTAATCTAAGCAAGTATTCTGACTTTTTGTTTGATATTGATGTCCAAACTTTCTAGAAGGTCGAGTTTACAAGCTTTCTTTTTTATATATAATATGTCAAACTTGTTAACAAAATCTACCTGCTATTTTGAACCTATATGGCCCATTAAATAATAAATGATTAGTATTAAATACTTTCATTGGTTGTTGTAGAAATTTAAAGCAGATTTGCTTGAGCCAGAAATTTGATATGGCCAGACACACACCACACCACTGTTCTAATAATAGATTCTATTATCTATATCCCAAACACGATAAAGTATAATCTGTAGTAGTTTACGGTAATTTATATATAAGTTATCGACTGGTTTTTACGCAGCAATAGTTTTGACTCCATTTGGTCTACTATATACTTCATACAGGGAATCGTAGGATAGGTACGCTAGTAGTCGGCATTTTTTGTTAAACTTTAACTTACACCTTCAATTGCAGACAGCTCTTTCAAGTTAATTTAAAAAATCTTATGTTAGCGTGTAGCACTCAAATTCAGTTCTTAAAGGGTGAAGACAAAGAAAGATTGAATTCAAAGAGGTTTTGTCTAATTTTTTTTTTAATTGAGCATTTGTGCCATTAGTCGACAGTTGATATTTCACTAGTCGGCCAGACGTGGACCAGTAGTCGTACCTGGTAGTTTTGGCGATTAATCACCAGGTCTGTACAGAAGTATTTTGCCACTCAACACCTGCGGTTTACTTATTCATGAAAATTATTAAGAACAAGTATCCAAGTGTAGGTAAATAATGACAGTATAAATAAAATAAAAACGAAAAAAAAGCTTAAAAAAAATTAAACATAAATACATGGGTAGGTAGAGTCAATTTCACAAAACCATAGGCAAAGCAAAATAATATCACTGTCTTGTAGGTGAATTGTGACCGTGATACGAACAATATATAAAATATTTGTTTTTTAATGAAACTCCTCAATAAAAAATGCAAAAAATAAAACTTGTACAAAATAATAAAATTAACAAACAAAACGGTGAAATAAAAATAAAAAACAAATTTTTGAACTGATACTGATTAGGTATACTGATAATTTGTCCGGGTTTACCTTTTTTAAATGACATTTTTATTTTTTCTTCCTCAATTAATTTTTGGATAGTTTGAATCAAATCTTGTTTTTTAACTGGAAACCTACATTTAGCTAAATTGATTATACATTTAACCAATTTATTTTCGTTCTCCAGACTTAAAATCGGATCTGGACCCATTTTACGCGGCTCGTTGGCAATTCGGCCCTTGATCCGATCCTATAGTGTTGTACTCGGAATCCCATAGTACCGACAGGATTTGCGAATTTTAGCGCTATTTCTTACAGCTTTGAGCGTTCTTCGCAAATTTTCTTCAGAATATTGATGAAACTTTCGTTTGTGCTGGTTTGCCATCATCTAAAAACTGAAATTTCTAACTTTAACCGAAAAAAATTAAACTAAAACTAGCTTAAAATGTTACGGCCGACTACTGGAGAACTCAGCGATTATTGTCTATTCCAGTAGTCGGCCATTCAATTCTATCCGCTGTCACCTTTTCGACGAAACAATAACATTTTGATTAATAAAAAAAAATGATTGGGTAGAGAATAACCAATTACTAATTTTAAAGAAAAAATTCTTCATATAATATTTAAATAATAAAAAAATTTAAACAATTGAACAAAATAAGAATTTTTTATTTTTTTAATCTTAATGAATTCTTAGCAACTTTATGCAAAAAACTGCGTATTTTTTTTTAAATGTAAAATGCCTTTGTTAGTAATATAACTGACAATAATGTGAAATATCAATGAAAAAATAATGACAGTATTTACTCAATTTCTCATATCTTGTTAACTTTAGAAATTTATAATTAACAAAATAATCAATTTTTAAACAATTTTATAGTGTGATATTATTGAGTACGCATGTAAAATGTGCTCCAGGAAGCAAACAAATTATGGAGTTATTCATGAACAACTATTCAGGTTTAACACCAACTCCTACCTTCTTTCCCTTGGTTCCCACGATGTTCTCTGAACATTACAGGATATCCCTTTTCGTGGGAACCAGAACATATAAAAAAAAAAAAAAAATCGGCGCTTCCAAAAAATTACTTGATTAACAATAGCCTGACATTATCAAAATTCAATGAAAACATTACTTTCCAACGAAATTACATTCTTTCAGCTAAAACTATAATTTCTTTGATTTTTAAATAATTTTTCTTTTTAAATCTTGTGACGCTAACATATTGATAAAAAAGTGTCTTCATATTTTGAATACATTGCTGGTGTGGCATCCGCTGAACGATTTTTTTTTTCGTTGAAGCGATTGAAAACTTGGCTGTGATCAACGATGCAACAGGTTGGTTGGATTAGGTCTACTTCATGATCATAGAGATGTGCAAATAGATGTTTTAAATGTTATTGAAATGTTTGCAAATAACAAACACAGGATACTGGATTTCATTTGGTGATTTTTATTTCAATTTGAATGAAAAAAAAATACTTGTGTTTTTTGTACCTGTAAGTAGAGGTATATAACTTTTTTATGTCATTACCCCCCCCCCCAAGAAGAATTCCTAGATACGCCACTGACTGGAGGGGGCCGGCTAACTGGCGAACCTACCGTAATTATTTGTTTTTCCGGTTTCCTTCATAATTCAACATTATAATATGTACGATTTTAAACGAACCCTATATTTTGAGTCGAAGATGAATTATTCAACTGAGAATGGATATACTATATATATTGTCCTTCCTACATTTTCTGTTGCCAAAGTATTAACTTGAGAATGCTTAGTGATATAAGAATTTGAAATTGAAAGGAAAATGGCGACAAAAGTTTCATTTTTAGTGGCATAACTATGAATTCAAATCCAGTTCCAATCTTCATAAGAAATCAGAATTCATAATACATATATTCGCAAGAGTTGAATGATAATATAATTTTATTTGTAACATAACTTTTTTGAATACTCCACAAATATTGGGCATTTGTGCTTTGGGTATTTATTTCTCTTTTTAAACGATTATCACTCGACGCTAGGTTATGTCAGATTACCCACCTTTCCGAAAAGAACTCCACATTTTTGGCAATTTGCATTCACTCCTTGTCTAGTTTCACACACAGCACATATCAATTCTGTTACCTCTTTCCTATTGATGACATGATCTTCACTTTCATCATGGCAAAATCTACAAATATATGTTTTATTACAGCAAGGAGTCTGAAAAAAAGAAAAACGCATTACCGAAAAGCTGAATAGTTACAGAATCTGTTTAAATCCCGCATCAAAAACATTTGGTCTAAAAAATGCAGTTCAGGGAGAATTCTCGTATCACCAAAATTGTTGGTTTAGGTGATAGTTCATTTCTCTTCTGGAGCTTGAAAATAAAATTGGCTCACGTATTTTGAGGAAATTATTCAATTTCATGATGTTCCCTTTTGATTGAATGTATGTGCCTGTGGAAGAAGAAACCGCCAATCATGAGGTTTCAATTAATTGGCATAGGTGTTGTCTATTGGTCAATGTCTGTGATGTAGCATGTACTTGCATTTAGCGACTGATTGTCTCACTATTGTGCCTCAATAATAATTCGGAAAAACGAGAAAAGTCACCTCTAACGAAGTGTCCGCGAACTTCGATAGCAAGCATAGCCAAATTAGGTTAGGTTCTGTTCCCTTCTTTAACGTAAGATATTGACTGGTTTAGTTTTTCTGCAGACCAGTCTTTAAAGACATCCACGCCGAAGGGGTATCTTGCGCTGTAGGCTAGAGATTGGGGGGTCAACAAAATGCAGCTATTGTAGCGTTTGACTTTTGACTGTCGAGTTAAGGCAATCAACATCGTAATTATAAAAATTACTATGCTTTCGGTGGATAAAAGTAAGAATTGTGATATGTATTTACATTCTGAAAAAAAGTGGATATTTTAGAAAGCGGCAGTTTTTTTACAAAAAAGTACTGAAAACACTTGAATAAGGATGTGTGTGTGTGTGATGTTTTTGTTAAAAGGACGAATGGTGAGTATTTTCAGTAGCCAAAAATTGCGCTGAAAAATAAGATATTTTATACTTGTGGAAACCCATATCTCCGAAAGTATTTGAGATTGCCACATTTTGACTTCGGACTCGTGTTCAGAAGGCGAGAATACGATAGTTTCTCCTTATGGCATGTCCCAAATCGTGCCAGTCTAATTACTGAATATTTACTTACCATATAGTGAAAATAATGGATTAAAAAATCATTTTCTTTTTTTTATGACTGACCGCCGGATTTTTTGGGTTAGGGAGGCTTGTTTATTTACAAAAAAAAATGATTTTACAAATCTGTGGATTCTCCTTAAACTGCATTTTTTGTATATATGAATCCTTTATTTAGCCCAAGACTAATATATAAGTACAGTCAATAAATAAAATAAGTAGAATAAAAATAAATAAAATAAGTGGAAAAAAAAAATATAGTTACATATAAATACATTGATAACAAACAAATAGTAATATACTACACTATATATACATTCATATACACACACATAAATAAAAGTTAATAATAGGTATCATCATCGAGGTTTGCACTCACTCAACAGAAGTCTCTTCAATTTAATTTTAAATACAGCAAGAGAGGGTGAATTTTTTATGTCCTCAGAAAGTTCATTGAACTTATTTAGTCCTCTAAAAAAAACTGAATTTTGGGATTTTTTTGTTTTCACATTTGGAATGAATAAATTATTTCTATTTCGGTGTTGTAATTGTGGTGTTCTGATACTGAAAGATATTTTTTCCCTCAGATATGGTGGAGCACTACCTGTTCTTATTTTAAAGACAAGATCAGTGTTTGATATAGTAACATTTTTCTACTGGTAACCAGTCAAGCGTATTCAACATTTCATTTATGGGTGTTTGTTTAGAGCAGGATAATATTATTCTCATTGCTCGATTTTGCAATTTCTGTAATCGTTTCATTTCATTTTGTTGTAGTAAAAATAGTATGGTAGAGCAGTAGTTGAAGTGATTAAGAATTATCGTATTGTAAATAATAGTTTTTGACCATATGGAGAGAAATCTGGAGCTTCTATACAAATAGTTTATTTTAAATGATATTGTTTTTATTATATAGTTTGCATGTTCTTTGAATTTCAAATCTCTATCAATAATTACTCCTAAATATTTGTAAGTATCCACTAGCTCAATTGAACTATTGTTGATTTTATTTCACACATATTTTCTCTGAACTTTTATATTCCTTGTCGTTACCTATCAACATGAATTTGTTTTTTTTGCATTTACCTTTAGTTTGTTGGCACAACACCATCTGAATATGTTTTCTAGTGTTTCGTTGATTATATTCACTACCGTCGTACAGTCTGAATTTGAAAAGTGAATCAGTGTATCATCAGCAAATAAATGAATTGAGCATATTCCAACATTATTAACCACATCGCAAATGTATATTAAAAATAATAGGGGACCAAGTACACTACCCTGTGGAACACCCTGTTCGTTTATGATTTCATCAGATAGAATATTGTTCAATTTAAGTTTTTGTCTTCGGTTCTCGAGATAATCAACCAACCATGCCAATGCATCCCCAATAATACCAATACTTTCTAATTTTTCTACCAACCTACCCCTGTCAACAGTTTCAAAAGCTCTTTGCAGGTCAAGGAAAACTACTCCTGTCATTAAATGTTTATCTGAATTATTTTTGAAATCATCAAGCACACACTGTAAAGCTGTTTCACAATTGTGCCCAGCACGGAAACCCGACTGCACACTATTGATTACTCCGTTCTGGTCCAGAAAATCCAAAATTTTTCATATACAGCTTTCTCTGAAATTTTCTCTATTGAAGGTAGCATATTGATTGGTCGCAGGTCTTTAGCATCGTTGGAATTTTTTACCTTAGGAATTGGTACTATTGTGGATACTTTGATATCACTGGGAACTCTACAAGTTTCAAAAGAGGAGTTGATGAGGTTCAACAGGGGCTGTGAAATATTATCGAAACAATTCTTCAGAAAATGTATATTTACATCATCTGGACTACCCTTGTTAGGCAAAGAAAAAATAATAGTTTTGAGTTTTTCATAGTCAATTAATTTGAAGCCATCTAAAACACGTTTACGATATCTTCGTAAAATTGGAAAAATCCACTGAATAATTGCAGAATCTGTTTAATCTTGCATTGAAAACGTTTGGAATTTAATTTCCAATGTCAATGATGATGTATCAACTTTTTCCTTTGTGGCTAATATTTTCTTTGTTGGAAAATCCCGTGACAAAGCTAATTTGAACACTTTTTCAAACAATTCAAACATCGTGGATAATGCAAATAACTTCAATATACATTTAATAATTGAAAAAAAAAACAACTCTGGATCAATTCACATATTTCGTTTCAAATGAAATTCAAGTGTTAAACAAAGTACTATGATTTAATGGGAAATCATGAAAGCCACTCACCACAAATTTTGATTTCCTTTTATAATGGACACAACCAATTTGCTTTATTGATTCTTCTGGGGGTCCTTCAGCCTCAGGAGTTGATGACGTTTCCATCACGAATTGCCTTATTTGAATAATACGAATTATTATTTCAACGTACGTCTTCTTTCGGGTGATGACTAGAATAATTCCAAAATTAAAAACTCCAGAATCCAAAAAACTCACAAACGTCACTGTCTTTTCTAATATCAGTCGTCAGTACTGTCAGGTCAGCTCAAGCCATCTGTCACTGTCCAGGAAAGGAGTGCCCTGTAATGCCAAGTTCATACGTTTCAGCCTTAGATCATTTAGGCTACGCTAGATACAGTACTCAGGTTATTGTTGGTTTGAAGATTGTAGACGATGTGGTAACTTGATTACCCTCGTTTCGGACGTCTATCGTCTCAATGGATTTGGAAGGTTTTCACGACGTTTCGCATGCTTGTATCTGCAATCGTCTTCAGGTGAATACTGTATTCCAGTATTCACCTGAAGACGATTGCAGATACAACCATTCGAAACGTTGTGAAAACCTTTTGAATCCATCAAGACGATGGACGTCCGAAACGAGATTAATCAGGTTATTGTTGTTGTGGGTCTGCGGGGGCAACGTGCTAGGCTATCGGTCTGGAAGCTACGATAGAGTACGATAGAGATTCCTTCACCTTTATTGATTTGATTGAAAATATGAAAAGGGTGTTCATCAATTTAGAAGAGGAATCATCTGCGTCTGAAAGATAAACTTTCCATCGTTAAAGATAACATAACTTCTTGGGAGTCACTTATGTTGAAAAAGGGAAATATTCTCAGTTGAATATTGAATGGAAATATATTTCTGAAAATTGAAAAATCTACCACAATAGTGTAGTTTTAACAATAGGGAACAGAAATGTGCTCATTTTATAAAATATTTTGATTTGTACATAGGGATTACCACCTAGAAAGTCCAGCAACAAACTTAGAAATCGAAAAAATGTTTAATGTTTTCATAATTCCAATTCTTACATCACATTCAAAAACGTACTCCTAACGCCTCTGATGGACGTATGAATCGTTATTTCACACAGTTCAAACTTTCACCGAGAAGTTGCTTCGAACTGTCAACTATAACTTCATCTGTCTTTGTTGTATTCACGGTCCTCATAAAAGAAGTGGATACCACATGGAGAGATCAAAATGGAACCCTAGAGGGCGCCGCCATCAGACTCCCATATCAGAGTTGGTCTCTCTATCATTCATTTTTATTTATATTCATCATTCAATCTCCATTTTGCTACTCGTAAATGTGTAAGTCTGAATACGATACATTGTGAATATCTATCAGTTTAGTGCTTCTAAATAATAAACTCGCACATCAGTGAAAAATCAAGTTTTGACACTGTTTTATGTCAAAACGTGAATACATCTCTCATCTCGTTTCATTCCTTTTAATAGAAAGGTACAGATAACTAAAAGTCAGGGTACCAACTTGAAGTAGAGTTACATGTCAGCCATGGCAAAGGGGCTATTTTGTTATCATTGGAAGAGCGGTCCTGTTAATTCTACTTCTTTTATGAGGAGATATAATTTTCACAAAATGTAATATTTGAGGACCGAACTGATACAAATGAAATGTAAATTAAAATCACTGTGTGTTCCCTATTATACACTTATGGGCAATTTATGGAATAATATGAGTTTCAAAATGAATTATTAGACAAAATTTTTTGAAAGTGTTGGAAAAAGGTTATAAATCTCAATCCAGGTTGACAAACAAAATAGCCTGCCATATCTCTATCGCAATAATAGCGTCATGTTGCCAGTGTATTTTCAAAAGTAACGATAAAAAGCATTGCTCATTTCATGAAACATATTCGTATTGGTTTGTTTGAAAACATGAACAGAGTGTTCATAAATCAAATGTGGAATCATCTACGACTGAAAAATAAACTTCAGTTACTATCTTCATTGTTCAAGATAACTTCTTGGGAGGTATTCATGTTGAAAAGCGAAACATTCTCAATTGAATAATGAATAGGAAGATTTTTCTGGAAATTGAAGAATCTACGAAAAAATTAAGTTATTTTGTGTATTATCCTAGAGAAAACAACTACTTCCCCGGCTAAAGCCACATTGGACATTGAACTACATCTTTCTTTTCAATATTCAGTTGATAATGTTTCCCTTTTCAACATTTCAATTGTTAGGTATATGGGTAAGTGCAGTGTTAGCTGATTACAAAAGTACTAAACTATATATTTCTTCTTAGATGTTATTGAAGTTTAGAAAGAGGTCCAGATGAAAATATGGAAAGAATTATCAAACATCTGATGTATTCAACTCGAATATATTTTTTTAATGTGATTACGAGTTTTTTAATTCATTATTTATGTCAGTTACAGGACTCGTTTCTTTCAATTCAAGAAATATATTCCTTTTATTTATTTACAATGTATTTTATATCGAAACCAACTTGGGTCAACGGAAGACAAAGCCCTCGAAATTTCGAATATTCCCGCCGTCGTTTGACAAGTAACCAGTGGCTGGGTGTCGTTGATTTGTCAGTAGTGTGTGTGTAGTGCCCCAAAATGGCTACCAGTGATGATGAACCTATGCATCATTTATATGAAGTTTTTACCACTTGTTTTAATAAAATAGCCAACAAAGCCCCTGGTAAGTCATTCATTTGAGTTTTATACATCGATATGACTGAGTGTTACACCATTTTTTCGTTATAATCCCCAGTAAAACTCCATAATAATACAATCCAAGCGCGTGTGTTCCCAAAACATTGAACAGCTTGCTTTAAAAACCCTTAGGTACAAATTTTAAATTCCGGTAAAAGTGCCCTATTTTTAAACTTTCCTCTGTCTTATCGCCGATTTTTGGGGTTGTTTTTTAAGTTTGTACGTCGGAATTCTGGTTATTTCAAGATGAAACCGTTTATTTGTGTCAATTTGGCCTGTGGTAGAGATTTCTTTTTCTGTTTACATCTTAAGGTGCATTTAGTCAACATAAACGTAACTTTAGCATAAGCATTGTCATAAACATAAGCGTAAAAATAATTATGTATAAAACCTATTTTATACAAGTTTTAGTGTTTCCGATCAACATTTCAAATTTATGAGAATGTACGATCATTTACTCCAATTGGAACATGTATTCCTATTCTGTATTTTTAGCATAATTGTAAGATTCTTAAAGTTGGGATTTTCAGGGTCACATGTTTTTAGCATAAACTTAATATTGTTGTATAAATAGTGCCATTTGATATAACAGGTTCAACTTTCGACTTTAACATATATTTAAGCACAATTTAAAAGTGATGTTGACTAAATGCACCTTTAACTGGGTCCATATCTAGAGTGCCCATTTTATAATTTCATAAAAATCGTAAGGGCACGTTTGCATAACACTGCTCTAATTGAATTTTATAATCTTCTTTGGATCTGAATTGAGACTTTCAATCAATTGTACCTATTAACTAATTGTCTCAACAAGTGATGAGATGTGTATTATTATTGTACAGTTATAAAAAAAACATCTCTTGTAGGTAGGTATGTCATGAAAGTGTTACGTTTTTCCAAGATAAATCTGTTAGTGTTGAATTATAAGTTATCTCTTAAGTAGCTAATCTTGAAAAATTAACTTTGATTTTTTATCAAAGTTATTTCATTATTGTACATCAACATTAATATTCCTCTTTAATAACGCGATTTTGTGATAAAACAGGTTTGATATAGGAACAGGTGTTTTATTATCTGGATTGATGGGTTATTATTCATATGGACCTAGATATTTGTTGTTCATCAACACAGAATGTTGTTATAGGTAGTTATACACCTACCTTATTATGAAAGAGGCCCTATTAATAAATGCCTATTATAATATTGATGAATTTTACAGTGAATCTCTATGACACTACTTTTCCTCCACACCAAAAATGTTTGTGCTATATGGGTTATTATCTTCTATGACAATCCTTCACTTCACTTTTTTTAATAATTTTAGTGTGTATAGTACCTATACTGCCATACGTCTAAGATACTCATTATTATTCATTGTCGATAAAGCTCAATGGGAAACCGACCACAAGCAGAGAAATACTCGATATAATGAAATTGTCACAAGATTTCGCTGGTATACAATATTATATTTACTAACGAGTGGAAAGTGGTACTTTATAGTGAATTTGTAGACGATGAGTTTTTCTAAACTAGTATTTTTAAACCTGAAATATCCTTTTTATCTTCTAGAAGGCAACAAAGTACAGTTTTTCAAATTCCAGTAAAAAAATAGGTACTTATTCTTGATGTATCGAAAAAAAGTAAAAAAAAATATAAACCGAGGGGTAAACAACTCTTTAAATAGGTGTACATACAGAAAAATAAATATTTCAATACGACTTTCAAGTACCAAAATATTTTAAATATATTTAAATTAATTCAATAGGTATCAGGTTCAGTAATTCAGTACCAACAAATACCACTTCATACTTTAAATATTATTTTCACTATCAAAATATCTACAATTTAAATTTAAATATTTGTCAGTATTTCCAAGAAATCTTATTAACATTGTTTTCATTACGAAAATATAATTCTAAGTATTTCATTACAATTTAAATATTACAATATCCTTTTCAGTCCCCGAATATATTTAAAATATTTGGGATGCAGTTCAGTCTACAATTATTTTTTGTACACTCTCCACAAAATGTCTACTTTGGTTACTGAAACTAGTCCGCAAAATACTACTTTACCGGACTAGGCCGGTGAAGTCGTAATGCCAACACTTTATCGTACTATTTTTGTTTATTCAGAAAACTTATAATTAACATCTTAAAAACGTTTCAGGAGACGCAATGATCCATAGCATATTTGAAATTTCGTAGTGACAGCACACGTTTTCTTCGAAATATTCTTTAGGAATGCTTATTCATGAAAAATGAACACTAATATTTGACAAGTATTTGACAAATGTGTCATTGATAAACAATCGCTTGCTAGATTTTGGCACAACTTCCTTGCACTGGTGTATAGATGGTGATTGTGTAGCATGTATGTTCTGTTTAAAAGGAAAGCTAAAAAATGTTGTATGCTACACGTACGAAAATGGCTTTAGCGGACATCATCTTCATATTCCGATTCGTCCGCTAAAGCCTGCGAACTTGTTACATAAACTACTATTATTTTTACCACGTTTTTATTAGCTCACTTATGTGTCTGTCCGGTACAAATCTTAAACTAACTTTCCGATGAACTAGAGACTTGAAACTTTGGAAATGGCTAAGAACTGGATGATAATACAATATTAACTCGTTTTTCTGTCTATCTGTTTTTTTATGGACCACAAAAAATGAGGTTAGGATCACACAATCCGCGATAATGAACACTGTTGCGATTCTCGACCTTACGGGCATCGGGAGAACGTGAGGTTAGAAACTCTAAAAATATGTGAAGGTAACAATTATTTACTCTTAAAACAGTGAAAATACACAAAAATCAATACTAATTGAGCAAAACAATACACTGAATCATCCCCCGATGGAGGAATCCCAGCGGTTCCAAGTGTAACACAAAAGTGAAACAAGTGAAAACAAAATGCCACAAAGGAATACCTGATGGAAACCCAAAAAAGACGGTTTAAAATGTGGTAAAACAAATGAAATAGATAAAAACAGTTTATTAAATAAGTGTACAACGTACAACAGGGAAATTTCTAGTTGCACAGTTGCGGAAGCTGAAAATCTGCGAAATGGTATACTACTTTCCCCAGATGAGGCAGGAAAAACGAATTTCTGCATTTCCATACATGCTAACAGTGAAAAACTGTTCAATATAATGAATACTAACATCACTAAACCTAATACAGACGCCAGAGGATGAGTAATCCGACCCTGTCGAGGTTAAGCACAAACATACGAAAAAACGCAAAGTGGAAAATATAGTGAAAAGTGAAAAGAAACTGGTGAGTCCAACCATTCACAATGTGGGGATTGGAAAGGGGAATAAGAATATCCCTATTCGGAAAAAACGTCTTGTTCTCCACACTTGCCAAAATAGCAGAAATTCTACAACAAAAAATTTTAATTGAGAACATACCGGCTAAGAATAAAGTATATAATATAACAGATAAAAACTCACAAAAAATAAGAGAAAAATATAAAAAATGGAAGTCTAGAAAAGTCAGAAAACTCTGAAAAAACCCAAAAAACATGGAAATCTAAACATGGGTGATAAACAAACCACACCAGACAAAAAAAACAACGAGAAAAATCCAGTAACCAATGGAAATCAAAATTTAAACATTTAAACCTTTATTAATTATTTTATTTATTAATAAATATTTATTTTGGAATACTTTTCATTTTTCAGTTATTTGCCCTGATCTTCAAATAAAAAATTCATGAGTGAAATATAATGATTTGTCCCAATAACTTGAAAACTTTCATTTTAATTTGTCACCAACAGTTATACACTTTAGGTACTTTTTTAAAAAGACGGGGTAAATTATACCAAAATCGTTGATTCCTTCAGTTAAATAGTTCCATTACGTTTTATTACCTTAATTACCCCAAATATTATATTCACTATGTTCCATTTATTTTCATTACATTTCAAACCTAAATACATTTCCAGTATTTTCAATACCCTCGGTATATTTTGATTTTTTTTCAATACATCTTTAGTACTTTAAATAGCTACAGTATACTTTTAATTATTTAAATATATTTTCAGAAACATTATCCTTATTATTATCCTAAGTATATTTTGAATATTGTTCATTATCAGATATTTAATTATGGTGTACATATTTTGGGTAGTTGTTTTCCCCTCAATATAAACGTAAAGATGATGATGACGTCTTACTCAATAACAAGTAATAAATAAACAGCACGGAAAAGTAGAGTGTATAATAGGACACTAATTTATCTATATGCATGTAATAATATGCATATACCTACGAAATATACTTGCTTGTAGAATATAAAAACTCAACTTCATAAATTTCGGGTACAGATATGACTGCATTGTTGACAATTATTTAATGTAAAAAATTGTGGAAAAATAAATGAAATTTATTAAATTGAGTTTAACAGGTACAAATACAATACGAAAAAATAGAGTGTCAAAAAAATAATTAATAAATTTTAACTATCACATCACTGTCACTATCGTCATTCGTTCACAACAATTTTTCCTCTGGCAACTTTATCTATATTTAAATATGATTTTTCTACTTTTTGTACAGGTGCTACACAATTTTTCCAGCTTTCATTTGAAATATTCTGCATTTCTGACTGAATCAAATGAATTTAAAGTTGGCAAAACATTATTCCTCCTTGTCGATGCTTTCAGCTCATGCCCATATCTGTTCAATTGGATTGAATATGCAATGGTAAGAAGGAAGTCTTACCACTGTATGACCCATTTCTTCTGCCAATGTGGCCCAATAATATTGTTTTTTTATTGAACATGATTTTATTAGGTATTTCCAGCAATTGTTTTTTTTTTGTATAATAATCTTTAAAATACATATTATTTTCAAGCATATAGGTAGTCTTGAATGTTAAGTTTTGTGTCATTTATCCTTCTGTACTGTGTACATCAACGCAGACATACCAACATAAATGAGCCGCATATAAGGGTGTGATACATAGATTAATTAATATTCCGCTTTCAGAATAAAATTTAAGTAAAAAACTAAATATAATTAAACAAATTGCTATTAATAACGGTTATAGTCAAACCTTATGGATAATATTCCTTCAAAAAGCTATATTTCCTACTCAAATCCAAATAAATACAAAGTGCTAATTGAATTTTAAAACCACAAATCAGCGTGGAAACTTGGGCATGCCTTAATTATTTTAAGAACATTATTTTATAACATAATTCAAACCTAATAAAAATATGTTAAAAATCAATAAAATCAGTCATAATTATCAAATTACGTTGACAAATTTTAATTCGCACATGAAAGTGCAATATACGAGATTATTTACGTATTTTTAAATCCGTACCTGGAGTCCCTAGACCCTTTCCTATTGTTTATCACACCCCTAACAATAGGCTATTATTGGATTATGGGATTAGCATTTATACTGAGTCTCTTAGATCTGTGGCAAAGGTATACATGTATATTGTGCTATATATATGGATTATTATCTTCTATGACAATCGTTCTCTTCTGTTTATAATGTGTACTGTTTTTCTCTTTTTAATAACTTTAGTCTGTCTCTTTCGAACTTTCCAGTTTTTCTTTAATTTTAACAACTAGGCTTTGTCATTAAGAAATTCTTGTTTTTTGACAATAACATAACTATATTTCTTTTTCTCTCTCTTTATTGAAAAATATTTTTTTTTCAAAATAGATTCCCATAACGTGAAAATAAATTTGCTAGGAAAGAAAGAAAATAATATCGAAATTTTCTATTATACCTAGAACAAGATTGGTATTTGGAATATCTAGCTACTAACTTGGTATAGCTAGTCTCTAGTTTTCAATTATTTTGACGAATGAATATACTTATAGAGAAATTAACACTTCACATTACATGACACGTTATTGTTAGTACTTTTGTTCCAAGAAGAGTTTGAAATCAGTCTTTTTGATCAGTCTCATTTCCAATAGAAAGATTTGATTAAAAAAGTTATCTAATATTTAATTGAGACTCGACACATCTCAAACCATATTTGAATCAGTTGTAAGAAATAAAGTGCCAGATGATATTTATTTTCTTTACAAAATATACTGTTTGTCATCAGACAGTTTTGACAGTTTTTCGTTCTTCATTGCGAGGGACGTTCAGGATCGCTTCTTTTATATCATTCATTATTCTACAGGGTGTTAGTGAATAAGTGCGACAAATTTCAGGGGGTGATTCTGCATGGAAAAATAATGACAGTTTGCTATATAACTTTTGTCCGCAAATGCTTTGTTTCTTAAAAACTGACTATTTATTTATTGATCTGAAACCGGTTGAGATATGAAAATGAAATTTGGTGAGTGTCAAGAGGTAGTTATTGCGCATTTTTTGACATGCCATTAAAAATTTTATGTTCATCATTGGCGCGCATACGGGTAATGATCTCAATTTTTTTAAAGAAAAAAATGGTACCCCACTGAGATATTTCAAATAATATTTTTGAATTCCTCGTTCAATGGACCTTTACATTTACGAAAAAAAAATTCCAAAACTTATATAGGTCGATTATATTTCATATGAAACGTCCAATTGACTTAGAATGCCATCATATATTTTTTATTTCGAAAAGATATTGCGGTTCAAAGTGTACCCGTGACGTCACGTTCATCGAAAACTACCCCCTCCATAATCCACGTTCAGAAACACGCATTACTGTTCCTGTCAAAAATATAGCTCACTGCTTGATATACACCATTAATATATAATTGAACACTGTTTATTGATAGACTCATCAACAAAAAAAACAATTTCAACAACGGTTTTCTTCATTTAAAACATTCAAAGTTTCTGAACGGGCCTTCCTTTTGATGAAGAGTGACCATTGGCAACACCGCAAATATTAAAGACAGTTCCCATTAAAATCATATTGACATTTGAGGTTAATGTTTATTGTTTATTTTTATCAACTTATTAATTTCTCAATATTATAAACGATTTGGTGTGTTTATAATGAAACAAGGCTTCGTAAAAGCAGGTTCGGAAAATTTGCCAAGGGTGGATTATGAAATGCTTTGTTTATGCAACGTTCCAAAGAACTAAGTGAACTAATAACTAAGGATTCAACACTAGGAAATCAATGAGCGCGTTTATGGAACCCCTAGTACAAGAACTAAGAACCATGACTAGAAAGTTGCCCAACTTTTAACTAAGAACTTTGGTTCTTAGTTGAAACGTTCGTGATTGTTTAGATATAATCAATCATAAATGCATTATACTGTGAATATATATGTAGGCTTTATCTGTTTGTATTATAATATAAATAAATTCATATTCGGTACCTGTTAGTGTTTCCTTCATGTGATGAGTCAAATATTTATTAAGTTTGAACTACTGAAAATATAATTAATAATTTAGAATGAATAGACTTGAAGTATGTTCATACAAATTTCGTAAATTTTTTGAAAAATTATTGACTTATTTCACACCAATTCTTTGTTGAGGGATACTAATCTATTTTTTACAAATACAGGCTTACATTTTCTATGGTAAAAATTTTCCCTATGGTTACAAAGCTATAGAAAAAAAAATATTTCTGAAGATATTGGCATTCATGAAGAGAATGTGACAACAAACCTTAGAAAACTTTGACATAATACTGCACATTCTAGTTATTCAAAGTAGAAGAAATTATTCTTATCGACAAAGTTGTTAAAGAATTCGTCCACCGTATGCTCCTGAAATAAATTGTATTGTGCCATTTGGAGTAGCAGATATTAAAAATTTTACAGTATTGCATTTTTTCTATTCTGACCAAGTCATGGACGAACAGGATCAGAGGGTTTTTCAATTTCCAGACAATAATTGAATTAACTTTCTTATAGCGAGCTCTGAAAGGGATCGGCAAATTTCTTTCAATTTCAGATATTTCAGGCCAATATATAAGCTCTTATAAATAAACAATTTGCCATCATAGGCACATATTTTGTGAAAATCTTGTGAACACTTGATTTACTCATATCAGTCATCAGCCAATCAAGAGTATACATCCCCAACCCGTATCTTTTTTAAACTTATCAGAACATCCATATATTTAATTTACTCAATTTTGGTAATGTATTTCACAATGTGGTAAACATTTTCAGGGAGCCCCAAATAATATTACTCTTCTTTTCTATAAGTGCAATAGATAGGCGCTGGCGCTGCTGTCCTTCGATATTTTCACAATCAGGATCGGATGAAGACTGACTAGGAATATACTCAGATTTTTTTTTGGTGGTGTTATTTTGGTGAATCGGATAATGTACTAGCTTGGCTACTGCTAGGAGAAGAACTATTCGAAACTCTTGAGTAAATATTTCCCATGGATGTAATGTCACTCAACACAGTTTTACTAGCTGAAGGAGTGATGTTTTCATTTGGTTTGGGTTTCTCCATCGTTGGTAGGTCATATACTTATGATGAAACATTGTCAGACCAATGTCATTTCAGGTTGATATGTGGACAGACATCTTGCTTCAACATAAATTTGGATCCCCTTGTTCTAGCATATTCCTAATTCGTAGTATCTTCTTTCAGCTGGAACCAAAGAACAATATGTTTATAGGACTGGATATAAAATACAGTACTGATCGATGATTTTGCAAACTTGCATTGAGTGAAATTAAAGATCGTTCCTTGACGTACTCACCTGGAAATGTTCTGCACAAAAGCATATATTTCCGCTTTTTACAAAAGTTTGATTCACTTTCACTGGTGTTCAGACAACCGTGCACATAGCACTTTTTAGACATTTTCATAGTTATTAAAATTAGAAAATAATTTCCGAAATTTTTCAATACCAAACATTCATGATGAGCTTGTTCATTTGCAGCAGTTCTCTGCATATCTCGTGTCTCGTATCAGATATATGCAAGAAAAAGAGCTGAAGAGAGAAAAACGATTGATAATATTCTATTCCGTGAAGCAAACGAACGAACCTATCAAAGTATCGAAAAAACAAATGTCATTACGTCACAATTCCATGATTCGCAACTCATACAACGATGCCAAATCAACTTTTAGTGAACGTGACGTCACGAAACCACTTTTTTCCGGATTATGGAAAAACTACCCATCAGAAAAATAAAATAAAAAATCCCAAGTGATATTAGCACATATACTTTCTAATTACAGTGTTTTCACATAGTGCATAAAAAGGTCCATTGGTGACAAAAAATCTCTCCTGCCTTTTTTTCGTATGGGGCGCGTTTTTATGCAAAAAAATAAAATATCTTAATGGGTATTTTTCATTTCTTCAATACATTATCAAGAACTATCTAATACAATAACGCTAAACCAGAACAATAACAGAAAATAACACTAATAAATAAATACGCGCAAAGCTACAACAATCACCCCCTGAAGTTTGTCGCACTTATTCATTAACACCCTGTATATCAATATTGAATGTCAACTTCACCAAGTCTTTTAATCGTTCAAACGTCAACAACTAATAAATAATCATATGCCATATGAATTAACGAAAGGGTATTGAAAATGGGAAATCTTCATATAAATTACTAACTTCTCGAATTTTGAGCAAGGTCGGCGACCGTTTCAGAAGTTTTCCTATACAGTGTGAAATAATATATTGACAAGGCCTCTGAACCTTTTTTTTTGTAAATCTTAACTTAGCCTAATTTACGGGTATGGCAGCAGCAACGATTTTTTTAACGCTATTTATGAAATTTGTTGGTTTTCGAAATGAAAATGGCTATTGTTCTGAATGTTTTGATGATTAACTATATTTTGGCACTTTCTTGACACGTTCTATGACACGAATTGATTTGGGACCCCCTATTTACGCCAATAACCCACCCCTAACTAAAGGGTTGAAATATTAATGGGATAAACAGATACTGGTAATTTTTTCATGCTAGATCATTATTTTGAACTTGCTCCATACTCTACATATTGTGGAATAATTTGTGACCCAGGAACTACCACTTAACCACCCCCCTAGCACCCTTGCTGGAGGTTTTTCGAAAGCAGAGTATGTTTTGAGACTTTTTTGACATGTCGAATAGCATGAAATAATTTGTGACCCCTAGATACCCCACCTAGCTACCCCAGTATTCCACCCCTAAATTTAAATATTCGCAAATTCGTTGCTGGTGATTTTTTACTGCAAACACATTATTAGGAACCTACTATACAGCCATATAGTGAAATAATTTGTGACCCAATATCTCACCCCAAATTTAAATCTTCGCAATTATAACAAATTAGTCGTTGCTGCCGATTTTTTCATGCAAATACCTTATTAGGAACTTGCTTGACACGCTCCATATGATGAAATAATTGGTGACCTAAAAACTACCCCAATATCTCACCCCTAAATGGAAATATTCGCAAATAGAACAAATTAATTGTTGCTGGTGATTTATTCATGCAAATACATTATAAGGAACTTGCTTACTCGCTCCATATGATGAAATAATTTTTGTTTCTAATCTACCCCAATATCTCACCCCAAATTGAAATATTCGCAAATAGAACAAATTAATCGTTGCTGCCGATTTTTTCATGCAAATACCTTATTAGGAACTTGCTTGACTCGCTCCATACGGTGAAATAATTTGTTACCCAAAAACTACTCTAATATTTCACCTCCAAATGGACGAGGACACGAAATTTTCAAAATATTTTCAATGGTATTTACAGCTTGTGAAAACTGTTGGTAATTTTCTTTTTTTTTATTTCTTTCATTGTTTGATGTAGGTTATTATTATATCCTAAAACGTATGTCGATCGGCACACACCAAGACCACAGACGCTACTGGTTTTTAATCTTTCAGATAATGCAGGATTTGTGTAACCGCAATCCACGTTTTATAAAACAAATTCTGTTTTCCGATGTGGCTACGTTTTGCCTAAATGTTTCAGTAAATCGTCAGAATGGCAGATATTGTAGTAGGGATAATCCTAACTGGATGATGGACGGGCATACTCAATACCCTCAGAAAGTCAATGTTTGGGCAGGGATAATAAACGACAGGATTATTGGCCCGTATTTTTTCGAAGGAAAGGGGAGTGTTAATTTTTAAGAAATGAACTCATACCTAGCCTTGCCGATATTTTTCCAAACGCCAACAATCCTAACTCACCAAATGAAAGTATTTGGTTGCAACAAGATGGTGCACCCCCGCACTATGCACGTGATGTTCGCGAGTTTTCGAATAACTGTTTTCCTAGGAGGTGGATTGGTAGACGCGGACCGATAGAGTGGCCCCCAAGATCTCCAGATCTTACGCCCCTGGATTTTTTCTTGTGGGGTTATTTGAAATCGAAGGTCTATGTAGATAGGCCGCAAAATCTACAAGAGTTGAGAAATCGAATTAGGATCGAAATTAACAGAATTACTCCGGAAGTTATTCGCAATGTGCAAGAGGAATGTGTCCGTAGATTTGCTTATTGTCAAGAGACTGGTGGATGGCATTTCGAACATCTTATTTAACTGTTCTATTTTGTTGGATATAAAGTTATTCTCTTATTGAAATAAAATATTAATTTTTGTTCACCCTGTAAAAAAATATCTAATTAATTATTATCATTGAATGCAGTATTGAAAGGCCTTTCAGATGAGGTATCACAAGACATCTATTCCAATTTAAAAAAAATACCGATTACGTCACCATGTCAAAACCAGTGACATAACCTCTTTAGAATATACAAAAAAAATCGGCATTTTAAAATAAAAATCGACCTATTTTAGGATTTTTGTCAAAAGTACATGGCTTGCGAATTATCGAATTTGTTCCATAATTTTGACGCGCACTGTATAATGTTGAAACAATTGCATACTTTTCTAATTTGAATTTCATTGAAACAAAATCGCAAATTCAGTGATTTATGGCTAAAAATAAATCCACGAAATTTGCAGCTTCAAACTGGAATTTGAGCTCATTACCTTATTATTATATATTTATATTAGTTTTTGAGTTCTATAGTATTCTTGGAATCTGTTTCAAAAGTGGATGTGTATTCGAATGTTTATATTTTATTATCGGGCTTTCATCAATTCATAGCTTTATTTCGTGATTTTTCTTCAATATCAATAAGTAATTTCATTACTTATTTGTATCTTTCCAAAAATATTTTATGTATGAATATACTAAGGAAAACAATGTACAAGAATATCAACCCTGAAAAAAGTCAGGGGAAACCTGGAAAAGTTTATCACTTTTTTTGTGGGAACCTGGATAAACCCCATAGTTGGATACTATGAATAAATTAAAACATTTCCTTGAATGAAAAACCCTCCCCTGGGAACTAATTTATAGCTTGGCATATGTCAGTTGAATAAAAAATTAACACCACAAAAGAGTAAAATTAAAATTTGCCTTTATTACTAATAATCCCATTTAATGGATAATTATTACATAAACGGATAACAGACTCAAAAAATTTCGATATTAATTATTTGCATCCCCAAGACTCGTAACACCGTCTATCATTTCTTTAAACTCTGTCTGATATTGGCTCTTATTTCCCGTTGCCGGACTAGCAGCCACTTGCCTCCCCACGTAAGAAACTTTCCGTTGACCCTCCAAAGCACTAAGGAATCTTGGCTGCACGTAAGACCAAGCCCCCTGGTTTTTATGTTCCTCCTGCAGCCACACCACCTTCGCTTCAGGGTATTTTTCGCATTCTTGTTTGACCAGATCGAAGGGAAAGGGTGTCAGCTGTTCTACGCGCGCCAGTGCTATTTTGCTTTCCACCTCCTTTTCTTTTATCGCTTTCGCAGCATCGTAAAACACTTTTCCGGAGCAGAACATCAGTTTCTCGACCGCTCCGGGGTTTTCGCTGGCAGGGCCTCCTGCCGGTATGAGTCGCTTGAATTCAGTGCCTTCGAGCATGTCACTGAAAGGGCTTCTGCAGGCAGGCAGTCGAAGCAAGCTCTTGGGCGTCATCAGGATCAAAGGTTTTCTGAAGGGCAATGCTATTTGTCTTCTGAGGATGTGGAAAAAGTTGGCCGGCGTCGAACAGTTAGCCACTATCCAGTTTGCCTCTTGGAGCTGAGTCACAACAAACTTATCTCCCTCAGGAGGAACGATTTCCGGATCGTCCGAGGACATCTGCAGGAAGCGCTCCAAGCGAGCACTCGAGTGTTCCGGTCCCATGCCTTCCATACCGTGAGGTAAAAACATGACCATGCCGGACTGTCTCAACCATTTCGCTTCACCGCAGGATACGTACTGGTCTATGATGCATTGGGCTACGTTGTCGAAATCGCCAAACTGCGCTTCCCAGATAACCAGAGCGTTCGGGTTCGTCAAAGAGTATCCATGTTCGAATCCGACAACAGCATATTCGCAAAGGTGGCTGTTGCAAATGGTGTACGGCGCTTGATCGGGGTAGAGATTGCACAAGGGACGGTACTCCTCTCTGTCTACCGTCTGGTGGTGGAGAACGTGGTGTCTATGCGAAAAGGTACCCCTTTCGACGTCCTCTCCGGACACCCTAACATGCACGCCTTCTTTGAGTAAGGACCCAAACGCCAAAGCCTCGCCGATCGCCCAGTCAGCCACTTTGTTCTCCACCATTTCCATTCTGGCGGCTAAGATACGTTCGATACCTTTGTGCAACTTGAATTGGGATGTGTTCGGAGGAGGAGAAGAGAATATTTTGGCAATGTGCGTCAAGGTGCCTTCCGTGACCCCGGTAGGGTTGACTTTCGTCGGATCCTTGCTTTTGAAAAATCCGGACCAAGGACTATCGATCCAGTCCTTGTAACTGATGTGAGTCTCTTTATTAGCTCGTTCGAATTCCTCCTCGCAGATTTTGTCGTATTTGTCTTGCACGTCTTTGACTTCTTCTTCTTTGGCGATGCCTTCTTTGATCAGGCGCGCGGCGTATATTTCCAGGCACGTTTTCGTCTTCTGAATTTTTTGGTACATGATCGGTTGGGTGAACATGGGCTCGTCCAGCTCGTTGTGGCCGTACCTTCTGTACCCTACCAGGTCGATGACAACGTCTTTCTGGTACTTATTTCTCCATTCTGCTGCCACTTTGCTGACGTACATTACGCTGTCAGGATCGTCCCCGTTGACGTGGAATATAGGGGCGCCCACTACTTTGGAGACTTCGGTGCAGTAAGTGGATGACCTAGCGACTCGAGGGCTGGTCGTGAACCCTACCTGGTTGTTTATGACTATATGTATCGTACCGTGCGTGGTATAGTCCGGTAGCTCGCATAAGTGCATGGTCTCGTAGCAGATGCCCTGTCCCGCGAGAGAAGCATCTCCGTGCAGTATAATCGCCATGACTTCTTTTCCATTGGCGTCCCCTTTATAGAACTGCTCTGCCCTTGTTTTTCCTATAGCGATTGGAGCAACGGTTTCGAGATGCGAGGGATTGGCGACCACGGACATGCTAATGTTTTTTTTCGTCACGCGATTCATCCTTTTCACATTCGTACCCAAATGGTATTTGACGTCTCCGGAGCCTTCGTCCTCGGCGGCTAAGCCAGAGAATTGTGTCAAGATCTTGTGGAGAGGTTGGCGACAGACGTTGGAGAGGACGTTGAGGCGACCTCGATGTGCCATGCCTATGATAACGCTAGTCACGCCCAGTTCCGAAGATTTGTCTATCGCCGCTTTCATGGCGGGTATCAAAGAATCGCAGCCTTCCAGGCCGAATCGTTTCTCCGACGGGTATTTCTTCGAGAGGAAATATTCGAATCTGGTGGATCGGGTAAGGCGAGCCAGCGTCAGTCTCCTTTCGTCCGGAGTGAGAGCCATAGCGCCGGGAGGTTCGAAACGTTCCCTGATCCAGTTACACCGCTCCACATTGTTGATGAACATGTATTCCACTCCGATATGTCCGCAGTACGCCGTCTCCAGTCGTTTGATGATCTCCGATAGAGGTAGCGATTTCTCCTTACCGCCTATAGCGGTCGTCGAAGGTAGTTTGAATACTTTATCCAAATCCGCGCCGTTTATTTCATTGCGACCCGTGATAAAGTTAGGCGGGATCCCACCCGTTGAGTTGATATTGGTAATGTTGTCGGCGTGCATTAGACCTAACGGATCTATCTCGGCCCACAGATGTCCGCGTACCTGGTAACCTCTGATTACGTTTTGAACTACTAGATGCTCCTCGATTGCGTCTGGCGAAGCTGCCGACGAGACCCTCGGTTCGGCAGCCGAATGCGTTTGTCCGATGATGCTTCGGAGTCCGACTTCGTTCCTACCTTCTGGTGATAGAGACGGAGGTGGGTGGTAGCCCGGGCCTCCTTGTGCCGAGTTTCGGAAATAAGAATCCCACGATACGTGTACGCTTTTCGGATCTGCGAGCCAAGCGTTGTACATATCTTCCACATACTGGGCTGAGGTCCCGCTCAAAAAGGATTCCCGCGCAGCTGGGACGTTGGAGTATCGTCTCTGGTTGAAACTGGAAGTTTTTTTAATCGGTATGCAGGCTGGGAGTGTGTGATTATTTACGTTTCTGAAGGCTCGAATCATCATGGATCACTTCTGTGAAATTGATTATTTTATTTGCGTTTTTCCTTTCTAAAACGTTATCAGTGACTGAGAAAAAATGTCAGTCAGATGGCAGTGACAGTTATGTAGATGATTGTTATACGGAAGCTTTGTCAAACTTATAGAGACTGGTTGCTGATATGAAAAGAAGCGATGGAAATGTAGATCAACTAACCCTTCAACTAGTGATTTTTTTTGGAAACTCTCCGTTCTACGTATCTGACATTTTTCGTTAAATTATTAATCATCTTTAGGGAAAAAAATTTTGGTTCCACATAATACCGCAGCGATGAAAATACATTGACTAGAAGTTCGTTTTTTACATTCTTTCCGGTTCAAAATTTGTGATCCATTTTTGGAGCATTTGCCGACATCCGATTGAGCTGAAATTTGGCAGGTGTTCATAATTCCGGTGACAATGCATTATGCAATTTTTGTTAGAGAAAAAGAAAAGAAAAAGATGGCGGGCGAGATTTAGGTTTATTGTCCGATTCGATTCAAAATTGGTTTTTTATCAAAATTCACAAATTCATAGTCTTACATAGAAATTCATAAAAAACAATAAAGATGTATTGGACCTCAAATTTACAATAATAAAAGGTACACAAACTCATAAAAATTAATGCAAACATAAATTAACACTGGAGAAAAATAATATAAATCAAAATTTGATATTTAAGGAAAAGCTTACTCCTCAGAAAATATTCAATAGCATCAGAAAAAGGTTAGATTTAACCTGAAAATCCCACTTGATTAGGCCCCTTACGAATTTGAATATATCCTAAAACTTTACGAAGTAAATTTTTAAAAGCAATCCCAACTAAAACACAAACAAATAAAATAACCCTTACTACAAATATTTAAACCAAATCCTATTTGTTAAATTCCTTATATAATAACAAATATATTTTTTTGGCTTTTAACGGGATAATTAAATTTTAATTTGTCTCAATAAACCCTGATGTACAACGTACAATTTTTCGTAAACGGCTCTTACGATTTGGATGAAATTTTGTATTTAGATAGGGTTTTGCTTTTTAAGTATATCTATAAAAACGCGATTTTACACACAAAAAAAATATGTTTTAGGAATCGATATATATATCGCCATTTCGTAAATATTTGAGGTACTTGCATAGTTGCTAATCCACCCTACTGGTACCCATAAACTTTATGGCGCTATATGACATACATTTTTTTCTTTAGTTAGTCCAAGGAACGATTTATTTAAAATGTGTATTTGTAGCCAACCTATGCACTAGGTGAGATTGCAAAATATTCATATGTGATTCGTATCTAAATAAGATCTTCGAAAAAACATGATTTTACAGAATTCAATGTTAGATGTTTTTCTTTTGTTTGAAGGTTGTAGACGATGTGGTAACTTGATTCTTTGGTTAGTCCAAGAAACTCATACAGTTTATTTGAAATGTGTATTTGTAGCCAATATGTGCACTAGGTAAGATTGCAAAATATCCATATGTAATAAGTATGTGGTTCGTATCTCCGAAAAAACACGATTTTAAAGAAGAAAAAAACCGAGCAAAGCTCGATCGCCCAAGTACTACTTAATCTTTTAATTTCAAATTCAATTGAACTTCACAATTATCTTTTTAATGTAAATAAAATACTCATGACAAGTTCTAATTTGAATTTTCTAGATTCACTGTTCCAAATAAAAAAAAATAACCCTTAGAATTAGCCATTTTTATATGACGGTACAAACTTTCACCCTCTAGAATGTTTGGATGAAGGATTTTTTGGGTTATATGCCTGTAAGGATTTTTATATTTAACTTCCATCGTCAAACAGCCTCTGAAAAAAGGGCTGTGAGAGACAGACTCAGAAACACACTGATCTTATTTCCCTGTTGGTTTACGGAACTCTAAAAATTATATTCATAATAGATTTTTTTTTGTAGTGGAGGACACTAGTTTTTATTTCTGTGTACAAAGTTCTCATTCCATGGAGGGTGGTATTGAAAATCGAGCAGATCTGACCAATTTTCCGGGAATAGAAGAGCAAATTGACCCCTAAATGGGCTCGCAATCGAATTTGCTGATGTATCAAAATGTGTGTGACGTGTTTAATGGATTCTCCGCATAACATATTAGCGTTTACATTATTAATGAACCTTAAAAGTCTATTAATTAGTTTGTGACAGATAATGGAGAACGTGCCTCGTGTTTGGCACATGATGTACACGATATCGGCATTAATGCGGTATTTTGATATCGCAACGGGAGACTTGCATTGATTTTTTATCCTGGAAAATTATACAAAAAAAAACCTCAACTTTTTTGGGAATAATAACCTTCCATAATCTGAAAACAAAATTAAGTGAATCAGGGAATCTATACAACTGTAGAAAGTAAAATGAATTACTTTGCCCCGACACCGACACCAAATTATTTTTTCATTAATGGAAAAATATTCAATTAGTCAGTAAGTTGTCGTATTGTAAGTTCTGCCTATCAGAAAAAATTATTGAATCAAAGGATACTTCTCTATATACTCTTGGTGTTTCGGAAACTGCATCCGTTCCTGTTTTAAAAAATCTACGGGTGTGAAGTTATCCACAACCACAAACTACACTGAGAAAAATGTAACTCTGCTGTAAAAATATCTGTTTCTCGTTAAAATGACGCTTAATCCATTGCATGATCAGATTCTGTAGGTTGATTTATGTAAGAAATTGTATTTAGAATGCTTCGTCGCCCCAAAGGCCGGGGGGTGTAATTGGGGTGGAAATGTTGAAATAATCGAATTTCCATTCAAAAGGCAGTGTAAAGTATGAAATCATTTGTCGGGGGGGGATTGCAATCGTTTTCATACATTCGGAAAACATGGAAAAATTTATGTTAAATTATCATATTGATATCTGTTATCCAACAACAAAAACCTTGAAATTTTTAAATACCAAATACCGAATTCGATTCTGCAAGTTAAAAAACTGTACACTGCTGTTTAATGAGAATATTGATTTTTTTTAACATTTCCACTGGCCGACAAATGATTTCATACAGTGCGGCTTTTTATAGCCCCCCCATGTGCAATTTTGAACGGTTTGTCGTGATGGGACGATAAACAGAACATCATTGTATTTTGACATTTCTGGATTTTAAAGTTAAATATTAGATATTATTTTTCTGAGTAATATTAGGATTGCAACCTAGGAAGTAACTGTCTTTTGATTTGAGTCAGATGACATATAAATATTAGGAAGAATTTGGATCCTTCACCAACTTTTGATAGAATGATTTAATGTTTATACAAAAATAGAATTACTGTTTTTTTTATTTTTATTTGTGCTAGATTACATAAAAATATTTAAAGCGTTCAGAGATATTTTAGTTCCCCTCCAATGTTTTATTGTAGAGTTTGAGGTTATAGAAAAATATAATACTTTTGTGTTTTTCTAATGAATAAATATCCTTTTTTTCATTGGTGCCCCTTTTTACCCATTTAAAGCACGCCTCAGCGTGTTTAAATCGAACTTTAAAAAACGCGCGTTTTTTAAAGTTACCATGGCAACATCAACAAATCGAGTCTAAATGACAAATTTTTGATTATCGATCTGACAGGAGTACCTTGTAACGTCAAATAAAATATTACTAACATTTCGTTCATTTATCTGTGATACCTCTTGCTCCTCCATCCATTTGATGAACTTTTCATATTCTTTTTTATATATATCACTGGATTTTCGCGGTATTAACCGCGATTCTGCCTAACTATTCAAAAATCGATATTAGAATAATTCATTTTTGAGCTCTGGTGACAACATATTGTAACGAACCTAGGCCGGACCTGTCGCCTCACGCGTTGCCATCGACAACGATGAGATCATCCCCGGAGATATTCGAGAACCATCCAGTCGCTCTGCCGCGGAAAACAACGGTCAATATTGGAAACAATTGGAACATGCCGGTCGCCAACTACCAGAATTCGAAACCTCGAGAATGCTGTATCGGAGATAAATAGGCAACCCTCAAGTGGAGTCGGACAGTCTGAACGAGCCCATACGATCGAGCTATACAGTGGCGTAGTAATATAAATTAAGTTGTAGATTAAGTGTGAAATAAATTATTAAAACCAAGTTAAGTTTATTTACGTTACAATTGGTGTCGGAAGTGAGATTTTGAAAATAAACAAGTGATCGTGGAGTGGATAGTCAGAAAAATAAATTGATAGACCTTTTTGTACGCCCAAAATAGACAGTGGCGCGGTTTTCGCGAAGTGGACAATTGTGCGTGGAAATATAAACTGATACACTGTTCGCGTGAAACAGAAAATAGACAGTGGCCCGGTTTTCGCGAAGTGGACAATTGTGCGTGGGAATATAAACTGATACACTCTTCGCGTGAAACAGACAATAGACTGGTGGCCCGTGGAAAAGAATTCGCGAAGTGAATTTTTAACAAACTGATAAACTTTTCGTGGAAAAAATTTGGAAAGTGGCCCGGTTTTCGCGGGGTGGACAATTGTGCGTGGGAATTGAAACAGGAATTGGAGGAAAGGGAACTGGAAACAACGGGTAAAAGAAGTACTCAGGAAAGACTTGCAGAAGGACTTATACAAGAAGGTGAGGACCCCGAAACATTTTTATTCGAAGTTCCCGGAGGTGATTTAAGTTTGGTAATGAATAAACTCGAAGAAACTACTAAATCCGTGAAAGAAGAACTGCAACAAAATTCGAGGACTTTGGAAGAAAATTCTAGAAATCTGGAAGAGAAGCTTCTAGAAAATTCTAGAAATCTGGAAGAGAAGCTTCTAGAAAATTCAAGAAGCTTGGAAGAAAATGCTAGAAATCTGGAAGAGAAGCTTGAAGAAAATTCTAGAAATCTGGAAGAGAAGCTTCAAGAAAATTCTAGAAATCTGGAAGAGAAGCTTCTAGAAAATTCAAGAAGCCTGGAAGAAAATGCAAGAAGCCTGGAAGAGAAGTTCCTGGAAAACACAGAAGGCCTAAAAAAAGAATTGTGTGGTGTGGCTAATTTTCTAGAAGAAAGAATGGGAACCGTTGAGACAGAGATAGATAAAATTAGGGAGCAAATGAACACGGAGGTAGATAAAATCAAAGATGGGGTCGAGGCAGAAATGGACAAAATAAAGGAAACGATCAGTAAGCTGGAAAAACGAATTAATAGTGCGCCCTCCACAGAGATGGTTAACGAAAATGCAATGCTGGACTTGAGTTTGAACTTGGATAAAGTTCAAGAGGGTATAAAAGATGTCAAGGTCATTTCAGAAATAGGGAAGCTTTCCATGAAGCCGCCTCAGTTCGACGGAAAAACTCCATGGGCAAATTACCGCCGGCAGTTTGAAGCAGCGGCCAAAGCAAACGGATGGAATGCAGGGGAAAGAGCTGTAGCACTGACACTTGCATTACGTGGAGAAGCGACAAATATTCTACAAACTCTCACCGCCCAAGAACAGGAGGACTATGATCAGCTGATTAAACATCTAGAATTACGATATGGCCACGCCCATTTTGGAACACGTATACCACTCCCAGCTGAAAAATCGCTGCCAAAAATCGGGCGAATCCTTACAAGAATTCGAAACTGACATTGCACGCTTGGTTCGTCTCGCATATCCAGCCACACCAGAAAATGTAATGGAGCGACTAGCGGTTCAAGCATTCCTGGATGGACTCCGTGACCAAGAAACCAGACAAGCATTGACACTAGCCCGTCCAACACATCTCGTAGACGCACTGGCACGCGCTTTGGAATTCGAGGCAGCGAAACAATCTTGCAAAAGCCAGAGTAAAGTCCGAATGATTGAGGAAGACTCACAGGAGCCTGCTAATTTGGAAGCTGCCATAAGGAAAGTGATTAAGGAAGTGTTCCCTGAGAAAAGACAGATAAGATGCTGGAATTGTGGAAAAATTGGACATGTGCGTAGCAAATGTCCAACATTCGAAAACACGACTACGATGCAGGAAAACTAAAGAAGGTCGACGAGAAGGGGCAATCGTCGGCCTGTGTCCAGCAAGCCCTGGTTAACAACGCATATGTCGCTATCCTGCAACGACAGAACAGAGGTGTTTTCGTAGACGGTCTCATCAATAACGAGCCTTGCACCATGCTGCTAGATACAGGTGCGACTAGGACAATTCTCGGACCTTCCTTTGCCAGAACACCGGAACGAATTGAACCGACAACTTGGAAGCTACACAGCAACAGGGGAGCCAGCTACTGTATATGGCGAGCTACCGATTGAAATAATTTTGGGCAGCACTAAAGTGAAACATCAGGCACTTGTAGCGGACATCGAAGACGATGCAATCATCGGAATGGACATCATGAATTCCAGAGGGTTTGAATTGGATTTCAAAGACGGCGTCCTACGTGTCAACGGAGAAGAGCTGGTACTTCATGGAAGAAGTGAAGAGTTGATCCGTGTGCTGTTGGCTGAAGATGTAAGCGTACCTGAGAGGGCTGAAACCATTCTGGAGGCTCGCCTGGACGGGAGTGCGAGCAGTGGAGACGTGGTGATGTTCGAGCCCAAACTTCATGATGAGAAAATTGGACGAGGATTGCCTAGGGAAAACCCTGTTACGTGCTGAAAAATTTGTGCCGGTAAGGGTCATGAATGTCAATTACTTTCCAGTGACCTTAAAGAAAGGAACAATTTTAGGGCACTGCTCGTCAGTTTCATCTGTGATCCGGGGCGTAGGAGGTACGATTAGCCAACCCAACAACTTGCTAACAGAACTAGAAAAATTAGTTGCCATCTCTTCCAAAGACATAAAACCAGCTCAACAGCCCAAACTAAGAGATTTAGTCAAAAAGTACCAAGACATCTTCGATACCGGACAAGGAAAAGGGGGTCGAACTAATGTGGTCCAGCACAAGATTGATACTGGGGTGCCCGACCGATCCGGCAATCAGCAAGAAGACTTCCTCTTGCCAAGAAGGAAGAGGCTGACAAAATAGTCAGCGATATGGGAAAAGAAGGAGTTATCGAACCATCTGACAGTCCCTGGTCCTCTCCAGTCGTACTGGTGAAGAAAAAGGATGGATCGACACGCTTTTGTGTAGACTATCGCCAACTTAATAATGTCACGAAGAAGGACAGTTACCCTCTCCCGAGAATAGATGACACTCTAGACACGTTGGCTGGTTCCACGATTTTCTCGACCCTTGATCTGAAGAGTGGATACTGGCAAGTAGAACTCGCTCAGGAAGATCGAGAAAAGACTGCTTTTACCATCGGCTCAGGATTGTGGCAGTTCACCGTTATGCCATTCGGGCTCTGTAATGCTCCCGCCACATTCGAAAGATTGATGGAGACAGTGCTGAAGGGACTCTCATGGAACACGTGTCTAGTGTATCTCGACGACATAATTGTGGTCGGCAGATCGTTCGAGGACCACGTAAAAAACTTGGAGGAAGTATTCCTGCGACTGAGGAACTCCGGATTGAAGCTGAGCCCAAGAAATGCCATCTGTTCCAAAAAGAAGTACGATACCTCGGCCACGTTGTCTCTGGGAAGGGGTAGCAGTGGATGACCAGAAGATCAAAGCTGTTAAGGATTGGCCCATCCCAAAGACATTCACCAACTTCGAAGTTTCCTTGGTTTATGCACATACTATCGTCGATATGTGCTGGATTCGCCAACATCGCTAAACCACTGACCAGGCTCACGGAAGGCCAAACAAAGTTCCAGTGGTCCGAAGAATGTCAAGATTCATTCAGGAAGCTGAAAGGAGCTTTGATCAACGCACCTATACTGAGCTATCCCTACCCAAAGGGAAATTCATTTTGGATACGGACGCCAGCAACGTGGGACTTGGAGCTGTCCTATCTCAGATCCAGGAGGGACAGGAGAAGGTCATTGGTTATTTCAGCAAGACGCTTAGAAACCAGAGCGCAATTACTGTGTCACCAGGCGAGAGCTGTTAGCTGTTGTAAAGGGGTGGAGCACTTCTACAAGTACGTGTATGGAAGAAGATTCCTGTTGAGAACTGACCATGCAGCTCTCAAATGGCTCTTACAGTTCAAAAATCCTGAGGGTCAAGTAGCACGTTGGATCGAGATACTCCAAGAATTCGATTTCGAAATAGAACATCGAGCCGGAACTTGCCATAAGAATGCAGATGCCTTGTCGCGAAGACCATGTCCAGATGATTGCTCACATTGCCGACGAGCAGAAGAAAAGAAGCAACACTTTGTAGAACCGCGGCAATGGATGACAACTGGAATGACAGCAAGATCCAGAAAGACCAAGAAAAGACCCCGACCTTGGCTTAGTTGTCAGCTGGAAGAAGGGCAATCGAAGACCATCATGGCAGGAAGTCGCAGGTTACTCGCCGGCTGTTAAGTCCTATTGGGCACAATGGAACTCTCTTATTCTGGACAATGGGATCCTGAAACGTGTGCTGGAGGCCGATATTGGTGGGAAGACAGACGCCAAATAATTGTTCCCAGGAACAGAAGAGAGGAAGTGCTGCGGAAATCCATGATGGAGTCGCTGGAGGACATCTGGGAGTGACGAAGACCCTGCAGAAAGTGAGGCAACGGTTTTACTGGACCAATTGTCAAGCTGACGTCAGGACTGGTGCAGAAAGTGCGCTGTATGCGCTGCTAGCAATGGACCTCGAATACGACCCAAGGCCCCGATGCGTCAGTACAACGTAGGCAGCCCGTTCGAGAGAATCGCCATTGACATCGCCGGCCCGTTTCCCGTATCCGACCACGGGAATAAATACATCCTTGTGGCAATGGACTACTTCAGTAAGTGGGCGGAAGCCTATGCCCTGCCCAACCAGGAAGCCATCACCGTCGCCGACGTCTTGGTGAAAGAGTGGATATGTCGATTCGGTATTCCAATGGAGCTGCACTCGGATCAAGGCAGAAATTTCGAATCCAACCTTTTCCAAGAAATATGTCTACTGCTGAACATCCGCAAGACAAGAACCACGGCCCTACATCCGCAGTCCGATGGAATGGTGGAACGGATGAACAGGACGATCAACCGATACTTGTCCAAGGTTGTCTCTGACCATCAAAGAGACTGGGACCAGTATCTTCATTTGTTCCTGATGGCCTATCGATCCGCAGTACACGAGTCAACCGGTCAAACTCCTGCTAGTATTATAATGGGCCGAGAACTGCGACTGCCTTGTGACCTGAAGTTTGGGATACCGCCAGGACAAGACGCTGCGGGAGAGGACTACGTCAGCAAACTTCGGCAGAGAATGGACGACATCCACGAACGAGTCCGGTTGAACATCCAGAGTGCCAGCGATAAAATGAAGAAGACCTATGACATCAAGGCCGACGCTGGAGGATTTAAGGTTGATGACCTGGTTTGGCTGTACAACCCCAAACGTCGTCGTGGACTATCACCAAAGTTGCGGAACTCGTGGGAAGGCCCGTATAAAATCGTGAAAAGGATAGACGACCTTGTTGATGACCTGGTGAAACCAAGGGTCGTCCATTTCAACAGATTGGCCTTACGCTGGAAACCATGACCAAGTTCGCACCCTCAAGCCACCGGAGGATGATATGACGTTCGAGAAGTTTATGTCCTTGTATTCAAACGGGCAGAAAGTTCTACATGGGGTTACTAGAGAGGAGTCACGAGACCTTTTCGAGGTGCCTGCTGACTACGCACTAGCGCACTGTGTGGCAGAAGATCTTCGAATGTCCAGGGGCATCGCCGTAGTGTTCTCCAAGAAATTTGGTCAACTCCAAACACTGCGGGAGCAGAATCCAGAAGTTGGTGGGGTGCTACAGTTGAAGAAAGGCCAGAGAAACATCTACTACCTAGTTACCAAGAGGCATTCCCAAGATAAACCGTCCTATGAAGATGTCTGGAAGCGTCTCACCAAACTAAGAGATACTATGGTGGACCAGAATCTGGTGGATCTAGCAATTCCAAAATATCCTGTGGTATTGATGGGTTGGACTGGAGAGCATAAGAAGTATGCTGGAGGCGATATTCAGACCGGGAATTTTGGTTTCCCCGTCTCACCAAACTAAGAGATACTAAGGTGGACATTGCTGTAACCCTCTTCCACGACCGATCATGAAGACCGTGGAGTGTTACTTCCATCGAACTTCACGGTGCAGATATGGGGAGTCATGCAGATATCGTCACACTCCAAGGATGAAATTTCGGGACGAAATGTCTTTAAGAAGGGGGCAATGTAACGAACCTAGGCCGGACCTGTCGCCTCACGCGTTGCCATCGACAACGATGAGATCATCCTCGGAGATATTCGAGAACCATCCAGTCGCTCTGCCGCGGAAAACAACGGTCAATATTGGAAACAATTGGAACATGCCGGTCGCCAACTACCAGAATTCGAAACATCGAGAATGCTGTATCGGAGATAAATAGGCAACCCTCAAGTGGAGTCGGACAGTCTGAACGAGCCCATACGATCGAGCTATACAGTGGCGTAGTAATATAAATTAAGTTGTAGATTAAGTGTGAAATAAATTATTAAAACCAAGTTAAGTTTATTTACGTTACAATATATTGATCTTTGATAACAAATTGCAAATGAATATCTGTTTTTCTCATTTCCATGACAACGAAAGGTATACTGATGTCACATCACGAATTCAACCATTTTGCATTATTAGTTCTTATTTCTATTTTTTGTAGTAATAATACCAGTATATATGATTTCAAAGTGCACCAATAAAAAAAATAGCGTAAAGTATTCGTGGATAACTGGTCTTGAAAACACTTGCTCTATTTCGCGCGTGTTTCAAAGCCCTTTTTATCCACTCATACTTTAATATACTAATCTTTACAAGCGTTTATTTAACATCACATTTGCATGTGCTTTTATTTAACATCACATTTGCATGTGCCTTTATTTAACATCACATTTGCAAGTGTATTTTGACCCACTTCTAGTTGTCGGATTAACGTGAAATTTGGCAGCTGTAATAATTCCGGTGACAATGCATTATGGAATTCCCCAGAGAAAAAACAAAATGGCGGCTCCAATATGGCGGACGCGTTTTATGATTATGGTTCGATTCTATTCAAAATTGGTTTTGGTGACAGAAATCACGAATTTTTTGTCGAAATTCATAAATTCAAGATGGCTGCTCCAATATGGCGACGTGTTTTGTGGTTATAGCGGGATTCCAAAAAAATTGGTGGGGGGACGTTTTGAGGAGTATTTATGATGTTTTTGTCAAAATTCATGAATTCAAGATGGCCACGTGTTTTGTTATTATGGCCCGATTCCATTCAAAATTGGTACGTCTGTATTTTGGGGTCGGAGATTATCAATTTTTGGCAGAATTCAATAAGATGACGGATTTCATGTGTAACTAAAAATAATAATAAAAAAAAATATCACAAGCTTTTATACCTACAAATGCACTTGAAAGGATTTTTTTTTTATTATTGGCCTAGGTTATTCTGTGAGTAGCAGATTCAAAGCTTGCTGCTAATATAAAATAGGTAATCTTGCGCGGCAAGCTTTTATATCTGCCACAGCAACCTTGCCACAGCAAAGCTGCGAGTGCCTCAACCAGGCCAGTGATTAAATGCGGTTTACTCACGAGTTTTAAATCTGATTTTTTTCATTTTCGCAGAAATTAAAATAAATTATTTTGCAATTGTTGCGTATATAACTATTGTCATTGACTCGTCGAAACACAATTTCAACCAGCCTACTAAGAATAAAAATCTGCGCTATCGTTGATTGTGTTGCATTTAATTTGGAAACCAGTCTACTCGATATGAATAATTCGACTCCGTTGCTGCGCTATGAGCAATGTTTATGATGGTTGTTTATTGGTAACCTAGGTAACACTTTTCATCACTTGTGAAAAAATAGTATATTATTCAACGAGCGAGAAATGTGGCCATTACTCGTGAGAATGAAGTTCGTAAATCATTCGAGCGAGTAATGGCCACATTTCTCGCGAGCAGAATACCATACTTTTTCTGTGACTTATATCAGGACTATTTGAAAATAAGATTCATTTGTGAAGGAAATCCTGAAAGAGTGTAATTCATTTAATTGCATAATATGAATTTTTTATTGAATGAAAAAATCATAACAAACAAAATCATTTTTTGTTAATGCAATTAATAGTAAAATTGGAACAGTCGGAAATCATAACTGAAGGTATCGAGGATTCTATATCCAAATTCACATTTCCATTTTTCATTTCCGAGGGTTCTGTGCAATAAATGTTTGTGAGATGTTGCTGCTACTGGTAGACGGTTTCATTGAACCCAAGATTTTTTCTGCAGTATTCATTTTATTTTTCATCGAATCATCTATGTATCCTTCCGCCACAGATGTTGACTTCCACCCTCTTCAAAGAAGTGATGTCTCCACCCGCATCCACTAGCAGGGTGGCAGATGATCTACGAAAGGTATGCCCAGTATATAGTTCTCGATTTGGAAGTTTCAAAAATGTTGCGATTTGTTTTCCCATGGCTCCGAATTTATTTATTCCAATTCTTTGATTGGTGCATTTACCTTTCTGATAATTCAAAAAAATTTATCTGTTAATATATTACTCGGTCGTAGCGTGATATATTTAATACAAATATGGCGAAAAGGCTCAGTTATGGTGAACTTCCGAACAGTTTTCGTTTTGGTGTTTGGTATGGTGACTAATATAGCCGATCCAAGATCTTCCAAGTCCCCTATTTTCATAGAATGCATTTCATTCGCACGATAGGCTCCCATGATTCCCATGATCAGTGCAACCTAAAAAAAAGATACATAAAAAATATTTTCAATTTTCGTTATTTTATTCAATTTTAAACAGTTTGATAATTGTTAAATCAGTGGTTGGAAAAAAAAACCTCACCGGCGACGGCGTGATTCGAACTCACGATCACTGGATTGAAAGTCCAGAGCAAGCTATGTGCTACCGAGGTGCTTCCAAATTAAAGTGATATGAAGCTATTCAAGTTCCTAACTAGGTTCTCCCATTTTGTTAAGTGAACTTTTGAAAAAATATCAATTTCTCACCTTTGTCGCAAGATATATTTCGTCAGGTACGCTTTGTTTATGAATGAATTTATTTCATCTGGGGTGAATGTTTGAGCTTTTCTCGGTATATAACCATCGGATTTGCGTTTCAAAAACGCACGTAATTTTGAATAACGTTCTATGTTGACGTCGTGGTTGATTAGAATGGTACTTCTTAACATTGAATAGTGTGTCCAAAGCGAGGACGATTTATATTTTTCAGCTAATTGGGAAAAAGTAGTACATTTTCCGAAAACGAATTCACATTATTTTTCGTTCGCCAATCCATGAAAATTGCATATATCGTCTCATATTTTTTTCTGGATTTATTTGGTAATAGATTTGAAGATGTTATTTTCGCCGCACTACAAATTTCTGGTGGGGTACACTCGTTGTCACTTTCCGAATCCATCTTTTTCTTCTTGTTTTTCGTTAGAAACTATAATATTTTACAAAACGAACTGCCAATTCAATGATTATGACGTTTGAGAACAAGTTTGAAGTTGTTAAATTCTCAAGGCATACTTGCGAATGGAAACAATTAAAACACAACTGCACAGTAATGAATATGCTCATCTGTGATTGGCTTCAAAGTGTTGAGTAATGAATCTGGTTCAACTGTGATTGGTTCGAACCTGTTGAGTAATGGATCATTACCTACTCGGGGACGAAACTAGAGTTCATTACTTATCAAGAAATGGTCATATAAGTGACGCTTTTTTCAATAGTCATAGAAACAGATTTTTAATCACTTGTGATTAAAACTACAACTTCTCTCACTAATTTGAGTTGAAATATGTCACATTTTAGGCACAAAAATAAAATAAATTGTTTTTTTAATAATTTTTATATTGTTCTGTACCTAATTTCAGGAGTTTCATTATTTTTACATCCATCATTGTTCTTACAATGCTTGTACAACAAATCTTTTCATTGTACATATTGTCTCTTTTTCAACGCCTGAAACCTCATTAGGATGAAGACTTTCTTCTGACAATCACCGTTCAGAAAATGGACACCTCCGTCCTCGATTCACAACCAGAGTCTCGAGGGCTGAATTTCAACTCGAATATGTTATTAGACCCTCCAAGATATTTTTTTTTCGTCGATATCATGTTCTGAACAGCTCTCGATTCGATGGTTTTTGTGTTTCTCAAAGGAGGTACTTACGCAACTGTTGTTGCGGCCCGAACGACGAATGGCGGCAGGTACCCTACCTTCGTGCGGAGGATGGGAACACGAATCTTTCCTCTATGTTTCGAGAACGGAATCAAATTCACCGTTGTCAGTACGGACAGCGGCGGAACTATCTGCTGCGTTAGAGGCTTTTGCCAATATAGCCCGGTAATTATTTATTTATTTATTTATTTATTTATTTAGTAGAAACAAACAGGCAGAGCCCAATTACATGTTTCTTAAAGTACAACATGTAATAAGAAGTAATAATAAAGCGTAATAATATCAATA
The DNA here is from genome assembly GCA_018342105.1 of Gonioctena quinquepunctata. NCBI lineage: Eukaryota > Metazoa > Arthropoda > Insecta > Coleoptera > Chrysomelidae > Gonioctena > Gonioctena quinquepunctata. The sequence goes on along the minus strand of JAFIRS010000318.1, from coordinate 265,560 downwards.
ACAACAATGTATAGTTTTATGTAGATTAAAGAGAACTGTCAAGAAAAAAAAAATTAAGACAACTGAATAGGAGGGACTTCATACCAGACACCATCCGTTCTATGAACTCATACTATTCTTCAAGATGACTTTGAGTTTATTAGTTTAGATATCAAATAGGCCATAGCTTATTGTATGTGAGTATTGATCATAGTCGCTGTATGCATTAGGCTGGAGGGGATAGATGAAACTATGATAGCGCCCATGGTGGCAGAAGTAGGTAATAATCCTGGTAAGCACAAGCTGAAAACTTTCAGTTTCTAAGGTCTCCCCGTTTATTCACAAATCACTTGAAAATATTGTACCATACTTCAGATGAATAAATATTATTATTATCGTAGAAGCAACGGTCACGGTTGGATAGTATAATACCAACATACATATAATAACAATGAGCCCTCGCTATTGCTGTGTAGTCGATTGAAAAAATAATACGTGTAAATTTTATACATTTCTAACTGCATCACAAAAACTGCAGCAAAGAGATAAAGTGTTCTGTTATTCCACGATATTTCAATCTCTAATTCCGGGACGTGGTTTTAATTCGATAAATATTTGAGATGTTTTCCGTTTTCTATTTGATCGTCTAGAAGTGGATGGTAAAAGTATTAACCAAGTTTCGTGGGACGGTGTTAGCCGGTGATGAAATGCAAATAGCGACTTAAACAGAGATACTTTTGATGTCTTTCCGAGTTGTCTATCATACACGGCATTCTATCAGGACAAAGTACCTCCCAGAGGATTATTAATTTGTGTTTTAATTTTCACGAACTGGTTTCGGTTACAAAAGCAATTGGCCTTACATGTGAGCTAATGTTAAATGTAATGCAGTTCAAGTACTAAGAGTAAACATCGTTACTTGTACTGTATAAGCATTACCCAAAATTTTGTTGACAATTATACGTGTTAGAGAGTGTTGAATGTCTTTGTATTATTTAAGGACCGTTCAACGTTCTTACATCTTGCAAGGGTAATAAACGTAAAAGTGGGATCCCATATTCAGGTACAATTGTGAACCTCATTCCTTTTCCGATTTTTATTTATTTGAGAATTTATTAAATAGTTTTGGTTGAATCTGATTTTATTTAGTGGTTTCCCGTCAGGTTATATGGGTACTTTTTTTAATTTGTTACACTACTTAGCTCCCTCACTTTTTTATGTTTTCAAGACCTTATGAATCTGCGACCTTAATAAACTAACGAGCAAGCACATTACTTGCCGAACCTAAAAGTACACAGAAGTAGCATTACTTTCTGATATTCAAAATATCATTTAGACAATGTCATAACTTTACATGGATAACCTCCAAATACAGTGAACTATCGTATCAATACACATATTTTTTATCAATTACTTACTTTTTTCTTTGACAGAAAAAAACTTCGATTCATCTGTAACTAGTAGTGAGCACAAATGTTACATCGTGGTAGATTATTTAGAAATTATAAAAAAAATTAAATTGTTACATAGTGAGGATTGGAAATTAAACAGGAAAACTTGTACACACTTGCACACAGCGAATAGTCTGCATATTCTATCGATTGGAGTATAACTTGTATTTATGTGAAAGGATACTTGTCGTGGTCGAATTCCTGGAGGTGGTACATAGAGAGATACTCTGCTGAGTAGAAACATACTGACTACCTGACAATTCAACAATTTACCCAAAAATATAAGCTGATTCTTCGGCGTTCAAGAGTTTCCAGGCCGAATTCTTCTCACTAGGTATATGATGTGAGTCCGGGAGAAACGTTGTATTTTTTGTAATAAAGATATTTCAGGAATTTATTTTGTGTGGTTTCTGTCATTTGTATCATATTTTTTGCCCAGGATCCCATATCATACTTGCATATTCTATTTTACTTCGCACAATTGTAATAAATAAGTGTTTTATTGCCTTTGTATCTGTGAATGCTTGTGTAAATCGCTTTGAAATATCACACCGAGATCACATATTTCATCGATTCGTTCAGGTAATGTGTTTTGCATTGTGTAGATGAAATTATGTCGATTTTTATTTTTACTATAAGTGATTACTTTACATTTAAATAAATTGTAATAAGTGATTACTCAATACGTAGGATTTCAGTTTTGCTAGCAATATGTCATCACTGGCTTTGTCGAATGCTTTAGTAAATGCAATCTACTTGTGTTTTAGTATCAATGCTTTCAGATATTTTAGTATTGAACTTGTTAGAATCCATGTTGCTCAACTGCAATATATGATTTGATGAAATTATATAGTTTCTCATGAATGATAAATTCAAAAATGTTTGCGATACAATTCAGTACAGCTATTGGACGATAATTTTTCATTTAATTTATTTCACATGTTTTGAATATCGGAGTTATTCGAGTTTGTTTAAATTGTTTTGGGAATATACTATCTTCTAATGATTTGTTATATATAATCAAGAGTGGGTATGCCAGCAAATCTTTGCATGCTTTAAAAATATAACATGGAATATTATCGGGACCAGATAGCAGCCTTCACAGGCAGTGTCCTTTTCAACATAAATCAGCCGGGTGCATTTAAAACATCTGGCTGATCTTTTCCAAAGTTTGATTGACTCCCAGTTGTTCTCCTGATTTTCCTTCAAGACTTCACTCATCCTCTTCCTGGGTAAAACCAATTGGGAAATTGATGACCTCCCATCAGCTGACTCCCATACACGTTTGAGTGGTCATTTTCCACAACCAGGGATCCCATTGTGCCCACATTAGAGTAGAATAGAATAGAAGTTTATTTTGCAAAAAAAAATATATCAAGTAAGTACATTGAATATATGTTCAAAATAAACAACAACAAAAAGATCTCACAGAGGTTTACACCTGTTTGTGAGGATAATGGGTACATTCCTAAACTAATTTTAAAAACTATTTCTATATTATATTACATATAGACTCTCGTAGACTTTGATGTCAATACACAACGTTAAGATCTTCAGAATAAGAGGTTAAAATAGTACATCTATTTAAGTTAAAAACAAACATATTAAAATATCGTTATTCCATACTGTTCAAAATAAGCAAGAACAAAAAAAAAAAGACATTATAATATTACAGCTATTACTACATTAGATTACATATACATTGGGAAACTATTCGAATTTCATTTCAGTCAAACAATTCATGTATGTTCGCTCATTGCCTTGAAGATGGGATCTCGGTCCGAAATATTTGCCCAGGAGGGTCTGCTAGTTCCGTCCTCTTTCCAATGTAGAAAGTTGTCAATGTTTAGATCGATTTCTTGGTCCTGTCTCATGTTTGTTCAGTTATCAATAATAATAATAACGTTATTGTGCGTTAGCCAAAAACTATCTTCCACCCTTCCCAAAATTGAATGTACAATTTGATGAGAGAGTCGCTTGAGAAGCTATCTCACTCAGTATATAATGAAGCGTGGGACTTAATTTGACAATACAGTTACCAATCTCAGATAGTTCAGAAACAATAATACACTTAGGGCTTTTAATAATATATATACGTATTTTCTAAAGAATAAAAACAACAATTGATACACCTGGTATAATTTACGGAGAAAAATGTATAGAAAGTCAAAATGAATTTGAATATAAGATTTACTTGAATGTGAAACACATATAGAATGCCTAATAAAATAACTGTTCTTCAGTTACTTTGGCGATTGCTACTAATACTACTTTTATCTAATCAATAGTTGACTCTACTATGAAATCAATAAGGGAATAGTTCCTTATTACCATATACATATATACCTTGCCAAATAAACAGTTTTATTTTCTTACCCTCGACTGGAGAACACACCACGTTTTAATGTTACTTGAATGTTATTTTGAGTTATCGATTTCTTCATTACGCGTTCACTGGTTCATAATATGATTATTTAGCTTCTTTGAAAAATATTAATTCTATTCGTTGAGGTATTACTGAGATAATTTCTGTTGTTTACACTTCCACTATTTTCTGCGTATTTTTGTAAAATTGGATATTTTATGATTAATTTACGAAATCTACACTTGTTTCGTATCAGAAGATGGGTAGGCATCTTCACTAGATGAAATTTTATTCTACTTTGATGCCCTTCATACTATGAAGGCGTTTACTAAAACTGAACACTCTTTCTGACTCTTATCTGATCTAATCTCCCCGTTGACATTGCCCTTATCGGTATTTGAATAGGTGCGGGGTTGGTCTCACAGTGATGAATTCTAACTTCGAACATTAATTTCCACTGCGGTACATTTCAATCGCATTCTTCACGAGTTACTGTTTCATCCCGGCTGTCGGAGAATCGTTAATTATCTATCGCAGCTTTGAGCTCAATGGACATAAAATAAATGTCCTGTCGTAATTATGTTCGGTCTGTTTTAACTTTTGTGTCGCCGCTGTCATGAATAGGTACATGAGACATTTTTTATGAGTGGTGTTATCATATCAAAGATTTTACGAGAGTTTTACATTCGTTGTCGGAACTCACCCCACATTCTTGCCTTCTAATTTAATAGCGGACGAAATAAAACAGTCGTTCCCTTTTTATAGCCGCATTCTTCAGTCAAGGGTATTACACATGGTTACATTAAAATAACTTGGCTGATTGTGCTCATCACAGTATAACCTTTGAATTGATTTGAGTCGTTTGCGAACCGCGCATGGCTACATTAAAGTGCTGAACACGTGTTCTGCGAACACCTGATTTGCCTGTCATCGTAGTTCTTACATAATTTATTGTCAAGTTGAAAAGTGTTCTATATTCGTGATGGAGCAAGTGCTTGCAACTGGGTTTTTACACATTACAAGGCACATTGTTTTCGAGAATCATTCTGTAAAAAAAGCAGCAGCATTGGTGCGATCGGGTCACGTGTGTCAGGTGGAGGAAGTAAAAAAACTGACATTTAATAAAAACTTACATGTCTAATGTTGCTGTAAATTACACGAATAACAAAAGTAATAAAAAAATTAAATAAATATGAAAGAAATATAAATAAATATATTGAAAATATTGTTTTCTCTTTCACATACCTACATGTTCAAATTGAATTGTTTATATCAATGTGAAAATACATTCAAATACATTAATGACACCGAGTTTTTCAACCCAAATATGTGCAAAGAAATTATGAATTGACTATGAAATTTCCAAGTATATATCGTACAAAGTCAATATCAATACTGCATTTATTGCAATTTGTCAATAATTTTAACAAAAAAGTAATACTAGTTGTTAATTAGTGTACAATAATAAAATACTTTCCAGTCACTTTACTCTTCGTACTGCCAGTATGAGTTTTCCCTTTGGTCACGTTTGTAGTTTGTCCGATTCCGCCACTGTGGCGCTGCACGTTAAACTCCTCCCCCATGCTCCAAGTCCATAGGACAATGTAGAAATTCACATCATTCACATGAAAAGTTGTATGGAAATATTCTTATTATCAATAACTGGAGATAAGAGAAATATAAATTTATAGTGAATTCATTATTTGTGATTTCAATTATTTTTTTGAATTTGAAAATTGAGAGATCCAGTAATGATAGCATATTATTCAAGTATGAAGGGGCCGAATATGAAAAACATCCTTCGAATTTTGCGGTATTATGCTGAGGAATATTCAAAAAATCTATCCTGAGGCTCATTAATTGAAGATCAGATCTTCTATTGATCAAACTATGAAGGTTTTTAGGAGTTTTAGCAACTTATAACTTATACAAAAATATACTTGTTAAATATTGAATACTGGATTTAACATTTAACTCTTCCATTCGGTAAGGAATTACATGTTCACCAAACGGTATTCCACATACAAATCGCATGCAAGCGTTCTGTATACGTTGCAGATTCATCTTGTTATACTGAGGTAAAAAAATTATAGTACCCGGAACACCAATAATCAGTATAAGGATGATTCAGAGTTTTAACTAACCTTAATTTCATTTCTGTGCAACGCTGATACTTTAATTTATATAAATAGTAACGCCTAAATTTTTTTGCGGAGTCCCATTTGATTTCAGCATTATTCAATGAAAGCCTAAAATCTCTTTGTATTTAGTTTCTATGTCTCAAGGATCCAAACATAATACGACCCTTTTACCTGGATTTATTTTCGAAGCCGTGATTTCCAGAGTAAACTAACGTATTATGTAAATCGTCTTTAATATGCGTGACACACAATTTTTGATTTTATCGGATTTGCTAGATTCATCTAGCAAATTCATAATTGAGAACATAATCGGTCCGAGAATACTCCCTTGTGGGACACCTGATTTGGTTTCTTTGAATGAGGAATACAAGAGATCCTGTGATTTAACCAGACATCCATTTTAAAGATGTTTCATCGAAACCAATGTACTTGAGTTTACTAGTGAGTAATTCCAAATTAACTAAATTAAATGCTTTACTTTTATCGAGCATAACTAAGAGATAAGATAGTGGGATAGTCTGTTCCATGTTTTGGGGAAATCCAGATTGCTCATCAGGAAATTTTCATTAAGAAACATTTTTATTTGACGAGAAACATTTTTCTCAAACACTTTTGATGAAGAGGGAAAGATGCTTATCGGGCGCAAATCATTGAATGTGGTAGATGTATTTGTTTCGGGTATAGGTATTAATTACATTTGCCAATTTCCATCCATCAGGAAAAACGCCTTGGTTCAAAGATTAATTGAAATATGTTTGACTTCTTCAGTGTAAGGAAATCTTCTTGATATTTATTTTCGATTTAATGTCGGGAATAGCCGTTAGGATATCATCAGTTCGTTATTATTATTATAAAATGACAAGGTATCTCCATTGAATAATCTTTTATTTCTTTTTTTGTTTGTTTTTTATTGTCAATGGTTCTCCCCTTTGTACACATGAAAATATAATATAATTACATACTTAAACTAAATATAAATAAATTAAATACAGAAACAAATTTAAATATAGAAACAATTTTTATAGAAACACTTTTGGTGGCGCTACAGTTGTAGACGGGCACTATTATACTACAAACCTTCTTACATTGGTTTTGAATGAATTTGATGTTTGTCCAGTGAATTCTAAACCTCTATTCCAATATTCATTACCTAATCTAACAAGGCGTGTCATGGAACTATTATAACCATAATTAGTGCGATGGTAGGGAACTTGGAATAATTCAGTGTTACGAGTAAATCGGTTTGGAACTTTGAATTGAATCAAATGAAGCAATGAAGGACAGTCTATCTTTCCAGATAGTATTTTGTAGAGAGTAGTCAAGTCAGACCTTGTTCTACTATTTTCCAAAGTAGTAATGTTCAAATTTTATTCGGGATGCCGTAAATCACCAGGTAGATTATTATTAATTTTTTAGCTCGACTTGACAATCTCATTCAGCAACCAATCAGATAGTAGTAGGCGAAAAATCTGCAAACGAATTTTTGTACAAGATTTTTTACGGGTTTTCCATTTCGGAAATAATTTGGTATATAGCTGTCGTATCCAGTCAGGAACATCAAGTTCGAGTTACCAGACTTACATTATACAATGTATAACAAAGTAGTTGTAGAAAGGGTACTATTGAAACCGTGTTTTTTTTTCATCAAAATCAAATTTTCCCATTTTTCTATTTTTTCAAGGAACGAGCGCTGTTAAATTTCAACTGTATCATTCGAAATGTTCGTTATGAACGAAGTATCGTGGTAGTAGGGCACGCCACTGCGTTCATAAAACGCCGAACATCTGTCTTTGATAGCCAACCGCCTTTTAGCTTCAGTAATTACGATTGTATGTTAAAACTCTGTTTTGGTAGTTGGAAACACTCATTTTCATTCACTCCGTCTAATCGTACGTGTTCCAATGATTTTCGTATTGTTTCTCTCGTAAGAGAAGGGAAATGGGGTTTACATAGCGTCTTTGCTGCTATGGGAGGGGATATTTTTTTGCCGAGACCGTAGATAGTTGATTTTGGTGTTACCTCTGCTGAAACCAGAGTGATTTTGATTTCGATTTTCCGAATTGATCTTTTTCAAAATATTATCGTTGGAGCATTGATTGAGAGCATATGTAGAAAGCTCCAATTTGGAAAAGTGTATGCTATGAAGAATATTAAATAATATTGAGGCCTCAATTGAAACTTATTTTTCCACTAATAATTCCAATAATTTCCAGAAGTGCTTGAAAATACCGCAATTGTAAAGGAAGGAGGCCATACTGTTTTTTTTTTCAAAATGTTCTGTCACATACAGTGTGTCTCACTTCTCATGGAAACACCCCTTCATCTTCCGTTATTATTGGAGTAGAATTCTGAAATTTTCACGAATGTAAGACATACCGAGGATGAGTCTAAATATTTTCTGGGGTTAACCTGAGTGACATACACTGCGCGCCAGGGGTGATGGATATACCGATTTTTGCGAAAAATAATATTAGGGGACAAGATAGGCTCAAAACTCTTACGGATTCGTGATCCGGACATCAACTTCAATAACAATCCGTATTTTCGGATTTCAGTTCTGAGAAATCCGAATTTGTCTCACTTCTCATGGAAACCGTAGAATTCTGAAACTTTTACGATCGTTAGATATACCAATAATGAATTTTAATCTCTTCTGGGATTAACTTGAGTGACATACACTGCGCGCCAAGGGCGATGGATTTAACGATTTTTGCGAAAAATAATGTAAGGGGGCAAGATAGGCCCAAAATCCTTACGGATTCGTGATCAGGACATCAACTCTACTAACAATCCATATTTTCGTTATAACATTTTCAGTTCTGAAAAATCCGCGTTTGTCTCACTTCTCATAGAAACACTTCCCGTATCTTCCGTAATTATTGGGGTAGATAAGGGAAACATTCTCAATTGGATATTGATAAAAATATTTTTCTGTGAATTGAAAAATACACGATAAAAATGAAGTTAATTTTTGTGAATGTCTAACAGAAAACAACTACTTCCCCGGCTAAAGCCACGCTGGACATTGAACTACATCTGATAGATATTCTGAAAAGACCCTAACTCAAAAGAAAAAATCTGAAATTGAAAATTTGCATTTTCATTCAGATAGTTATTTGATTTTCTATTCCAGTCTTAATTAAGAACTCATGAAGATTAATGAGGCAAAGAAGAATGTACTCACCAGAAATCATTTGTAACATTGACGCAGGAGAGACATCGCATTCACTAGGTCTTCAATACATTTTTGTCGACGAAAATCTATTTCACGCTTCCACGATCATCAGGAAGACCGGAAGAAATGGGAAACACATTTTCAAGAAGCAATCTCACTTTGCAAAGATAGAAAAAGTTAAAATCGTTTCTTTTGGAGAGACACTTTGAAATTAGTGTTTTCTGATATTAAAACCTGTCATGGGGTAGGATAGATTGATTTGTTGAAAATATGAACAGAATGTTCATAAAATCAGATGTGGAATCATCTGCGACTGAAAGATAAACTTTCGTCACTATCTTCCATCGTCAAGATAACGTCTTGCGGGGTATTCATGTTGAAAAGGGAAACATTCTCAATTGGTTAAAAATTTTTCTGTGAATTGAAAAATCCCGATAAAATAAGTTATTTTTTGTAATGTCTAACAGAAAACAACTACTTTCCGGCTAAAGCCACGCTGGCATTGAACTACATCTGATAGATATTCTGAAAAGACCCCAACACAAAAGAAAAATCTGAAATTGAAAATTTGCATTTTCATTCAGATAGTTATTTGATTTTCTATTCCAGTCTTAATTAAGAACTCATGAAGATGAATGAGGCAAAGAAGAATGTTTTCCAAAAAAGAGTACCTACTCACCAGAAATCATTCGTAACATTGACGCAAGAGAGACATCGCATTCACTAGGTAGAATCCTGAAACTTTTACGATTGTTAGATATACCAAAAATGAATCTTAATCTCTTCTGGGGTTAACCTGAGTGACATACACTGCGCGCCAGGGGCGATGGATATAACGATTTTTGCGAAAAATAATGTAAGGGGGCAAGATAGGCTCAAAATTCTTACGGGTTCGTGATCAGGACATCAACTCTACTAACAATCCAAATTTTCTCTATAAAATTTTCAGTTCTGAAAAATCCGCGTTTGTCTCACTTCTCATAGAAACACCCACGTAGCTTACAAAATGGGGAATTCTCCTCAATTTGGGTTACTACAGCAAATGCAAGTTTAAACTTAACGATTATGAGTTTAATTTATGAATTTTTTAAATTCGCTGCAGAAACTATCTAAATTAATTTTTTCGAATAAGGGGTTTTAAATTGTAAATGGCTTTGTTTCTAGTTCACAAATTGGCAACAGCGCCTAGTAGGCTAGAAGAAGAACAACATATATTGTTCGTTGTTGTCTCTACTTTTACAAACTACACGTGTTATTTGTCAATATAACCCAACTTTTTGTTTATACTTTGTGGCTTGTAAAGAGTACTTGTTTGAATTGTTTTTAAGTTACTTAATTAATATTTTTCATCAATTCAGGGTAGGTACAACAAAAATAACGCATAATTTTGAGTGATATTTATCTTTATCAATTATTTACAGGATTTATCAGTAGTTAGAAAAGGTGTTTTGTACCCACTTGTCTGAATTTCTCAGAGAGATAACAAAATTATGTACACTTGATGTTTATGTAATTTAAAAATCAAACTGTTAAAAAAATCAATTAAGTTCAACAACTTTACAAGAAATGAAAAAATTTCTAAAAAACAGAAATAAACATAACCTTTAAAAACTGAGTTCTCTTCCTTTATTCCTTGGTCGTTGCCTCCTTTGCGGTGCACAGAACGGAAGTAAACAGAATGGCACGTTTCTAACCTGATCAAAATATATCCATCTTTGTTTACGTTATCAACGTAACGAATTAGTTGTCCTTTTTTATCTATGAAATCTGCAGTCGATGTTGCCAAATTGTGAAATAGAAACAAAGCACTTCAAATTGTAAATCTCCATATTTATTTTTCTTTTTTAAGTATTTGAAATATTTTTTTTTGGGAAAAATGAAATACGACGTTTTAAAATATTTCTAAAAAATACTTCATTACTAAGGAGAATTCCCCATTACCTATTGGAGTAAAATTCTGAAATTTTCACGATCGTTAGATATACCAAAGATGAGTCTAAATCTCTCCTGAGGTTAACCTGAGTGACATACCCTGCGCGCCAGGGGCGATGGATAGAACGATTTTTGCAGAAAATAATATTAGGCTCAGAATTTTTACGGATCCGTGATCAGGACATCAACTTCAGTACCAATCCATATTTTCGCTGAAAAATCCGAATTTATCTCACTTCTCATGCAAACATCCCCGTATCTTCCGTAATTATTGGAGTAGAATTCTGAAATTTGCAAGATCGTTAGATATACCGAGGAAGAGTCTGAATCTCTTCTGGGGTTAACGATCGTGAACATTTCAGAATTCTACTCCGATACCTATAAGTACCTATGAAACGAATGGAAATATTACGAATCCTTAGTTCTTCATTTTTCAGACTATATCATTAGTTAACACATCAAAGTGTGCATCGTGTGGACAAATCACTTCCGTTCATTACCTATTGACTCGGAGTTCGAGATGACGTAATAAACAATAAATATGGATCATTTCTGTAGTATGAAAGGAATAGAAATATTACGAATCCTTAGTTCTTCATTTTTCAGACTATATCATTAGTTAACAAATCAAAGTGTGTGTCGTGAGGACAAATCACGTCAGTTTAATTTCCAATGACTCGGAGTTGACAAATCACGTCCGTTCGTTTCCTACTGACTCGGAGTTCGAGATGACAAAATATACAATTTTATATGAATTATGGATCATTTCTGTAGTATGAAACGAATGGAATTATTACGAATCATTAGTTCTCAATTTTTCAGACTATATCATTTGTATACAAATCAAAGTGTGCTTCGTGGGTGCTTCCATGAAAAGTGAGACAAATTCGGATATTTCAGAACTGAACATTTTTCAGCGAAAATATGGATTGTGACTAAAGTTGATGTCCTTATCACGAATCCGTAATAATTTTGAGCCTATATTTCCTTCTACTATTATTCGTCACAAAAAAAGTTCTATCCATCGCCTCTGGCGCGCAATTTATGTCACTCAGGTCAACTCCAGGAGATATTTGGACTCATCATCGCTATATCTAAAGATCGTGGAAATTTCAGAATTCTACTCCAATAATAACGGAAGATACGGAGGTGTTTCCATGAGACCATAATGTGATACCCTGAAATTAATTGCCTAGGATTAGAAACAGGATACAACAAAACAATTTCACACTCGCATTTCACATTTAACCACATTCTTCCGTTTCTAGCCGACCTCATTCAAATACTCATCCACTAAAATACTTTGCACAGTTTCTTCACTAGTTTTATACTTCACCCTTCGAATTGAATTGACATGTCGGCCATGCATACCCCCCATTTTTCCATGAATCTTCTGCTTTTTTTTATCAAAATCTCACGACGGAAGTATTGTTCGTGCACATTTCTTATCATCTACCTGAAACATAAAATGGGAATCAATTGATTACGCTTTATCAACAACAAGAATACAAATTCGGATTTTTCGGAACTGATTTTTTTATCGAAAATATGGATTGTTTCTGAAGTTGATGTCCTGATCAGGAATCCGTAAAAATGTTGAGCCTAATATTATTTTTTGCCTAATATAATTTTTTGCAAAAATCGTGTCACTCAGGTAAACCCCAAGAAAGATTTGGACTCATTTTCGGTATATCAAACGATCGTGATACTGAATTACTGAAACTGATACTGAATTACTGGAACTGATACTGAATTACTGAAACTGATAGTGAAATAATTGAAATATATTTAAGATATTTTGGTACTGAAAGTTGTATCGAAATATTTAATTTTCTGTATGTACACCTATTTAAAGAGTTGTTTCCCCCTCGATAAAAATAATATGTCTGAAATGCTTGCATAGATTAACACATCCAAGAACAATTTTGTGAGAGTGTATAATCAGCACCGAAATGGGAATTGGTTTCGTTTCTATGACGATAAAAAAAGATGAAAGAGGTAGTGAATAGTCTATAATTTCCATTATTTTCAGTAGGAAGGAGATGAGAATGATGGAGCGATAAGACTTTGATTCGTCTGCTGGACGTCTCCCAGTCTTTGGTATGAACACCACTGCAGCCTCCCTCCAGATTTTCGGCATGTGACCGAAACTGACCTTGAACAGCCTTTTCAGGGCTCTATTATCTCAAGGCCATTTTGTAGTAAGGCGGGAAATGATCTGACCTTTCTGGCCGATTCAAAATAGTCTACTCGACAAGTTGAAAATGGTCTAAAATAGAGATACCGCTCTTAAAATTATGTGTGATAGCTCATTCGATCCAGAATAACGCCTAGAAAAATGTGCCAAAAGCGTGTATTAGCACATAAAAAATTGCAAAAGTTATAAACAATTGAAAATGAAAAAAAATTGCATTTCGTTTTTTACCAATATTTCATAAACTATCAATATTTAAGAAATTTCAAAATAATATTCTGAAAGAGGAGGAAATTTCCAATAAAAAACTCCAAGCTCCTGGAACTCTACCTCCATTATTTATAATTTTAATTCAACGCTGAAAATGGGTCTCCGAGCGACATTTTTGGGTTGCGCGCGCGGCGTCAAAAGCGAGTACGACACATTAATTAATTTATTTACGGTATTAAATATATTTTTTTGAATTCGAAAAAATTATGGTGTATTCGGAACACTATAAATAATTTATTCCCGTTGGTAATTTTACTTAAAGTTGATTTTTCAACAAGTTAAACGATTGTTAACTAACAAAATTTTCTCGAACTTCTGTCTTAATTGTAAATGAAAAAAAATGTTTAAATAATTGTCGTAAAAATTTTTCGCTCCGTAGAGCCTTTTTTATATACATACTTAACAAGATCACGCAATAAAAAATAAAAATTCATATTTGTTTATAATAATTTTTGTACAAAAAAACCAAAATTTTTAAAAAATTTTTTTTTCTTAATCATCATATTATCGTTTTCTTAACAACACAAGATATAAAATGATTTGCAAAAAAAAAAATTCCCGCCATTTGTTGATAATTTTTTTATAAACAAATTGATTATTTCAATATTTTTTTGAAGAAATTTTTCCACAACTCCATTATATTACAAATATTATGATTTTTGAAAAAAAACTTTTCCTTAGTAACAATTTTTAATTGTTTATAATCGTTTTTTTTATATTTTTATTGTTTATATATTTAGTTGAGGAATTTTTTTTTAAAAAAATTCCAAGTAACAATTTTTTTTATTTTTTTATCAATCATTCCATTGTTTATTAACTTACCAATTTGTTATAAACAAATTTTTAACTTTGTTAGATTTTTTTTCTGAAACTTCTAAAATTTACAAAAACAACCATATATAACAAAGAATAGAAAAAAAAATTTTTCAATTTTTTATTGTACCTATTTTGGGAATTGGAATTGGGAAAAATTGGGAAGTTTTTTTTGTATACTTTGATATATATGGTTGTTTTTGTTAATTTTAGAAGTTTCAGAAAAAAAAACTAACAAAGTTAAAAATTTGTTTATAACAAATTGGTAAGTTAATAAACAATAAAATTGTTGATGAAAAAATATTTTTTTTTACTTTATAGAGGACTCAATTATGATTTTTAGAAAAAAAAACTAATTATTTAAACAATAGAAATATAAGAAAAACTATTATAAACAATTAAAAATTGTTATTGATTTTTTTAATAATATAATATTTTGATATAATGGAGTTGTGAAAAAAATTTTGAAAAATATTGAAATAATCAATTTGTTCATAATAAATTTATCAACAAATAGCGGGATTTTTTTTTTTTCGAATCAATTTATATCTTGTATTGATAAAAAAACGATGATATGATAATTAAGAAAAAAACATTTTAACATTACTTGGATTTTTTAGTTTTTGTTCAAGTTCAAAAATTATTTTAAACAAAGTATGAATATTTTTTTAACTTTTATGGCGTGTTCTTGTTAGGTGTGTATATGAGAAACGCTATACGAAGCGAAAAATTTTTACAACAAATATTTAAACTTTTTTTTTCATTTACAATTAAGACAGAAGTTCGAGTAAATTTTGTTAGTTAACAATCGTTTAACTTGTTGGAAAATCAACTTTAAGTAAAATTTCCAACGGGAATGAATTATTTATAGTGTTCCGAATAAACCATAATTTTTTCAAATTTAAAAAAATATATTTAATACCTTAAATAAATTAATTAATGTGTCGTACTCGCTTTTGACGCCGCGCGCACAACCTAAAAATGTCGCTCGGAGACCAATTTTCAGCATTAAATTAAAATGATAAATAATAGAGATAGAGTTCCGGAAGTTCGGAATTTTTCATTGTAAATTTCCTCCTCTTTCAGAATGTTTTTTTGAATTTTCTTAAATATCAATAGTTTATGGAATATTGGCAAAAAACGAAATGCCATTTTTTTTTCATCTTCAATTGTTTATGACTTTTGCAATTTTTTAAGTGCTAATACATGCTTTTGGCACATTTTTCTAGGCGTTATTCCGGATCCAATGAGCTATCACACAAATTTTAAGAGCAGTATCTCTATTTTAGACCATTTTCAACTTGTCGAGTAGGCTAAAAGGCTTGAAGCTCTTAATGGCCAATTTGATCTTTGGGTGGTGAAGTTTTTTCCCGCTAGTCTCTTGCTGGATCTATTGGGGTTAGTGACAACCCCTTCCAGCTGAGCACTTTGCACCTGGAATCCAGGAAAGCGTGTCTGAATAAGTACACTTATGCCTTGCTTCTGGTTTTCTGGCTTTTTGATCAGACTGATACTGTTGCGTTGGTATGATTTTTGGATATAACTTTCTAGAGGCTATGGTTCATTCCGTAATCCCTTGCGGTACTCCTCTCCTAGCAATATATGTTCCTCATTGCAGACTATTTGCTTTCTATAATGTGAATTTGTTGTTTCTATTTTATTGATGCTTATACAGTGTCCGGCATAAAGTTCGCAGCATATGGAAAACTTTTTTATTATTGATTTCTCAAAAAAAACCATTCGTGATAAAAACCTCTGCTTCATCCCAAACCTGAATTGCAAACACCAAAATTGAATTTCATACGACCCTATACGAGGGAGATATAAAATCATGATTTGTTTTCAAAATAATATGATCCCATCACTTTATTTCTCACGGTAGAATTCAAAGTCATGGGGAAATATTGTTCAAAATCGAATGTTGATCCGGAAATTCGAATCATAGCCACCTATTCATATTTCAACTTTTTTTCCCATTTTTTCCCCCTCGCCCTGTACAACATAAGGAATATTATGCTAGAGGAATGGTATATTGTTAGATATGATGATATCACTCTCTGGATGTTTTCTCATTTCTCCCTTCCATCGGAAAATCACATTAATTGACTTATGTGACGGAATTTCACAAAATCTTGCTGCAAATAGTAAATAAAACTGAATTGTCTCCAAGGTATGATGCCAGAATGCCAATTAATTTATTTTCACAATACAAATAACATTTTTTGAAACAAATATGTCCTATGCTTTAGTCTACGTGGAGTCCTCCATTCTCAATACACTGCATAGTACGGCGGTGCATTGCATCAGGAACATTTCTTAGTATCTGGGAAGCTATTCCCCGAATACAATCCCTGATAGTATTCTCCAAATGACGTATATTTTGAAATGGTCTTCTTGAATATACCTTCTGTTTGAATATCCCTATAAGAAAAAATTCAAAGGAGTGAGGTCCGGTGACCGGGCGGGCCAAGCGTTATTGGAATATCTTCCAATCCATCGATTTGGAAATGTTCCGTTTAACCACCTTCTCACTTCTAGCGTAGTATGAACGGATGCACCGTCTTGTTGAAAATACATTCCAGCTCTCATGTCCAGAGGAATATCATCTAAATAATCGGAGAGAAACGTCTGCAGCATTCAGTGGTTGTCTGAAAAATACTGGTCCAACAATAATGTCATTAAGAATTCCGCACCAGACGTTGACTTTGAAGTGATATTGGTCTCTACATTGTATCCTAAAATGGGAATTATTATCTGCCCACCACCTGCAAATCTGGGAACTGACTACCCCATTTGATGTGAAGGTTGACTCGTCACTGTAAATATTTTTTTCAAAAACTGTCTATTTTCTTCCATCATAGACTGAAACCAGAAACAGAAATCCAAGCGGTTATCCGGATCTCTCGGTTTCAAAGTGTGTAATGAATTTTGGTTTATACGGTTTAAATTTATTATTACCTAGACTCGATCGGATATGCTAAGATTTTCTCCTCTTTGCGATAATGACATTCTTGCATTTTCAATCGTAGACAGCATAATATTCATAACAGTTTCTTCATTTTCAATTTTCGGTCGTTTATGTGTCACTTTGATTTTTTTACAGATTCCCCGAATGTTTTCAAAATTCTTGTAATTGTCGAATTATGAACGTTTTTACCTGGATGTCTTTCATTACAAATATTGGCAGTGTCTCTACAAGTATGATAATTGTCACCATGTATCATTACAATCTCCACTCTGTCCTGTATACTTAGTCCAGCAGCCATGATTGAATTGAAAAACTACTGAAATTACTCTACAGTTATGTGAGTTATTCTTGACGCGTCAAAAATGGGTTGTTTACATTTAGAAATGAATTTGTTTTCAACGCCAACTGTGATCGGCAAATGTTCTGTATCTCAATCATTCACAGTAAAATTCAAAGAACAAGAATAAGGAAGCTGGGTATTGCTATCGAAGTCGAATGTAACAACTTACAATATTTCGAAATTCATAAATAATACGTGATTAAATTTTTCGAGTGGATTAAAACCTTAATTTTGTACGTTGAATGCTGCAAAAAATTCAATAAAATATTGTAGATGCATTCTGATGTCTTGCTTGAAAAAAACTATACAAAAATTGTCATATTTTGCAATTCCTGATTGTCTTGAAAAATGTTATTCGTGGTGTGAAAATAAATTCATTTTCATTCTGTCATCATACCTTGGAGACAATTCAGTTTTATTTACTATTTGCAGCAAGATTTTGTGAAATTCCGTCACGTAATTCAATTAATGTGATCTTCCGATGGGAGGGAGAAATGAGAAAACATTCAGAGAGTGATATCATCATATCTAACAATATACCATTCGTCTAGCATAATATTCCTTATGTTGTACAGGGCGATGAGCAAAAAATGGTGAAAAAAGTTGAAATATGAAATTCGTCATAGGTGGCTATGATTCGAATTTCTGGATCAACATTCGATTTTGAACAATATTTTCCCATGAATTTGAATTCTACCGTGAGAAATAAAGTGATGGGATCATATTATTTTGAAAACGAAGCATGCTTTTCTATCTCCCTCGTATAGGGTCGTACAAAATTCAATTTTGTTGTTTGCATTTCAGATTTGGGATGAAGCAGAGGTTTTTATCACAAATGATTTTTTTTAGAAATTAATAATAAAAAAGTTTTCCATATGCTGCGAACTTTATGCCGGACACTTTATATACAGGGTGATTCACCTCAATACAAAATCATGATCGCAAAAATATGCCAACGTTAAATAAATAATATAAAAACATGGAAATCCTGTTACATGATTCCATTAGAGTTGTAGGTACTTAGAAAAATA
Source organism: Gonioctena quinquepunctata (assembly GCA_018342105.1). Lineage (NCBI taxonomy): Eukaryota > Metazoa > Arthropoda > Insecta > Coleoptera > Chrysomelidae > Gonioctena > Gonioctena quinquepunctata. The sequence continues at coordinate 246,901 of JAFIRS010000318.1, read as the reverse complement.
TATGTAATTTGTTTGGTAATATTTCATTTATATTCCATTTTCTTAATTCTTTTGGTGGGGACAACCTACTTACTTAATTTCCGGGGATAAATCACCCTCTATTTCATAATATGTTCCTGCATGATGCTTAATCGGTCTTCTGACAAATTATTCTAACGGTAATCGGTCGACGTCATCAATTTGGAACTTTGCCGGCATTTGTTGGGTTGTCTTCGAATTTCCATGACCCGTATCCTCGAAACTACCGACGACAACACTACTGCAATATCTAGGAAAGTTGTGGGGGTCATCTTCAGAGAGCACGGCTCGCCGAACAAGTCTCGAACATCGTTAAAGGGACGGAACAAGGTTACGACAGACATATCTGTTAATGAATATTATCCTCCTAATATGTCCTTTCCACCGGCATGTCAGGTCGATTTCACGGTTCGAGAGGTTTCGTTTCGTCAAATGATGTAGAGCGGGGAAAGGATAAGCGGACGGAACGGTGAGATGAGATAGGTGAACGGGGCGATTGAAGTCGGCGTTCACAGTGGACGACAGAAGCGTATTTTATATAGATGGATAATAATAATAAATGGGCTTTATTCATCGATTTAGAAAATGTACACTGTTAAAAATTCCTATAGTAATCTTACAAAAATAACGGAAGTTTTAACGCATAACAATATAGTAATAATAAAATTCAGTTTTGTAAATTTACTACACGACTTATTCCATTCCATTTAGTAAAATTACAAAACATTTGTTGAAATTTACTAAACATCCATCGGAAATTTGTAATGTTACAATACAAATATTGTAAAATTAAATTTTGTTGTTTTTAAAAAATATAAATTTTTTATAAATTTCAATAAAATTTTTATTATATTAAAAATTTGAAAAGGTTTTGTAATTTCAGTATATTGCATCGTAAAGCGAACAAATGGTCAGATGACCATAAATAATTACTGATATCAAATGTAAAATTAATTATTATGGAATTACTTACCAACTATTCATGTTTTTTTAACTTTCAACAAATGGCCTTTGATTATGACCACTAACTTCTTCCAGTTACTTTAGCAGTAGTCTCACAAGTATTATTAACTTATCCCTATTTACATGGGTGATTTTTTATCAACACAAGTTTAAAAACAATGACAATTATAAAAATTTCATTATTTAAAAGTTGCTTGCTTTTTGTGGAGTGTAAAATCACCAAACGCTTCACTAATTCAAGTAATACTAAACAGCAATTTTTAGTAACGAAATCGCAGCGTTGTCATCGGGTCAACGCCGATTGTCCCGAGAAGCCGGGAAAACAGAAGACACAGTTCCAACACGCACAGGCTAAAAGTGTTTGATTCGTAAATCTGAGTATCTGAGTCGAGAATCAAATCACAATGTTTGTAAATTTTAAAAACAATTCGGTAAAATTACAAAACGCATAAGAAATATTTTTTTTCAGTTAAATTACAATGCAGTTGTCAAGTCGAAGTTGCAGAAATACTAAAAATATTTGTACATTTTCAATGACTAGAGTAATTTCAGTTTCAATATATTTTTAAAAAATTAAAAAAAAATATTTTTAAATTTTTAAAACTTCTGTTAAATTAAAATACAGTTAAATAAAAATTAAAAATTCAGTTAAATTAAAATACATCATGTAATTTTCAAGTCAGAGTTATAAAAATACTATAAATATTTGTATCTTTTTAATGACTTCAGGGTAATTTCAGTTTCAACATATTTTTGTAACTTTACAAAAAATTGTAGTAAATCAAATGACAAACACTATTTGTAAATTTCAAAAACTTTTGACTGGAAACCGACCAACAGTTCGGTAAAATTATAAAACGCGTAAGAAAAATAAAAAAAATCAGTTAAATTTCAATGCATCACGTAATTTTCCAGTCAGAGTTATAAAAATACTATAAATATTTGTATATTTTTAATGACTTCAGGGTAATTAAAGTTTCTATGTAATTTTGTAACTTTACAAAAAATTGTGGTAAATCAAGTCACAAACAATGTTAGTAAATTTTAAAAACTTTTTATTAGAAACTGACGGTAAAATTACTATACATGAAGATTGAAAAATTACGACTCATCTTAGCAGGTTTCCTCACATGTCTTGGTATATTACTCGAATTGTATTATATTTTGTAATTTTACTCATGTGTTATATTGTAAAGCAATTGAAATTTTACAAAAAAAAAACAGTACACACTATTGGGAGAGAGAAAAAAGAAAATTAAAATCGATGGTAAGGTGAAATTCAGCTTGGGCTGTTTTACAACTTAACTATCGATAGAAAGTTTACATATATAGAATATACATTCACGTATACTGGGTGTCAACGTATTCTTTATACAGGCCATGGTTTCCAGAGTTTCGAGGGTATTGATTCAAACTTGTTGGATTCAAGAATTGAAATATTTTTCAATATTTCATACTCTCCCATCACTTCCGGTTTCACCGGAAACGACCCCAACTTGGGAATTTCAACTAGAACACCCTGTATATTTTTCCTTTTTTGGATTCTAGGGAAGATTCTGAGAACGATCACATAGTTTTGAGACGAAAATTTGGTACATTTGATTTTTCAGAAGCATTTTTATGTTTGCATGACGATTAATAGTTATTTATGTATCAAGGGCGTAAAATAGGTTTTTATGGACCGCAGCGTGTAAGTAATAGCCCGAGCGATAGCGAGGGCTATTAACACGCCTAGGTCCATAAAAGCAAATTACGCCCGAAATACATACAAAATTTTATGCACGACCGGTATATTTGATGTCATGTACCTCTTTATATCTGGAACATAATAAAAATACATCAATGCTGCCGTGAGGATGTATATTCATATCATATCGGAAACAGAATAAATCAAGAAGTGATGGAATGAATGTTACCATGGCAACTCAGTCAATTTTTCGAAATAAGATTATGTAGGCTAGTAGCCATATTTGCTGTCAAATTTTGTGATCACAGATAATTTATTACTGATTTTGAAATGGATTCAAGCGACGAAGAAAGTGTGAATTGTTCTCCACCAGAAATAAGTAAAGCAGCTGAGGATGCGAAATTGAGTTTATTGCCAAGTAAATCCAAGAAAATATACGACAAGGTGTATGAAGAATTCGTGAGGTGGTACAACGGGAAAAATGTAAAAAATAAGAAATACACAGAGACTATACTTCTTGCCTATTTTCTGGAAAAATCTAAATATTGTAAGCCCTCTACCATGTGGTCATATTATTCCATGCTGAAAGCTACTTTAAATGTACATGATAATATAGATATCAGTTGATACGCAAGATTGATAGCTTTTTTGAAACGAAAATTTGATGGTTATAAACCAAAGAAATCGAAGATTCTAAACGGAGAAGAAATCGAGTTATTTTTGAGGGAAGCACCAAACGATTTGTATCTTATGATGAAAGTAAGTTCTAATTTCATGTTTTCTCAATGTTCAGTATGTTAATCTGAGAATTTATTGTAGGTAGCACTGATTTTTGGTATTTGTGGAGCATGTCGCCGCGAAGAATTGGCAAATATCACATTGGACGACATTCAAGATTTCGAGACATTCTTACTCATAACTATACGAGAAAGCAAAACGAAGATAGATCGAGTATTTACTGTAATCGATAAAGAACAGAAATCGCCAAGTTATTTGGATATTTACAGAAAATATTCTTCCTTGCGAGATCAGAAGGATCAAAAGCGGTTTTTTTATATGATAAAAATGGCAAGTGTACGTGACAGGTTATCGGAAAAAATACATTCGGTCTAATACCATTCAGAATAGCCACTTACCTAGGTATTTCTAATGCGAAAGAATATACTGGTCACTGCTTCAGACGTTCCTCAGCAACTATGTTAGCAGATGCAGGCGAGGATATAATCAACATTAAAAGACATGCTGGGTGGAAGTCGACGACTGTTGCGGAAGGTTATATTGAAAATTCAGTTGCAAATAAGCTGAAGATTGCTAAGAAAATTGTAGAAAATGATGAGCCTTCTACTAGCCATTGCAGACAATCTGAAAATATTGCTCACTACTCTGAAACACCAGATAATAACATGCATTCTCTTCAGACTTCTAGTAATGAGGAATCAGTTGAAATCAGTAACTATCTGCAACAACAGAAAACAACAAATCCAAATATTTCCATAAATAACTGTTCTAATTGTATTGTCAATATTAAGTTATAATTTATTTTTTAAATTAATTTATGTTCATTGTTTTCGTTATATTATCGTTAATAATGTTTTGGGTTTGATTATATGATCCATCGGAATATAGATTTCTATCGATATGAGATTGAAATTCACCTTAGCACCTGTTCAACGATTTTATCGCCCGCCGGGCGATAAAGTAGTCCGCGGGCGCTAAAGTGCTACTTTACGCCCGCAAATCCGGGCGCTAAAGTGCTACTTTACGCCCGGTCGTGCATACAAAATATTATATGTCAGTGTTTTCCGCCTAGTTGAGTACCTATGGCGGTTTGATATTGCCGAAACCATTGTGAAATATAAAATAATCAATAAAAAACTTTTTTAAAGACAAGCTTTTATTCAAATGCGCAAAAAAATTAAAAATTATTGCTTCGGATATGTGACGTAGGTTATTCCGTGAGTTATAGATGCAAAAGCTTGTCGTGCAAAGTTTGCAGTTCGAATGCAAAAGCGACAAGCTTTTGAAATCACTCACGGAATAACTTACGTCACACATCCAAAGCAATTATTTTTTACTTTTTAGAGCATTTGAATGAAAGCTTATCTTAAAAAAGATTTTTTATTAATAATTTTGTTCTGTTCTTTTAAAGTAGTACGCCTTAATCTATGCATTTTCATTAAAGCATCGTTGTTATGAGGCATTTTTCCTGTAAGTTCAGAGCTATCTAGTTCTACAATGAGCAGACCAACTAAAGATTAACACGTTCGCCATGCTGGAGCTGCCATCTTCAATTTATGAATTTTGATAAAAAAAATCAATAATCTTCGACTAAATTCATAATCTCCGACCCCAAAAACCCCGACATACCAATTTTGAATAGAAACGATCCGTAATCACAAAACTCGTCCCCCATCTTGGAACCGCCATCTTGACTTTATGAATTTTGACATAAAATTCATAATCTCCGACCCCGAAAACACATACATACCAATTTTGAATCGAATCGGACTATAATTACAAAACTGGTCCGCCATCTTGGAGCCGCCATTTTGTTTTTTTCTCTAACAAAAATTACATAATGCATTGTCACGGAAATTATGAACACCTGCCAAATTTCACGTTAATCGGACAACTAGAGGGAGGTCAAATTTAACTCACACACATCGGACAGGTGAAAGTAAATAAAAGCTTGTAATAAAATTATAGTTTGAAAAAACTAAAAAAACACGCATATATGGCAATAAGGACTAAACGGTTGAAAATAATAAAAATAAAGTCATTGACCAAAAAATTCAGTTATCTTAATATCATTATGAAAAGCACCCTACGCTTTTTTTAAATTTTTTGGTCAAAGACTTTATTCTCATTATTTTAAACATTTTAGTCCTTATTGCCATATATGCGTGTTCTTTTAGTTTTTTCAAACTATAATTTTAGTTTCAACTTTTTGGTCCATATTGCTACAGAAGACTAAAAAACTACGGGAGAAAAACTCTTCGATTGATTCATTCACATGAGATGGAAATTATTAATAACGAAATTTTGGCGAATATGCTTAGAACCAGTGCATTCGCCATATCTTTGAATTGTAAATTACGCTGAGAACGGCCTCAGTGCATTCACCATATTTTACTAGTCGCCACTGAAGAGTTCCACTATTCACCTCCTGGCTCCATCATCAGATCAGCTCCAAGATACCAAATTATAGTATTGTCATCCAAACTACATATACATACCAAGTTTCATTTCGATACGACGATTAGGACTTCCAAGATTTGATAACATTGTTTGTTAGTTGCAAATGAATCTAATAAAAGCGTGTTAAAAAGTGATTTCATTCAAATGACAATATCTTTTAGACACACATTCGCTAGATTCTAAATTTTACGACGAATCCATTGATGGTTTCGAATCGAAAATCGGATGTATAACAATCGTAATACACTAATTATTATTTGTCGAAAAATTATGAGGAAATTGTGGTATATGGATCATCAAGTATGCTGTGGATACAAAATTGAATGAAACTGAATGAAGACACATCAATTGTCACATAACATAAGTTTAATACCAGGACATTTTCTGGCTCTATCAATTGTGTTTCGCATCACATTTCGAAACAGCGGGAGTTATGGTAGCAAACATTTCGAGAATGCGATTTTGAAAATTTCAAGAGTTAGAGGCGGAGAATAAAGGACACACTTTCACATAACCCCACACTGCAACGTTGCAATTACTCGCTCATTAAACCGTCCGAGAAACCGGCTCATTAAATAGTTTATGACTTGGATGATATTACACATAAAAAAACAAATTGTTGAATCAAATCAAATTTATTTGAAACAAACAAATAAAAGAGTCGTTAATGCACAAAATATAATCTCAAAATGAGTAAAATTATTTCTTGGTTTTGGATCAAATTTAAAGTTTCAATCAACTGAAATTAATTTGTATGAACCAAATATCTTATTCGACCAACTCTTGATCTTGATGACTTGATAAATTTTCACAAACTCTCATACCCTCTTGAGTAATATCAGGCAATATTTTTCGAGTACAGCTGGTATTATAATAAGTGAATAGTCATATTCTACTGTTCTATATCTAGGCTGGTGGAAGAAGCCAGCTCAGACTGCAAATTTCGAACCTATTTGCCAAAAACTGAGAACTATCTATCCACCACCTTTTAATTACATTAAAATTATCTCTCCAATAAAGATATTTCAAAAAATACGTGTATCTAACCCTATCAAAAATCGCCAAAATTGTAAATATTTCTGTGTATATTTGTAGGAACTCAGTGGTTGCTTCATAACTTTTTCAACAAAGACTCTGCTCTTGTTCTAAGTACGTTGTCGATAAATGAAATGGGCAAAGTTAATCCATCAAATTTCGTTAATCGTCAAATTCTCCCAGGCGAAGAAGCGATATAAAAGAATAGAAGCGAGGACTATGTTCTTTTATTGTTCGTTTTATGACAAATCGATGCGGGATCATTTCCCGAGGGAACAGATAAGATTCGACTTTGGTGGGAAGTCGCTGAGAAAGTATATTTTTATAAACGGTTATATTTTTAGCTTTATAATTACGAAGTTTCCAAGAAATGTGCTTGATGATTTTGATGTTATTTTACATTAAATTATTTCTTATTTCGTTAAGTATTTGCGCATGAATTTAAAACCATGTATTTGTTATTAATAACCGTTTTCACCTTTTTTTTATATCAATTTTTTTAAATCAACTCCAAATGTACTCTATTGAAAAAACAATATTGAAAAAAAGGAAGAGAAACATTATAAAATATTAAAAAATTACCATTTACCGGATTTATGGTAATATATTAAAACTGTCTCAATATAACAAACATAATTTATAATTATACATATTACAGTAGTTAAAATGATCGGTAGAAATTAAAATTAATAAAATGCTTTTTGAAATAAATGATGGTCTTCAAATCTAAGCTCATCATCTAGGTATGTACTGAAAATATACTTTGGAAGTGAGATTTATTTATTCTGCAATATATATTGTGTTTCATTTCTAATATGTAAGATGGTCTGATGTAATAAATAAACTGAAATGTATTTAACGGAGAGTGGGTGGTATATTTAGATAGAACCTGCACCACCCAGGCATAACTAGGAAATGGCAAGTATAATAAAATTCGGACCTGGTGTAATAAATTGCAATAAAAATGTAACAAATTGTGCCATACTTCCGGATTTGGCAGGGTGATTTGGCTATTGTAGCTTCAAGTCACTATATTATTGGATTCCGCGCAATTTTTTATTAATAATCCCAGATCCTTTATTTATTTGGAGAATATTGGAGCTCAATTACTTATTGAGGGGGTTTTGCTACTTGAGGCTACTTCAGGAAAATCAGTGATGATTATATATATATATATATATATTTATATATATATATATATATACAGGGTGATTCAAAAGTACTTTGACAAACTTCAGGAGGTGATTCCTCACAATATTCTAATATGAATTGAACTTTTGAAAAACTGACCTTAATTAAACGAAAATTGATATTGGGAAGTTTTTTGAGGTGTCGAATTCGAACCTGATGTTATTATTGCTCTTACTCGTAGGGGGCGCCACCTACACGTCTTTATCTTTTTTGAATATTCCTAACTTTTTTTAGCGTATTTCTAGCACATTTTTCAGTACAAAAATTGATTTCTCTATTATATCTACGTAAAAAAGCTACCCTTGTTACAAGTCGCTATAAGCAACCGTTTTCTAGATATTTGGACGTGAAAAATTCAAGTCGATTATTTGATAATCGATGCGTGTTGAACTTATTACAATTATTTTGCATTTTTCACAAGAATGCTTAGGAGATGAATTTGACGTTTAAGTAGGTAGTTTTGCTTTTTTGTACGGGGCGCCACCTATTATATTTATTTTTACTCGTTTGAAATAGTTATTTTTGTATCAAGGGTGCAAAATCTGTATTTGTTTTAATAAAATTTGCAAGAAATATCAACATTTTATTTCAAAAATTTTTGAATATGTAGAATAAAATAAAATAAAGGAAACCAAATTGTATTCAAATACATTTTTCGAAGTGTCCACCTTCAGCGAAGATACAGGCATTCAGTCTTCAAGTCATTGAATCTCGTACCCGCTCAAAAATTATTGGTGTGTTTCTTATTGTTTCACATGCGTCTACTATTCGGTTTCTTGGATCTTCCTCGTTCGCTACTGGAGTTTTATAAACTAGTGACTTCAAAAGTCCCCAAAAATAAAAATGTAGCGGGTTTAGGTCTGGGGACCTTGGTGCCCACGCCTGGTTAGGCTCTTCTACACCCCTACCGATCCATCGATTTGGATAGACAGTGTTAAGCAATTCCCTGGCTACAACGCTAAAATGGGCCGGAGCCCCATCATGCATAAACCACATGCGGATACGAATTTCTATTGGTACATTCTGAAGTAGTCCCGGCAATTCATTTATCTAAAAAGTCTCTGTAAGTTGCGCCATTCAGTCGGAACGGAAGAGAGAAAGGACCTATAAAGTAATTATCAATTATTGCCGAAGAAAAACACGTGTAGATGGCGCCCCCTACGAGTAAGAGCAATAATAACATCAGGTTCGAATTCGACACCTCAAAAAAACTCACAACACCAATTTTCGTTTAAATAAGGTCAGTATTTCGAAAGTCATTGAAAAAAAACTAAAATAAAAATGAAACCTCAACACCCTGTATCTTGGAAACGAAGGGTTTCCGGACATATATTTATTTGGACAATTCATATTAGAATATTGTGAGGAATCACCTCCTGAAGTTTGTCAAAGTATTTTTGAATCACCATGAATATATATATATATATATTCCTCAATCACGAAATGGTGATTAGTTCGCTGTCTTCACTTAACCTCACCTTACTTGTCTTGATAATGAAAATAAACATTTTCGAAAGCTTGACTAAATAAGAAAGAGTTTTTCTTTTCTCATAGGCCATTATTTTGACTGCAACCTCAAGGAATATCCTTTCTACAAAGTTTATTTCAAATTCATAGTTATATATATATATATATATATATATATATATATATATATATATATATATATAACCAGAAGTTCTTTAGGAATTTTATGTAGGCATAAAAATAGGGATAGCTTCAATTATCGTATTTTACTACACACCTCAATTTATTAACATGGGATTCAATATAAAACGACATTTTCAATAAAATGTTACTCAGAGCGGTTTTCCCCCTGAGAGTGCTCCAATTTCATTCCTCTTAGACCTTAAATTAATTAACTTCTTCACTTGCCACATTTCCGTATATTGAAGTTATATTGTCAGTTTTTGTTTCAGAAAAAGTTGGATTCCAACCCCCCTACGGGGGATTAGACAACGGAATGGTGAGTACTTTTTTCAATTGTCCATCCTGAAGATCTGGCGATTCGCAGAAAAATGTCTTATTGAATAAATCCAAGTTACCGCTATGCTGAAAATATTGCAAAAAAATGTTGCAACTCTTTGCAATAACCAAAAGAGTTGTTCCAAGTTGCAAAATACGAAAACTGATATTCAGCTGGTTGCTACTATAAAATGCATATGAAGGAACCTGAATGAATTGGCAAGAAGATGACTGAATAAATTTTTTTTTTAATTGTGAAGAACCACTTTGTTTATCTCTTGGTGAATAATCGGTTCTATTTAAGCATTGGATTCAAAACAACATTCAATGGGGCGCATCTCCATAGAATACTTTGCGTTTGCTTACAAAATATGAAAAAAACAAGTTATTTGTGACCACACAAACAGATGAAATATGAACTTCAGGTATATATTATTGATTGTGTCATTTTTCGTTTTGATGATTGTAGTCACTCAAAATAAACATTAAGATAATAAAAAAAAAAGATCCGGCCTGTTTAGATGTCGCATTACTTAGGTCTTTCTCTCACTATTTCATGAACCCGTACGGCTATAAATATCGCTTGTGAAAATATGTCTTTGAGCAGTGTATATATTGCGTGGGGGGCTTTTCAATAGGACCCCCGAAATTTAGTCACAATCATGGGTATCATCCCATACCATTTCATCAACTATAAAGTGGGTCATCCCAAATAATATCTTTATAGAGCTTTCTTCGTAACTCTACGTAAAACCCTGGAATATACAAGGTGACCCAGGATTAAACCACCAAACGTTTAGGATCGGTTTCTTAGGTGAAATTTTTATAAGCATGTGTACTTGCTTCGTTTTCGAGATACAGGGTGTCAAATTTTTTGAAAAAATAATTTTTTTATTAATTACTCAAAAACCTTCTGGCTGATTTTGATAAAACTCGGCATGCTTATTTTCGGCAATAATGTGCTTCTTTGAATGTAATTAGATTAACATTATTAATTCCAGTGGCGCCACTGTTTTTTTGTGAGTTTATTTTATTAGATTAAGCAATTAATAATTTATTTTTTTTATCTTCAATTTTTTTCGTATCTCGCTTCGTTTTTGAGAAAAAACTCGAAAATCGAATATTATTATTAATAAAATGGGGGAAAACTGAAAAAAAAAAATAGGTGATAGAAAAGAGGTAATAGATAAAATACAAACGAAAATGTCAGTTGAGACGAGGAAAAACAGAAATGATGTAGGAGATTCAGTCGAGACCTGCAAACCACAAAAACTGGATAATAGTCCAATCGGCCGGTTTCTGCATGAGGTTACAGAAGCGGATTGTTTTTCCACATGATAGGGGATCGGTCTTGAGTATAACTCTGAGTTGGCGTAGCACGGGAGGGGGGGGGAGGAATATAAGAGATATTTTTTTTAGATAATCAAATGTTCTTTCATTATGTTCCAATAATTTTCTGTTTAATCAATATTTATGCGAGTTTTTTAGTCAAAATTGTAACGCATACTTTTTCTGCGAATAACTCAAAAACAATTGATCATACGTGAAAAATAGTTGAATTGAAAGTTGTCCCAAACTTTTTTCCTATCTACAATAGTTTTCGCACAGAAGATAGCTGAACGAAAATTCTTTACTTACAATGAGACTGAGGTAAGGAACAAGAACAGTGGAAATTTAAACGAGGAGCAGATAGATGAATTCTGGAGGAATTTGTTGTAAAATGAAAGGTCATGGGTAGGGATACAAAATTGAGGCATGTTGAACGAGGGCCAGGAGAGGGTGGAAGATAGGCAAAGGTAATAAAGGGATGAAGGATACTTGTCAGGGTGAATTCGGGAGAACGGTGGAGTGATTACAGAGAGAATTTGATAGGAAGAATGTTCAAGAACGACTTGGGGGATTTGAAGCCCGAAGGAAGGCTAGAAACGATTTGGAAAAACATGTAATAATATTTATTTCAATTTCTTTATATAATGTACTCTGCAATTGGTTAAATACATTAGTAATTAATATTATTTATTTTATTCTTCTTATTGTTGATGGATCTGCATGGTTCTAATATTTCATCTAATACCTCTACACAATCCAGTGTTTCGCTCTCACATTCAATTTCTTCTGTTTCATCTTCTGAAAAGATGTCGTCAGCTCTGATATCATCAATATTGTCTATTTGTCGTGGAACATTTTCGCACGTTTGCTCACTGCAAATACTACATATAATGGAACATTTGAGTTATTCGCAGAAAAAGCATGCGCTGACTCGAAAACTAGCATAAATATCGATTTTACAGAAAAAATTAATGAAAGAACTTTTAAATATCTAAAAAAAAGGTATCTTGTATTTTTCGTGTCCGACAAACCGTTTAGGCGATATACAGAGTGGCCACTTTTTTAATGGGATTGTATTGGTAACTTTTAAACCATAAGAGTTAGAAGGTCGGTCAAATGGAGAAAAAGTTGCATTCATAGAAGCATTGTCAAGCAGTTCAAACAAATCGAGATTATCAGGGCCGGTTATTGAGATATCATAAGAAAAGTAAATTCTGTCATTTTGATTTTTCTTTTTTTCCCACTTTATTTCGAATATTATCAAAAAATGTCACAGGAGTTTTTTATTCGACAGTAAATTATCCTCAATTTGACATAATCAGATTTCGTATCCAACGTTTCGTACGCTCTGGGCCACCCTGAACCTCATTTTTTTCAATACAGACCTGCATATTTTATGACACTTTTCGAAATAACTTTTAACGCTGAATTCAACGATACAATGTCATTCAAAGTTGATTTTCAGGTGATTTTAACCCTTACCCAAATTTCTTTGGGTCGGATCTGTATTACATTTAGGTACCTTTAGTTTAATTAACAACATGCAATACATTTCGATAAGAAAATCAACTTACTCATCTTCAACTGAATGAAACGTAACAGAATCAAAGCAAGAAACAAGTAATAATTATTTACAAATTTCAAGAGGTGAAAAACCTAATTCATAATAATTAAACGAAACTATCATTTAATGAAAGAAAAATCAAATGATTATTCGAAAGTAAATGATGAACATTAATGAAGTAAGTGTTCGAAATGTCCACCATTTTGTAAAATGCACTTTGCGGTTCTGGAACCCATACTTCTTATACATTTGCTTATTTCGTCTCCTCGAATACCTTCCAATACATTCTCAATCTTCTCGCGAGGAATCATTATTGTTGGATTTGTCATTTGTTCCGTTGAAACAAATTACAGAATCGAACTTTATTTTGAGATCATTACGATATAATTTTTGCAAGGCTTGTTATTCAAATTTAAAATCATTGTATTCGCGTCTCTTGACTATTTTATTAACAGCAGTTTTTGATAAATTGCATTCACTGGCCACAGTTCTCGATTTTTTTTCTGGGTTCAATTGAATTCGGGTCAGAACATTGATATCGTTGATAGACTTGTTTTTTCTTACATACTCACAACTCTAGGTTTATTGAATGTATTATTTTCAAGTAGTAGGCCGTGGATAAAAAAGAACATAACAAGAAATGTCTTATTATTTGTCACTTCGTTTATTATTGTGTCACAAGAACTTGTCATTGAATACTTTCCTGAGTAATTTCAATTCAACTTATTCGATATGGTAAGATACACAAATGAAGAGAAGAGAGATATGTACGAAGTGTACATAAAACTAGATAGAAATTCGTTCAAAGCACAACAAAGGTATGGTGAATTATATCCTGAAAGAACAACACCAAATATTAAAATGTTTCGACGTTTATCTACAACGTTACTTGCACATAATTCATTCATCAAACCTAGAGGTCCTTATGTACGACAAAACGAGCCTATCAATGACATCAATGTTCTGGCCCAAATTCGAATGAATCCAGGAATAGGATCGAGAACTATGGCCAGTGAATGCAATTTATCAAAAAGTGCTGTTAATAAAATACTCAAGAGACACGGATACCATGACTATAAATACCAAGCCGTGCAAAAACTATATCGCAATGATCCTGAGAGAAGGTTGCAATTCTGTAATTGGTTTCAACGGAAGGTGAGGAATAACAACAATTTTGCGCACAATACCATTTGGGGAGACGAAACGACATTCACAAATTCTGGCATGTTCAATCGAAGGAACAAACATTTTTATGCCACAAAAAATCCTCACTTGATTCATGAAGTTAGACATCAATATCGTTTTTCTTTGAACATATGGTGCGGTTTGTTAAATAATAAATTACTGGGACCCTATTTCATTGACGGCAACCTAACCGGAGCAAAATATGTAGAAATTATAGAAGAAATGTTGGATGATCTTCCTATACGGTATCGACGTAATAGTCCATGGTTCCAACAAGACGGATGTGGTCCACACAACTCAAGAATAGTCACAGACTATCTAAATCGAACTTTTCCCGATTCATGGATTGGAACAAGAGGTCCAGTAGCATGGCCTGCCAGATCTCCGGATTTGAATCCGCTAGATTTTTATTTGTGGGGATATCTCAAAAATAAAATTTATGATACTACGAACCCGACAATAGAGATTCTTCGCGAGAAGATTGAGAATGTATTGGAAGGTATTCAAGGAGACGAAATAAGCAAATGTATAAGAAGTATGGGTTCCAGAACCGCAAAGTGCATTTTACAAAATGGTGGACATTTCGAACACTTACTTCATTAAGGTTCATCATTTACTTTCGAATAATCATTTGATTTTTCTTTCATTAAATGATAGTTTCGTTTAATTATTATGAATTAGGTTTTTCACCTCTTGAAATTTGTAAATAATTATTACTTGTTTCTTGCTTTGATTCTGTTACGTTCCATTCAGTTGAAGATGAGTAAGTTGATTTTCTTATCGAAATGTATTGCATGTTGTTAATTAAACTGAAGGTACCTAAATGTAATACAGATCCGACCCAAAGAAATTTGGATAAGGGTCAAAATCACCTGAAAATCAACTTTGAATGACATTGTATGATATATCGTTGAATTCAGCATTAAAAGTTATTTCGAAAAGTGTCATAAAATATGCAGGTCCGTATTGAAAAAAATGAGGTTGAGGGTGGCCCAGAGCGTACGAAACGTTGGATACGAAATCTGATTATGTCAAATTGAGGATAATTTACTGTCGAATAAAAAACTCCTTTGACATTTTTTAATAATATTCGAAAAAAAGTGGGAAAAAAGAAAAGTCAAAATGACAGAATTAACTTTTTTTATGATACCTCAATAACCGGCCCTGATAATCTCGATCTGTTTGAACTGCTTGACAATGCTTCTATGAATGCAACTTTTTCTCCATTTGGCCGACCTTCTAACTTTTATGGTTTAAAAGTTACCAATACAATCCCATTAAAAAAGTGGCCACTCTGTATGACAAAACGCGTTTTCGCGCCATCTCAGAGCTATACTCATGTTTTACGGCGGCCAATTTTCTTCCCTGGCGACTGAACTATAAAATGAAGAATACATTCCAAAATAAGCTCAATGACTTCGTCATTGTGTCTTACGAAGGAAATATGTTTCCAGATCAAATACAAGCAAAGGTGAAACAAAATGATCCCAACCGAAATATGGAAGTGGTCATATTAAATTTGGTATACAATAAACAATTTTTTCAATTGTTTAGAGAGCCTGTGGCTGTGGCTATTTTTTGGTTCCAGTGCTATGTTATGCCTAACTATGGTCCAATAGATCATGCAGATAATAATAAATATATTTTTTTAGTTTCATTTGTTTATTTTATGAAAGTGCACTATTCACTGGATTTCGCAGTTCCATTTTCTGGTATTTTACGAAATAACCAAGGGGGAAACAACTCTTTAAATAGGTGTATATACAGAAAATTAAATATTTCAATACGACTTTCAGTACCAAAATATCTTAAATATATTTAAATTATTTCAAAATCAGTTTTAGTAATTCAGTATCAACAAATACTTCTTCATACTTTAAATTTTAAAATTTAAAATTTAATTTTCAGTATTCCCAAGAAATACTTATAGTTTAACATTTTTTTCATTACCAAAATTTCATTCTCAGAATTTCATTACAGTTTAAATATTACAATATCCTTTTCAGTCCTCGAATATATTTAAAATATTTGGGATGCAGTTCAGTCTACAATTATTTTTTTGTACACGCTCCACAAAATTCCTACTTTGGATACTGAAAATAGTCCGCAAAATACCACTTTACCGGACTAGGCCGGTGAAAACGTCATGGCAACACTTTATCGGACTATTTTTGTTTATTCAGAAAACTTTCAGGAGACGCAATAAACTATAGAATATTTGAAATTTCGTAGTGACAGCACACGTTTTCTTAGAAATATTATTTTGGAATGCTTATTCATGAAAAATGAACACTAATATTTGACCAATGTGCCATTGATAAACAATCGCTTGCTAGATTTTTGCACAACTTCCTTACACTAGCGTATAGATGGTGATTGAAAATGTATGCACGGCGACAAAATATGTGTAGCATTTATGTTCTGTTTATTAGGAAAGCTAAAAAAAAATGTTGTATGAAACACGTACGCAAATGGCTTTAGCGGAATCTCCATATTCGGATTCGTCTAAATCATGTGCCCCACGTTTTTTAGAAAAGTTATTGGAAATGTATTTGTCCTGGAAAGTTTTTAGGAATATATAATCTTCTTTATAATAAAAATAAATCTCAATTCTTTCTAAGCGCAAAACGGATATGTAACATTGTTTTTTCATTTGATAAAAACAGTGGCCGGACCGATTTGGCTAATTGTTTTTATGAATGTTCGGAATACTCCGAATAAGGTTTTTAGGAAATAAAGTATTTTTAGGCAAATTATTGTAAATTTCTTTGTCCTGTTTTTTTATCAGCATGCCTTTTGTTTTTACTTTGACATTTAAACCTTTATTATATGTTATATTATTATATTATTATATGTTATATTATTTATTTTATTTATTAATAAATATTTATTTTTCATTGTTCAGTTATCTGCTCTGATCCTCAAATAAAGGATTTTTGATTGAAATATAATATGTTCCAATAACTTGAAAATTTTCATTTTAATTTCTTACCAACAGATATACACTCTAGGTACTTTTGTAAAAACACGGGGTAAATTATTTCAAAATAGTTGATTCCTTCAGTTCAATAGTTTCATCACGTTTTTATTACCTTAATTACCCCAAATATTATATTCACTATGTTGCATTTATTTTCATTACATTTCAAACCTAAGTAAATATTTTGATTATTTTTAATACATCTCCTTTTTTTTCCAAATTTTTAAATTTTCTTTTCGTTTTTTTTTTAATTATTTTAAATATTGTTCATTATCAATATTTATTATGGTGTATATATTTTGGGTAGTTGGTTCCCCCTCGGAAATAATTGATTTGATCCATTCAAATTTATTAACGTCACAATAGAGTACAAATTACTTGATTCCAAAAATGTTATGCCGTTTACAATATGAGGAATAAGAGAACATGAACCGATGCGACAGAAACTTGTTAATCGTTCACGTATTGGTGAAGTCACCCGAACTTTCGGAGAAATCAATGAGTATTGTATTAATTTATTCCAATAGACAACGTGACATAAGCATTTAATATGATATGTTTGTTTTCTGGAATTTATGTAATTAATAAATCATTACCGACAACTTCTCATGAATTGCAGATATACTTCAATTAAAAGGCAATTATTGTCGCTATACATCAATAGAGTGGTAGTTTGATCTTTGGAAAATTATATGATAAACTCTTGATCTCATTCATGTTAATGTTTGCTTTGTGTTTAACACAAGAGATACTGCGTTTCATGTTGTTGCCAAACACTCAATTCATTAAATGTTCGGTATGGAAAGATATGATTCGATAAACTTTGAGCGTGTTTATTTTTCCGAAATAGTTCGAAGAGTTCACACACAGAATGCACTAATATTTTCATAATTTTTCGAAATCATTGGAATGGAGTGATCAATGCGTGTACACCTACAATGTAATTATATTTTGTAAACAAAATACAGTGCGTTCAGATGAGTTTCATTATATGGGAACGTTCAGTCAAGGCAGTCGATTTATCATACGAGGTGCCCTAACTCCTTGAATCACGTGAATTTAACTTGAAATGGTAGAGGAACTGGCAGATATCAAAAGAGGTGTATCCTTTATTAAACAATACAATCTAGTTGAAAGGGGAAACATTCTCAATTGAATATTGAATAGAAAGATTTTTCTGTGAATTGAAAGATCCACGATAAAAATCAAGTGATTTTTTGTAATATCTAACAGAAAACAACTACTTCCCCGGCTAAAGCCACGCTGGACATTGAACCACATCTGATAGATATTGAGAAAGGACCCTAACTAAAAATACAAAATCTGAAAGTGAAAATTCGCATTTTTATTCAGATAGTTATTTGATTTTCTTTTCCAGTCTCAATTAAGAACTCATAGATGAATGAGGCAAAGAAGAATGTTTTCCAATAGAGAGAACTCACCAGAAATAATTTGTAACATTGCTGCAAGAGAGGCATCGCACTCAATAAGTCTTCAATACATTTTGGTCGACGAAAATCTATTTCTTCTACGATCATCAGAAAGATCGGAAGAAATGGGAAATACATTTTCAAGAAGCAATCTCACTTTGCAAAGTGGGAAAATGTTAGAAACATTTTTTTGGAGAGACACTTGGAAATGAGTTTTGATAGCCCGGGAAGTAGTTGTTTTCTGTTAGATATGACAAAAACTAACTTCATTTTTATCGTGGCATTTTCAATTCATAGAAAAATATTCCTATTCAATTGAGAATGTTTCCCTTTTCAACATGAATTCCCACAAGAGGTTATCCTGAACGATGGAAGATAGTGACTAGAGTTTATTTTTCAGTCGCATATGATTCCACATCTGATTTTATGAACATCCTGTTCATATTTTCAAACAACAATCTAGTTCTTGTTGATACTTTTACGAAACTATGTCTTTATTTGAAAAAATACCATATTAATGTCCGTTTATGACACTTCGAAAATACAACACAATAATACACTCTGACAATAAAATACACGATCACAGTTCATTACTATAATGTAACGCGTACCGCACTGCACAAACAATTTCTTTGAACTCGCTAATATGAATTACTACTGCTTGATTGAATGACTCCGGACATTATACAGGGTGCTCCCAAATAAGCGCGAAAGTTTTGAGTGGGTGATTCCTTGTCGAAAATTAAAGAGGGTCTTTCATGTAAACAAAAGCACTTGGCCTCTCCTTGAAGAGTTACACGCTTCCAAAAATAAGTAGAAAACATATTTTTTTCCTCGAAATTGCTGAGGAGTTGAATTAATGGCATTTTGTGGGCATGTTCTACCAATAAAAAGACTTTCTATGAATATTTTTTTAAATTTTGTAGTGATCTTTTAAAGGGGTGAAACATGCAACCTCTATTCCATTTTTTACCAGAACTATTTAACGAAACAAAATTTCTCAATTTAAAAATATGTATTGAAAAGAACGAGTCATTGCAAAACTTTTTTAACTCGTGTGTTGTGTTTGTAAAAGCAACAGTTTCCTAATAAAAAAATAAAATACAACATTGTGCATCAACGGATTTTCTGTAAATTGAATCGAAAAAATCTAGTAGGTGACATTCACGTTTTGTTTGCACAACTTGTGACTTCAATCGTAGTATTTTAAAATAAAAATTCCGCTTGTTTTAACTTTTAATGTAGGCATGTACCAGTACCATGTTTTGTTTTAATAGAACATCAAATTTAAAAAACAAACAAAACAAAATTATGTGTATTACAACAAGAAAAGGCAACAAGATCAAATGGAACCGAGTTAAAAACTGCTCGAAATGACCACCTCCAACCATTAGACAGGAATCAAATCTTCGTCTCATAGACTGGCGCAAACGTTGAAATATTCCTAGTGTGTTTTGGAATGTCTCGCAGGCTGCAATGATGCGATTCCTTAAATCATTCACACATGCAATGGGGGTCGTATAAACCAAGGACTTCAAGTGACCCCAGATGCAAAAGTCCAAAGGGTTTAAGTCTGGAGATCTGGGAGGCCAAGGTTGAGGTCCTGCTCTACCTATCCAACGATTTGGATACACGACGTCCAAGTACTGACGAGCAGTTATGCTGAAATGGACAGACGCACTATCGTGCATGAACCACATTCGTTGTCGAATAGCTAGTGGAACATTTTCAAGTAAAATGGGAAGCTGGTCCTGGAGAAAATTTGTATGGGTTGCACCAGTTAGCCTTAACGGTAGAAAATACGGTCCTATAATATTTTCGCCAATAATTCCGACCCGCACTTAAGGGAAAATTCATATTGATACCGACCTTCTTGAATTGCATGGGGGTTATCTTCGGCCCATAGATGATTGTTATGGAAATTTGTAATCCCTTGCCTTGAAATGTTGGATTCGTCAGTGAATATTACGTTTCCTAAAAATTGAGCATTTTGGGTAATCATTCAATCAGATTCAATTGACAAAAGTCTACTCGATGGGGAAAATCTCGCGGCAAAAGTGCTTGGACTCGTTGAATATGGTAAGGATACAATTGGTGATCCCTCAAAATTTTCCAGTTTAGTTTATTGCTAACATTAAGTGTGTTAGCAATTTGTCTTGTACTCAATTCCGGACGATCTTCAATCATATTGAGAACCTCTTCTTCCAGTGCCACCGTTCTTATTACTCGTGGACGACGACAATCAGTTGTTCGTTGGTGAAGATGTGCAAAAATTGTGTGATGAGGTATCACGCGCTGAGGATACATCTCTGCATAGAGTTGTCTAGCTTCCAAAGAATTTCCATTGGCACGAACATACATAAAATGCATATCGGCCATTGAAGCGTTAGTGTAATTATTCATATTGAAGATTCAAAAGACACAATTGAACTTTCAAGTACCACATAGAAATCAAAGCGACTTGACAGCCACCTACTAGATTTTTACGATTTCAAAATACTACGATTGAAGTCACAAGTTATGCAAACAAAACGTGACAGCCACAATTTTTTCGATTCCATTTACAGAAGTTCCGTTCATGCACAATGTTGTATTTTATTTTTTTATTGGGAAACTATTGCTTTTACGGATAGAACACAGTAGTTAAAAAAGTTTTGCAATGAATCGTACTTTTCAACACATATTTTTAAATTGAGGAATTTTGTTTCGTTAAAAAGTTCTGGTAAAAAATGGAATAGGGGTTGCATGTTTCACCCCTTCAAAAGATCACAACAAAATTAAAAAAAATATTCATAAGTAGCTTTTTTATTGGTAGAACTAGCCCACAAAATGCAATTCAGCAATTTCAAGAAACTTTTCAAGAAAAGGCCTGAGAGCTTTTGTTTACATGAAAGACCCCCTTTAATTTTCGCACTTATTTGGTAACACCGTGTATATCCTCGTTCTTGGTTTCCAGAATCTTCGAGCAGTTCGTAGAAACACCTAGATGATTCCATTATTGTCATCGGAAATTCGCGTACTGTACTTATTTTCGTAACAATACGTTCATTTTCACTTTATATTTAGTTACACTACCCTAAGTTTCGGGGATGAGGATTCATAATGACGTTTATTAATCTATAGCTTGCAACTGAAAAGTAATATGACTTTGTTCATTAACATTACACAACAGATTGGCGACGAGGATAAACTAAGAAGGAATGGAATTGAATGCATTATTGTGTGAGCTCGTCACAACATTAAAAAACAGTTTTTGATATTTGAAGTTGATGCCGCTGTACAGAACCCCCTGTAACGTTTAGCCCATAGTCTTGTTGTTGCACTTTTTTCGAAAAATTCATATTTTCTGCGACGCCGCAAAATTTTTAATAAAAGGAGATACTACCATATGTAAAATGTTCCGCTAAGTTCAGCGTTGGACAAATTAACAAGGCGATCCATTTAAAAATTGATACTTTAAGTTACCGCGCTTCAAATATACCTATTTATGGAATACGCCAAAGTAAGCTCTATATAACTTTTATTTGAAACATTTTCACATATTTCCTATGGATAAGCGATATTTTCTCACAATAATGTGCTATCCTGTAGAATAGAATATGACAAACGAATAAACCCTATATGTCAGGTCAGAACCTGAAATCTACCTTTCCGAATAGACGTATCATCAGGCAATGCCGGCTTGAGGACCGAGCGGCTGCCCGGGGCGCCGGAATTAGGGGGGCACCTAACTGAGATTAATGTTATTTGGCGATTTAAAATTCCTAAAATATTGGTTTTTGATTATTTTATTTTGTGTTTGGCAAATGGCAATATAGAGCCATCTAAGATAGACCTTATGACTACTCAAAATTATTAAAACCTGTAGGCAACGTAATAATGATATGTAAGGAAATGTTTATTAGTAAGTTCGTTATATCCATGTGTATTTAAGTTATAGGATCCGGCTATGTTAAATAAAAAACTGGTTTGAAAAAATTACAATAACTTGCCGTTTCAGAATTCAACAAACATCGTATTTTTCAACTAAAAAATCATACACCGCCATTTGTCATGAAAGTAAGATGCCAAATTTTTAAGCATTACTTCTGTTCATAGTGCGCTCATAAATTTTTTCAAGATATTATATAATATACACCCATACTGATGAAAAACTGTAACTTGTCCGCTATCATTTTCAAAAATGTCATACATCTGTACTGATTTTTAATTTTTTGCAGTTATTAGCTGCACAAAATATCAAAATCCGATTACTGATTTCGAAAATATAGGCAATTAAAGAAAACATGTATAAAATTTCAAAATACCAAAAAAAAATCAGTTACTTCAAAAATTTCTATATTAACGAATAAACGACTTTGGAAGTTTTTTGGCGAAGCCTGATCATTGTGCGACGTGACCATCGTAGAATTCGCAAGTATACAGGGTGAGTCAGAAGTACTTTGACAAACTTCAGGAGGTGATTCCTCACAATATTCTAATATGAATTGTCCAATTAAATATATGTCCGGAAACGCTTCGTTTCCAAGATACAGGGTGTTGAAGTTTTATTTTTATTTTCGTTTTTCTTAAATAACTTTCGAAATACTGTCCTTAATTGAACGAAAATTGGTATTGAGAGGTTTTTTGAGGTGTCGAATTCGAACCTGATGCTATTATTGCTCTTACTCGTAGGGGGCGCCACCTACACGTCTTTTCTTTTTTGAAGATTCATAACTTTTTTAAGCGTACTTCTAGCACATTTTTCAAAAAAAAAATCAATTCCTCTATCATATCTACGTAAAAAAGCTACCCTTGTTACAAGTCGCTATAAGCAACCGTTTTCTAGATATTTGCACTTGAAAATTTCAAGTCGATTATTTGATAATCGATGCGTGTTGAAGTTATTACCATTATTTTGCATTTTTCACAAGAATGCTTAGGAAATGAATTTGACGTTTAAGTAAGTGGTTTTGGTAATTACATATTATGTGACAGTTGAACGTTTTGTTGAAGTTTCTGTAAGTTTTAAAACACTCATTTTGAAAAAATGGATTATTTAAACAATAATGCTCATTTAGCCGATATGCATTTCGTTTATGGCCTTGCGGATGGCAATGCGCGAGAAACAAGACGTATTTACCAGGAGCGATTTCCTAATCGAGTATTGCCTTCAGCTCCAACATTTACCAGTCTCCACCGTCGTTTGGCAGAAACAGGTAGCTTTAAGAGGGCAGCTGATATTATTGGAAGACCACGAGCAGTCCGAACCCAAGAATTGGAAGAAGCTGTTTTGAACGCTCTCGAGGCGAATCCAGAAACAAATACAAGAATAATTGCTGGAGATCTCAATTCTACCCAGTCCACAGTTTGGAGAATTATCCACGATCAATAATTTTATCCATACCATATTCAAAGGGTACGAGCTCTTTTGCCACGAGACTTTCCCCAACGCATTACTATGTGTCTGTGGTTTTTGAGAAAATTAGCTGGAAATCCTTTTTAAGATATGTACTCTTCACGGACGAGGCAAACTTCTCCCGAAATGCTATCACAAACTTTCATAACAACCATGTTTGGGCTCTGGAAAATCCGCACGCAGTTAGTGAAAGACATTATAAATTTTCTGTAAATGTATGGGCGGCAATATTTGATAATTACTTGATAGGTCCTTTGTTTCTTCCGTTCCGACTGAATGGCGCAACTTACAGAGACTTTTTAGAAAATGAATTGCCGGGACTACTACAGAATGTACCATTAGAAATTCGTATCCGCATGTGGTTTATGCATGATGGGGCTCCGGCCCATTTTGGCGTTGTAGCCAGGGAATTCCGTCTATCTAAATCGATGGATCGGTAGAGGTGTAGAAGAACCTAACCAGGCGTGGGCACCAAGGTCCCCAGATCTGAACCCGCTAGATTTTGATTTTTGGGGACATTTGAAGTCACTAGTTTATAAAACTCCAGTAGCGAACGAGGAAGATATAAGAAACCGAATAGTAGACGCCTGTGAAACAATAAGAAACACACCAATAATTTTTGAGCGGGTACGAGATTCAATGACTAGAAGACTGAAGGTGGACACTTTGAACAATTTATTTGAATACAATTTAGTTTCCTTTATTTTATTTCATTCTACATATTCAAAATTTCTTGAAATAAAATTTTGATATTTCTTGCAAATTTTATTAAAACAAATACAGTTTTTGCACCCTTGACACAAAAATAACTATTTCAAACGAGTAAAAATAAATAGAATAGGTGGCGCCCCCTACAAATAATCAAAACTACTTACTTAAACGTCAAATTCATTTCCTAAGCATTCTTGTGAAAAATGCAAAATAATGGTAATAACTTCAACACGCATCGATTTTATCAAATAATCGAATTGAAATTTTCAAGTCCAAATATCTAGAAAACGGTTGCTTATAGCGACTTGTAACAAGGGTAGCTTTTTACACGCTTTATATTAGCTTCACTTGTATGTTTGTAACCGTATGTTGGTTTGTAACCGACTCCTTTGGGCGCAATTTTGACCCACTTCCAGACGTACGAATGTTTTGAAATTTGGCAGGTGTGCATAATTCCAGTGACAATGCATCAAGAAATTTTTGTTTGAAAAAAAAAATGGCGGCTCCAATATGGCGTACGAGTTTTGTGATTATGGTCCGATTCGCTTCAAAATTGGTATCTGAGGGTTTTCGTGGTCAGATATTATGATTCTTTTGTAAAAATTGAAAAATTCTAGATGGCGGCTTCAAAATGGCGGACGAGTTTTGTGATTATGGTCCAATTCTATTCAAAATTGGTATGTGGGGGTTTTTGGGGTCGGAGATTATGATTATTTTGTCAAAATTGAAGGATTCAAGATGGCGGCTCTAAAATGGCGGACGAGTTTTGTGATTATGGTCCGATTCTATTGAAAATTGGAGAATAATAGTTTGAAAAACTAAAAAACACGCTTTAATAGAAAACAAAACTAAAAAGTTGAAAATAAATGATAGTTTAAAAACTAAAGAACACGCTTCAATGGAAAACTAAAAAGTAGATAATAATTTTAAATGAGTTTGAAATAAGAATACAGTGATTAACAACAAATTTATTTCATCGTAAAAAAGCGTGTGGTGCTTTTTAAGATATTTTCATAATGATTCTACTTTACCAATATCTGTCCATGAAATATTAACAACAATTGACATCAAGCACCCCACGCTTTTTTACGATTAAATAAATTCGTTGTTAATCACTGTATTCTTATTTCAAACTCATTTAAAATTATTTTCTACTTTTTAGTTTAGTTTTCTATTAAATCGTGTTCTTTAGTTTTTAAACTATCATTTATTTTCAACTTTTTAGTTTTGTTTTCTATTAAAGCGTGTTTTTTAGTTTTTCAAACTATTATTATCATTTACGTAGATATGATAGAGGAATTAATTTTTTTACTGAAAAATGTGCTAGAAGTACGCCCAAAAAAGTTATGAATCTTCAAAAAAGAAAGAGACGTGAAGGTGGCAACCCCTACGAGTAAGAGCAATAATAACATCAGGTTCGAATTCGACACCTCAAAAAACCTCTCAATCCCAATTTTCGTTTAATTGAGGTCAGTATTTAAAAAATTATTTAAACAACACGAAAGTAAAAATAAAATTTCAACACTCTGTATCTTGGAAACGAAGCGTTTCCGGACATATATTCATTTGGACAATTTATATTAGAATAATGTGAGGAATCACCTCCTGAATTGATTTGTTTGAAAATATGAACAGGATGTTCATAAACTCAGATGTGGAATCATCTGCGACTATTCAATTGAGAAGGTTTTCCTTTTCAACACCTCCTGATGTTTGTCAAAGTATTTCTGACTCACCCTGCATAAAGAGAAGAAGCAAGCGCAACATGCCGAATTGCCGACAGCATGTCAAGCAAATAGTACACTACAAAAAACATAAAATTGTAATGTTTTATTATAAAGTCGTGCCATCGGGCTTTTGGTCTTACGTTGCAATTATTATTCTTTTTTTTTCAGGCCTACGCACTGAGTCCGGCCGGTCCGGTCTACAGTGGTCCGGGCGCGAGTCCGACGCAAGCGACGGCCGAACCGTTTACGGCCGACAGTAGTCCGTATTTTCCGTTTAACGCGCGACCCGGCAGCCGATTGTCGCCAGCCAAGGCGAAAATCATTCCGGTTTCCGCCGCCATCGCCGGAGCCGGACTCAGGCCGACCAAGGAAGAGCCGACAGGGACGCCTACCACTTTGGAGGGCCACTGGGGAGTGGTGAGTACAGTTATTTATTTTTTCATTGGATTTTGCCGTTCCAACTAAGGCACCCAGATACTTCGTTCATATTCGGCGATGATGTCCGTCCGTGTAAAACGGTTACACAACCGTGGTATGTGTTTGAAACAGGGTTGCGACGATTTAAATCAACTGATTTTTTTCAATTTTAATCGTGAAATAATAGTATATTATTTAACGAGCGGTAATGTAGGTCATAACTCACGCAGATGAAGTTTGCAGCACGAGCCGCAGGCGAGTGTTGTAATTCATCAAGTGAGTTATGACCATTACCGCAAGTTGAATACTATACTTTATCTACGACTATAACAATAAATACTAAGATACAAGTACAGAGAAAAAACTTTATTCACAAATATTAATAGTTACCTATAACAATTCTATACAATGTTTAATTGTAATTACTCATTTTTTTATTAATAAAATCAACTGTAAAGTTTGAACAACCAGTAAATTGAGTATGTGGGACTGAATTATGCAAGTTTATTGTTTCATTTTGGGTTTGTTGCATATATGTTGTTGATGTACTAACTGGTTGAGGTGTTATAGAACTGTATATTTTATTTGCAGTATCTGTCTTATTCTTTTCGGAATCATCAACGTACCCCTCAGCAACAGTAGTTGATCGCCAACTGCCATGGCGTTTCAGTGCCGTTATATCCCCTCCAGCATCTACTAATAAAGTTGCCGACGAGCGGCGGAAACAATGCCCTGTATATAAATTACAGTGTGGTAATTTTAAAAATGTAGCAATGTCTTTCCCCCTTGCTCTAATTTTATTAATGCCAATTCTTTGTGAGTAATATTTTCCATTTTGAAATTGAAAGAATAATATCGTTTGCGATATATCAGTAGGACGAAGATTTAAATATTTAACTATGGTATACAAATTTCCCGTAACAGTGAATTTTCTGGCAACTTTTGTTTTTGTATTTGGTACACTGACCATAGAAATAGATCCATGATCTTCTAAATCTGTAATTTGCATAGAGTGCAATTCTGCTGCACGACAATCACCCATAATGCCCATTATTAAAGTAACCTAAAATAAATTATGTAATTGACTAGATGATAAAAACGATTGAATATTGTGAGATCTACTACTACCTTTGTCGCCAGATATTTCTCATTAGGAGCTTCATTTATGAAATTATTAAGTTGTTCTGGCCTAAAAGTTTTTGCCTTTTTAGCTACATGGTTCTCTGATTGACGTTTAAGAAACGCGCGTAATTTCAAATAATTCTCTATATTGATTCCATTATTTATGTTGAGTGTGCTTCTTAGCATGGAGTAGAAAGTCCATAGGTCCATATTTAGTGCTGAGTTCACTAAAATATGCCAAAAGTACATTTTCTGTGAACGATGACTTAATGTTCTTGCTGCTACACCAATCTTGAAAATTTTTGTACACACCTTTATATTTGTTTTGGGATTTTTCGGGCAATAAATTCTGTATGGTAACATTAGCTACTTGTCTTATTTCTGGAGGTGTGTACATAATAATTCATCTTCACTATCTGAATTTATCTTTTTCCGCACAAAATTCAGAGTAATTAGGTATTAACTTATTTGAAAACGTCAAAATTATTCAAGTGACATTACTCCCCTCAATAACAATAATGGACTGTTCCTTTTCGGCCAAACGGCTTGTACGTACAGAAGAACAGAGCCACCTTGATATTCGGTCGTAAATAATTCCAAGAATCTTTTCCGATTTATTATAGTGAGTTGTAGTAGTGAGTTATTATAACTCACGTTGTTTGTTTATAGGTACTGTTAATTGCTCAAAAGCAGTTGAATAATCAATATATAATTCAATAGGAGTAGATAAATCAAATCATAAATTGCTGAAAACAAGTCGCCGAAGCAAATAACTCATCAGGAAATTCAAAAAAAGAAAGATAGTTTATTTAAAACTAAGTGTTTATATACATTATGTAAGTGTGAAAACATAACTAATCGTCATCAGTCCAACGTAAATATTCGTAAGTTAAACATAGAAAACACAAACAGTTTACAACAACAAAAACAGTTTATAATATTACCCACATGAATAAATAATAACAAATGAAAAATATTAACGAATACATAAATGGTATTCTAATATTAGACCAGGGTCGATAATTTTTGAAACAAAAAAAAATTGTAGGATGAAACCCATTGGAAAAGGAAGAGAATATAACAAAAATGAAAGGAAAAATAATTTACGGGCGATCTGAGGTCGGGAAGTGGAAGGGGGTGAGTTTTTAAGGGTAAAAAACGGTTTATCTCGATTTCGGCAACATTACAAGTCCTATGGGAAAATTACATAATACCACTTGGCAAATGCTCCACGATATTCCAAGCTGAAACACATGCTATTATGGTATGCAATCAGAAGAATCTAGAAAGGGGTTATAGGAAAAAACACATCTACATTCTATCTGACTGTCAAAGTGCTATCACAGCACTCAACTCTACAGATAAAGTCTAAACTGGTCTGGGACTGCCTCCAGAACCTCATCGAGCTGGCAAAACACAACAAGGTCACCTTGATGTGGGTGCCAGGTCATAGAGGCATTGAAGGCAACGTTAAAGCGGACCAGCTAGCTAGACAAGCATCTGAAACGCTATTCACAGGGCCAGAACCTGCACATGGGATTAGCAAAAACCGATGCAGGACCCTGATCGACGAGTGGATAAAAAGAAGACACCAACAATATTGGGATCAAACTGTCGGGAAAATACACAGCAAAGTCATGGTAGGGCATCCAAACCGGACCCTGAC
Organism: Gonioctena quinquepunctata; assembly: GCA_018342105.1. NCBI lineage: Eukaryota > Metazoa > Arthropoda > Insecta > Coleoptera > Chrysomelidae > Gonioctena > Gonioctena quinquepunctata. The sequence goes on along the minus strand of JAFIRS010000318.1, from coordinate 217,315 downwards.
GGCTGACCTTCTGAACCTGAACAGAACGAAGGCTCGTATAATAATAGGTCTGTTGACTGGACACTGCGGCCTAAGAAAACACCTAAACACCATGGGAGTACGCAGGGAAATCGTGGAGTGTAGGCTATGTGATGAAGAGGAGGAAACAGCTTCTCATATTATCTTCGACTGTGACGCCCTAAGTAGTAGGCGACACAGAACCTTTGGAGAGATCAGCCCGGAAACAGGCATGAATCCGAAGAACCTTATCAACAGGCTTCTAAGCCTAATTAAAGGCACAAACCTGTTTGAATGAGGAACCACTGACGACAGAGTGATACAATAGACCCCAGCTGGTCGCAGTGTCAAGGGAAGCTAAGGGCCAACCCTGTCTCTGGCTCGTCAGCTTTCAACCAACCAACCAATCAATGGGAACAAGTTAAATAGCAAAGTTGTAGGCCATAAAAAGATCTACTCTTGTATTCACACTTTTTTCACATAACCTCAAAATGTATGTGAAAAATTCAAATAACCAAGTTTTTTGTTTTTTATTTTTATCTTTTACAAAAAAAAAATCCACGAAATTTGGTGAAAACTTACCTTTTTATGTCCCAAACACATTGTAATTTTTTTAATTTAAAATATTTATTTTTTTAACTTATTTTGACTTAATATCGAAAAAGCACCCTCATTTTCAATCGAAAATTCTCCTGTCAAAATAACAGCTTTTTTAAAAAAGTTGGTGAGCTTTTTGTTCGTTGAAATCTCTACTTTCTGAAGGTGTAAAAAAAATATACATTACTATGGTAAATGTTCTCAGAAAATGCAAAGAAATAACAGGTAGCAAGGCCAGACCCTTCTAGCCCCTTCCCCACTTCTCTATGGAATACCTTTTGATGGGCAAACATTTTCCGTAGGTCACTCAGGTATATAAGTTATCTTAAAATAGCAATAAATAGGCATCTACGCATATAATTTAAAGAAGATTCTACAACTTTCTCAAAATATTGTAGATGTCTTATTAAATTTTCGGATTCGAGTTTTTTTCGTTTCTTTGCATTTTATGAGAACATTTACCATAGTAATGTATTTTTTTTACACCATCATAAAATAGAGATTTCAACGAACAAAAAGCCCACCGACTTTTTTAAAAAGCTGACATTTTTACGTGAGAATTTTCGATTGAAAATTAGGGTGCTTTTTCGATATTAAGTCAAAATAAGGTGAAAAAATAAATATTTTAAATCAAATAAATTACAGTGTGTTTGGGACATAAAAAGGTCTGTCCACGCTTTGCATTTCGAGACGCTCAGAAAGAAACTTCGTGACCTGAAAATTTGCCCCTTGCCAGCCTTGGTTACACTTACTCCTAAGTGAAGATAAATCGGAATTGGAACAGGAGAAAGAGCAACAGTATCATGAACCGGCCCTTAATCTTTATTTTACTTGGTTAAGATGTTACCAAGTTTATGGAGGGCTATACTGGGTATGAATAATTTATAAAAGCTCACTGGCGATTTTTATCGAGGGGCAGATAAAAATCGTCCTCCCAGTATACAGTGCTCGTCTAAAGTATGTTCCCCCCCTACTAATTTTTGAACCACCTAGTATATCGCAACGAAATTTGGAGGGCTCAAATAGGAGATAAAAACCTACTTTTTCGTGAAAAAATCACCGCTAAAAGTTTTAAAATGGCGGCTGAGCGCCATCTTCAATAAATTTTTTAAATAGAACACCTTGTATATCATTCCATTTTTGAAATCTGCTCATAATTCTCAACAGTTTTTTCTAATACACTTTACTCCTATATTCAATTGTTTTCGAAATATTAACGTTTCAAAAGTGACATTTTGTCATTTCAAACCCAACCAAAAATACTAATGTTTCAATCAAGTTTGCATTGGAAAAAATCGTTGTCGCGGTAACATCTTGTTTACTGTTAAACTGAACTGCTAACTGTCAAATAGTCCGTTGAGCGCCTAAATCCTTTTATGAAAAGTGTGATCATGGCTCGTAGTTTAGACGATAAATTTGAAGCAGTTTTGATATTTGGAGAAGCTGGAAGAAATTATCATCTAGCAGTCCGTATGTTTAATGATAGATTTCCCGAGAATCCTATTTCGAGGTCATATTTGCGCAAACTTTTAAATAAGCTCCAAGCAACTGGTACGCTGAAAGATGCTCCGAGATCAGGAAGACCGCCACTTTCAGAATAAAAAAAGGTAGAAATTGTTGCTGAAATGGTAATCAATCCGACTCGGTGACGTCTGCAGTTGCTGAATCCTGTGGAGTAAGTTCAAAAAGTGTCCAAAGAGTCCCAAAAAAAGAAAAGTTACATCCCTATAAAATGAAAATCCTGATGCTCTCACGGAGGATGATCCAGACCGGAGAGTGGAATTTTGTGAGTGGCTAACAAGAACAATTGAAGGAGAACGGGGCTTCCTAAAACGTGTATGTTTCGCAGACGAATGCACGTTTTTTCTTAATGGAAAAGTCAACAAACAGAATGTACGATACAGTAGCAATACTAATCCGCATATTTTTAGAGAGGGACATACCCAGTTTCCTGAAAAGGTGAATGTTTGGGCAGGGATTTTGGGCAATCGCGTTGTTGGACCGATTTTCATCAGAGGCAATCTTACAGGAGTTCTTTACAGAAATCTTTTAGAAACTGAAATTGAACCTCGAATAAGACAAATTGTATTAAACAATGAGGAAGAGTTTGAAAATCGTGAAATCATATTTCAGCAGGATGGGGCACCTCCCCATTTCGATCGCATGGCAGGGGAATGAATGAGCATGTATCATTCGGAAAATGTGTGACTGATTCATAATTATTTGTAAAACTACACTGGATATACAATTGATTGATTCACTAATAAAATCTGTGAAATAATTCTAGGTATAGATTCAGTTAACAACAATAAGTCAACATAATTCGGAATGTATTTCATAGTGATGAAAGTCTTGTTTTTATGCATACTACAAATAACTGGAGACTCTATAGAGAAGTTCGAAGTTCAAAACTGATTTAATTCATGATATGACAAAAGAACAAATGGCCATACTCAAATATGTGGTTAACATTTATAAAAAAACATTTTACTTTGGGTAGAGATTTCGTAGAAAATCGAATATGCTTTTCAATTTAATAATAGTTGGAAAAATCTAATATGCCAAATTAATACAAAACACAAAAATAAAGCTTACCGTTTTGCATCTGTTACAGATTCTGGATTTCACCCACAATATTTTTATCAAACGATTTCTAAATTCTGATTATTTTCAATTTATTTAGTGTTTTGTTAGTTATTGTTTTTAGTAATTAAATCCGAATTTTCCTTGACGCGCACTGATTCTAGATGAAACATTTTCTCGTTCCGATATTTTTATAACACTTTTAAATATACATTTCAATTATTTATATTCGACCGTTAAGATGAATTTTAATCTGACTACATCGAATATTAGTACCCAAAATAATTGGTACTACGAGCTGCATACTGAGACTTGAATGAGTTGAGTCGAGGCAGGTGAATGAGAATGAATTAATATTTTTCTGGCTTTATATACCCTTTTCATTATCTCGCGTATCCCACACGAGGGCTATAACTCCTTATATCTGGAGGGCAGGTTTATTTTATTTATTTATTTAGTCTAATTATAGACATTGTTCCGGATGAGTAAAAACAAGAGTTTTGTTTTTTGCTTGTTTTTATCTCCATAATTATTACGTCCCTGGTTATCAGCAGTTCATAGGATTGCACACATCTGATAGTAATTATAATTAAAAAAAAGTATTTTAGAGCGGTTATGTGTTTCCCGGCAATTATTTATAGCCGTTTTTATGCAATAAAATGAGTTTTTATTTCTTTGCGGGAGACTTGAACATTTTTCACTTCCAATCGCTGTAATAAATTTTAGAAATTTATGATGTAATTCCTAATCAGTTTTCTATCCCACGCAGGATGGGATCATATGTGTTGAAGGTTTAGTTCATAAAGAACATTTTTCATTAGGCCTTATGCTTTCTTATGTTATCTTTTTACATGTTTATTACTTAATGGATTTTTTCTTTATCATCATATGGTAGCTATTTTCGTTGTTATTTTCGACTTCTTAGCATGGATTATTCGTTAAAATAACTTTTCATATTTGAGGTGGCCCCTTCTTCACATATACATTCGATATATCTATATATATATATATATATATATATATATATATATATATATATATATATATATTCTCGGGGCATAACAACAGTCGTTGGAGTTGTAAAGCGTTAGACAAAATAATAAGAGATTTATGTCATTATTTGAAATAAATAAAAATATCGATAAAAAAATTTAATAGTTTTTTACGATTCCGAGTTTTTTTCGGACAAATATTCAATTTGAGATAAACGTAATTCTTTATTCCTTTTATCTCAACAATCACCCTTTAAAATATTAACACTTAGTCCATAACCTCGCTAAATCAGCATACGTTCCATTGTGGAGGAAAATAAACCATTTCAATCTAGCGAACTGTAACTCAGTTACCATCAGATAATTTATTCATTTATCACCCCGTCTCTTCCGTTTTGTCTTTTTTCTTCGGTTCGGGGTAATTCGAGTGTTTAATCGAGAAGTTCCTTTGTCAGGACGTATAGACATTATATTGAATTGAGCAGGATGGGGAAGCGATAGACCTTTCCATTGGCGTAGAAGATTTCGCAATAACGGGAGTTCGAAATGAATCGAAGTATTTGATACAATTGTATTTGGCAAGTATCATTTAGAAAGTTCAATATTATGTGTTATTGACATTGTGACCTGGTGGTGTAGCGATAGAAAATGCTTCATAAAGTCCTGTTTGGATTTTATTACATTTTGAAAGCATTATACTCGGTGACAATAACGTAAGAGTACAGTCCACGAAAAACATATAGCATTTTTTTTTTATTTCTCATCCGTTTTAAGTGGTTTTTGGTAAATGCATTGAAAAAAGGCTCTTTGGGACTGGTGTTATGACAAATTTTGGCCACAAGAAATTCGAGTGTCTTTCTGTACCCTTTTCGTACAGCACTGTCCTGAATAGACGTTCGTATCCGTCTCAGAAGCGTGTAATAAACCAACCCCTGCTTCGCCATCACCCAGTAAACCGATAAAGCCTGTGTATTAACCCAGTCATCTGAGTGGTTAAAGAAGACAATCTACTGACGTATGTTCAAGCAAGATACTGGTAGTATACATATCCATTTAGTCGTTTTAAATGAAGTGTCCAAAGTCCCCGTCGTCAACACTTGAGTTTTATAAGGTGAATATTGGTCGGATTATAAAAAATGTAGGTTAATCTACTATTTTTCTAAAATTGATAAAAATCCACATTTAAATTATGGAAATTTGAAAAATAAATCGAGAAATTTAAAAAGATATTTAGAGGAATTTTTATTTGAAATAAACCAACAAGCTGTTTATATAGTCCAGTCAATCTAGACCAAAAAATGAGAGTGAAGGTGCATAAAATCACAACAAGCTGAAAATCAGTAAAATTGTTCAAAACTTAATTATAAATAAAAATTTAAGTTCCCATCATTCCCGTGTATGGAAAAATTTTTACTCGAGGTCAAAGGTAAAAAAAAGAGTTTTTCGCGATTTTCAGCAAAACGGTAGGTTTTATCATAAAAGTACCCCAGACAAAAATTATCTATAAAAAATGTATCAATACTTTTTTTCCTACGAGCCACGGTTTCTGAGATATAACGATTCAAAAAGTTATTATCGTCATAATATGCACACGTTTCCACGCTACCTATGAGGTAGTGTACTTAGCTCGCTTAACTGGCATGCGATACGTATTTAAACCCTTACTTGAGATAATTATCGATAGATTTCGACGGGTGTGAAAACAGCCACGGTTTTCGATCTAGCAACAACGCGCGTATCCACGGTTGAATCACAGAACACCTTAACTACACAGAAGTAAGTCCACCTTCCCGCCCAAACTTTATTTGAGAGCGTTTGTGCTATGCTAAGTGGTACATTTGTCAACGTCAAATTCAAACTTCCAGTGGTGTGCCGAGGAATTTTGCTTGGGGGGCTAATGTCATACAAAAGTTATGTACCTCTATTTATAGGTACAAAAAACAATTTTTTTTTTAATTCAAATTCACCAAAAATATACACATATACTTATAATAAGTACAAAAACAAATATTTCTTTCGTTAAAACAAAAATAAAAAACACAAAATGAAATCCAGTCTCCTGTATTTCTATTTCTATTTGCACATCTCTATGAACATGAAGTAGAGCTAATCCAACCAACCGCTCCTGTTGATCGTTGATCGCAGCCAATTTCACTCGTGTTTCAACGAAGAAAAACTTCGTGCAGCGAATGCCACACTAACTACCAAAGTATTTAAAATATGCGGACCCTTTTTTATCAAGGGAAATATGTTAGCGTCACAAGAGTTGAAAAGAAATAGAATTTAAAAATTAAAAAAATTATAGAATCAGCTGAACACTTGAAAGAATGTAATTCGTTGGAAAAAAAAATTATTCATTGAATATTGATATTGTTAATTGTTAATTAAGTAGGCATATTTAATTTTTTGGAACCGCCGATTTTATTGAAAATCGAATAATTGTTCACACATATTTTTTTTTGCTGCCTGGAGCACATTTTACATGTGTACTCAATAATATCACGCTATAAAACTGTTTAAAAGTCGATTATTTTCTTAATTAAATTTAAAATTTTTCATTTAGATGACAAATGACTAACTTTGTTTACCTGTCAGACCCAACGGCATTGAAGGCGATTTTTTTTTTTAAAGAACATAAAATATTTCCGAGTTTTTCTATGGATAGTTGACTTGAATTTACATGGAGAACAAAACTCACCATTAGAAAATATTCGTGTACATTATTTTATCTACGAATGAAAGGTATAAAATAGGTATTAAGTACTTAACCTACAAAGAAAGTTACGAACGCCAATGTATGCAGGTGCATTTGTCATGAAGTTGACTGTTGACATAATGTGAAAATACCGCTAATTTTGAACTAAGCCAATCTCAAATTGTTATTTCAAAAGTAACCAATGGCTATTCACTTTCCCAATAGTCAATCAGACTTTGGGTCTCAAAATGAGCGCATGCTCCTTAAAAAATCATCTAAATGAAAAGGCCTATTGTATTTTTTTTAATTGATATTTCACATCATTATCAGTTTTATGTCTGACAAAAGCATTTTACAGCGATAACAAAATAAATTTCGCAATTTGTTTATAAAATATTCATAAACAAATGGATAAGTTGAATATTTTTCAAAAATTGTTTTTTGCATTATGATTAAAAAACACTTATTTTTTGTTTAATTGTTTATAATAGTTTTTTTATGTTTTATTTTTAACTAATAAATTAGGAATTTTTTTCTTTAAAATTAATAATTGGTTATTTTCTACCTAATAAGAAAAAAAAAGTTTATAATAATTTAATTGTTTATTACTTAACAATTAAACAAACTTTGATTGGCATTATTTTTTTTTAATGAAACAAAAATCGACAAACTGTTCAAAATTTTTATTTGATTATTTTTCTAAAAATTCTATAAAAATTACAAACAAAATTTTTGTACCATTTAATAAATATAATGCCAATCAAAGTTTATTTTTAGGAAGAGAAGAACCTATTATTAATTTTAAAGAAATGAAATCTTAATATATTATTCAAATAATAAAAAGATGAAAAAAACTATTATAAACAATAAAAAGAAAAAAATTGATTTTTTTAATTATATTAAACTAATGCAAAAGAACAATTTTTGAAAAATATTCAACTTATCCATTTGTTTATAAATATATAAACAAATAGCGGTTTTTTTTGAAAACGTAAAATGCCTTTGTCAGACAAAAAAACTGATAATAATGTGAAATATCAATAAAAAAACAATATTCACTATATCACTCATATTTTGTTAACTTTAGAAATTTATAATTAACATAATAATCAACTTTTAAACAATTTTATGGCATGATTTAAAAAACCAAATTTATCTATTAACTATATAAAAAAAATATTTTATGTGCATTGCTTTCTCGAGAGGTGCTGTACTCCTGCATTAACGCTCACGCGGAGCCCTATTTTCAACGTTGAATTGAAATTCCGGGAGTAGGGACTTTTTCATGGGAGATTTCCTCCTCTTCAGAAAACTAAGGGGTTTTAATTTTTTTTGTTAAAAAAATTGCAAATTTTCGTCGGTGGAAAAAATCGAAATATACATCCCGAATCGAATGAGCCATCGCTCATATTTTTAGAAGACCTGGAACGATTTTTCGCAGGAAACTCACTTCTCGACTAGACTAATGAGCGGCCCATTCCATCGATTTGAACATTTTGTAATTACTCCTATTACCTCCCCCCTTGAAATATGCGCTTGCAAACTTCCCGCAAGTTTTATTCGTATTTGCATTTGAAGTGTGCATTTTCATTTTGCTCTTCGCAAGTGATTGTTAATAAACGTATTACAACTGAGAAGAAAACCCAAAATATATTTTCCAATCGAACCGATAACGAAACTGAAAAGTTATTCTCTTCCCACCCTTTAGAAACATAATTTCCACCTCATATATTTCAAAATTATATAATACCTATCACATGTTTAGTTTGAAGAATAAGACGCCGTAGGGATGAGCAAACTGATTGGGAACGCCGAACGGCTGCAATTCAGGCGTGCATACGATTGGACCGAAAACCGTGGCTTTTTTCACACCCTTTTTTTTTCTTCCTCGGATGCTGGTTTCGTCGCTAGCTGCACCTCAGCCTCTTGGGCTTTTGTGCCTTCCGGGTTTTGTTTTACAGCATCCACTCCGTAACCCAGTCTGTACAGGTTCTTCACCGGTTGGTTACTGTATTCTTCGGGGGTTAGGTTAGGTTGTTTTTTGCGGTCTAGGGCCTCGCATTCTGACAATATATGTTTGTCCGTTTCTGTCCCTTTGCCACATTGTCTGCAGGAAAGTTCTCCGTTGTACAGCCCCATTTTTTGCAGCTGTCCTCTCGTTGGGCTGTGACCAGTGAGAAAGCCCGTTATTGTTTTAACTTGATCCTCACTCATCTTGAGTAGTTCTTCGCTTCGACGGTTCTATAATAAAAGTTTTCCCATGGTGCATGAGAGGGCTTCCTTCCAGCGTTCTCTTTGTTTTCGTTTGACCCAGTCCCGTATGCAGCCTCGGATGGCAGATTTTGACACTCCCGAGTGCAGCTTCTGGGAGTTGATGAGCCCTAGCTAACTCATCAGCTTTTTCGTTGCCATCGATGCCACAGTGTCCTGGGACCCACATCACAGTTATTTTATTGTGTTCTGCGAGGGCACTTTTGTTTCACACCCGTTAGATTTCGGTGTGTTTCCTATCTTCACCATGTATAAAACAAAGTTATAACCAATATGGTTCTGATGGGTAAACAGAAAATACATGAAACAACTGATATACCTTCCTTATATGTTATTAGATGAAAGCTATGTACACGGAATCACAAACACAATTTCAAAGCACTATTCACAAATCATTGAAAACAACAAAGGCTTTGTAAGGAATCCCATTTAGGTCTGCTTAGAAAAATGGATTGGAAGTTTCATCAGGATCGGCCCATTGGATCAGGAGAACAGTTCATTGAAACAGTAAACTTTTTGTTTTTTGAGGTTATATTGAATGGGACGAATTCTTGTCTGAATAATTTCGGTAATTTCACTGTAAACATCTCTATATTCCATTCATTACTATTCATCAACTCATATTAACAACAATATCTCGAAGAACGTTATTCCAAAATTTAACTTATTTGAATTAGTATGTTGTTTCCGATTGGCAAAACTCAGAAACATACTCCATTTTATATACAGTGTGACACACTTGAGATGAAGACACCCCTGTATTTTAGTCATTTTTGAAAGCAGAGATTTGATTTTTTGTACAGCCGTAGACCTTCATGGGCCGCACTTTTCGCAAACTCAGCCCGAGGGACAGCCTTGAACCCAGCCTACTGCGACCCCGCGAAAAGGGAAAATTCTCGATATTTTGCTTCGCGTTGGAGATACCGAAAAAAGTTATTTGAAAAAGTTGCTTGGAAATCGAATTTCAAAGCAAAATTCAAACTTAATTTTTTTTGTAATTTTCAATTAATGGTTCTGATTAAGAATTTACGAAAACAATAAATTCGTCATAATGTAGGAATAAGAATGACAAACCTAATATTCATTAAGAAAAAATTCAAATTTTGATTATTAGTTGTTACTAAAAAGCCACAGAGACGATAAAATCGGTCAAAATTAAATGACAATTAATGAAAAACTATTTATTGAACCGAATTCGAACAGGAAATGAAATAAACACTTATATTGGAAGTCAGTTTCAAATATTGTCTTTCTCAACTGGTCCGCCCTCAATTCTGATACATTTTTCAATTATTTTTTCTATTATTATTGGCCACTCTCCTAAGTTCTGGAATACTTATTTCACGGCAGGCTTGCCTTATTCTCCCACAAAGTTCTTGTCGATGTCGTGGCCTAGACTTGACAGTTCCCCAGAAGTAAAAATCCATTGGTGTTATGTCAGGAGAGCGAGGAGGCCATTGTTCATATGGGCTATTTCTACCAATCCAACGTAATGGAAAACCACTCTCGAACCATCCAAGAATTATGAACAGAAGCTCCGTCTAGCTGAACGTACATCTCTTGTCGCACCTTGAGGGGTAGATTTTCAATGATTTCCCATAATCATTATAAAAAAAATCAATATTCGTTCAGGTTAATGGTATTATTGAAGAAAAACGGTCCAATTATTCTGTCGCCTAAAATACCACACCATACATCAACTCTTTAGAGTATTGGTCCTTACAGTTTATAACCCAGTGGGGATTTTCGGTAGACCAGTATCTGCAATTTTGAGCAGATATTATTCAATTGGTAGTGAACATAGCCTCATCAGTGAACAAAAATGTTCTTAGGAAATTTCTATCATTTAAAAAATTTCCTTGGTCCCAATAGCAGTAATCTAATCGTTTATATTCGTCACCTTCTTTCAATGTGTGCAAGAACTTTGGTTTAAAAGGTTTGATTTTATGACGAACGAGACATCTTCTGATTTTCTCTCTACTCATATTTAATTGCTCAGACCTTTCACGCAAACTAATTTTGGGATTGGCACGAACTGAAGCTAAGATATTATCATCAACATGGTACCTTCGATTTCGATGTGGATTGTCAATAGCTGGACGATTCTTTGATACACTTCCGGTTTGAGGAAAAAGTTTATTCACGGAGGCTGCCGTCCATGCCGAATACGATTTCGTTGCGGATGTTCTCGTAAACTAAGACGTTCAATGGGCATTTTGTTACTGTTTTTGACGCATTTACTTTCAAACTGACCTTTGGTATAAATAGTTCATTTGTTTCCATGACACTCTAACCCAAATTGAAAACTGTTGAAACGCAAAATATGAGACTTCTTTGAAACATTGAGAATGACGATTTTCCATCCAAAATTAGGCGAATGGTATTATTCGCAACCAATCATATTCAACAGAAAACTGAAAAATTCCTCAAAATTGGAGACAGGCTAGTAAAGGAGACTAAATTCGATTAACTTACATTTGATAAAATAATAATTTTCAATTTTAGTTATTTCAAGTTATTTCCATTGATTTTAACTATTTTATCATTTCTGAAGCTTCTTATTCAGAACCATTAATTGAAAATCGTACTTGAACATGAAAATTACAAAAAAATTCAAAATTCGAATTTTGCGTTGAATTAAGTATTCCAGAACTTAAGAGAGGCCAATAATAATAGAAAAATAATTGAAACATGTATCAGAATTGAGGGCGGACCAGTTGAGAGAGACAATATTCGAAACTGACTTCCACTATTAGTGTTTATTTCATTTCCTGTTCGAATACGGTTCAATAAATAGTTTTTTCTACGACAACCTCGATAAATGTTCATTTTATAACCGTAACTTCAATCATAAACAAGCACATTTTGTACAGAATTCCATTTTTGCATCGGTTGCTAGGCAAGTTGCTAAGCAACAAATGCGAAATGGAATATTTCGTGTTAGGTCTAGGTTCACTCTAAAATCACGACGACTACGGCTTGTCAAATAATGACGTCCAGCGACAAATTGATGAAATGTCAGCAGATCGTTTCTGTCAAAGTTTTAGTAGGTAACGAGTAATTTCATAGTTGTTTTCTATAAAAACTATTAATTAAAATGGAAACTGATAGTGATATTGACTTAGATTTGACACCTCCGAACATAATAGAAGCAGCGAAGGTAACAACAATGAATTTATTACCGGAAACGTCGAAGAGTATGTATCAACGCGCTTATAACCTTTTTTTGGAATGGAAGGTAGATCAAAAGACAAAATCGTTTTCCGAGAACGTTTTAATGGCTTATTTTGGCGATTTAGCCAAAAAATTTAAAAGTTCCACTTTGTGGTCACACTTCTCAATGCTGAGAACGACTCTTAGTATCTATAATGATATAGATATTGCCAAATATTTGAAACTGAAAGCATTCTTCAAGCGGCAGTCTAACGGCTACAAACCCAAAAAGTCAAAGTCAAAGATCTTTACAGCAAATGACATCGATAATTTCATTGAACAGGCTCCAGATGAAATATATTTGGCAACAAAAGTAAGTTTTATATTTCCATTTGTTGAAAAATATGTTTAAGTAAACTAATTTACATTGTAGGTTGCATTAGTTATGGGAGTAATGGGTGCATTACATCAAATGAAAATTACTCATTTCAATGATCTTGGTTCAGCTATTTTAGTAACAATACCAGACAGTAAAACCAAAATAGTACGAAATTTTACTGTAACTGGCAAATTCTACGAAATTTATAAAAAATACGCAAATCTTCGCCCTCAAAATGCTAATGGTCTATGGTTTTCCATTAATTATCCAAAAGGAAAGTGTACCATTCAGAGAATAGGTCTGAATAAGTTTGGAGCTATGGGAAAAGACATTGCCAAGTATTTAAAATTGCCAAATTACTAATTATATACTGGGCACTGCTTTCGCCGATCCTCCGCAACAATTCTTGTTGATGCTGGAGGTGACATAACCACTTTAAAACGCCACGGTGGCTGGAAATCTACTACAGTCGCTGAGGGATATATTGATGAATCGAAGAAAAGTAAGCCTGACATAGCAAATAAAATTACAAATGCAATACAGAACATACCATCAGGCATACCAACGAATTTAGAAATGGAAAATCGCGAGAAGCCGTCTACTTCAACGTCGACAAATTATCAATTTCGAAAAGAATTAAGTATTCAGCAATCAAGTTCTCCAAATATGATATTCAATAATTGCACATTCAACTTTAATTAGATACATACATACATTTATAGGCTTCTATTTCTGTGTACCTATTAGAAATAGCAATAATGAAAATGTTTACATATTTCTTCAATTTATATTTTAATTCTGATAGAAAGCCCATAGCGGCGAATTCGGAGTAATGAAATATCATCAGTTTATTTCTTTCAAAGTTTTTGCAATGTATGCGTGTATTAAACGTGAACGATATGTTGTCATAGAAAAAGTATAGTATGCAACTCGCAACAAAATGGTTATTTTGCACTCGTATGAATTGCAGCACTTGCCTTCGGCTCGTGCTGCAAATTTCATACTCGTGCAAAATGGGCATCATTTTGTGCTCATTGCATAATATACTATTTCATTAATTGTCATTTAATTTTGACCGATTTTATCGTCTCTGTGGCTTTTTAGTAACAACTGATAATCAAAATTTGAATTTTTTCATAATGAATATTAGGTTTTTTATTCTTATTCCTACATTATGACGAATTTATTGTTTTCGTAGCTTCTTATACAGAACCAATAATTGAAAATCGGACTTGAATATGAAAATTACAAAAAAAAAAAAAGAATTTTGCGTTGAAATTCGGCATGTAGGGTCAAAATCGATTTCTGAGCAACTTTTTCAAATAACTTTTTTCGGTATCTCCAACGCGAAGCAAAATATGAGAATTTGTCCTTTTCGCGGGATCGCAGTACGCTGGGTTTGAGGCTGTCACTCGGGCTGAGTATTGCGAAAAGTGCGGCCGATGAAGGTCTACGTCTGTACCGAAAATCAAATCTCTGCTTTCAAAAATGACTAAAATACAGGGGTGTCTTCATCTTAGATCTTCATCTAGATTATTCGATTTAGAAAAAAAGTCGAATCATATTTTGACTTCACTAATATAACAGCCAAACCTGTCAAATGAATTTCCAGATGGAGGTTTCCCCATACATTTTCACTTCTTTGTGTAAAACAACCCCGGTAGTGACATGCTAAAATGACTGGACTATCCCGTAAACCGTGGATCCCATCCCGTTCGGTGGGTAAGAGAGTCGACTAAGCGGCTAAGTGGCCCATTACTGGAATCCCTCGGCAGTTGGTTGGTCGGTGTCCCTCTTCTTCTTCTTAGCTTGTACCGTACCGTCCTTCCGTTCGGATGATTCGCCATAACAGACAACTCAATTATCTCTACGGAATCCATTTTAACAAAGGTTACGAACTCGTGCCTTAGCTCTACGTCGATTACACAAAGTTGGTTACGGTGCGAAGAAAAACGCAGAAAACATTTTATTTCGGTCCATAATGTCATTGGTTTTTCAATTTTTTTCAATACCTGTAACAATTTTATTGCATGGTTATTATCGGATAAGGTCCACAATCACTATGATCTGCTTTTCTCGTAAAAGTCAAACCAATTTGGACAGCTTTAATCAAAGCACAATCTTCAGTATCTATATTTGAAGTAAAAAAGTGGTCGATTTTTAACCAACTAAAAAAAATATAAAAAAAGGATTCATACTAAATTATTCGTAGGATAAAAGTGAGTCAGACATGAAGACCATTGAAAGTGCGATAAACGGAACAATAAGATTATACCGGGTGTCCCAGTATACCTGTTCCAATGGATTATCTCAGCCATTTCGAAAGATACAAATTTGAAAATTCCATGATCTCCAATTCGTTCAAGGAACCTTCAACTGAGAGAAAAAAAATTGAAAGTCACTTCCGGTTTGACGGAAGTACTCTGACTTTTTTATTTCAAATAGCACCCTGTATATTTTTTGCAATTTTTTATTTCTACTCAAAATTATCTTTCCAACGATGTATCACACTTTGTATTTTACATTTGATTTGATGGAGAAAACGTCAATTGAAATTTCAAATTGAAAGAATTGCAGTAGGCTACGATATTTTGTGTAATCTTGATTTTGACTTCAATAATAATTGATAATTCATGAACAATTTTGCATTCGAGATGATGAAGAGAACGTCAAATTTCAAATTATTAGAATTGTAGTAGAACTGGAAGAATTAATAATTCTTAAATGAAACCCCATGGAAACTTTGAATACATTTGTTTATAACTTTGACAATTAATAATTCTCAATAGTTGTGTGCGTATCAGAGAAACCAACATTCAAGAATGAATAACCGTGAAAATGATGATAACTTCACTAATCAAGAGAAATTGGATATGATACTGATTTATGGAAAATGCGAAAATAATCGTAGGGTTGCCCTACGTGCATACAGAGAGAAATACCCTGATAGACGAATGCCAAGCGCTATGTATTTCACACACTTGGCTTCGAATTTGGCAACAAGTGGATAATTTCATAGAAAGCGTACTGTCTTTAAAAGAAAAAATGCTACGGGCGAAGATTACACAAAATATCATAGCCTACTACAATTCTTTCAATTTGAAATTTCAATTGACGTTTTCTCCATCAAATCGAATGTAAAATACAAAGTGTGATACATCGTTGGAAAGATAATTTTGAGTAGAAATAAAAAATTGCAAAAAATATACAGGGTGCTATTTGAAATTAAAAAGTCAAAGTCAAACCGGAAGTGACTGTCAATTTTTGTTTTTCTCAGTTGAAGGTTCCTTGAACGAATTGGAGATCATGAAATTTTCAAATTTTTATCTTTCGAAATGGCTGAGATAATCCATTGGAACAGGTATACTGGGACACCCGGTATATCAAAGAACGCCGCACGGAAACATATGGGAAATTGGCTGAAATTGTATTATGTTATAGTAGGATGAGTCATTAGAAAAGAGTGTGAGTTCAAATGATTTTGTATGTTTAGTTTCTGAGATATAAGCGGCCAAAGTTCGTAAAAATGTCGTATTGGGGTAGGATTGACAAAGAAAAAAACAGTTTTTTAGTCGAAATAAGACAAAGTAGGGATGAAAATGTATTGATCGGAACTGATAAACATGTATCTTATTGATGATAGTACATTAGGGTGTATATGGGCATAGGCAAAAAAATCATTTTTCCGGATTTTTTTTCCAGCACTATTTCAAAACCAACAAGTTATATTTTGTTAAGATATCATAGTTTCAGTCTACTGTAGGCGAAAAAACGTGTTTTGTTTCTTAATGACTCTCTCTGTCTGAAATATATAAATATATATTTTTTATTTTATTTTCGAGTATACCCCTATACTGAAAACAATTGACAGATCGTTTTTGATTACACAAAAAGGAATTAATTGCTAATACCCATTGAATAAAAGATAGAGTAACATTCTGATGAACTCAATTGTTCTATATTACCTTTCATTTAGATAAAGGGTGCGTTACATTTTTTTTTAGGTCATTTACAATGTTTTTATTGAATATCTAGAAATCTGTTCCGTTAATTTGGACCATATTTTACTCACAATATTTTGAAAATGTTGACTATCATATTATCAACTTTGTATGTTGCTTTTCTAAGATATGCATTTTTGAAGTTTATGGTATTACGATATATGGGGTAACCTATCGATTAAACAACATTTTATGGAACCTTTCGACACATTCAATTCTATTATAAAACTTTTCGAATAAATTATTTGATAATATAAACAACACAAACCAACTCAACAACAATTTGGAATTCAACAGTATAGACTCAAAAAATCGAATTATGAATAACGACCTAACATAAAAAGTCAATTAATATTATGGAAATTATAATATAACAAATCGAAATTGAAACTAATTAGTTATAAACAACTTAATCAACAATTTACATAATGGAACTCTCAAAAAACAAACAATAAACAAAACCCAAATTCAAATAAAATTATTAATATTGTTATTGATTGGTCTATTTGCGCAATCTAAAACATTTCTCAATAGTTTATGGCTAGGGTACTTTATTGTTTCTATTTGAAATTGATATGGTAAACCTGAACCTGGACTATTACGCTGCCGTATAGCGTCCAGATTTAGGAATGCTATAAAGTATCAACTGTGGATATCCTTTAGTATTATTCCTGATGCACCTGCAAATGAACGTATTCTAGGCTACCTGCAAAAGTGAAGCAAGAACAGTGGGATGCTGTTCCCATATTTGCAGCGTACGGTACCTAGGATATGCTCGTCATCAAGAAACAATAAAGTACCCTAGCCATGAACTAGTACAATGTTTTAGATTGCGCAAATAGACCAATAAATTACAATATTGATAATATTATTTGCATTTAGGTTTTGTTTGAGTGTTCAATTATGTAAATTGTTGTTTATAACTAATTAGTTTCAGTTTCGATTTAGAGGTCACTAGTACAATACACTTTAAGACTTTCACTTCTTAAGGGTTCACTAAAGCACGACGCGTGTTTCGCTATACAATAGCTTCATCAGGTTCATTTCGATTTGTTATATTATAATTTCCATAATGTTAATTGCACTTTATATCTTTGAGATATGTGTTTTCGTTAAAAAGAACGGAATCATGTTTTGTAAAAATAAGGATCTACACCAGTATAATACCCGAAATAAAAATGATCTGCATCTGCCCAAGAGCCGTGTGAATATCACATATAACGCTCCTGAACGAATTGGCCCGAAAATTTTCAACCATATACACTACACTACACACATCATAAAAAATATTGAAGGTGAAAAGACGTTCAAATATCAGTTGAAAAGCTATCTAACAAACTTATGTCCATATAACATGAATGAATTTTTCATTGAAAAGCAGTGATTTTCTTTTTTGTCTTTTCTTTTATTTTGAACAGATTTGACAATATTTTATTTGTCTTTTTATATATGTATTAGTAATTAGTAATTCTACTCGCCTATATACACTTCTACACTGACTTTTTCTTATACAATGTATATTGTCCAAAAAGAAATAAAAAACTTTTGACTCTGACTTTTTATGTTAGAAGTCGTTATTTATAATTCGATTTTTTTTTTAGTCTATACTGTTGAGTTCCAAATTGTTGTTGAGTGTGGTTTGTGTTGTTTATAGTATCAAATAATTGATGTCGAAAAGTTTTATATCGGAATTGAATGTGTCGAAAGGTTCCATAAAATTTTGTTCGAAAGGATAGGTTACCCCATATATCGTAATACCGTAAACTTCAAAAAGGCATATCTTAGAAACGCAACATACAAAGTTGATAAACTATCGTATATGATAGTCAACATAACAACATTTTCAAAATATTGGGAGTAAAATATGGTCCAAATTAACGGAACAGTTTTCTAGATATTCAATAAAAACATTGTAAATCACCTAATAAAAAATGTAACGCACCCTTTATCTAAATGAAAGGTAATATTGAACAATTGAGTTCATCAGAATATTACTCTATCTTTTATTCAATGGGTAGTAGCAATTAATTCGTTTTTGTGTAATCAAAAACGATCTGTCAATTGTTTTCAGTATAAAATTAAAAAAAATATATATTTCAAACAGAGAGAGTCATCAAGAAACAAAACACGTTTTTTGGCCTACAACAGACTGAAACTATGATATCTTAACAAAATATAACTTGTTGGTTTTGAAATAGTGCTGGAAAAAAATCCGGAAAAACGATTTTTTTGACTATGCCCCGTATACACCCTAATGTACTAGCATCAATAAGATTATGATAGAACATGTTTATGAGTTCCGATCAATACATTTTCATACTTTGTCTTATTTCGACTAAAAAAACAGTTTTTTTCTTTGTCAATCCTACCCCAATACGACGTTTTTACGAACTTTGGCCGCTTATATCTCAGAAACTAAACATACAAAATCATTTGAACTCACATTTTTTTCTAATGACCCATCCTACTATAACATATTGAAATTTCAGCCAATTCGACCGAGAGCTAATTTCCCATATGTTTTCGTGCGGGGTTCTTTAGGAGAAAAATGGCTAATGTATTATTTTTCTCCAAGTTATTGCATAATTAAGTGGATAATCCTTAATCCCCACTTGTTGTCAAAAATTTGTCTAAACTGAAATAAATTTTCAATAATGGAAGAAGGAATATATTTCTTTTTCCTTAAGCTCCGCTATACAAAATTTCAGGAAAAAAGAAAAAGAAAGTTATCCCTAGAAATACATCTGGATTGTAACAAATAAGAAGTGTGAATGTAAATTAAAATCCAATTTGTGACTTTTTGACAGGACAGTCATGTGTATCCTAATTTAAAAGAGGAATTCTTAATGTTGTTTCAGTATTACTCATCGTGTTATCTTAAGAAGGTTAGGTGATTTTGTTTTAAATATTTTGTTGAAAGATAACTTAATAAATACATTGAAAATTTATTTATTTAACGTCGGCCTATTTTTGCGACTAGGGCTCCTCTGGTATTTCCAATCAGAGGAACCGCCATCTTAACGTCCCCTCCGAAGGACGGCATATCTCGTGCTCATTGATATGACGCCTGCAGATCTGAATATGCTTTTACACTGCAGTTATTCGGGGCTTTTTAACGCTAGTCTTCCCTGGCAGGTCACCCATCCAAGTATTAATCGCTCCCGATCTTGCTTGACTTTAGGTATCGATAAGACTCTCGTCAACCTGACCAGCCGGTCGGTTCCCATGGTTTCAACAAACAAAAATCATGAAAATATTACCGAATAAGAAATACTTTTTTCCTGCAATTTAAAAAATTCCATGATATGATAGTTCTTGCATATGCAGGCTGATTTATGCGGAAAATAAAATGGTGTAGGTACTCGTCTTCCACCTGGGAAATCATTTGCAGAATTTTAGAGCAATCCGAAATTTATTTTGCATCAAAACCTCCAACGATACGCATTTTGTTTGCTGGGGATAATCTACCAACGAATTTCCCGTACGTTGTGGTAAATCATCCTGTACATATATTCGTTCTAGTGTTTAGTGTCTTCCTTCATGATATTCGACCAATATACTTACAGTTTTTCTAGAAAAAAACAGATAATAGTTTTTTTTAGAATTTTTTATAATTTGTTATTTATTCTATTGGTTCTACCATTATTGTTTCGAAAATTATTGAAAATAATCTTTCGGTTTATAGAATATGTCTCAATTTAAAAAATAGAAATATCCTCGAAAAATGAAAGTTTCATGTAAAAAAATAGCTAAAATTATTATCAATTCTGTGAGAGTAATTTCGTCTTACGCACCCTGTATGAAGTCATAAAAACAAAATCGCATCGTCTCGGTGTTTCAGGGAAACGACCGGATTAAAATGTTATTTATCGCGGACACAAAAATCGTAAATTATACCAACCCATTGCGAAGTTGTGTTTATATTTAAAGCAAGATCGACTCGAAAATAAATCATTTTGTAGAAAGTTGGAGCGCAATATAAATAACGCGTTTCATTGGGACAAGAACGCTGAGAGTATTCCGAGTATTGTTGGAAGAATTCCAGCGAGCACCTAGAAACGAGATTGGAAAAAAAATTATGCAGAAACTATATACCGGAGATAGTTCCATGTAATAACGAACTAGTAGTCAAACTCGATCTGATACAGTTCAGTGATAATTCTCAAGAATTCAGACACTGTAAGTATGGCAGTGGCGTTGCAGAATTGTGACTACCTCGTACGTGACAAAAATGGTAAACATGGAAGTTATTCAGAAGTCAAAAATTGGGATATCAAGACATTTCGCCCAATAGGTCAAAGGTATAAATAAGTAAATTCCATAAAAGTGACCCTTTCTCCCCATTCATGACCTAAAGCTAACTATCAGGGAACAAAAGAAAATCGTTCCGAATGCGATCTGATCTCATGTCTAGCTCGTTCCTGCTCACAATTCTTGCTATGCTCATGTGTCCTGTCCCAACATTTATGCTGTCCAGTGTATTATTCAGTCTGAAGACACCAACAAGCCTTGCCTCGCCATGTACCACCATTGTAGGGGAAGCAATCCTAACAGTGTCTCCATGGCTGCAGTGGACAATGATTTCATTGGCCCTGCAATACTTATAAAGGCAATTCTTTGAATCTTGCCTGATTTTGTAGCGCGTCTTTGTCGTATCTTTGGCAACCACACCAAGGCGGGCTTTACTACTATATTGTACAGTGAAGTCTCCACTTTCCTTATAGGCCCTAGGTACTCTAGTTATCTTCTCGAGTGAATGTTATTACGGTGGGTTGATATTCAGTTCCTTCAAGTCTGTCCATCTTGTTACCAAGTACCCAAGGGCTTTGTGTACTTCTCTTCCAGAGACCCCAGGCAGGCTTATACTTACTTTCTTTTCACAGTACCTTCTCTGAGAGTATCTCTTAGCTTTGTTCAGTGCACTTTTATATCTGGCCAGCCAGAGTATTCTGGTAGTCCCCCCACCCGCAAGTTTGATCGAAATTGTTGATTTTTTCCTAGTTTCTTTAATTTTGTTATTTAACGTCGGCCTAAACACCGACGCCGGGGATCACACTCCCCCAACCGGAAATTTTACCGAATCCTCCGGTGTTTTCAACCAAAGCTAGGGATCTTCAACGAGCTCAACATCCATGAACTCGATATCTATCGCCATATCTCGTGCTCATTGATATGACGCCTGCAGTTTGGAATATGGTGCTACACTGCAGATATTCGGGGCTTTTTGAACGGTAGTCTTCCCTGGCAGGTATTCACTCATCCAAGCACTGGTCGCGCTCAATCTTGCTTGACTAGGTATCGATAAGACTCTCGTCAACCTGACCTACCAGCCAATTCCTCTTTTTTCCTGGTTTGTCCTTAACCTTGCAAGTTCAGCCCCTCTAAATCAACCATAGTAGCTTTTACCCGAAGAAGGAAGCTAGAGGGCCTGGGACCTCTTACCCTCCAAGGGAACAACATGCAGCTGTCGGGGGAACTTAAATATCTCGGGGTAACTCGAAATTAACATGGAACCAACAACTGGCAAAACTAACACACTAAGGGTAGCCAGACGAGCACACGGAAAAACATGAGGGGCTAAGTCCCAAAATGGTATATTGGACATACAACACTGTGATGAAACCCTGTGATCACCTATGCATCTTCGGTATGGTGAACAAAGATAACCCAAAAAATAGCCACGGTTGAGCAAGGTACAAAGACTTGCCTGCCTCAGCATAACGGGGACTATGAAAACAACACCAACAGCAGCAATGGAAGCACTACTGGACCTTCCATAATCATGGGGGAGGCAAGATTGGCAAGGCTACAAAATACGAGCAACAGATCGGATCACAAGATGAAGGAAATTGTGGGAGGCAACATTCTTGAAATGAAACCAACGGACCGCACAACTCCTAGATACTTCTTGACACGAACTTCGAGGTGATCATACAAGACCGAAGACAATAGACAGACGACACCATCAAGAGAGGATCTGGTACACAGGCGGATCCAAGACCAAGGAAGGAACTGGTGCTGGTATATATAGTGAGGGAAGAAACTTCCAAATGAGCACCTCACTGGGAATATTCGCAATCTTGCAATGCGTGAGAGAAAACAACATGAGGGAAGTGCGCAACACACGAATCAAAATATGCACAGACAGCCAGGGCGTCACTGAAGGTTCTCACGAACCCAAAAGTGACATCAAGACTGGCATGGGAATGCCGAGAAGACAAAATAACTTCCAGGACACCGTGGCATCGAGGGCAACGAAAAATCTGATAAACTAGCTAGGACGGGATCATCAACTCCATATATTGGCCCAGAGCCTGCACTCGGAGTGACAAAATCGGCCATCCGAGGCTGCATACGGGACTTGGTCAAACGAAAACAAAGAGAGCGCTGGAAGGAAGCCCCTCTCATGAATACATTTATTATAGAACCGACGAAACTAAGAACTGAAGAACTACTCAGGATGAGTAGGAACCAAGTCAGAACAATAACGGCCTTCTCACTGGTCACAGCCCAATGAGAGGACACCTGCACAAAATGAGGCTGTACAACGGAGAACTTTTCTGCAAACAATGTGGCAAAGGGACAGAAACGGCCAAACATATATTGTCAGAATTTGAGGCACTCGACCGCAAAGGACAAGCAATATTCGGACAGCCAAGGCTAACCCCCAAAGAATACAGTAGCCAACCGGTGAAGAACCTGTACAGACTGGTACAGGGGACTAGAGTTACGGAGTGGGTGCTGTAAAACAAAAACCGGAAGGCACAAAAAGCCCAAGAGGCTGAGGTGCAGCTGGCGATGAGACCAACATCCGAGGGAAAAAAACCTTGCAAGTTCAGCGTTACATCAGGGCACGTTCCTGGTGGAGATACGAAATTACTCATGTTCGAGGAGGCTATTGCCATGTCAGGTACATCCCTCCTGTTTTTTGTAACAAAATTTGGTTTGTTACCTACGATCAGTATGTCGCTACTGCCCCAGACGGTGTGGTGCGAGTTGGCATCGCAGCCGATTACCAACTGCAATTTTTTTTGCCTGCAGTTCCTTACCACAGCCTCCGTGGATGGTGGTTCAAGATCATCTGAAGAAAAATAAGCCGTTGCGAGAATTACCTTCCTTGACCCACTATCTTCCCTGGTCCTTATCTTCACCGAGTTATCTAGGATTAACGGAAGTATTGATTTTTATTAATATGCAGGTTCGGAGGTCTCAGTTGATCTATTATATACTAGCTCTCCACTAACCCCTCCCATACCTCTTATTTTTCCATGTCTAATCGATGGTTTCTGCATAAGGGCAACTTCGAACTCCCTCAAGTATTGCAGTAGAGCTGGAGGTTCATCCCCCTTATATTTCGTTGGTTTAATCTAGTTTCCATGGGTAAACGGGAAAGGGTTGGTTCAGCCCTGTGGTTTCTCCTGCCTAGGGCTAAGACTGGTTATTCCAAAATTTCGCACACGTTTTCGGGATGCCCTTTTGCGTCACCGTTTCTTTTAATACCAACTTGCCATTCATTCCTAACGGTGCTCACATCTTGGATATTATAGATAGGTTAGTCGAGTACCGCCTGTGCAGCCTAAACCACGTGGATGTTAGGGCTTTGAGGGTGCAGTCTACCCTTACATTCGAAACCCGTCGAATCAATTTATCGAGAATAATTTTTTGTCGCGCGTTTTTCGAAACGACTACAATCTTCAAACATTCGAGAAGAATGATAATAAATATGTTCTTTCTCAACCACCCACCCGTATGATGTTCTTTCAAGAACGTCATAGGGCTTTACTTTTCCAACATGGCTACCACAATTTTCGCACGAACATTATAGGACAATTACGAATGAACATTGCGTCCATGAAAAATATGAAAGAATGAAAATTGTGGCATTTCAGACATTTTTGAATTATAGAAAAAAAACATCTTCGAGCAGGATTCGAACCTACGTCCTCTTGATCTCTAATCATACACTGAGTTATCGAAGACACAGGGCTCCGTTTGCGATTCGAGATACCGCTTTTTCCTAGAATTTAATGTTAGTTGTGTGCGTTACGAAGGTGGAATGGATATCAAGAACTTATCAATGGCCATCAAGACCAATTTTACCTTTTCGTAACGTCACGGTGGATTGACGGCTTCAGTCAAGGGTCAGGTGCTGATCTCTGACCACTGAATAAGATTTTTGGCAAAGGCAAAGGCGGACGGGCCTCGTGTCTTTGATAGCTCAGTTGGTAGAGCGTATGACTAGAGATCTAGAGGACGCAGATTCGAATCCTGCTAGAATATAGTTTTTTTTTTAATAATTTTGAAATTCGTCTGAAATGCCACAATTTTCCTTCTTTCATATTTTTCGGGCAACCTTTCGTGGAGCCAAAACTTAAAAAAAAGACACCTGACATTGTCCGACTTCATTTAAATGAAGTAGAAATTGCAAAATGCTTAATATAATGGAGTGCGCTACTGTACTCGCAAGTTCCTGTGGCAATTTAAATTCCCTGGATAATAAATTATTTATTGCATTTTATTCAGTTAACAAGCCCGATAGTTACCAGTTAATGTTTACAGACAAATCAATAATAATAATTGCTATAATAAGATAATTCTTAGTTGTGGAAGTCGCGATAGAAGTTTTTTGTTATTTAATATTCCTTTAATTGGGCCTCAAATTGTACTGAAATGTTTCAATTCCTTGTAATTGAAGAAATATTACATGCGGATTTTTTTCTGCGATGTAGAAATTTTCATTATTGTTACTCAATATCAGCTATAAAACACGTTTTTTTGTCGCCTGCCAAATTACGAAAATAATAGAAATGAGTGGTTTGAAAAATAATAAACCGATTATTTTAACTTCAAAATTTTTGGTAAAATGACTTATTTTGAGAACACCATATATATATTTTTGTCACCACTAGCATTAAAATTTTTCGATATCGACATTTTAATGTCGAGAAATCACTTATCTAATAATTTCATAATTCAGAAAATGCCCCCTTCAAATTTCCATTGAGGGATATATCATTAATACCTAATAAGAAGTTTCAATGAAAAATAGTTGAGTTGGATTCGACAATAATTTTGGCTGACTGAATGTACGTTCATTTTTCTGCAACCCCCAAAGTAACGGATCAATTTGAACAATGAACGTCATTGAATTCGAATTGATGCCTACTAATGAGACGCTCTATTTGTCTGAGCGAAATATAGTGATTACTTTTGATTTAAAAAAAATTTGTGATTACGTGAATGTTAAACTTCATAAAGATGAAATTTTTCGCTATTATTTGTATAAAAAGTAAATTTAAAAATAAAAAAACCCGACTGCGTAAAAAGTTAACTTTAAAGAAGATGACCAGAAAAAATTGCCAGAAAATTATGTTTCAAGAGGTTAACTATTAAACTTAATACTGTCAACTATCACACAGTCGAAGGCATCTTCTTTAATTTAATCATAATTTTGGAAATTTAAAAAACCTTAAAAAATTTCCTAAAAAAAAAATTAAGGAATCAAAAATTTTAGGTTATAAAAAACAAAACCCCAAAATTTTTATTATTTTAGTTAAAAATTTTACTTGTTGAAAGTTGTTATAAAAACCCTGATAATTGTACTAAAAACTTGGATTTTTTTACTACTTAAAAGCTTTAAAAAAGATCCCCGTTGGATTTTTTTTATTTTTTATTTTACACTTTTTTGCAATTATCCCTATTAATTTGTTGTTATTGCTAAAAACAAAATTGTTATAAACAAATGCATTGTTTATAAGATTTTCAAACATTTTTTTGGCAGTTTAATCCATAAAGAAAGTAATGATTTTTAAGAAAAAAAATAGTTAAACAAACATTTATTGGTAAAAAACGCCTTTGTTGATAAACAATTTTTTTGGTTGCTAAATATCAATATTAAGGAAACGTTTTTTTTTAATCATTATTTATATTGCTCTCTAATACTATGGAAGATTTTTTTTTCTTTTTATTTGTTTATTAAATGAACAATTTGTTATAAACAAATGAATTTTTCGGTTATATTGTTTTTTAAATACTTCCAAAAATACTGAAATCAACCATGTATCGTTTGTCATGAAATAATATCGTGCTGGTTATACTTCTTTCTTTTGATTTGAGTCAGATTACATAGAAATATTAAAAGCGTTCAGAGAGATTTGAACTCTTCTCTAATTTTTGATTGTAGTGTTTGAGGTTTATAGAAACATAGAAATGTTGTTTATATTTTCCAGACCTATTTTTTCTGATACATGATTCGTTAGCTGCATTGATGACTTTTTCAGAATCAATAATTAAATGCTGAAATCTATCTTTACGACTGCCCTCGCTATCGGGTTTATTTGTCTGTGAGAGGTACCGCGATTTTGGTGGATGCGGACCCACTGAATTTTACATTAAAAAACTTGAAAAAATAACATGTCTGGTTGAAGTGCTATATAAAAATATCCTCATTCCTTTCTTGAATAAAAATCGTAGGAAAATATTTGTTTAAAAATTAAAACGATATTTGGAGGTGGAGGGGGTTTGCTTCATTCACATTATGGAAAAATTGCTGAAATAACTTTTAACTTTACGAGATTTTCAAAATGTTTTCCGAAGAATTTTAAAAGATTTTAATGATATGATGCCACAAAAAAAGGGCACAAAAACTCATCAGTTCAACTATTATCTTTATAAAATATCGAACCCGCCATTCCTGTACAGAATGGCTTTTATCGTACAATGACAAGGATGTATTTCATCGTGTAATAGATCGCTCTTTCGTTGAACGTGTTACCATTTGTAAATATACATTTCAAAATAGTCTGAAAAAGAAGCTGAAACAAAGCGTACCCAAGTCGATGATCCCTGTGGGTGAGCACTGTTGCCAATCCCTTTCAGCCGTTCACAAGATATCAGCAAATTTCATTTAAAACTGGGTATAACCTTTCGCCTCGGATGATTTTTTTAATAAACAAATTCGTGTATATACCAGTTTAAATAATATATTTCATACTAAACCTTCCATTCCACTGTGTATATACTTATTGATTGCACATTAAACGCTTAAATTCAGTACCTGAAACTCGTTATTTTCCATTCAAAATTATGTCTTAATTTTAACGATTTTCCCATTGCCATATTGTCGAAAAAATTAGTTTCGGGAATTATTTTTCTATTCAAAATGTGTACCAATTTATGGAAGGTTTGTATGTTAATTGAAAATACTATTTTTGAACTCATTTATTTTGGAATGTTGAACTTGGCGACTCACATAAATATTTGAACTTTTCGGTAGGGGATTATTTTTTTAAAACAAATTAATTCGAGGTTTTCTACTTTCCCGTTTTGTAACATAACTGAAATTGGAAAAATCTTGAGAAGCACTGGACTCTTACAGAAACTAAATATGCTATTGAAAGGGAGAAGATAACTCATTTGAATTTTAAAATAATGATTATTTCAACGCCTCAAAGTGTCCGAATCCTCTAGATGATGGCACAATTATTTTGCGAATAACATTCAACCATTTGTGGGACTTCAGATTTTTTTTCTGCCGAGAATGAAATGATTAGAACAATCCTGTACATCAAATCAAATACTCATGCTTTTGATAAAATCAGCATTGAAATGATGTCTAATTATTTTTCCAATAATATGCTATATTAACAATTTTTGCGTACAAAATATTGTTTATTCGGGTTTCCGAAAACTGAACAGTTTTACTGGATAATTCCAATGCGTTTGGCAGAATCAATCATAGATTACTTTAGTCATTTTACACTCCATCTGTTTTTCTGTTGAAGCAATAAAACTCCTAGAGATATATCTTATGAAACACCTTCAGTCAGTTCTTATTGATGAGTGTCACTCGATCTTTTAGTGGAGAACGGTGTTCCACAAAGCTCTATATTAGGACCAGTTTTATTCATTCTGTATAGTATATATATTCTTAGTTGATAAAACATAATAGGATTTGCGCTTTGATCGAAAATGCCGACCATAGGCGGACATTTATTCTTTTATAGTTTAACCATTTTCAATTGCAGAAGCTGTTTTTATAAGGAGCAAATCAAAAACTCACTTATTCGAGCGTATATGCGAAGTAACGGAACGAAAAATAATGTGTACTACTCGTAAACATTCTCCGTCGCCGAACGGAAGATCAAAAGAGCCGAAAGTCAACGTGGGGGACCAGAAAAATTATTCCACTTCGGCAATCAACATGAAATTCTCGATAACTGGTGTGATTTTCATGAACGCACATCTTGGGGTTCTGACTTTACGAGGGGTGTATAGAAATGACGTTGCCCGATAAAAAATCATTTTCTCAAAAACTGTACGGGTGACAAGAAAAACGATTTCACTACAGTAATCAACATGACATTCTCTATAATTTGTATGATTTTCATGAACGCACATCTTAAGATTGTAAAAAATTTACGATGCCCAATGAAAAAATTATTTTCTCAAAAACACTATGAGTGACAGAAACATTTCTGTAGAAAAGTGACGTCATCTTATAATGTCCCTTTCATAATATGAATTGACATGATTCCAAGTTTCATATCGACTGATATCACGATGATATCGATAGCTGTTGAATTCCAATCCCATGTGTATGTTGAATATTTCCAGCCACATATTTTTAGTCTGGGTGCTAATAAATATGTAACCCAGCCATATATTTTAATTTTCCACTATGTCAGCATGTGTGGCTGGAAATCTCTGGATAACACACCAATATGATATCTAGGTTTCACAATAGGATTCTTGACGAAATAAAACAAACCAAACCACCAAAGTTAAAAAAGGAAAAAATATCCCAAGGTCTCCATACATTTTTTTAATATTTCGATTTGTTTGTTTTCTTTTAACTTTTACTTTGAACCAGCTTATGATTTGTCATAGTTGATATTTTGTTTTGAATACATGTTTTCAGATTTTTTAAAGGTTGATTGGGAGTTAATGCTTCTTTATACTCAATGGTCAATAAAAGCTTTCATTATTATTATTAAAATGACACATTAATGATAGTTTTCTATAAATCAAAATGGTCCCATCTTCTTTGATACACAAAAGTAATGGTGGAAGCTTTTTTAAATCGATTTTTCACCTCTGTAGAATGGAGAAAATGTCACAGGGGTGAACATTCCTGAGAGACAGAGAGTATGAGAGGTTACGAGGGTTGCCTTTTATATTTCGGAAATGGCCGATAATAATATAATAATAATATATGTTTATTCTGTAGAATATCATTGTACAAGGCGATATAATAGTTAAATAAGACATTACAAACAAACATGGAGAATCCCACTAAAACCGAAGTTGTGCGTGGGTACTCTTTTGTTGCTGCAAATGCAACGTGTTTAGACAAATTCTAAAATGCAACATGTGTATATTATCTGGCCCTTGTTCAACTGTACTTGAGCATGTTAATAGGTTATAGAATAGTTGACGAGGATATAAAACTTAACTAATCTAATCCTAAATCTATAAAGTAAAGTATAAAAATAAGTATGGAGTAAGAACTCACTGTAAAAAATTTCAGTGAACAATAGAAATAAAATAAAAATGATAAAAAATAAAAACAATATAGTATTATGCTTCGGCTATGAGTAATTATTTGTAATTATATTATGTACAATATTCCTATTCAGGTCAAGCATATACCTTTTGAAAAATTTTTTCATAAGATTTATATTGTTTATTGTGCGTATATATGTCTTGTACATTTCAGGTAAGTAGTTGGATACTTTACTGCTGAGATAATTATATGTATGTTGTCCAATGTTTTTTTTTGTTATGCTGACTTGTACGTTTCCCTTAGATTTATTCCTGGTGTTATAACCATGTTCAAGATTTTGAAGTACATTTTCATTTTTGTTTTTATTTTTATTATTATTTTTATTATTAGAGATACCTCAATCACAGTAGAAAAGTGTTTCGAAAATTGTTCAAGCGCATGCAAAAGTGTATTGACCTTCATGAGAAGATTTTGAAAAACAATAAAGCCATATAACAATGACTGATTTGTGTTTTTGTTCTCTATTCCCTAAATATATAAAGGCAACCCTCGTATTAACCTGAAATTTACCCAGAAACATCTCTTGATTTAACCCTCACATTAATCACGTCCTTTTTGCGGATAGCAGTAGATATTTTGGAATGTGACTTCCGTTTTGATTAATACAAGGGACGAACCGCATAGCTCGGGGACCAATTTTATAATGGGAATAAATTCTACCTCAAAGTGATGTTTTCTGCAGGTGTTTTTGAATAAAAAAATTGGGTTTACTCCTCCCACGTTGACATACGTGACATTCTGTGTGAGTGATGATATAACAGTATTTTTATGAATTCAACTTTGAATAAGGTACGCAGAGGAAGCGATAACTTAATCGGTTTTTATGGCGATATATTGTAAGCAGAAATAATTCTGCTTAGGTAGGCAACTGCAAAACAAATTCTGTTTCGGCGTAAAAGTAAAAATTAAAAACAAAGTTGATACATATACAATGGAACGTTTCATTGCGAAATTGAATATTGAAAAGTAAGAAGGAAATTGTGGCATTGCAGACAAATATTTAAATTCTAGAAAAAAAACATGTTCGAGCAGGATTCGAACCTGCGACCTCTAGATTGCTAGTCCCATGCTGTACCAAAGACTCAGGGTTCACATCTGCATTTCGCGATACCGTTTTTTCCCAGAATTTAATGTTAGTTGTTGAAACATATAAATTAAAATATGAAATGTAAAATCAAGAACAGATTTTACCTAGCGCCGACGTCGCCGAATTTTCCGACTTCAGTCATTATACAAGAAACAGTGGCGTACAATGATTTGTCATAACAAGTCTCTGGGACGCCACTGGATTTAATAATTGTATCTTAATTACATCGAAAGAAGTCCCTTATTACCGCAAATAAGCATGACAAGTTTTATCGAACTCAGCTAATAGGTTTTTGAGTAATTGATTTTTCTAAAAACTTTGAAACCCTGTATTTCGAAAACAAAGCAAGTGAGGACACATGCTTATGGGAAGAAACGTATTTTTACCAAAAAAACCGATCCTAAACGTTTGGTGGCTTAACCCTGGGTCACCGTATATATACAGAGTGAGGCTAATGTATGAACAATTTCTCTGAATTCCAGAACATAAACCACGGAGTCCCGCAGGGAAGTGTACTTGGAGCATTGTTGTTTATTATCTACCTCAACGATATTTTTCACTATACCGGGTGACACAGGATATCGGGCCATCCCTGTAACTTCTGCATTCGTGAACGGATTTTTCTGAAATTTGGTACAGTTATATAAGCAACCATTTCGGATTTGAACACATTACAATCCAATATGGCGGACTTCCGGTTTTTCTGGAAATGCTAGTAACTTTGTTTTTTTTTAATGGATCAACCTGTATATTTTTACATATTTAAGTTCAACAGGTCAAAACAAGTCCAAACCTTATGTCAAATGTCACTTTTTTTAAACAATTGAAATTAAAATTGTTTTTTTATTTTACTTCGTGGATAAATGAGATTTGGTCGAAGCTATTCACAATGAGTAGCAAATAACAGAAAAACTCAATTTTTTCTGAAAAATTTTTTTTGTGACACTCACTGGTTAATCAATTCAGTCACATCACATTTTGATCAAAAATAATTTTTTTTCAAATGGAACCCCTATGGGCCACCTACTTGTCTCTCTAGAACATACATTAAGGAAAAAAATTACATATCATTTTTGTATTTCGGTGTAGTAACAAATTGTATAAATTCAAAACTCTACAACTAGTTCATGAGTTTCCTTGTAGTTTGAATAATTCTTCAACTTAGTAAGCTGTGGAAAACAACATTTCTGAATCTTGTCAACTAATTGTGTAAGTTATACTTATAAGCACGATAATGGTGTTTTTTTTAATTATTCTAGCGTTTTCTCGACTTACATTTCATTGGTATCATCATTGGATCAAAATCAACATAAGCAAAACGTTCATTTCTGCCTTCTCACATACGATCATCTTCTCCATTGTTGGGTTCTTTTCTGTGTGGGTATCGTTCAGCGTATAACTGACAAGCGGCGACACTGTTTTAAAGACATTCTCCGTACATTAATAACATATCAACCTGTTCACTTCTTGTGAACCTATAATTTTGATTTTACATTTCTACTAAACTAATTCTCGGAAGTTAACTAATTTTCGAGAGTTGAGATGAAAGATGACAGCGAAACACAATTAGTTGACAAGATTCAGAAATGTTGTTTTCCACAGCTTACTAAGTTGAAAAATTATTCGAACTGCAAGGAAACTCATGAACTAGTTGTAGATTTTTGAATGTATACAATTTGTTACTGCACCGAAATACAAAAATGATGTGTCATTTTTTTCTTAATGAATGTTCTTGAGAGACAGGTAGGTGGCCCATAGGGGTTTCATTTGAAAAAAAAAAAATTTTGATCAAAATGTGATGTGACTGAATTGATTCATCAATAAATGACACAAAAAATAATTTTTCAGAAAAAATAAGTTTTTCTGTTATTTGCGATTCATTGTGAATAGCTTCGACCAAATCTCATTTATGCACGAGGTAAAATGAAAAAAAACTATTTTAATTTCAATTGTTTTAAAGAAATGACATTTGACATAAGGTTTGGACTTGTTTTGACCTGTTGAACTCGAATATGTAAAAATATACAGGGTGTTTGATTTGAAAAAACAAAGTTACTGGCATTTCCAGAAAAACTGGAAGTCCGCCATATTGGATTGTATTGTGATCAAATCCGAAATGGTTGCTTATATAACTGTACCAAATTTCAGAAAAATCCGTTCACGAATGCAGAAGTTACAGGGGTGGCCCGATATCCTGTGTCACCCGGTATTTTTTTTTTTTATGTTCTGGTTCCCACGAAAAGGGATATCCTGTAATGTCCCCCTCTGGATGTATTTGTTTGGAAGATGACACAACCTTAATTGAAACACATTGTAACCCTATCACACGTAACATTCTCACTGAGCAAGCCTAAAACAAGGATCATATTTGGTTCAGTTCAAATAATCTTAAACTAAATCAAGAAAAAACCCAAAAAAATTTCATCTGTGCAAACAACAATTTTTTTTTACTTCGTGAACTCAGGCAACCTGTTAGATATCGTGCTGGACGACAGGTCAAAATGGAGTGCCCTCATTGATCAGTTATGCAAAAAACTCTCCACCCAATTATTCCTATTGAGACAACTAAAAAAAATATTGAGCATTCCAATATTAATAACTCCCTAACATTCTCTTTTACTCGCCCTTTTAACTATGGTACTACACTCTGGGGCAACTCAACACACTCATTTAGAGTATTCAGACTCCAAAAAAGGCTCTAAGAATCATAGATGGTGCAACCTTCCATGCTTACTGTCAGCCACTATTCAAGAAATTCCGAATTTTACCAATCTCTTGTGTCTATATCTATCAAACTCTACCGGAGATTTTTACTAACAACCATGCTATAAGATCTTCGAATGAACTCAGAACTTCCAAATTCAGATTGTCTGTCGCAGAGCAAAATTCTATAAATGTCAGATTTTTTTTTAAATTACCAGCATCTGTGAAATAATTTAATTTCAGCCAATTCAAGACATGTGTAAAAGAACCATTTACTATTACATTGTTTTCACCCAATAGAGGAATTCCTTTCATTTAACCATGAATGCATGATACTCTCCCCAACTCCATAACTATATCTTAATAAAAAAAAACTTGAGAGGTGTCAAGGGATACCCGGATGGAACGAAGTTCCTTTAGATTAATTAGTGAAGGAATTGTAATATTTTTTTTTTTCAAGTTATAATAATATTTTTTTTATTATTAACAAATATAATGTAATATAAACTTAATCAGTAGGTTTAATTTTGATGCATACGCATTGATATTGTAATATTAAAATATAATTTGCTTTTAAATTTATTAAAGTTATGACGCGTACACTTGCTAAACACACAATAATGGAGAGATTATAACGCGTATGACTTGGTTAGCACAATAGTAAAGAGAGGTTATAATGCGTACTTGCTAAAAATACATAAGCATTTATTATTGTCTGTATAAAATCTCTACTTACCTAACTCCATCAGCAATATCCGGAACTTGTGCAGAAACACTGTCAGGATTCATTATTGTTATTATTTTTTATTATTTTTATTATGTACAAAAAACCTGTATACACTCAACAAAAATAATCGTCGCGACACCACACTGTTCAATGCGAAATAGAAAGACGGAACGAAAATAACTGACTTGCTTTCTATGAGAGAGAGAGAGAGAGAAACAGACAGAGAAACACGCGCACGCCGCACGGCTTACAACTACAGCAAAACTTTTGGTCTTAATTTATTCCGTCTAGCCCCCTTTCGCAACGCGCGATAAGGAACTTCGTTCCAAAAAATTATAATAAAAAAATACGCGCACTTTTGAAACTGGGCCTCTCTTTGAACGAATCACAACACAAATGCCGTTTTGACGTTTGTGACCGAAAAATTCAAACTATCACACTTTGTAGACACCCATTTTATCACAGCGGTAAATGGGGATAAGTGATACTTTCTGGACCAGTTTGTCCGATTTCGCCACTGTGGCGCTGTACGTTAAACTCCTTCCTCATGTCCAATACCTAAATGTAACAATTTCCGATTTTTATTAGATTTTGTTGTTCCTCGAACCAGAAATAGTACATCAGGATGGCTATGGTGATATCCTAGGGATCATTAATATTCCAGTTCGTTCTTTTTCACTTTCAATAAACACCAACAATAAAATGAGGCATGAAAAGTCGAAGTGGACACAAGTATTGTTGCAATCATAGCCATCCTGATATATTAGGACTTCTATTGGATGTAATCCAATTCCGTCGAGGCATTAGCCAGGGAAGTAGTTGTTTTCTGATGGATATTCGACTTACATACCGGGTGATACTCCAAGGTGTTCACCCCTATAACTTTTTTATTATTGAACATAGAAAAACGAAATTTGGGGGTTGTTTATTATAGTTTATTATAGTTCAATTTAAATTATTTGACATATTTACTTGCTTTGCCGTACTTCCGGTTTGACCGGAAATGACCCCAACTTTCGATTTTTAA
This sequence comes from Gonioctena quinquepunctata, assembly GCA_018342105.1. Lineage (NCBI taxonomy): Eukaryota > Metazoa > Arthropoda > Insecta > Coleoptera > Chrysomelidae > Gonioctena > Gonioctena quinquepunctata. Next base: position 181,539 of record JAFIRS010000318.1, on the reverse strand, counting down.
TTGGGACATCCTATATATGTTTACTTATTTCGATCGAGAATGACATTCTCACTTGTCAATATTTGAAGTTATTGGCATTTTCTTCTGGTTCATTTCGCATTTTCCTTTCCAGTTTTAGAAAATAATGCCGAGTGGGATGGCGACGATTAGGGAATCTCTGAGCATAAATTCGAGCTGCATCAGTTGCATTCTTTTTTGCTTCTCCGTAAATTAGCAACATGTCAATTTTCTCGTTTCTAGTATATTTTTCCATATCAACTTATAAACTACGCAACAAATAAATATTTAAAAGCGACAGCATATTCATTAGTCTATTTGTTTAGGTAGTCATAGCAACAGCTTCAATTCTTTCTCACGGATAACTAGAATAACAGGACTTAGTGCATAAGTATGTTATTAGGTATGATCGCTTCTTGCAATTATTCAGAAAAATAGTGAAAATAAAGTGAAAGTGTGTAGCCGACGAGCCACCCCCTTTCCATTTGAAAAAATCAAGTTAACTGGAAAAATTAATATTTGCGACTTTTAATAATTCTTAAAACGACTGTGAAGTCATAAGCCTCGAAGACGTATTTTTATCATGTTACTTGATCAAGAATGAAACGATTTACACGATCCATTGCGTTCTAGATCGAAAAATAAAAATTGGAATAAGAATGACTTTATTTGTCAAATATTGACAAGTGAGGTGTTGTTGGATTTAGAATGTCATTCTCGATCGAAATAAGTAAAAAAATATAGGATGTCTCATTTAAAAATCGAAAGTTGAGGTCATTTTCGGACAAACCGGAAGTAAGGCAAAGCAAGTAAATATGGAAAAAATGTAAATTGAACTATAATACACAACCCCCAAATTTCGTTTTTCTATCTTCAATAATAAAAAAGTTATAGATAGGGGTGAGCCACCTTAGAGAATCACCCGGTATACCTATTGTATAGGTATTTGTAGTGAGCTGTCTTGAGAAAGAAGACATTTTTCATTTTCAATTGTTATTTGTTAACCTCAAGTTGAATTATATTTTGACTCGCTAGAAGTCTATTTTGTTGGAACTCAATTAATTTCAGTGTAAGTTGACATCGATTCCCCATGGGTATGAAATAAATTGACATTGACAAAGAACCATCGTGTCGTTTGCCATTCATTGCATGGAAAACCCGGTCCCAATATCGACATTTAACCGAATTTTTTCGCATGCTCCTACACTTGTGATGATATCTCCGAGTCTCATGTGTTCATTCCCATATTAGTAATGTGAAAAACTAGATTTCTCATTGCATGTGTTGAAAATATTATAGTTTTATCGACGGAATCGCCTAATTACGAATTTGCGGCATTGCGAGTCTTAATTGGTACACTCTAATTGGTGAATATTTCATACAGGGTGATCCGTACGTCGGAATATACGCATATGCACCGTTTTTGTATTTCATCCAGATGTACTAATCGCGATCGAAATGTCATGGACTCGTTTCGAATATTTGCAGTCCATTCCATAGAGAGAAATACATTTTAATAGTCGATCGCCCAACTGTAACTTCTTATTATGTGTTTAAGCTCAAAAGATAATGAAAACTTAATTTTTTTTATTGGTGCCCCATTTTACCCATTTAAAGCACGCCTCAGCGTGTTTAATTCGAACTTTAGAAAACTCGCGTTTTTTAAAGTTACCATGGCAACATCAACAAATCGAGAAACGTGAGGTCTAAATGACAAATTTTTGATTATTGATCTGACAGGAGTACCTTGTAACGTCAAATAAAATATTACTAACAACTCGTTCATTTATATGTGATACCTCTTGCTCCTCCATCCATTTGATGAACTTTTATATATATATATATCACTGGAGTTTCGCGGTATTAACCGCGATTCTGCCTCACTATTCAAAAAATCGATATTAGAATAATTCATTTTTGAGCTCTGGTGACAACAAATATTGATCTTTGATAACAAATTGCAAATAAATATCTGTTTTTCTCATTTCCATGACAACGAAAGGTATACTGATGTCACATCACGAATTCAACCATTTTGCATTTTTAGTTCTTATTTCTATTTTTTGTAGTAATAATACCAATATATATGATTTCAAAGTGCACCAATAAAAAAAAATAGCGTAAAGTATTCGAGGATAACTGGTCTTAATCGCAATCGCGCGTGTTTTAAAGCCCTTTTTATCCACTTATACTTTAAATATGCTATTATCATATTTTGTACATTATAGTAGTTTATGTAACAAGTACGTATAATGTGGCTTTAGCGGACGAATCCGAATATGAAGATGGTAAGGAGGCTGTGCAAAAATGTAGCAAGCGATACGTTTGTCAGATATTTAAAATATTAGTTTTTATTTTTCCTGAAATTAGTATTTTGAAGAAAATGTGTGGTGTCACTACAAAGGTCCAAATAATCTATAGTTTAATGCATCTCCTGAAACGTTTTTAGCACGTTGAAAAGGGAAACAATCTCAATTGAATTTCGAATACATATTTTCAACTTGAATACCCCACAAGAGGTTATCTTTAACGATGGAAGATAGTGACTAAAGTTTATCTTTCAGTCGCAGATGATTCCACATCTGATTTTATGAACATCCTGTTCATATTTTCGAACAAATCAGTTTTTAGCATATTAATTATAAGTTTCGTGAATAAACAAAAGAGCCCGCTAAAGTGTTGCCATGACGACTTTAAGTACAAGTCCGCCAAAGTGGCATTTTGCGGACTCTTTTCAGTATCAAAAGTATGGATTTTGTGGAACGTGTACAAAAAAACGACTAAGGAAGCAGATGTTACAACGTTTTGAAGGCAGCTCAATCAAAAAGAGTGATTTTTCAATTGTCATTTCAATGTTTACTTGTGTCCCAAACTAACATTTTTACGTACTTGTGCTTAAAAGAGCAAATTTAAAGAAATCTTTTTTCTCCTACACCTTTTTTTTTACAACATTTATATGTAACTGTCATAGAGAAACTAAATAAAGAGAATTATCAAACCGGTAGTAAAAGTTGGCAAAATGACGAGGCTATTGATATACATCGAAAAATTACAGTTTACTCAAGGCAAAGTATATTTCGCTTGAAGGAGATATTTAGCTTTTTACTGCTTTCGAAAAAAATGAAGCTGGACTCTTTGAAAATCATCAACACTCAGTTTTTGGTGCATTTGAATTGGATCTACAAAATGTTTTCTCATTCCTACTAATGATATCAGTACATTCTGACTGACATTGGGATCCTCAATATTTGTCAGTACTACTGTAATAGTAATTTACGTAACAAGTCCGGAAAATAGGTTTTTTTTGGACGAATAGACAAAATTCTAGGACGAGCAGTAGGCGAGTCCTGGAAGTCTGTGAGTCCAAAAAAACTATTTTCGGGCGTGTTGCGTACAATATTTTTTCGGCAACCAGTGTAGAATAACAAATCAATGAGACGACATATTTCTTTATTATACATTTTAATTCTTATTTGAATTAAACAGAACAGAACAGAAAATACTACATATTAACAGAAACATTCTAATTCTTATTTATATCAATATATTTATATATATATATATATATTTATTTATATATATTTATATTAATTTCCCAAGGCACATTTCAAAGTTACTATCGCTGCTGCTTTCCATATTTTATTGCGAATTGCGATCAAAAAACATGCAAACTTTTGACAACTAATTTCATATGAACTGTCAGCCGTTATTTCGTTGCTATGGTAATGATCAACTGCATTTATCAAAACCATAGCTACCAAGATATTCATATTTACAATGACAACAACGACGTGATTCTTCCCGGCCTAGTCCGGGAAGTACGTACTTCCCGGACCAGGCCGGAAAATGCTACTTTCTCAAAGCAAAAGCGTCCGGGAAGTGGGTACATCCCGGATGGTTGCCGAAAAAATCATTTTTTCGTGCAAACGCACGCGAATTGAGTATTTTGCGTTCTCAACACAATCCGCGAAATTCAATTTCGCGACCGTTACTCATAGCAACGGTCGCCTAACCAAACGTCACTTCCAAATTTGACAATTCTAAAATACGGCAATGTCAAGGATTTTTTTTTAATACAGAAATAATTTTTAAATTTACAACAAATACATACTTTTATTATTTTTCAGGTATTAAAAAAACGGAAAGCGCCTAGTTTACAATACTTTTTAGATCTGGAGGAGTGAAGATACTAAATAGTTATTCATGTAATAAGGATCATAAAGACGATCATTATGGTACAATGTTATTGGGCGAGGCGTAACCGAGTACGATAACACGACGTGTGCCATAATGATTGTTTATGATTCGTATTACATACAAAATTTTATCTGATGGCATTTATATTAATAATTTTCGAAAAATAAAAAACTGCATTTTTGACATGTCACAATGACAACTATTTTTATATTTTTATTATATGTGTAGTTTCAAATATTAGTAGGTTAGTGAGCTGTGCCTTGCCATTTCCTTGACAACGTCAGGTTGTAACGGCAATATTTATTTATCTGCTGTCAAACACAATTGTCACGTAGAATTGAATATAATTTAAATAATAACGAGTGATTCTGAAACTGGTAGTTTACCTTCTGATTTGGAAGAAATGACGCGAAATAAAGCAATAATATATTTATTTGCAATTTTTCAGTTTAATAATTTTGACGATTGCACGAAAAATAGTGTGTATGCCATAGCCGCGAAACTTTTTAGGGACCTCAAGATTATCTTTCGGTATGCTGAAAAGGTATTTCGCGGCCTTGGCATACAAATAACTATTCTCGTTCAGATTCACTTTTTTATGTTGTATACGGCCACTTTGTACAAATCTACCATTTTCCAGGATACCACTGGTGATACATTTTATTGGCAATCAAACAGTTTCTGGCTTGCCTAACACAAAAATCATGTCTAAAAACAACTCTTTATTAAAATTAATCTCTTAAGTACTGCAAAGATTACAAATTAATAATAATTAGAATGAGAACTGACTACCTACCGACAACTGCGTTAAAATAAAAAAAAAATTTAACGAAAAATTAAACCGAGGAAAAAATCAACTGAAAAGCAAAAAATAAAATAAACTTTCTTAGACTTAATGATACTTGAGCTCCTAAACTAATGTGAGTCCCCTATTTTTCTACCCTTAGGGTTGGATTATTCCTTTCCAAATTCGAAAATGACCAACTCTGAAGTATACCCTATCCAATAAAAAAAGAATAATCGAAATCGAACTGATCTGTGAAAAGTTATGCATGATCATACATAAAAAAATAAAAAAATATACGAGTCGACTAGAGAACCTCCTCCTTTTTGATTTCGTCGGTTAAAAACACAAAAAATGATTTAAAAATCATTAACAAAAAAATTATTATGGGCCGGGTCGAAAAGTTTTGAATAACAAAAAAATGGTCACCCACTATATATTTTCATATATCACCTTTCTTGTCTTCGAATCACAAATATACGTGAATGTTTGCAAATACCAGCATTTTTCGAGTAATGGTCTCGGTAGTAAAGTTCAAATTCCATTGCTATTTTATGTAGGCTGAATCTAGATATTGTAGATATGTGATTAGATCTTCAGAGACGAAATCTTAATCTCACTAGGCACTTGAAATATAACACCTGTCTTGATAATTATCAGGTGATTCATAAAATTATCGTATATATTTCATCTTACTTGATATATTTTTTCCTGGAACTGTTGACATGATGGAATATTTATAAAATTTATAAAGTCAGCTTAAAACTTGAAAAGGCGGCGGAACTAGCACCTTCTCAGCTTTTCAGCGGTATCAAAAGCAAGAAATTGTTGAATATCTTTCATAGCCATTTTCGTATATGGTGCTTACGTTTTCAACTAATATTTTTCCATCGGCACTATCAATGACATAGTCATCGTACAAAAAACTAATACTGAAATATTTTTGTTAGGAAAGAGAAAAAAGTTCTTTCATCACATTTTTCCAGGGCAATGAGTTATGACATATTTTTTGGGTATTAATAAAGAACACTTTTTTGCAAATTTTGAAGAAAGTATTTCCAGCAATAAAAAAGTATCAACTTGTTTCAAGTGAATTATGTACCATCACTTTTCAAGTTCGAAAATGGAAGGTCTAGAAAATTCGCGGAAAAAACCCATATACCAAATTTCATTAAAATCAGTTGGTTTAGCAAAAGTCTGCGATGGACCCACAGACAAACGCTCAAAGAGGTATTTTTTAATTCTCACGTTTTACTCCCTATAATTTTTTGGACGACAATATTTTTCCTCAGAATCGCTGGTAAATAAAACGAGTTATTGCATTTTCAATTGCAATCCATACAGTATGGTGATAGGCGGTGCAAACATATTCGTGGAAACAGATTGTTACTTAATGACGCGTTTGTCAAATAAATACCTACTTAAAACTTTAGCGTTGTTGTTTCAAAAAAATCAAAAAAAAAATATTTATTGTCTTTTTCTTCTAATTTTTATATCGGTATATCGACTGATACCGATAATCACCCTAGATGCTCGCTATGTCTATATCTACAGGTGCAGTTGTAAAAACAATAAAAAGGAGTGGCTTTATGTTTTTTCAAGTCCGCCCTGTATAATTATTATGTAAATAATAAATCACAGGATTATTATTCCTAATACAATAAAGAGCAATTCAAATCACAGTCTATGGTTAATAAAAAGTGATTCGAGGAATTTATCCTTGAAACGGCAACATATTTTTCCCATGATTTGAGAACACATACAGCGCTCACTGCTCCTAGAACGCTATAAAAGTAATGAGCGAGTTATCACAAAGCAGAGGCGGTACAATGTATCATCGAAATTGCAACATCGGTGTTAATTTTGGCTTTTGCAGCATTGATATTGGTATGAGATGAAATTTTCGATTTGAGACGAATGACTGGTCTGTAGAGTAACGATTTTTGGAACACAATCAGTTATTTTTCTATTGAATGTGGTACGAGGGTAGTACCAAGAGCACCCGACCTAACAAAGAAAACACAAAAAATTTGGCAAAATATATATTTATTTCTCTACATAGTCTCCTTTTAGCTCGATACACTTTTCCATCAACCCAGACTTCACCTCTTCATTGTTGGCAAATCTTTTACCACCGATCCATTTTTTCAATTTTGGAAACAGAAAATCTAGTAAATAGGGTGAATAAGCAATTCGAACTTTGTCTTATTGATTTTGGCCATTGCGATAATGAATGTGTGAACTGGTCCATTGTCTTGATGAAACAAAACTTTTTTTCGTCAAATGTGGCCGTTTAATGACGGTTATAATGCGTTTTCACTAAAGTATGTGGTTAAAAATGAAAATTTCGAGTGACAACTCTTAAATAAAATAAAGGATAATCAGAATGGTTTTACGACTCGTAAACAAAGAATGCAAAAAGACATCCGACATACCTATCTTGTAGGTTATTATCCAAAATGTGTAGATTACATCAATTAACACAATTCCAAAGTATAATACAGAAACAAATGTCAATCATTTCAGAATTCTGAAAATGAAACTAGACCACTGTAGAATCAGATGTGGAATCATCTTTAGTCACTATCTTCCATCGTTCAGCCGGCTCTATCTCTTTTCAATCGTTATGGGCTTACCTTACATTCGCAACTTTGAATATTGTGATTGTGTCTGAGGCTGAAAGCTGCAACGTTAATTTTGCTGCCTCGAGACGCAAGGGAAATATTCTACAGTGGTCTACTTAAATAATTGTTTATCCATCGCGTACATCTCTTATATGTTGTGCTGGTCCACTGGATCGAGTACCATTCGCCTTTCGTTCTAATTCATGGTGAACACTATAGTCCGTGATTTTATTTCCGAACCTGTAAAATGCCTTGCGTCGACAATTTAAGCAGGCTGAAATATCTTTTGCATCTTTCAGAACTCAAATTCGTAAATACTCACTGCAGTATTGCTTTTATTCCGTACAAGATTATCAAGTACATGTAAGTAGGTAGGATCATCTGAGTGATCCTCCTCGTGTCTTATTTGTTTTTTTTCCAAAACCTTGATTGTTATACCCTATTTGATATGTAGAGGTACCGGGATATTCCATATAAATTACCCACCCCTTATCATCGTTATTATTGCCCATAGAAAAAAAAGTTAAATGTAAAAGTTGTGTGGTTATGACTGACTTTTGATAAAACGCTATCAAAAATACAGTAGCGTGCAGATTTCAGGGGATACTTTTTTAAATGGGATACCCTGTATATTATTGAATTTTTGGAAAGTTTTTTATTCTGGATTTCAAAAATATACCATATGTTACCCCTATCTTATACCGTTTTTGAGTTATTAAACGTCGAATAACTAAGATTAGTTGTTACTGTAAATAGCTATCCTATGAAGGTTAACATTTTTAAAGTAAGCTATGAAAAGGACAACTATATTATGTTTAAACGAAGGTAGAAGTCCATTCTGCTCAAAGTGGAGTGGATGTATGATTAAATGAAAAGTGCGACTGTGTGCACGTATCGATTAATCGATGAAAGAAAATTGTATTTCGTGCATAAAATAATTTATTCAATCGTAGCAAAGCGCTTTCGACCGTTAGGTCATCATCAGTGCGTACCTGAAAGTAAGTACTATTGATAGAAAAAAGTTACTGAAAAGGTAATGATTAAATGAAGTACTCGAAATCATCTCCACGAAATTTATTTAAAATGACATGTTTCGGAGCTTTAAAGCTCCATCTTCAGCTGATACTTACAAAAACTAAAAAGAAGGGAGGGATTAAGCTTAACTATAGATTCAACAATTCACATTAGAGGATGGAAGTTTGGTTGTGAATACTTACATCATGGAGGAATAACAACATAAAAGTAGTAATTTGTTAAGGTCAGCAAAGCATTATAGCTTTGAACCATCTTGACCCGTAATTGGGATAAAACAATACACTCCATATAGAAGGGGCATGGTAATCGTTTGTATAACATTGTTGGCATTTCGAATGAGCTCGACATTTTTATATTTTTATGTCTAAATGATGACTGACCATTGACAGAAGGGAACAGAGGAGAAAAGTAAGCGTTCCAAGGTATAGTACGGCCACTATATTATGTTTGTTTAGTGATATTTCTTTGATGGAATAATCAAATGGGTTTACAGTGAGGAAGAAAAGGTTCAAATATATACTTATTATATACAAAACACAAAAATAAACTGCAACAAAAAGTGCATATAGGGTGTTGTATCCAAATCGTCCAATACATTCAAAAGTATTTACCAAAAGGTGAATCATACCTTCAGTTTCAGTAGAAAAAAGCGTGTAATTCAAGAAAACCAGGAAGAACAGCTAGATATACTGCTTCAATTCGAAGGTAAGCCTATCCATATTAATTCGCGATTAGGCTTTTTTGGAAACATTGTATTATTTTTTATAAAATTCTGAATGTAGTTTGAAAAATGTAGGCGATCAATTAGGTAATAGATTTTCCAAAAACCAACGTACTTTGAAAAAGAACCATATACAATTTTACCCGTAAAAGTTTTAACAAAGACTCGATAAGAGGAAAATGTTGGAATTTTGCCAACAGAAAAATCGAAGGTTGTGGGAAAAAAAAGGGAACATAAAAATATTGGCAAAACAAATAAAGAGAACAGGAAGAAAAACTGTTAGCGTTTGGAGTAGAATTTTTTTAAATAAAATTGTTGGCCCTATATTTTATCATTATATATTAACAGGAGTTACTTACCCATCAAGAAATGCTCATTCCAAAAGTGGAAAATATTCTTTAGTAGAAGTCGAGCTTGCCAGTATTATTTGGATGCAAGATGTCCTAGATGTTCAAGAACATTTGAATAATAATAATAATGAAGGTCTTTATTATTTTCAAGTAATATACATAGAGGTTGTTATATTGTAATAGTGAAAAAAAAACAGATTTTTTAAAATAAAGGGCGAAGTTCATTTTCTGGAGAGAAAACAGTAGCTTCAAAACGAAAATGTTCTTCCACTTAACCCTGATACAGTGTGTCAAGGGGAACATTGCAGTATGTAGCCTTTGAATTGACAATAGACAATGAGAGAAAAGCGATGGTTATCTTTATAGATAAAGAGAAATTTGTTGGTGACCTGTTAATGTGCACGAAATTTCGTGCCATTAAAATTCCACGACATTAGGTCTAAGCTTCACCGCACAGATTATAGGTGTCACTACCTATAATTTGATGCTTTTCATTATCTTTATACTTATCAGTTTTTTTGGGCAGCGAGGTAGAGGAATATCTAGACTTGTTTTTTGAATAGTTCATTTTTATATTTAGATCTGATTTTTATATACAGTTGTTAAGTTCGGAGCATATACGGAGTCAGCGAAGTTGAAATGCGATAGAACTAACGCTTCACATAGTTTTATTTTGATGTTTCGAGGAAATAAATGCCTGTTTCCATAGCTCAGTGTCAGTGAGCTATATGCACGATGAATCAATTGATTGACATGTTTTTCGAATCTCAAGTCTCTGTCTATGATAATGCCTAGCGATTGATTCGTTATTAATTTCTATATTAATAGGAAACTGAAGTCTAGCCTGATTATATATAGAGCCAAATAACATTACTTTTGATTTACCACAATTTATTAGTAAACAATGCTCAGAAGCCAACTTAATAAACTCGCCAGTTCCCTATTAATAGTTTCATAAGCATTATCTGCTAACTGCGGAGGAAAATTATGTGTGTCATCAGCATAGACGTGAATCTTACATTGTTCTAGGGATTTTATTAAATTGATGGTATAAATCGAGAAAAGCAAAGGGCCCAAAATTGAACCTTGTGGCACCCTCTAGTTTAATTTCATATATTTGGACTGTTTATATTCAATTTTCACACACTGTTTACGATTGTTTAGATAATTTTGTATAAGGCCAACGGCCGTTTCTGAAAAACCTATATAGTGCAAAATATTGAGCATAAATTTAAAGTTAATGGTGTCAAATGTTCTGCTGAAATCTTGTACACTAACCTTATCAATTGAGGCAATGATGTCGTCGACTATTTTCAGTAAGGCTGTATGTAGTACAACTGTAGCCTTTACGAAAGCCAGATTGAACAGCCGGCAGTAGTGAGTGGTCTGCTAAGTGTTGTCTCATCTGTACTTCAATTGATCTTTCTAGAATCTTGGAGAGCATAGGTAGAATACTTATACCTCTAAGATCCTTTTATTCTAATGTATTCCCAATATAGATAGGAAATATGACTTGACCCCTATGGATTCATTTTTCTGGGGATTTCTAAAAGATATTTTTAATAATAATAATAATATTATTCAACTCATTAAAGACACGATTCGACTTGGATAGAGAATCTGAATGTCAATAATGAAGCAATTTCCAATGCACTTATAAATATAGGATGACGTTATCAGTTATGCATTGACAATAATGGTGGACACATTGAAATTTTTTTTTGAAAATTTCCTAAATAAATCTTTGTTATCTATTTTTGTATGAATATTCGAACTTTTTCATCCTCACTGTAAATCATTTTGATTATTCCGTTGAAGAAATGTCAATAAACAAACATAATATATTAAACAAGAAAGCCAAGAGAAGTGTATATATATAAGAAAATAAAGGACTCAAAGTCTTCTTCACAATGGAATCAATATAAATTGAAATATAATTGGTAGACCATAAGCGAAAAACAAATACTTTCCTGGCAAATACCACGCAGAACGTTGAATGATTCATCTGAAATGTAAACTTAATTGAACATAATCGAGCTTATCAGAAAGAAATATTTGCAAACAATGTTAATTTTTATGGAAGTTTGCAAAGATTTCAGGTGAATATCATTCAACGTTCTGCGTGGTATTTGCCAGGAAAGTAGTTGTTTTTCACTTGTTTTCTACCAATTGTGTTTCAATTTATATTGATTCCGTTGTGAAGTAGACTTTGAGTTCTTTATTTTCTTATATACTCCACTTCACTTAGCTTTCTTGTTTAATATACATGTCAGTTATCATTTTCAAAGCTTACTTTAAAAATGTTAACTTTCATAGGATAGGTATTTACAGTAACAACTAGTTATTCGACGTTTAATAACTCAAAAACGGTATAAGATAGGGGTAACATATGGTATACTTTTGAAATCAGGAAAATATCATTCCAAAAATTCAATTATATACAGGGTATCCCATTTAGAAAAATATTGCCTTAAATCTGCACGGTACTGTATTTTTGATAGCATTTTATCAAAATTCAGTCATAACTACACAACTTTTACATTTAACTTTTTTTTCTATAGGCAATAATAACGATGATAAGGGGTGGGTAATTTATAGTGATTAACCCGGTACCTATTTATCGTAGGTTTCCATTATTTATTTGATATGTGACTTGATGTTTTATTGCTAACACGAATAACCTATAGTCTACTCGACAAGTTGAAAATGGTCTAAAATAGAGGTACTGCTCTTAAAATTATGTGTGATAGCTCATTGGATCCGGAATAACGCCTAGAAAAATGTGCCAAAAGCGTGTACACATAAAAAATTACAAAAGTTATAAACAATTGAAGATGAAAAAAAAATGGCATTTTGTTTTTTGCCAATATTTCATAAACTATCCATATTTAAGAAATTTCAAAAAAAGATTCTGAAAGGAGAGGAAATTTCCAATAAAAAAATTATTTTGGGGGACATATCTTTATCCAGTTTTTGGTTAGGGTCCAGAGGAGTTGAAACTGGTTTACACAGTGTCATATTGAACTTTTTCAACATACCTCGGATGTATGAGGACTGATCTAACCAAAGTTTATTTTCTTTGACGTTTCTCGTAATTTTCATGCCCAAACATTGAGATGCTTCTCCCAAATCCTTCATACGGAACGATTTTTTAATTCATCTTTGATATCTGCCATGTAATATTCATCGTCAGATAGAATCAGAAGATCATCAACATAAACTGCCAAAATAATTATCTTGATGGATGATTTTCTATAATAAACACACTGGTCTGCTTTACACTGAATGAAATCCATTTGCTTCAGAACTGTATCGAGTTTCTTGTTCCAAGCTCTACCACTTTGTTTCAAACCATACATAGATTTTTTGAGCAGACACACTTTTGATTCTTCCCCTCTTTTTTTAAATCCTTGTGGTTGTCTTATATAAATAACTTCATCTAATGTTCCATGCAAATAAGCTGTCGTAACATCCATCTGATGCATCAATAAGTTATGTTTTACTGCCAGGGCGAAAAAAATCTCATTGAACTATACCTCACAACAGGAGAAAATACTTCATTGTAATCTATTCCTTCTACTTGATTGAAACCTCTAACAACCAATCGAGCTTTGTACCTTTGTACGGAACCATCTAAATTTCTTTTTGTTTTGAATACCCATTTTGTATCAAGAGTATGATTTTCTTCGGGCAGGTCTGTCAAAATCCAAGTATCATTCTCCATTAATGAATCATATTCCTGGTTCATAGCTTCTTTCCAAAAACATTTTTCTGGACTTTGAAGGGCTTCTTCCACTGTCATCGGATCATTGAAATCAGAATCTGCTGTAAAATATGTTATAAAATCATCCATATTAACGGCTTTCTTAGGCCTCGTTGACTGACGTGGAATTACATCTTCATTCGCTCTTCTGATGTTTTCAATTGATTCATCAATTACATTCATGTCTTCAATGTTTTGTGAAAATCCTTGATAAAAATCATTTTGCCCGACTGACAAATTTTCTTCTAACATTTGTTGATAATTGTCATCGTACATGTCATCATCATTTCCTTCAGATTGAAAATGACATACAGGATGATATCTGTTTTTATCAACTATTTGAACGATTTCGTTTGGTTTTCCCAGTAAGTCCTTTTCTTTTGTTTCAATTACTTTTTCAAAGAATATCACATCTCTACTTTTCATGATCTTCTTCGAATCTGGATCTATAAGACGGTAAGCCTTTGTATCTTCAAAATACCCTAAGAAAATATATTCCTTGCCTTGGGATCCCATTTTTTTCTCTTCTCCTTTGGAATATGAGCCATGCACTTGCAGCCAAAGGTTTTGAGATGACTGATATCGGGTTTTTTTCCATTCCAAATTTCTTCAGGGGTACGTTTGGTGTAACTGGAAGGGGATCTATTGACTAAATATGCTGCTGTCGAAACTGCTTCAGCCCAATATTCTTTTGGTAAGTCGGCGCCTATCAGCATACTTCTTGCCTTCTCTACTATAGTCCGGTTCATCCTTTCGGTTAGCCCATTTTGTTCGGGATTGTAAGGTATGGTAAGTTGATGTCGAATGCCTGATTTTTGTAGTAACTTCTTAAAACCATCATTAACATATTCACTGCCATTATCAGTTCGCAAAATTTTTAACTTTTTGCCAGTCTGATTCTCTATCAGAGCTTTGAAATCTTCGAAGGTATTTTTGACCTGATCCTTACTTTCCAGACAATAAACAAATACCTTTCTGGAGAAATCATCTATTAATGATAACATATACCTAGCTCCACCAATAGATTTTGTTTCCATGGGTCCACAAAGGTCTGAATGAACCAATTCCAAGATTTCTTTGGATACGGTAGAACTTGTCTTAAATGGTTCTCTATGTTGCTTTCCTTTTATACACGTTATACAGGGTTCTTCACTACATTGCTGTAAATCATAACCAATGACTAAATCTTTCTGGAGAATTATCATACTCTTTCGATTCAAATGTCCCAAACGCTGATGCCATAATTCTCCATTGGACAAAACTTTGGTAAAATATGATTTCTCGCTGGTGCGATCCAATTTGAAAATTCCATTTTTATTTGAACCTGTCGCAATTATTTCAGAACTGATTATTTGGCAACCAGTTTTAGTGAATTTAACGGAATGTCCTTGTTGAGTAATTCTGCTAACAGACAATAAATTTGCTGCAATATCTGGAACATGTAAAACATCTCTTGCCTCTATAATACCGGAATGTATGGGAATTTTAACATTTCCTGTTATTTTTGCCGACATTTTTGTATTATTTGCCACTACTATTTGTATGTTTTTGCATTCACTGGTATCTTCTAACCATGTTTCATTTGCTGTAAGATGGGAGGAGGCACAGGAATCCAAGTACCAATCCTCTTCATTTCCTGCTTCTAATGTAGAAAAAGCATAAAACACGTTCTTTTCTTCCATTTTTCTACTATTCTTGTCTTTATTTCTACAGTTACTGGCATAATGACCAAATTTGTTACAGTTGTAACATCGAATTCTGGAACTGTTTCCTCTTCTGTAATCCTTTTTTGAATATAAAGCAGTATCAATCTCATGACTTGGGTTTCCCTTGTTAGTAATCTTGACATCCTGCAATAATTTTGTTTTTATTGCATCACCAGTGATTGATATGCCAGAACTTTCCAAACCCATTATCATTGGTTTGTAGTCATCTGGTAGACCAGCAAGTAGCAATGTTCCTACCCATTCGTCTTTCACTTCGAATCCTAAATCATTCAGTTTATGAGCTGTGGTAACTATTTTGTTTACATATTCATCAACTGAAGTGCAATTGTTTAATTGTGTTGTCACTAAGGTCCTCAGGAGCCCCACTTTTCTGGTTAAGCCAGAGTCCTCGAACACTATCTGTAGTTTATCCCAAGCTTCTTTAGCGGTTTTTGTTTCCTGGATATGTGCAAAATTGATTGGATCTACAGAAAGAATTATCTTTGATCTCGCCTTTATATCTTTTTTCTGATCCTTTGTGTATTCTTCCTTTCCTTCCACACATCCCCATAAATCTTCGTGCTCCAAATAAGCTCTCATGGCAAACTTCCATGAGGAAAAATTTTCTCTGCCTGACAACTTGTCAATCAGATTTCCAAACTGAGACATATTTCTTCAATAACTGAAAACTGTATGGCTTATACTTTCCTTCTTCTATCTAATGGTGTCCTGGGCCCATAACCTGATAGGTTTTATAGTGGAAGTAGAAAAATATATTATAGAAATGAAGGAATATACTTTTGGAAATTAGTTGTCACTCTTTTTTATTCTATGACATACACTTCAACATACTATATTCATGGTAACCTATACAGAGTAATCTAAATTCAAGTTCACAATATCAACAAGATAGAGTTCCGGGAGTTTTTTATTGGAAATTTCCTCTCCTTTCAGAATCTTTTTTTGAAATTTCTTAATTATGGATAGTTTATGAAATATTGGCAAAAAACGAAATGCCATTTTTTTTTCATCTTCAATTGTTTATAACTTTTGCAATGTTTTATGTGCTAATACACGCTTTTGGCACATTTTCCTAGACGTTATTCCGGATCCAATGAGCTATCACACATAATTTTAAGAGCAGTATCTCTATTTTAGACCATTTTCAACTTGTCGAGTAGACTACTAGTCTTTTCTTTATTTTCTATATGGAATACCGTTAAAAAATGGTTCCACTAGATACCTCGAAGATAGTTGTGTAGGTACCTTCCTGATTTAAAATATTATTAGGAGACGCGATATAAATATATGATCAGAACAGATTCCCAAAACCGACCAAACATTGGCTTCGGCATAGACACCCAAAGTCACAAATTGCATTTTGATCTCAGGTTCTGAAACGTGTCAAGTTTTGAAATAAGATAAGACGGTGAGAATTCCATTTCCCAAGAATATACTGAAACCTGATATTGTTCAAGTTGCATTGTTCATGAACTTTCTAAATTATTCATATCGTTTGCACGCCAGTGCAGTATTCAACAGAAAAACGGTAGACTGCTGGGCACCTGCAACGTAGATAAAGAAGTCATGCATCATCAAACGTAAATCTGAGGAATTTTCCGGATTTCACGGCAGTCTACGACGTTATCAGGAATGATGTAGACGAAAATGCGCTATCCATTTTTGTGCGTAAACAAATGAGTAACGAAATCTTGAGGTTGAATTCTGTCTCGTACGTGAATAATTTGCAACAAAGTATGGAAAATACCTTCCGATCCATCCATTGTATCATATTAATATATTATTGATATTCGAGGATGCATTTTTTTACAGCTGGATCTCTACAGTTTCGTATAAAGAAGCTTGTCGTCTTTCTATTTACTAGTTTGTATTTCAAAGTTTACCAAGTGTTTTATTTTGAACGCATCTGATCAGCAGATTCAAGTAAAACATCTCAAGGGGTGCTAAAGCAAACGATTACACTTTGTTTTTGTTGACCATCTAATATTTTTATTAGAGATATAGAACAGGGGTGTGATGTTATCCACAATCACAAAATACACTGAGAAAAATTTAACTCGGCTGCAAAAATCGTTTCTTTGTTAAAATGAAAATTCGATTCTGCCAATGAAAAAACTGAATTTTGATTTTTTTCAACATATCCAC
The DNA here is from genome assembly GCA_018342105.1 of Gonioctena quinquepunctata. Lineage (NCBI taxonomy): Eukaryota > Metazoa > Arthropoda > Insecta > Coleoptera > Chrysomelidae > Gonioctena > Gonioctena quinquepunctata. The sequence continues at coordinate 164,196 of JAFIRS010000318.1, read as the reverse complement.
CCCCAATACTTACCCTCCGACGGGCCGACAAATGATTTCATATATCGGGTGGTATGTATTTCAACCTCCTAAATTCTTCAAACAAAAAACTTTACACTGCCTTTGAATGGAAATTCGATTTTTTCAACATTTCCACCCCAATTACACCCCGCCTTCGGGGCGACGAAGCATTATAAATAATTTTTTACAAAAATCAACCTACAGAATTTGATCATGCAATGGAATAAGCCCCTACATAGTCATTTTAACGAGGAACAGACATTTTTGCAGCCTAGTTACATTTTTCTCAGTGTGTTTTGTGGTTGTGGATAACTTCACACCCGTATATAAAACAGGGTAATATTCGCTATTGAGGGCATCTACAATTGAATCAATTTATTTGCCAGCCTCTATAACGTTTCTCACTGCTAAATCATGCTGATTGACTGTAATATCTATTTGATTGTTATAATGAAAGAATCGAAAGTGTTGAGTACAACGTTTGTATTAAGATCATAGTCATTTGGGTGAATGTTGAAAACAACTATCGTTCATTATTTTTCAAGAATTGACAAATTTTTCAAATTTAATGATAACCAATATGGTGTTTTTTAACCGACGAAACCAAAAAGGAGGAGGTTCTCTAGTCGACGCGTATATTTTTTTTTATGTATGACCACGCATAACTCTTTACTGAGGTCCGATTCCGATAATTCTTTTTTCAGTGGATAGGGTGTACTCCGAAGTTGGTCCGGGAAAAAATATTGATCACTCCCCTCTGAATTCTGGTCCGTTAACCGATTCTATCAGGCATAACTTTGTACTGGGTTCTTCGATTTGGATGATTCTTTTTTTATTAGATAGGGTATACCTCACAGTTGATCATATTTCGAATGGAATTCTCCACCGTTACAAGTAGAAAAATAGGGAATAATTGATTTTTCACTCGTGAACATTGGCACACATATGTAGTTGACAATGACAGATATTTTTGTTCTCCTACATCTGTCACAGTCATTATATTCTGAGAGGATGGAAAGTAATGAAATAAACTAACCAGAACAACAAATAGTTATTTATGTATCAAGGGCGTAAAATAGGCTTTTATGGACCGCAGCGTGTAAGTAATAGCCCGAGCGATAGCGAGGGCTATTAACACGCCTAGGTCCATAAAAGCAAATTACGCCAGAAATACATACAAAATTTTATGTACGACCGGTATATTTGATGTCAATACCTCTTTATATCTAGAACATGATAAAAATACATCAAGGCTGCCGTGAGGATGTATATTCATATCATATCGGAAACAGAATAAATCAAGAAGTGATGGAATGAATGTTACCATGGCAAATCAGTCAATTTTTCGAAATAAGATTATATAGGCTAGTAGCCATATTTGCTGTCAATTTTTGTGATCACAGATAATTTATTACTGATTTTGAAATGGATTCAAGCGACGAAGTAAGTATGAATTGTAATCCACCAGAAATAAGAAAAGCAGCTGAGGATGCGAAATTGAGTTTATTGCCAAGTAAATCCAAGAAAATATACGACAAGGTGTATGAAGAATTCGTGAGGTGGTGCAACGGGAAAAATGTAAAAATAAGAAATACACAGAGACTGTACTTTTGCCTATTTTCTGGAAAATCTAAATATTGTAAGCCCTCTACAATGTGGTATATTATTCCATGCTGAAAGCTACTCAAATGTACATGATAATATAGATATCAGTAGATACGCAAGATTGATAGCTTTTTGAAACGAAAATTTATGGTTATAAACCAAAGAAATCGAAGATTCTAAGCAGAGAAGAAATCGAGTTATTTTTAGGGAACACCAGACGATTTGTATCTTATGTGAAAGTAAGTTCTAATTTCATGTTTTCTCAATGTTCAGTATGTTAATCTGAGAATTTATTGTAGGTAGCACTGATTTTTGGTATTTGTGGAGCATGTCGCCGCGAAAAATTGGCAAATATCACAGTGGACGACATTCAAGATTTCGAGACATTCTTACTCATAACTATACGAGAAACCAAAACGAAGATAGATCGAGTATTTACTGTAATCGATAAAGAATAGAAATCGCCAAGTTATTTGGATATTTACAGAAAATATTCTTCCGTGCGAGATCAGAATGATCAAAAGCGTTTTTTTTTATATTATAAAAATGGCAAGTGTACGTGACAGGTTATCGGAAAAAATACATTCGGTCAAATACCATTCATAATAGCCACTTACCTAGGTATTTCTAATGCGAAAGAATATACTGGTCACTGCTTCATACGTTCCTCAGCAACTATGTTAGAAGATGAAGGCGAGGATACATTCAACATTAAAAGACATGCTGGGTGGAAGTCGACGACTGTTGCGGAAGGTTATATTGAAAATTCAGTTGCAAATAAGCTGAAGATTGCTAAGAAAATTGTAGAAAATGATGAGCCTTCTATTAGCCATTGCAGACAATCTGAAAATATTGCTCACTACTTTGAAACACCAGTTAATAACATGCATTCTCTTCAGACTTCTAGTAATGAGGAATCAGTTGAAATCAGTAACTATCTGCAACAACAGAAAACAACAAATCCAAATATTTTCATAAATAACTGTTCTAATTGTATTGTCGATATTAAGTTATAATTCATTTTTTAAATTAATTTATGTTCATTGTTTTCGTTATATTATTGTTAATAATGTTTTGGGTTTGATTATATGATCCATCGGAATATAGATTTCTATCGATATGAGATTGAAATTCACTTTAGCGCCTGTTCAACGATTTTATCGCCCGCCGGGCGATAAAGTAGTCCGCGGGCGTCAAATTGCTACTTTACGCCCGCAAATCCGGGCGCTGCTACTTTACGCCCGGTCGTGCATAAAATAATTTGAATTACAACAAATAGTATAAGTAGATAATCATATTTAACTGGAATATTTAAGGAACTGAAAGTTAAAATAACTTTCAGTCTCAAAACTAAGCTCCTACACTAATGATGTAACATTTTGAGGGCGCCAAACCAACAATCAACAAAGATCATTAAATTACTTCAAAAAAATTATCAGAATGTCACCGCGCAACTCGATGCCATTTTACACCTTATCTAATTCATTTGCTTGTTTGTTTGGCGCCGACTCAAAATTAGTTACTTACATCAGTTTAGGAGCTTAGTTATTGAGACTAAGAAGGTTTATTTTATTTTTTACTTTTCAGTCAGTTTAATTTTTTGTTAAAAAGTTTTTTTGAGAAGGTGGAGTAAATCGTTTATGGAGGACTCCTCTCGGTAGTGTGGTAATTCCGGAGTCCTTGTGCCCGCGCCTCCATTGACCCATTGAAACTAACCTGTTGTTTTCCCTCACAGTACCCACTATAGTAATTTTGTACCTTGTCCTAGTTTGTACAAGCCCTACACTAGTGATCATAATCTAAACTCCATAATAAACAAACCATTTCTCATAGAAACCATATCATAACTTTTCGAACATTTTATAAATTTTCACAAATAGCCCAGTCACATACCATAGGCCAGTAGATATAGACAATCAATTCACATTAATTCCAAAAGTGTTGAAACTGCAATGGTATGTTAGTGCATTGATGAAAACAAACTGTAAAATTTTGCAGAAGTCTGAGATGAACGGAACATTGTTTTAATTGCAAAAAACGTTTTTTTTTTTTGCACTGAAGATTGCAAAAGTTCTGCAAACTAGGCATACCGATAGTAATGATGTTTTACAACATGCATTAAGTTTGCAACCGTTTTTTGTCATTTGTTTATTCATTTGTTTTTCATTGTAATTTGTTTGAAAAAATTACAAAAGTTTTACAAATTGGATAAGTGAACGGAAAGAAAGGTTAACATATTTACGTACATTTGCAAACATTTCTGAAAAACGCATCATTTATTTATCAAACTTTTTTATCGATGCTGCCATTTTCAATACACACAAGCATTGAAATAATTAAAAAAAAAAATATTGTGGTTGCAAATAAAGAGAATATTGGTCTCCTCCTCCTACGAAAAGCGGAACATATTTATTCACTAATATAATTTTTTGCATTTTTACAACTGCTGAAATAATTGCAAAAGTTCTGCAAATTGCAGTTATAATTACGACTAATATTTGTTCTAATTTTGACATTTAAAATGACTCTTTTCAAAACTCGTTGACGTTATCAAATGTTTTACTTTTCATCACTAGTTACGAAAAGTAAATTTTTCGCAACTGGTGATGGAATAGTATATTACATTACTAGTGCGGAAAGTGACATTTTTCACACGAGTGGAAAATATTGTGGCACGAAGCGTAAGCCGAGTGCGGCAATCACACGAGTGTGAAAAATCACTTTCGCGCGAGTAATGTACGCTATTTTTCCTACGACCACTTATTTTATTACAACTCTGAGATTTAACAAGGTTTTACTTTCGATCATGTACCTTCTATCACGAAATGTCTATTTTTTGTGGTATTGTGTCGTGGAATTGTTTCGAAGCCTACTTAGCTTTTTAAATTTTCAAATAATGTGCCCGCGTCTGGTTCTCTGGTTGCCTATCTTAGATACAAAACAAACTACTGAAAAACATTAAAACAAACTACTGAAATAATTATAAATTAACAGTTTAAGCTTTCGTTGCTATCCTTTAATTATATGAAGTTTAAAAATAGCTAAATTTTGTTTTAATAAAATGAAAATACAAGAAATATAATTCTATTAATGTAAATCGACTTACGAGATATTCATATCTCTGATAACGTTAATTCAAATCTGAATCAGCTCAGATGGAAGAGTATACGGTAGATGACCGCAAGGTTGTGGGTTCGATTCTCGGCGTCAACTTTTTTTTTCTTCTTTTCTTTATTTTCTACAAATAATTAGTTTTTGGTCCAGTTTTTATGTAAATAATATTGTAACGAACCTAGGCCGGACCTGTCGCCTCGCGTGTTGCCGTCGACAGCGATGAGATCATCCCCGGAGATATTCGAGAACCATCCAGTCGCTCAGCCACCGAAAACAACGGTCAATATTGGAAACAATCTGAACGAGCCCATACGATCGAGCTATACAGTGAAGTAGTAATATAAATTAAGTTGTAAATTAAGTGTGAAATAAATTAGTAGAACCAAGTTAAGTTTATTTACGTTACAATTGGTGTCGGAAGTGAGATTTTGAAAATAAACAAGTGATCGTGGAGTGGATAGTCAGAAAAATAAATTGATAGACCTTTTTGTACGCCCAAAATAGACAGTGGCCCGGTTTTCGCGAAGTGGACAATTGTGCGTGGAATATAAACTGATACACTGTTCGCGTGAAACAGATAATAGACAGTGGCCCGGTTTTCGCGAATTGGACAATTGTGCGTAGGAATATAAACTGGTACACTGTTCGAACGTGAAACAGACAATAGACTGGTGGCCCGTGGAAAGAATTCGCGAAGTGAATTTTAACAAACTGATAAACTTTTCGTGTAAAACAGACTGATACCTCGTCAAAGACAAAATGTGTTCAAGAAAAGTGCGCCTTGCGGATTTGAAGGTAGCGGAATTGAAACAGGAATTGGAGGAAAGGGAACTAGAAACAACGGGTAAAAAGCAAGTACTCCAGGAAAGACTTGCAGAAGGACTTATACAAGAAGGTGAGGACCCCGAAACATTTTTATTCGAAGTTCCCGGAGGTGATTTGAGTTTGGTAATGAATAAACTCGAAGAAACTACTAAATCCGTGAAAGAAGAACTGCAACAAAATTCGAGGACTTTGGAAGAAAATGTTAGAAATCTGGAAGAGAAACTTCAGGAAAATTCTAGAAATCTGGAAGAGAAGCTTCAAGAAAATTCTAGAAATCTGGAAGAGAAGCTTCTAGAAAATTCAAGAAGCCTGGAAGAGAAGTTCCTGGAAAACACAGAAGGCCTAAAAAAAGAATTGTGTGGGTGGCTAATTTCCTAGAAGAAAGAATGGGAATTAAAAGAAAAAAAGTGAAAATCAGCGATGGAATCAAAGACGGAATCGAGGCAGAAATGGACAAAATAAAGGAAACGATCAGTAAGCTGGAAAAACAAATTAATAGTGCGTCCTCCACAGAGATGGTTAACGAAAATGCAATGCTGGACTTGAGTTTGAACGTGGATAAAGTTCAAGAGGGTATAAAAGATGTCAAGGTCATTTCAGAAATGGGAAGCTTTCCATGAAGCGCCTCAGTTCGACGGAAAAACTCCATGGGCAAATTACCGCCGGCAGTTTGAAGCAGCGGCCAAAGCAAACGGATGGAATGCAGGGGAAAGAGCTGTAGCACTGACACTTGCATTACGTGGAGAAGCGACAAATATTCTACAAACTCTCACCGCCCAAGAACAGGAGGACTATGATCAGCTGATTAAACATCTAGAATTACGATATGGCCACGCCCATTTGGAACACGTATACCACTCCCAGCTGAAAAATCGCTGCCAAAAATCGGGCGAATCCTTACAAGAATTCGAAACTGACATTGCACGATTGGTTCGTCTCGCATATCCAGCCACACCAGAAAATGTAATGGAGCGACTAGCGGTTCAAGCATTCCTGGATGGACTCCGTGACCAAGAAACCAGACAAGCGTTGACACTAGCCCGTCCAACACATCTCGTAGACGCACTGGCACGCGCTTTGGAATTCGAGGCAGCGAAACAATCTTGCAAAAGCCAGAGTAAAGTCCGAATGATAGAGGAAGACTCACAGGAGCCTGCTAATTTGGAAGCTGCCATAAGGAAAGTGATTAAGGAAGTGTTCCCTGAGAAAAGACAGATAAGATGCTGGAATTGTGGCAAAATTGACATGTGCGTAGCAAATGTCCAACATTCGAAAACACGACTCGATGCAGGAAAACCAAAGAAGGTCGACGAGAAGGGCAATCGTCGGCCTGTGTCCAGCAAGCCCTGGTTAACAACGCATATGTCGCTATCCTGCAACGACAGAACAGAGGAGTTTTCGTAGACGGTCTCATCAATAACGAGCCTTGCACCATGCTGCTAGATACAGGTGCGACTAGGACAATTCTCGGACCTTCCTTTGCCAGAACACCGGAACGAATTGAACCGACAACTTGAAGCTACGCACAGCAACAGGGAGCCAGCTACTGTATATGGCGAGCTACCGATTGAAATAATTTTGGGCAGCACTAAAGTGAAACATCAGGCACTTGTAGCGGACATCGAAGACGATGCAATCATCGGAATGGACATCATGAATTCCAGAGGGTTTGAATTGATTTCAAAGACGGCGTCCTACGTGTCAACGGAGAAGAGCTGGTACTTCATGGGAGAAGTGAAGAGTTGATCCGTGTGCTGTTGGCTGAAGATATAAGCGTACCTGAGAGGGCTGAAACCATCCTGGAGGCTCGCCTGGACGGGAGTGCGAGCAGTGGAGACGTGATGATGTTCGAGCCCAAACTTCATGATGAGAAAATTGGGCGAGGGATTGCCCTAGGGAAAACCCTGTTACGTGCTGAAAAATTTGTACCGGTAAGGGTCATGAATGTCAATTACTTTCCAGTGACCTTAAAGAAAGGAACAATTTTAGGGCACTGCTCGTCAGTTTCATCTGTGATCCGGGGCGTACGAGGTACGATTAGCCAACCCAACAACTTGCCCACAGAACTAGAAAAATTAGTTGCCATCTCTTCCAAAGACATAAAACCAGCTCAACAGCCCAAACTAAGAGATTTAGTCAAAAAGTACCAAGACATCTTCGATACCGGACAAGGAAAAGGGGTCGAACTAATGTGGTCCAGCACAAGATTGATACTGGGGGTGCCCGACCGATCCGGCAATCAGCAAGAACAAAGCCACAAACCAGTTCCTGGTCCTTCCCTTCGTGCTTTTGCCAAGAAGGAAGAGGCTGACAAAATAGTCAGCGATATGGGAAAAGAAGGAGTTATCGAACCATCTGACAGTCCCTGGTCCTTCCAGTCGTACTGGTGAAGAAAAGGATGGATCGACACGCTTTTGTGTAGACTATCGCCAACTTAATAATGTCACGAAGAAGGACAGTTACCCTCTCCCGAGAATAGATGGACACCCTAGACACGTTGGCTGGTTCCACGATTTTCTGACCCTTGATCTGAAGAGTGGATACTGGCAAGTAGAACTCGCTCAGGAAGATCGAGAAAAGACTGCTTTTACCATCGGCTCAGGATTGTGGCAGTTCACCGTTATGCCATTCGGGCTCTGTAATGCTCCCGCCACATTCGAAAGATTGATGGAGACAGTGCTGAAAGGACTCTCATGGAACACGTGTCTAGTGTATCTCGACGACATAATTGTGGTCGGCAGATCGTTTGAGGACCACGTGAAAAACTTGGAGGAAGTATTCCTGCGACTGAGGAACCCGGATTGAAGCTGAGCCCTAAGAAATGCCATCTGTTCCCAAAAAAGAAGTACGATACCGATTGTCTCTGGAGAAGGAGTAGCAGTGGATGACCAGAAGATCAAAGCTGTTAAGGATTGGCCCATCCCAAAAGACATTCACCAACTTCGAAGTTTCCTTGGTTTATGCACATACTATCGCCGATATGTGCTGGATTCGCCAACATCGCTAAACCACTGACCAGGCTCACGGAAGGCCAAACAAAGTTCCAGTGGTCCGAAGAATGTCAAGATTCATTCAGGAAGCTGAAAGGAGCTTTGATCAACGCACCTATACTGAGCTATCCCCTACCCAAAGGGAAATTCATTTTGGATACGGACGCCAGCAACGTGGACTTGAGCTGTCCTATCTCAGATCCAGGAGGGACAGGAGAAGGTGATTGGTTATTTCAGCAAGACGCTTAGCAAACCAGAGCGCAATTACTGTGTGACCAGGGGAGAGCGGTTAGTTGAATGAAAGGGTGTGGAACACTTCTACAAGTACGTGTATGGAAGAAGATTCCTGCTGAGAACTGACCATGCAGCTCTCAAATGGCTCTTACAGTTCAAAAATCCTGAGGGTCAAGTAGCACGTTGGATCGAGAGACTCCAAGAATTGATTTCGAGATCGAACATCGAGCCGGAACTAGCCATAAGAATGCAGATGCCTTGTCGCGAAGACCATGTCCAGATGATTGCCTCACATTGCCGACGAGCAGAAGAGAAAGAAGCAACACTTTGTAGAACCGCGGCAATGGATGACAACTGGAATGACAGCAAGATCCAGAAAGACCAAGAGAGAGACCCGACCTTGGCTTAGTCGTCAGCTGGAAGAAGGGCAATCGAAGACCATCATGGCAGGAAGTCGCAGGTTACTCGCCGGCTGTTAAGTCCTATTGGGCACAATGGAACTCTCTTATTCTGGACAATGGGATCCTGAAACGTGTGTTGGAGGCCGATATTGGTGGGGAAGACAGACGCCAAATAATTGTTCCCAGGAACAGAAGAGAGGAAGTGCTGCGGGAAATCCATGATGGAGTCGCCGGAGGACATCTGGGAGTGACGAAGACCCTGCAGAAAGTGAGGCAACGGTTTTACTGGGCCAATTGTCGCTTGACGTCCAGGACTGGTGCAGGAAGTGCGCTGTATGCGCTGCTAGCAATGGACCTCGAATACGACCCAAGGCCCCGATGCGTCAGTACAACGTAGGCAGCCCGTTCGAGAGAATCGCCATTGACATCGCCGGCCCGTTTCCCGTATCCGACCACGGGAATAAATACATCCTTGTGGCAATGGACTACTTCAGTAAGTGGGCGGAAGCCATGCCCCGCCCAACCAGGAAGCCATCACCGTCGCCGACGTCTTGGTGAAAGAGTGGATATGTCGATTCGGTATTCCAATGGAGCTGCACTCGGATCAAGGCAGAAATTTCGAATCCAACCTTTCCAAGAAATATGTCTACTGCTGAACATCCGCAAGACAAGAACCACGGCCCTACATCCGCAGTCCGATGGAATGGTGGAACGGATGAACAGGACGATCAACCGCCACTTGTCCAAGGTTGTCTCTGACCATCAAAGAGACTGGGACCAGTATCTTCATTTGTTCCTGATGGCCTATCGATCCGCAGTACACGAGTCAACCGGTCAAACTCCTGCTAGTATTATAATGGGCCGAGAACTGCGACTGCCTTGTGACCTGAAGTTTGGGATACCGCCAGGACAAGACACTGCGGGAGAGGACTACGTCAGCAAACTTCGGCAGAGAATGGACGACATCCACGAACGAGTCCGGCTTGAACATCCAGAGTGCCAGCGATAAAATGAAGAAGACCTATGACATCAAGGCCGACGCGGAGGATTTAAGGTTGATGACCTGGTTTGGCTGTACAACCCCAAACGTCGTCGTGGACTATCACCAAAGTTGCGGAACTCGTGGAAGGCCCGTATAAAATCGTGAAAAGGATAAACGACCTTGTGTACCGAATCCATAAGCCACCCCTGAGGGAAACCAAGGGTCGTCCATTTCAACAGGTTGGCCCCTTACGCTGGAAACCATGACCAAGTTCGCACCCTCAAGCCACCGGAGGATGATATGACGTTCGAGAAGTTTATGTCCTTGTATTCAAACGGGCAGAAAGTTCTACATGGGGTTACTAGAGAGGAGTCACGAGACCTTTCGAGGTGCCTGCTGACTACGCACTAGCGCAGTGTGTGGCAGAAGATCTTCGAATGTCCAGGGGCATCGCCGTAGTGTTCTCCAAGAAATTTGGTCAACTCCAAACACTGCGGGAGCAGAATCCAGAAGTTGGTGGGGTACTACAGTTGAAGAAAGGCCAGAGAAACATCTACTACCTAGTTACCAAGAGGCATTCCCAAGATAAACCGTCCTATGAAGATGTCTGGAAGAGTCTCACCAAACTAAGAGATACTATGGTGGACCAGAATCTGGTGGATCTAGCAATTCCAAAATTGTCCTGTGGTATTGATGGGTTGGACTGGAGAGTCCTAAGAAGTATGCTGGAGGCGATATTCAGATCCAGCGGCGTCAAGATTTTGGTTTGCTGTAACCCTCTTCCACGACCGATCATGAAGACCGTGGAGTGTTACTTCCATCGAACTTCACGGTGCAGATATGGGGAGTCATGCAGATATCGTCACACTCCAAGGATGAAATTTCGGGACGAAATGTCTTTAAGAAGGGGGCAATGTAACGAACCTAGGCCGGACCTGTCGCCTCGCGTGTTGCCGTCGACAGCGATGAGATCATCCCCGGAGATATTCGAGAACCATCCAGTCGCTCAGCCACCGAAAACAACGGTCAATATTGGAAACAATCTGAACGAGCCCATACGATCGAGCTATACAGTGAAGTAGTAATATAAATTAAGTTGTAAATTAAGTGTGAAATAAATTAGTAGAACCAAGTTAAGTTTATTTACGTTACAATATCAAAAAGGAAAAGCAATTAATAATTACATCTGTAAATCTTACAGGATTCACGGGTTTGACGGCTTATTGACAGCCGTGCGGAAAGTTACTTTCCGCACTAGTGCGGAAAGTACTTTCCGCACGCGTGAGAATAAAGGTCACTTTCCATGGGAGTAGAGAGTGCGATATGTGTTACTTTCCTATGTGGTCGTAGGAAAGGTAAATTTCACCACCAGTTGCGAAAAATACAGGAACAAAATTTGTTAAAATTTTAAGGCGAAACTACTTGAAGTACTTCTTCACTGCACTAAAAAGTGAAAAATAATTTTAATATTCAACGACTGTGCCAAAAAGCGTGGGGCGCTTTGTCGAAATCAATTAAAATAGTCCAAGATACCAGAGCCGGCAAACCTACGTCATTTTAGCAAAACTGAAATTTTGACTATGAGTGTAGTTGAGAATGTATGCTACTTTTACAGGTAGCAGGTACAAAAAAAGTACATAAAAAACTTTCTTACGTTAAAGTATGGTAATGCGTTTGACAATTAACGTCGTCAGGTGGCTGAGCGTTCTAAGGCGCTAGACTAAGTTCTGGATCTCAAAAGTTAGCGTGGGTTCGAATCCCCACGCCGGACGATTTTTTTTATTTTTCACTTTGAAATTGAGAAATGGTTTGTTTTTTTATTTTAATATTCATCGTCGTTGAATATTAAAATATTTTTTTAATTTTTACTGCGTTAAAAGCGTGTGCTTCAGTTTCACTCATTACGAGAAATAATGCTTTTCCCAACTGGTTGCACAAATAACTATTACGTGACGCCAGAGATTTGCAACCGTCATTGTTCAACGAAACATTTTTGTAAATATATTTTTTTTTATATTTTGACCATAAATTGTAAACATTTGCAAATAGGTTTAAGATATATATTAGACCGACATATATATCTACAGTGGTCCAGTTAATACTGATTATCATCGCGTATATCTGTTATATTTTGTACTGGTGATTGAAATTCATCCGAAGAATGGATACAGTTACGTAGTTAATCGCTACAACATTTTTAAACTAATTATCAATCTTGAAGCAATATCACTGTTTTCGACAATCAGCGAAATAAATTTAATCTAACATTTTCGAATGCAACAATCGAACGAGTACAAAATTTTGCTGAATTCTACCAGAAGACTATTGGAAGACATTCACTTCTTCATTTGAAATGTTCACTTGTCACAACATGACTTTATAGCAATCGAAGATGTTTTAAAATGGATAATCAATGCTCTATGAAAGTAAGGATATCAAAACGTTTTCGATTGTAATTAAGTACATAATTTTCATCATCAAACAGAAACGTTGCTGAAAAATAAAAATTTATGACATCGATATCATATCTCAAATTCAATTTCTACAGGTATGTATTTTTTGAATTAAACAAAATTATAATTTACCTTCCCACTCGAATTTCTTACTGGTTTCGCCTTAAAGAATTCTATTGCCGATTGGAGCCGAATGGAGGACTGAAATGTAATCGACACGTAAGAATCATTTTCGTGATTTATAAAAATTTTGAAAATAAAGAGGGGTGAAACACTGTGACGTAACACAGTTGTAGGTTAATCGTACTAATGTACAACTGCTTGAGTGATTTTTAAATCTCAGTATTTCTTCTATTTTTCAATAAATCAAGAAAATTATGAAATCGTGTCGAGTGATTCTCGATCCTCCATCAAACGTACTCAGAGGATTGTTTTATGCAAATTCGTAATTGTAATATGATGTTATGAATTCATATCGAAAACGTTAGCTTTCAGCATTGAATGATTTCACCTATCGTTGACGAGCTTCTTCTTGGTCGATAGTTAACTTGGTAACACAATGAATGTTATCTATTAGGTATATAAAAATCTTTATTATTCACATAATACAGGTGTTGCTAGAAACATAGTGTGCAAATTATTATACTGCTACCAATTGGTAAAATGTGTTGTCTGCCCGATTTGCAGAACTTTTGATTTTTATGGCAGAATAAAAATACAAAAATAATTTTCTTTCGATTTTACTCTCATTTCCGTGTTGCAGACGAGGTTGCAAATTAATGAAAACATTCTACGTCAGGACATCTCCACTTGCAACCATTATTTGAAACTTTTGTAATCATTCCGATACTTAAAAAATCAATTTCATAAAAAAAAAATCCGTTTGACGCAAGAAGTTGCAAGTCAAAACTGTTCTTAAGAACATTTTTTTAGTTATTTTTTCGTGTTTGCAGAAATTTTGGAATTTTCACCAAAAAAATAGGATTAACAACAATTTTTTTTTTAGATAAAACAAACATTTCAGTTTTGTTTGAATGGTTGCAAATTTATCATTGAAAAATTGCTATTTTTCAAAACTTCGAAAGTGAAAATTCATTAAATCCTGATTTTCAACATGTTTCGTTCAGAAAAAATGGTTGTAAATATCCCTTGAACGTACTCTTCACTCTACTAAAGTTTTAAAAACTTTTCTAATTATTATAAAATTTTGGGAAAATCATGTCTATCTCTACTGGCATACCAGCTGTGGATGAAATGTATTGCATTTTATGTCTTATTAGCATATAAAACACTCAAGAAAAGCAAACACTCATACAATTATAGATTGTTTACATGTAAAGAAAAGTTATAGTTTTCTATCGAGTGGAAATAAATTTCCACGATATAGAAAACTTGCGCATTGAACACGCTGTTTTTTCGTATTTTTAATGGAAAAACATAAGTTAATAAAATAAAAATCATCATAGATCATTATTGTCGTATACTACATCCGTCAGATAGACATCTGTCAGATAGATAAACAATACTTTTTTCGTAGAAAAATCAATTTAAACGGTTTTCTTCACATAAATGATTCAATATAAATTGAACCAGAAAATGGTAGATCTCAGGTGAAAAACAACTACCTTCCTGGCAAATACCACGCAGAACGTTGGATGATATTCACCTGAAAATCCATGCATACCTCCATATAAATGGACATTGAATGCAAATGTTTCTTTCTGATAAGCTCGATTATGTTTCAGGCTTTTTGGCCCTCATCAGTACGGAGTAGTCAACCAGCCAAAGGTCCGAAGAGCTCTGGCTGAAGCGAGACACAACATAACCAAAACCATCATCGAGTCTATAACACCTATAGGTACGCCGGAAAAGAAAACTTTTAGCTAGCGGTACCTAGTGACAGAAAGAAACACTCCGATCAATACTTTTTTCATTTTGCAAAATGCTCAGGTAGAAGACGATTTTCATGGAATTTTAAAGTTAGTTTCTGAAATCGAATCTATTAACCATCCAAGTCAAAAGAAAAATGCGAACAATGTTACAAGTTATTTTGTCAGTGGAGGACAGATAAAAAACTGCATAGATATGATGAAAATATTATATTTATGGTTAGAATCGTTTATCTTTTTTGCAAAGGGAAAATATTCCGTCGACATCATTTCCGAACGCAAAATATTTGCAACTATTCAAATAAATCGTTAGAGATGTTAGTTAGCAACTGATATTGATTTGCACATTTGCAAGGAGTCCACTATCAGCAATGTATTCAAAAATAACAATAAAAAAATCAAAATAAAAAGTTTAAGAATACTAGCATATCCAAATGATGCCAAAATATGACTACAAAGATAAAAAATCCCTTTCGAAAAATCTCAAATACATTTTCTGAAAATATTATCAAGTTTTCCAAGATTAAGCATTATTAACGTTTCTCTTCGGACCGCCTTCAACATATTCATTACTCAAAAAACATAGGAATATGATGACATTTGTTTGTCAAATTCGATTCTCTTTCGATACCATCTGAAAAGTACAACTCATTTCACTGAAATTAGTAATAACGTGAATCGGACTTAGTGGGGATATTAAGGGAAAGGAGAGGAGGAAGAACCAAATACAAATTTAAGGGATTTTGATCAACTACAATGGGGTGGTGGTATTAAGGTCACATGGAGAGATAAAGGCAACGCATGAAATTGATTTTTCATGAACTCCGTGTCCAACTGAGCGTAGTCGGAGAAAATTGGAACAATAGATGAAATGAAAAAAATCCCATAATGTAATCACGAACTATGCAAAGCCTACCATATCGGTAACCCATTAATTACCCTATTAAGGTAAACGTGGTTTAACATAGTATGCGTTTGATAAGTATACTACATGGGAATACTTCGAGAAACAAAGACAGGTAGCGCGGGTATTGGCAATTAGTTGAATTGCCTTAACGGTTCGAGAGTCGTGGAAAATATGGGGGTTGGATGTTATGTTCTATCTAACGGACTTCATTGTTTATTTTTGCCTTTCACAGAATAGTGATAAATGTATTTTTTCAACTGCGTTTCTGTGCCGTACCCTGTAAAAATTGATGGGAACTGAAGATTAAGGCGGTTCAAGTGCTACTTTTTTCAGTTAATCAACAATCTCGATAACCCGTTTCTTAATTCATGCTATTCGGCCATCCCTTGTTCACTACTTTTCATTTTATCAGATGTTTCGCAAAAGATGAAGAATGCCTTAATACAGTGTTCGGCAGATTTTTGGCAACAAATGGAAAAACAGTTTATTTCAAATTTCTCAGAAAATTGTATACTTTATAAAAGTGTTTGCTTCTGCTCAAATTTGAGTGGTACGATCCCGATTTTATTTATCTCCATTCGTTTACGAGGGAGGTGGAATAATTTGAAAGTAGCTCAAGAGTAAAGTACCTTTATATTTCAAAATACACCTAAAGTTTATTTGAATAAATCACTTACAATTTGAAGAATATTCTAAATTCAGAATTAAATCCTATTCCAAAAACGAGTTTTCATTGATTTTTTCCAATTTTTTTATTCACAACCCTATGTATTATGAGAATTTGTAATGTCATAGAACACTTATCATTGAATATTACCTGAATGACCATATGGAGTTAAGTTCCGTCCAAACTAGATTTTTGCATTAATCGAACTTGGTGCCAAAAAAATCTCATTTCTTGTTGCCATTGAGAAAAAATATATTTTTCATAATTAAGTTATAACAAATGACATCTGCAGTTCAAAATCAATTGAAAGCAATCGAACTGTGTTGCAACGTGAAAAGATGTCATTTGTTATACCTTAATTATGAAAAATAAATTTTTTCTCAAGGCAACAAGAAATGAGATTTTGTCGGCACCAAGTTCGATTAATGCAATTTTCTAGTTGATAGTTGGACGGAACCTAACTTCTTATGGTCATTCAGATAATATTCAATGATAAGTGTTCTATGAAATTACAAATTCTCATAATACATGGGGTGGTAAATTAAACAATGGAAAAAATCAGTAAAAACTTGTTTCTGGAATAGGAGGCTGCAATTCTGAATTTAGAATATTCTTCAAATTGTAAGTCATTTATTCATATAAACTTCAGGGGTATTTTGAAAAATAAAGGTACATTACTCCTGAGCTACGTTCATATTATTCCACCTCCCTCGTATACGAATGGAGATAAATAAAATCTGGATGGTGCAATTATTTGAGTTTGAGCAGAAGCAAACACTTTTATGAAGTATAAAATTTTCTGAGAAATTTGAAATAAACTTTTTTCCCATTTGTTGCCAAAAATCTGTTGGACACTGTATATAAAGCAAAAGTGGGGGTTGCTTGAAATTTTGTCCACTCCAAAATCTCAGAAATCACATTTTTTGTAATAATCCGAAATACTGGTTGTTTAATTTTGAATCATTCAAAACATCCTCTTTACATTTAAATCTAATATTACGTAAACCTATTTTGTCACGTGCAAAACTTTTTTTTAAATTAATGTATGATATATGTGAAACTATTCATATTCACAACAAAGAACTCGCTTTGGAACCTCCCATATGACTATTCAGTATTTTTCCAGGATGTCAGACGGTGGATATTCGAAAAAATTCCATAAAATTCCATAACTATGTCAATTTTGGTTCTCGGATTTTGACGCTAGCGCCAATGGAAAGAACCCGCTTTGGCACCCTCCTAGTAGACTATGCAAGTAATTTTCCAAGTCGTCGAAACAGTTGTTCCAGAGGGTGAAATTATTAATTGAACTGTCGGTTTTGTCCATAGTACCATTCGGAAGAACTGGTGTTAAACCCCCTAATTTCACTATCAAATTATTTTTCAAGGTTGTTGTAATTGTCTTTAATTCCCCTAACTAGGTCCTTCCAATGATGACCTGTACATCCAATATTTTCGGCTTTGATTCCATGATTTCCATTTTAATTTACGGAACCCGAACTTTTACTTTGCCGCCTATTTTTTGGCCGACACCGATGCAAACGTGTTCAGAGGTAATGGCCGAGGTATTTTCCTAATCGAGCATAATAAAAATGATTAGAAAGTCTAGTTAGGGACACCTACGCACCGACAAAAACCCATTCTAATACATGCTTTTATATTACAAAATATAATTGATAGCAGAAGTTGAGTAAGCTATTGTAAATGTAGATTTAACCAACAATGAAGCGATCATATAGATGAAGTTGCATATATAGCGCACATTTTGAGCATAATTCTTTGTTTGTTACAATTACATGTTGACCATCTCACCGATAAGTGAAAAACTCCACTGAACTTCTTTGGAACGTACGAAGGTATCAATTTTCCGTGAAAGCGAATCAATCAATTTCCATTTTTTGTCATGGTTTACATGTTTTGGAATTGTCAATAGATAGATAAAAAAAGTTAAACCGATGAAATACGGAACTGAAAAGTAAAAAATAGAATAGCCTCCTTAGTCTCAATAACTAAGCTCCTAAACTAATGTAAGTAACTAATTTTGAGTCGGCGCTAAACAAACAAGCACATGAATTAGATAAGGCGTAAAATGACGGCATTGAGTTGCGCGGTGACATTCTGATAATTTTTTGCTTGTTCGTTTGGCGCCGACTCAAAATTAGTTACTTATATTAGTTTATGAGCTTAGTTATTTTTTACTTTTCAGTTCCGTATTTCGTCGGTTTAATTTTTTGTTGAGAAGTTTTTATTTTTCAATTTTTGTGGCTGAAATCTACTAATTACACCTACTTGTTTTTTGATTACTTCCAAAATACTTACTTACCCACCTTACTTCAATTTACCAGTTAAATAATATGATAATCTACTTTTACTATTTGTTGTAATATAAATTATTTTTGTTGTTCTGGTTAGTTTATTTCATTACTTTGTATATCATTCCATCCTCTCATAGAATATAATGATTGTGACGGATGTAGGAGAACAAAAATAATGACATGAGCGATCTGTCATTGCCAACTACATATGTGTGCCAATGTTCACAAGTGAAAAATCAATTATTCCCTATTTTTCTACCCGTTAGGGTGGATA
This sequence comes from Gonioctena quinquepunctata, assembly GCA_018342105.1. Lineage (NCBI taxonomy): Eukaryota > Metazoa > Arthropoda > Insecta > Coleoptera > Chrysomelidae > Gonioctena > Gonioctena quinquepunctata. Next base: position 145,540 of record JAFIRS010000318.1, on the reverse strand, counting down.
ATTCCATTCGAAATCCAAATATGCTCAACTATGAGGTATACCCTATCTAATAAAAGAATCATCCAAATCGAAGAACCCAGTACAAAGTTAGGCCTGATAGAATCGGTTAACGGACCAGAATTCAGAGGGTGAGTGATCAATATCATTCATTTTGCTACCTTAGGGGTGGATTTCATCTTTTCAATTCAAATGGGACCAACTTCGAAGTACACCCTATCCACTGAAAAAAGATTTATCGGAATCGGACGTTCAGTAAAAAGTTATGCGTGATCATACATAAAAAAATATATACGCGTCGACTATAGAACCTCATTCTTTTTTGTTTCGTCGGTTAAAAATACGAAGTATAAAATTGACATAAAACATAAATTAAATAAACAAATAGAAAAACAGTACCCAAAATTCTTCGCACATACTCTAAATTTCTATAAAATCATTCACACTATAAAAACACTTCTCAAGTAACATTATTTAATTATTATTATATGCTGTTCGTGTACTTACAACTGATTCATTGTCCTGTTCGATTTCTGTATTTGTTTTACCACACTTTTGCCAGTGAACTTTCATCCCTTCGACAAAACCTTGCATTTCATGTCTACATTTTTTGTATGTAGCCAGATTTTCCTTTAGTTTCATCAGATTTTTCCATAAAATGTATTCAGATAGGGTCTTTTCAACCGACTAAACCAAAAAGGAGGAAGTTCTCTAGTCGACGGGTATATATATTTTTTTTATTTATTTTTTATGTTTGATCACGCATAACTTTTTACTGAGACGTCCGATTCCGATAATTCTTTTTTCAGTGGATAGGGTGTACTTCGAAGTTGGTCCCATTTGAATTCAAAAGATGAAATCCACCCCTAAGGGTAGCAAAATGAAGGATATTGATCACTCACCCTCTGAATTCTGGTCCGTTAACCGATTCTATCAGGCCTAACTTTGTACTGGGTTCTTCGATTTGGATGATTTTTTTTTATCAGATAGGGTATACCTCATATTTGGATTTCGAATGAAATTATCCACCCTTACGGGTAGAAAAATAGGGGATAATTGATTTTTCACTTGGCACACACATATGTAGTTGACAATGACAGATCGCTACTGTCATTATTCTTGTTCCACATCCGTCACAATCATTATATTCTATGAGAGGATATAATGATATACAAAGTAATGAAATAAACTAACCAGAACAACAAAAATAATTTATATCACAACAAATAGTAAAAGTAGATAATCATATTATTTAACTGGTAATAGTTGAAGTAAGGTGGGTAAGTAAGTATTTTGGAAGTAATCAAAAAACAAGTAGGTAGTAATTAGTAGATTTCAGCTACAAAAAATTGAAAAATAAAAACTTTTTAACAAAAAATTAAACCGAGGAAATACGTAACTGAAAATTAAAAAATAAAATAAACCTTAGTCTGAATAACTAAGCTCCTAAACTAATGTAAGTAACTAATTTTGAGTCGGCGCCAAACGAACAATCAACGAAGATCATTAAATTACTTCAAAAAAATTATCAGAATGTCACCGCGCAACTCGATGCCATCATTTTACACCTTATCAATTCATTGGCTTGTTTGTTTGGCGCCGACTCAAAATTAGTTACTTACATTAGTTCAGGAGCTTAGTTATTGAGACTAAGAAGGTTTATTTTATTTTTTTATTTTCAGTTTCGTATTTTGTCGGTTTAATTTTTTGTTAAAAAGTTTTTATTCTTCTGGACAAACTTCGTTCCACAAATTCATTAGGTATTTCATATATTTTAGAGCAGTTGAACTTTGCTTTCTCTTGTTGGGACTAGACTGAAGCTGCTTTCGTTTCGCATTTTTTGCATCCCTTCCTTCTTTCAATTCAATGTCTGCAAATGGATTAAATGTCCGGGCGTACTGTTTATAGTATTTTTCTTGAAGAAGTTTTGCAGTAACATTCCACATAGTCTTTATAACGCATTCTTTATAATATTTACCGTCAGCTCTCTTCATATCAAAAGCCGAGTTAAATGCCCAATCTTTCATGACTAATCCAAGCTCTTGATTTGAAGTAGTTTCTATAAGTTCATAATGTTTCTCCTTTAAAAATATTTCAAACTGTTTCCATATTGACTTTTGGTTATTTACTGTACTTTTCGGAATAACATTCTGCCCATTTTTTTTTATTTTCTAAAGATTCTTGACCAAATCGTGTTATTGTGAAACGACGTTGTTTTAAGAAAACAGTTGTCAAAGTATAGATTTGTGAATGCTACCGTTCACGGTATAGTTGATCAAAAGCAAGGTGCATATTTATCAGTTATTGAGAAAGCTAGGTAGCTTTTTATCATTAAAAATGACTGTTAATTGGTAGATTTTTAAGAAATTGAAGAAATCTCATTGGTTCTTAGAATAGGCGTGTATTAATCAATAGAAACAAATTATGAAGTGCCGCAAGGGCTGTTCTGTTTATTTCATATTTATTCATGCCATTGTCGCTTTACTCTTCAATTTTTCATCATAAATGTGTCTCATTACTCGTTTATTTTGTCAAGCATGTTTCTGTTGCAACATCGACAAGGAAATCATCACCTCATCCTCAGTTCGTACCAAGCCAAATCACTTGTCATGGGACTAATTGACTAATTTAACAAAGTTCACAGTCTTACGAGTGGGGTCGGCTTATTTTCTTTAGCCCGAGAAAAAATAAGCGGTACATCAAGTGGTTTATTTTTAGTGAGCGACTTGATAACCGAAACCAATTGACGTATTTTATACAGCCGATTCACTCACTCTCTCATTCGGATATCACAAAAGAGAAACATAACGATATTATATCCGCCATTATCGTTGCAGATCGAGTCGAGCAGCGAGTTTAGGCGCTTTGCCAGTGACGTGCGGGAATGAGTGTGTCAAAACGTTTAACACATTTTTAATTCAAAAAAAAAGGCACAGAAGCCGCAAACTTATGGCACGAAGCTAATCTCTGGGGAAGCGATTTATGGCATATTGTAAAAAAAAATGCTTTTAACCGCTTTCTTAGTTGTTTGACCAACCCTCGTTGGTCAAACAACTAAGAAAGCGGTTTTAAAAACAATTTAACATTTTTTTTTTTACAATATGCCATAAATCGCTTCCCCAGAGATTAGCTTCGGGCCATAAAGTTTGCGGCTTCTGTGCCTTTCATTTTGAATTAAAAATGTGTCAAACATTTCGAAAACTTGTACGAGTTAAGATCACGGGGACCTTACCTTTTATAGTGAGACCCGAAACCACTCTTGGGGACATGAACAAATTTTCACCGGCTGCGGGAATCGAACCCGTACCTCTGAGCCACTAGCCTTATAAAAAACTGCTTTAAATTGCACAAAAATATGGATCGATAAATATTGATTTTTAGGTATCATTCTTTCAGATACATTTAATGATAGTGGTATAAAAGGTCGAGTCATATAAACATGTTCAAGAATTATATCAAAGATTTTTATTATATTATATTATTCATAATTTTTTTCTTTATATATATATATATATACACTATTTACATCAAATTGTATCAATAATCATTGTATCAACTGTCTGACTTACCTTCTGTACTTTGTATGTTATTTAAGGTAATAAATTTTATTCTATATAGTAAAAAACTAGGACTGTAACTCACCTGTTTCTTATAATAATAAACGCCTTTATTCATATGTAATATGAAATGGTGAAGTGTCAGCTGAGAGCTGTTTTTCAACTTTACCAATTTTTTACAAATAATTTGAAGAAAAAAACAAGAAGAAATCGATCAAATATACAAATGCAAACAGAATATAATAGTGGTGGCAGAGATTAATATTTCATAGATATAACAAACAATAAATATACATCAATGCAATAAATACAATAAATATACCCACCACATATCACATAAATTTACATACATATTCACATTAAACACATATATACGCATATAAATAACTACTAAATAATAATACTAACTATTAAATACATGATATAGGTTAGGTTTACATGGCAAGATTCGTGAGACGTTGGGTGACTAAGATTCCAAAGAAAAAAAAGACAGTTTGAGTCTTTGAATTAATTATTGAATAATCCCTAAAAGGAGTCGGAAGATCATTATAAAGCTTGGAAGCAGTGTAAATGAAGCTTCGTTTATAGAGTGAGGTGTGATGCTTGGGAATCTGTAAAGTCTGTTTTTTCCTAGTATTAACATAATTATGCTTTAGGAACCTGAGTTTACCATATATATATATATATATATATATATATATGGGGGCTTCTCCGTTTTTATAATTTTATGCGTAAGAGTGAGAGTGTGAAGTTTGAACATTTTATCTATTTTCAACCAACCCAATTCTGTTATATTCGATCGTATTTTCTGAGACCATTGCAAAAACGAGCACAATAGTTTTGGATTAATTGTAACCTGTTCAGATTAAAGCTGGTCACAATAAGACAATTTTGAAAATATTAAGCTTTCACATAGTTTAACCTTAATTTGTTGAGGAAGAACGTGCCTGTGAGGAAATAGTTGTTTCAGTGTGCCAAAAGAGGTACCACATAGCATTTGGATATGTTTGGAGAATTTGAGCTCAGAATCAAACCAAACACCCAAGTTTTTGCATTCCGCGGTTAAAGGTATAATGTCGCGATCAATTGATATGGCGAAGTTTTGCTCAACCAAGGCTCTTTTATTTCGATTGCCGATTTCAATTTCAAATTGTGTGCGGAGGATATCTTAAAAAGATTTTCCAAATCTTTGTTGATTTGTGTAGTGCAAATATCCGAGTCCTCATACTCAAAAGTCGATATATATTTGGGTATCATCAGCGTAGTGGTAGATTTTGCAGGATGTTATGAATTCATGGAAATCTGATATATATATATATATATATATATTATATATATATTATATATATATATATATATATATATATATATATATCAGAGAGAGAGAATAACAATGGCCCTAGTAGTTCTGTAGTTCTGTTCAAATCTTAGGAATCACCTGAAATTTTAGTATGTTGTAAACATAACCTCCATGAACCTACTTACAAATTTTTAAATCAATCCACCGTCCTGTTTGTCAGATATTTGCAATTAAAAATGGGTCTTTTTGTACGCGATGCCTATACTTAACACTCGTGAACGCATAGAACTTTGTTCACATTTTTATTATAGACGCTGAACGGTTCTTAAGATTTAAAAAAAACACTCGTGTTTGCAGTATTATTGTGGAATTAATTAAAATAATGCAAATTTTTGACCGTTTAGTTGAAATTGCAGCAGTGTAGAGAGAGTGAGAGATATTTTTATTTCAGTAGAGTAGTATACATATAACATACACAGAGCTAGGTAGTATATTTTATATACACATGGTCTAAGAAATACGTAAAAAAAACAATTCGATAAAAATCTATAAAATATGAAAAAACAACATCAATAGGAACAATGGATTCATGTCCATAAAAAGCAGGTTCAAAGTCAAGTGGCACTCTTGCAGAAATTTGTCCAGCATGTTACATAACCATGTGCGTAAAAAGCAACTACAAAAAA